>JAOXOE010000001.1:60968748-60979032 GCA_028565055.1 Phoeniculus purpureus
CTTCCCAGTGAGGGTGACAGAGCACTGGAAGAGGCTGCCCAGGGGGTTGTGGAGTCTCCTTCACTGGAGATGTTTAAGACACACCTGGAAGTGTTCCTGTGTGACTTGGTCTAGGTGATTCTGCTCTTGCAGGGGGATTGGACTAGATGATCTTTTGAGGTCCCTTCCAATCCCTAATGGGCTGTGATTCTGTAAGAAGTGGAGTTATGAGGTTCATGAAATTACCATCATCTTTGCCATAATTTACTCAGAATTCAAATTTAATGAAGTTTCTTATCTGCAAAAAGTCAATCAAAAGTCTTTATTTGTTTGGTGTTTTTTTTCTTCACTGGTAGAAGAACCCATTTGCGTGCCTGTGCATCACAATGTGATGGTGTGAGACAGAAAGCAATATCAAGTAATCTTGGAAGTTTTTTATGACAGCATCCTCAGTCTATGGAATTCAATCTGACTGCCTGAAAATGGTCTGATGCCTCCCCTTTCTCACAGAGCCTGGACCTTCTTCCCTAAACCTTTACTGAAATTAGAGAGTTTGAGCTTTGAGCAGAAGATTGGAATGAGACAACAGTGTTTACCAGGTTTAAGTCTTGCTGGCTACCTGCACATCATCCCCTTCTTCCAAACTTTCTGGTTATGGCTTTGTGCAACAGAATGACGTTGTTAGTCTGGTGCTGTAGGGAAGAGAACCTGGCTTGAGCATCGTTATCCTCCTCTCTTACATCTTCACCACAGGTTGTCAGCAAATAGCCTTCAGAGTTTAATTACCTGGTCAAGTTTGCTGAGGAGTGGTGAAAGGCAAAAGAACGAATGAGTAATGGAAAGCAATTCCCGCCCCTTTACTCTGGGGTAGCCATAATTAAAGTTAAAGTGCCACTGCCTTGCTGGAAACCAAGTTAGGGAAGTGAATCGTAATTGCAAACACTATTTGCTCAGTCACTCCTGGCAACAGCATCGCGTTAACTGGGTCTTTGTGTCTCCTGTGAATCCTCCAGACTGACGAAAACATCTTTTCTTATCCAATTTGCTATCGCCAGCTTCAGAAAGTCATTAAAGAATATCAGTAGAGCAGATTGGGATCTGGATTAAGAAATCAATTGTTGCCAGGAAGTACTTTTATAGACACTAATTAGCCCTTGACTGACAGTCATGGTCTTCCTGTAATGCTGGGGATGGCCAGCTGCTAAAGGTACAGGGCAGATACCAGTGCTGCACCCAACAGCTGCATCTTTTCAGCTGGCCACGTGCCAGTTCTTGCCAGATGAGGCACGTGCTGCTGGAGCTATAAAATACCCACCAATGTGAACTTTAATCCAAGTAAACATGATGTTGACACGTCCATTGCCTGCCTGGGTGTGTTCCTGTGCAACTTGGTACTGGTGATCCTGCTGTGGCAGGGGGATTGGGCTAGATGATCCTTCGAGGTCCCTTCCAATCCCTAATGATTCTGTGATTTAGCCAAAATCAAATGTTACCCTGGCACCAGATATCCTGCTAAACACAGCTTATCCTGGCTAAGTTCTGCTTTTCACAGCTGATCCCCAGATTGCTAATGGCAGCTAGATTAAGCCTTCACAGGAAGGACCTATTAGATGTATGACAGGTGTAGATGGGTTTAGGCATCTGTGAGAGATAGAAAGGCTACAGATAAGTAATCTTACCCTGTGAAAGATGGAAGCCCCTGCAGAGGTCTGCAATAGAAGCAGCCTAGAAGAGTATAATTTAATAGGGGGCTCAGAGAGACAGGACTGTGTCATGGGACTGCAAGAGGCAAGGTGGGAACAGGGCTTGTTTGCACTTTCTGCTGTAGCTGTGTCTGACTGCAAAATGCTTTTGGTGCCAATGGACAAGCACTGAATCGTTCCGCTGTGTGTGTGCTTGTGCACCATGTGTTCGCAGACCACATGGCCAACTGCATCCTTAGCTGCATCGAAGGAAGGGTGGCCAGCAGGTCAAGGGTGGTGATTGTCCCCTTCTACTCTTCAGACCCCCACCTGGAGTACTCTATCCAGCTGTGGGCTCCCCAGCATAAGGAAAACCTGTTAGAAGGAGCCCAAAGGATGGCCATGAGGATGATCAATGGGCTGGAACACTTTTCCTGTGAGGACAGGCTGAAAGACTTGGAATTCTTCAGCCTTTAGGAGAGCAGGCTCCAGACAGACCTTGTAGCAGCCTTCCAGTACTTAAAGGGGCCTACAGGAAAGCTAGAGAGACAGTTTACAAGGGATTATTAGTGATAGGACAAGAGGTAAATCCTTTAAACTGGGTTTAGCTTAGATAAAAGGAAGACATTATTCACTGGAGAAATTTAAGACCTACCACCTGGCTATGTTCCTGTGTGACTTGGTCTAGGTGATCCTGCTGTGGTAGGGGGATTGGACTGGATGATCTTTCAATGCCCATTCCAACCCCTAATGATTCTATGATTCCATAATTCTATTAATCCTGTGTGACTTGGTCTGGGTGATCCTGCTGTGGCAGGGGGATTGGACTGGATGATCCTTCAAGGTCTCTTCCAATCCCTAATCATAGCAGTGTGCTGAGACACCAGAACAGACTGCCCGGGGAACTTGCGGATGCTCCATGAATGAGTGTGCTCAAGACCAGGTTGGATAAGGCTCTGAGAAACCTGGTTTAGTGGAAGATGTCCCTGCCCATCTTGCTTCTAGCTGGAGCTATGTGATCTTGGATGTCCTGTCTCTCTTTGCCTGGTTTGGTTTAACTGTCTCTCCCGTGTTAGATCATCCACGCTCCTCTGCTGTAGACATGGGATTGTTTCTCTTAATCTGAAGCAGTGGCAAGGTCAGTACTTCCACAATGATGATACAAGGTGTACTCTTGCAGAGGTTTCAATGTGGAGAGCCTCTTTGGACCTCTTTGTCTCAGACCAGTTATTAGCAGGTTTACCTCATGTAAAATAGGCTTCAGTGCTGGTAAACACCTCCCCTTGATTTGTAAATGTGAACTTAAAGAGAAGGCTTCGGGGTGACCTTGTAGTGGCCTTCCAGTGTTTGAAGGGAAACTACAGGAAGGCTGGAGAGGGACTTTTTATGAGAGTTTTTGAGAGTGTTCAGTGATAGAGCCAGGGGAAACTGCTTTAAACTGAAGGAGTTTAGCTGAGACCTTAGGAAGCAATTCTTCAGCACAAGGGTGTCAGCCTGTTCTGGTGCTCTGTAACCCTTATGATAAGGGTTGAAGTGGAACTTCTTGTGCTCCAACTTGCCTGTGCTTGTCCTATGACAAGGGCGCAAGTGAAAAGAGGTTGTCTCTTCTTGCCTGGACGTGTTCCTGTGTGACTTGGTCTGGGGGATCCTGCTGTGGCAGGGGATTGGACTGGATGATCTTTTGAGGTCCTTTCCAATCCCTAATGATTCTATGATTGACACCCAGCCCTCATGGAGTTCTAGACAGTGATTAAGTTCCCTCATAAATGTCTCCAAGCTGAAAAGCCCCAGGTCTCTCAATCTCTCCTCATAAGGCAGGTGCTCTGGTACCTCCTCGTAACCTTCTGTTGGACTCTCTCAACCAAATCTGTCTCTATTGAATTGAGGAGCCCATAACTGGACACAATACTCCAGATATGGCTTCACTAAGGCAGACTAGAAAGGAAGAATCTACTGGACACACCCTTCTTGATCCATGCCAGGATTCCATTTGCCATCTTGGCCACAAGAGCACAGGGCTGATCCATGGAGAACTTCTTCACAAGAACTCCAAGATCCCTCTCTATAGAGGTGCTATATAGTAGGCTGCCCCCTAACCTGTGTTGATGTTTCTCATTACTCCTCCTACATAGATCTCAGTGACAAAAAATAGGGTGGCCCAGAAGGGAAAATGAATCGGAGCCTGTAGGTCCATCTAGCAAAATCTGAAACTGCCAGGGTTTTAGATAAGAGATTCATGCAGGATTTTGTTTCTTAGGGTCTAATGAGTTCATTGAACTTGAGTCATGTGGATCAATAACAAGTTCAAAATCCTGGAGAAAGTCAATTGAGCGCGGACAGCTCCTCCTCTACGTGGTGTTCTTAGAATAGCTTGTCCCATCCAGGGGGAGTCCAGCTTAGAGAAACCAGGATGATGAAGGAAGCGGAGCAACTCCCTTATGAGGAAAGGCTGAGGGAGCTGGGTCTCTTGAGCTTGGAGAAGAGGAGACTGAGGGGTGACCTTATTGATGTTGATAAATATGGGAAGGGTGGGTGTCAGGAGGATGGAGCCAGGCTCTACACAGTGTCATCTGGTGATAGGACGAGGAGCAATGGGTGTGAGCTGGAACAGAGAAGGTTCCATATAAATATGAGAAGGAACAACTTCTCAGTGAGGTGACAGAGCCCTGGAAGAGGCTGCCCAGGGGGGTTATGGAGTCTCCTTCGCTGGAGATGTTTATATCCACCCAGACATGTTCCTGTGTGACTTGGTCTAGGTGATCCTGCTGTGGCAGGGGGATTAGACTAGATGATCTTTTGAGGTCCCTTCCAATCCCTAATGATTCTATGATTCTATGAAGATTTTTTCTTGTCCTAGTACTCCTTACTTGTGAGAAGAGATCAACCCATAGCTCTCTATACCCTTCTTTAAGGTAGTTGTATATAGCAATAAGGTCTCCTCTTTAGACTAAACAGCCTCCACTCTCTCAGCTTCTTCTCGTAAGTCTTGTTCTCCAGACCTTTCCCCAAACTTCTTTTGGCTCACTCTAGCACCTCAGTTTCTTTCTTGTACTGAGGTACCCAAAAGTTAACAGTCTTTTCTTGCCAAACGTGATGTAACAAAGACAGGGAGGTAGGGGTTGAAAAGGAGATTCCACAGAATGATTTAGGCTGGAAAAGCCCTCTGAGCTCATCCAACCCAGCCTATGACCTAACATCACCACAGCAGCCAGACCAGGGCACTAACGGCCACAGCCAGTCCTTAAACACCTCCAGGGGTGGGGACTCCATCACTGCCCTGGGCAGTCCATTCCAGGGTCTGATCCCCCTTTGTGTGAAGAAGGGCTTCCTAATAGCCACTCTAACTTATAACTTGTGTCTGACCACAGTCCTGAGGCTTCACAGACATTTTCTGTAGTTGAAGTTCATTCATGATAGTGATGCCAGTCACATTTCCCCCTGTGTATCTGGAATGCTTTTAACTAAGACTGGTTTAGTGTCATGTATATTTGCTTTATAACATTCCTTACAGTATTTTTCTGAGCTTGAACATTTCAAAACGCCTAATACCAAAAAGTACAGTACTGTATGTCAGTACAGTGAAGTAATATTAGAAATCTATTGAAATCTAGGAAAAAGACTTCCTAAAATTCCTCTCCTGGTGAGAATGCAGATGAGCCTATGACTTCTAGTGTGTAATACTCCAGTCTATGTGAAAATCTCATTTCAGTGACATTTTGTGGACAAGTAATGAAACATTTAAAAGGCAGCAGTATGCAGAAGCTGTTAAGCGTTCAGAAACTCAGCTTTTTCAGAGGATGAACGTTAATCTGTTCACTGACGTTACAGCTACTTCCTTTATGTTGGTGCTGCGATTTGTTCTGGGACTTCAGCAGACTACTAGTACTTTGGGGCTTCAAGTACAGGAGGTGTCTTGTGTGACTGGACAGCTGTTTATTTTAATTTGCTTTGTGTTTATTTGTAGAAAACTTCTGTCAAGGGGAACTGAACAATTTTTGTTTGTCTAGGATCGCAGGGCAGTCCAGAAGGACATGTTGTACATCGATGAACACAGGGTTATGCTAAAGTACCTCTTCCCGCTGAATGAAATTGTAGTGGATTTTTATGATGCTCTGAAGTCTCTGTCTTCTGGTTACGCAAGGTAACTACCTTCTCTGCACCCACTTCCCGCAACCCCCCCAAACCTGAGGCAGGGAACACAAAAGATTCGAGGAGCAGCTGTGGAAGGGCAGAGGAGTAGAACATTCTTTTATGATGGTGCTGCAAATCAAATCTTCGGTCACATTTAGTTAATGAGACTCACAGTGAAAAATCATGGGAACAGACTTGCAAAACAAGAGACATGCATCATTGCTGTTTTCTTTTGACTGATTTATTTTTCAAGTGAGACCAGCAATGCATGAGGGAGATCTAGATGGTTCTTGTCTGCAGTGACAGTGGTGTTAGCTTTCAAAGCAATCACTGAAAATGTACTTCTGACTGTATGATGTTATGGTGGAAAAGGGGGTATAACCAAATACTGATCATGTAAAGCTAGTGAAAGTGAACAGACTTCATTTAAAACCAACTGCTTACTTGACTTACTTGCTTTATTATCAGACAAGGTAAGTCATCTGGATTTTGAGACAGTGTTATGCCCTGAGTAGATTCTCTAAATTCTGAGGCTAGACCAATGCTCAGCTGTTTGTGAAGAACTATGTGGATTAACAGAAAGGAAAATGCTGCGTGGCATATGGGTTTATGTCACAGAAGGCTTGTCAGCTTTTCCAAGCCTCGTGTGTATAGTGTTACTTTTTGACAGGAACTGATGCGCCTAATTACGTTATTCATCTTACAGACATCAAAGATGATTTTACTGAAGGACTGAACTTGGCCTTGAGTTTGCATTTTCTTAAATATAAGATGTGTTTTGTCAAGTTTATAAGCATAAGCAAAATAGAGGAGGCAAGACAGGTAAAGGACATAGAAGAATGTCCTCTATGATCGAATGTCCTCATGAAGATACTGAATTTTCTCTCAGGATCTAGCTCTCCAACTAGGTAGTTTCTAGAATTATTCTGTGTTTTGCTTCAGGTGTGATTGCAAACAGTGTGGCTGTGGTGGGTTCAAGACCACAATTAAAGGAAAATTAAACAAAGCAGTTAGGTCTCAATGAGGTCTCAGATAAATTTGCCAAACAATGGATAGCTTAGGGAAACTGGAAAAGGGTTTATTAACGCTACAACTGTATACAGAAAAGAAGAAAGGGTTAAGCAGGTTAGTGCACACAAACTAGAAACTGTATTACAAATGCCATCACATATTCCAAGAAAAATACAATGGGTGATCACTATCATATTGGTCCTTTGGTCTTTTTCACATTAGAGATCTGGGGGACAAGAGCATGTCAGTCAAGCAGAGACGAGTACCACCACCCTCTCTATTATTCATGCACCACCCCTGCCTGTGGTACAGCGGCACTCAGGCTGTTTTTTGCAGAGTGGTGAATTCTTCACTTCTTCAGTGTAGCTTCTCCAGCTCAACACTCATCGGGCAGGCCTGATTCCTGAGCACCTGAACTGCATTCCTCGGTGCAGGGGACATGCTTTCAAACAAAGGACCCTCACTCTGTCTTTCATGCCCAAGGTTTAAGGATTCTCAAGTCCTTCTGCTTTCTTCAGCTAAACCCAAGGGAATTCTCCCCCAATACTTGAGCATCCCCACGTTTCCTCAGCGGTAGAAATAACAAACAGTCTCTCTTCCTGCTGATCAGGGCTCTCTAAAATGGTGGCAGCTGCATGGCCCCAGCCATGTGCAGGACCCAAGATGGAGACTGACTGCATGGACGTGTCAGCAGGGGCACCCCCCCACCCACTCTCTGCACATGGCCAAGAGGGTTTTCCAGGACCCTGTTCTCTCTCTCCTCCTGTCTTAGCTCCAGGAGGAAAAAAAGCGGAATTTCTTAGCTCACTGCGATGTTGAAGGTCTGCTCCGTGGTGGGGGAAAGGTGGTGATAGATCTGCACCAAAGTCTTGCTTCTCCTCCCCGCGGCGTTAGGTCCGGTCCGGTCCGGGGTTGGCACTGTGCAGGGCCATCCTCCTCCACACTCTGCCATTTACGGGAGTGGAGAGGACTTGGTGAGCCCCCTCTGTCCCGTGTCTGATGGGGGAAGCAGGGGAGGGAGCCGCCGGAAGCCACAGCGAGCTGTCTTTGCCCCAGCCGAGCCATCTTCCCCCCTCACCACCCTGGGAATGGGGGTGGGGGAGGCCCTGTGCTGGGGTAGACAGACCCCAGTCCAAAGAGACAGGGCTCTGGGAAACCAGCCCTTTTATCTTCTCACCTATCGATACCCCTTAAGGGCAGATCTTGGGACAATGTCACCTACCCCCAGGACAGGTCACTGCGGGGGGATCCTCCTAAAGCAACATAACCTTTTCTTCATGAAAGCACAAATCTGTAAATCTGAAAATTCTGGTAATTTTCAAACTGTAACAGTGGCATTGTCTTATTTCTTGATTTATGTTTCCTATTGATTCTGCACTCAGCTGTGGTTTATCTAAGACAGGTATGCCACAAGTACTTATCGATACCCACAAAGGGTTTACTTTCCTCTCTGTTGTGCTATTTCTGATCAGAGCAGGTTAGTGGTGCTGGTGTTCTCCACATTTATACTTAACACACACACGTGTATTACACATGCATCTCTCTGTGCATCTCCTCTGCTGGAAGAGTTTTGGCGAATAAAGCCTATACTTACCGGAGGAGAAACAGCATTTGGAAATGAGGAGGAAAACTTGGTTAACACAATGGCAGTAGGGTTTCCAGCTGGTAGAAAAGAAGTGTTTGATTAGGCATGACAGGGTGAATATGGTATTTTGGACTGATTGGCCTTGCTCAGTAGCTGGAAGACAGGATGTCTTCTGCTGCTGCCTTGAAGCTGAGATTTACCTGCAATAAATTTCTAGTCCAGCTTTGTATAAGGGAGATGCTCTAAGAGTCTTAAACACTGTGTTCCTATTTTAATCAAGTTTGAGCATTCTGTTCATGTGGTGTCTAAAACTTAACATTTAGGGAATAAAGAATGAAGAATGCAGTTTTCACCAAATCACTAACTTTCAAACTCCTTTTGTTTAGTTTTGATTATGAAGATGCAGGATACCAGGCAGCAGACCTTATCAAAATGGATGTTCTTCTAAATGGAAACCCAGTTGAAGAACTGGCAACGATTGTACACAAGTAGGTTGACTGAACTCCATAAGAAGTAACAGTTCCTATTACTTTAACACTGATAGATGATAGACTCCTGAAATCACAGAATGCACTGAGTTGGAAGGGACTTCCAAAAGTCATCTAGACCAATCTCCCTACAACAAACATGTACTTCTTTTAACTAGAACATTTATCACTAATACAGGACAAATATGTCTGAAAAGAGCACTTTAGGAGATGATCTGATAAACAAATTTTAAGTGGTAGATACATTTCTGTGGTAATGTAGGCAGAAGAAGGAAGTGCAAAATTATTTTTTTTCAAGGAGCTCAAAAAATTCAAATGCAGACCTATCTAGTAGTTGCCAGGTGAATTGTTTATTGCACTTACCACTGAAAAACTGTAGAACCATAGAACAGTTTCAGCTGCAAGAGACCTTCAAGATCATCAAGTCCAACCTTTTCCTAGCCCTATCAGCACAACTAAACTCTGTCCCCTAATGCAACATCTGCTCTTCTTTTCAACACCTCCAGGGATGGGGACTCAATTCCCTTCCTGGGCAGGCTGTTCCAATGCCTGACAACCCTTTCAGGAAAGAAATTCTTCCTGACATCCAACCTGAACCTCTCCTGGTGCAGTTTAAGGCCATTTCCCCTTGTCTTATCACTGGCTACTAGGAGAACAGACCAATCCCCTGCCTCTCTACAACCTCCTTTCAAGAAGTTGTGGAGAGCAGAAAGGTCTCACCTCCATCTCCTCCAGGCTAAACAGCCCCAGCCATTCCTCATATGATGCCTGTTCCAAATCCTTTCATAGCATGGTAGCTGCCTGTGTCCTCTCTCCAGCCCTTCAATGTCTCTTTTGTAGTGAGGGTCCCAGCACTGGACACAGGACTTGAAGTGTGGCCTCACCAAAGCTGAGTAGAGTAGAATGATCATCTCCCTACTCCTGCTGGCAACACTATTCCCGATACTGGCCAGGATGCCATTGGCCACACTGCTGGCTCATACTCAGTTGGCCTTCTAGTAACAACCCCAGGTTTGTCTCTGCCTGAGAAGGAATAGTCTTACACAAACAGTAATGTGCAATTTCTAGTTAATTTGCCCTTCAGGGCTGGGGTTGACCATTTTGCAGATCTATGTAAGACATTTTTACTCATTATGATTAAATACTCAATAATAAGAACAACACCCTGCTTTACGTTTGTGAAACAACCTCAGCCAGGTTCATAGATCAAGAACCCTGAATCACAATCAAATGTGATTGTATGCTCCCAGTAATTCCTGTTCTGTAGAAGCTTCTGTCTCCAGCTGAAGTATCAGGAGGAAGTAAATGTTCACTGGTTAGAATCATAGACTCATAGAATCATTAGAGATTGGAAGGGACCCCGAAAGATCATCTAGTCCAATCCCCCTGCCACAGCAGGATCACTTCA
>JAOXOE010000001.1:61029790-61044499 GCA_028565055.1 Phoeniculus purpureus
ATAGATTATTTTCTTCTCTGAATGAGTGGAGATTCTTTCTCTATATGAAATTGTACTAAACAAAGTTGTTTTAAGGTGAAAAAAAAAAACGCCAGCAAACTGTTGATAGTGAATTTAGGAAGCCTGCGGGGTCATGGTAGTTTCTGGAAATCATACCGTAATCTTGAACAGTAAAGTGCACAGTCCCGAAAGAAAAGCTGTTGTCTACGGACTATGTAGACTTAATTCGACAATTACAAGCACTGAGTTATAATTTAGCGGAGATAAAAAAATGCCCAAAACCCAGACTTGTATGTTTTGGCTTTTCACATCCAGAGATTTTAGACCCTACTTAGCTATCTGCTGTCTGAAAGGCAGGTCTTGATATGTGGCTCACCGGAAATATTTATACAGGTGAAAATAGGAGAAGAAAATTGAGATAAACCTGATCGTTTTCTGTAGTATTTTAAACACTTACGTGTGAATACAGAGTTCTTTTGCTTTTCTCAGTCAGAAAAATCATGTCTCTTGAAATCTGTTTTCATGTTTGTTTTGCCTAGAGATGCCAAAGCAGGAAAAACCCCTTTTTTTTAGTCAAGGAATGAGTAAAAGGTATATTACACACTTAGAAACAAACAAAAAGAAGCCAGAAATCTGAGTAAAATGCCTCAGAAGTTGATATATTATGGCTGTTTAAAGAATGAAAAGTCAGGAGACCCATAATACGTCGTGAAAGCTTTGTACTTGTCTCAATGCAATTATTGCTATTCTAAAATGTATTTGCTTTCAAGATACCCCGTGCAGGAGGCTGGAGAGCCATTAGTCATTTATCACACTAACACTACTGCGTCTTGGTTCGCACAGCTTCTGGACTCCAGTGGAGTGGACTGGATGCCACTAATAAATCCCATTCCATTAATTTTGATTTAGTTCATGAAGCCTTTATTTTATTTTTATTAAAAATACATGACCAGGAGAGCTGATGTTTGAGCCCGTGAAGTAGAAGCAGATGCTTTGTTTAATTTCCAAATTAGACAGTATTTCTTTTTTGTTAACGCCGCGTGTGCTAATGGTCTTTAAGTTGTTGTGTGTGTGGGGGGGTGTTATTTGGAAAAGCGAGGCGGGCAAGGCAACTAATGTAGAGTGCCATGCCTGTCTTGCTGAACTCTCCCTGGTTTACTGCATTATTAAATATTGTATAAATTATTCAATGTCCTTTATATCAAACAAATATTTTTTTGCAGGAAGTACTGCGTGGACAAACGGGTGTTAAGCAAAACCCCCAGACGGAAGGGAAATGCTGCTGCTTTTTTCACTCCTTGTAAAAAGCCGCTGCTCTTTATTTGGTCTTTCTATTTATTTGCTTTTTAATATCACTCAGCAGAAGTGAAAAATGGTGTCGATTATGCGAACTACTCACTTTTGGTGTGACACTGAAACCAAGCCAGGCAGCACTAGCATGTTGCGTTTGGGGTAAAGGCAAGCGCGGTGCGCTGGGTCTGGGCTGTCCTGGCTCGCTCGCTGCGGCAGGACAATGGGTCTCACACCAGCAAGCCTCTGCCGTTCTGGTGTTTCGGCAGCGATGATCCACTTAGCGTGAGTGGTGCAGCCTCACTAGCTGGTCGGAGCATGGCCACAAATTCTGCTGCAGAGGAGAGAAGGGTTGCTGGGAGAAAGAGACAATCCCACGTGAGGTACAACCATTCAGCCCCGAATACCTAGAGGCCAGAGGCTATCTATTTTTATTTGCTTTTTGGTCTGTGCGTGTGTGTGTCTGTCACCCTCAGGCCTGCCAGGAGCTTGCTGCATGCAAGCAGTCCCATTTTCGACGTGAAGATGGTACTCCTGAGCACTCTGTGGATTTGGAGATTCACAAATACCAGCTGATTCAGTCCCCAAAGTGAGACTGTTATTGTTGGGCAGGATCCTGCAATGGGGAGGTGTTGTGGAGACGAGTCACGGAGGGGAAAAGGGGCTCGGCATGGAATGAAAATGCTTTTTATGTGCAGGGAAGGTGGCTGGGGGAAAGGGTTGGGTTTTTTTTTTTTTTGTTGTTTTATTTTGCTTTTCTTTTTTAAACAAAGGGGAAGGTTCCCTGTATGAGCACTTGAATATTGCGTGTTCAGATTAGCCATGCTGCTCTGAGCAGTTTAAGGAGGTCTGGGAACTTAGTAGTACCTTCCTCTGCCTGCCCTGCCGCCCTCCCCACCCGCGGCAACAGCAGGGCGATGAGCTAAATAGCAGAGAAATAAGGACCAGAGATGAATAGTGGCCCACAACTCTAGCACGAGGAGTTGTGAATGCGTTGCCGAGGTTTGTGCGTTTTTCCGTTTCAAATAGCTGGAAACACGTAGCGGGAATCGGGCTGGGGAGCGAGAGGTCAGGGAGCAGGGAGACTCCAGGCTTCGTTACCAGATTTTGTTCTCCAGCTTTTCACAAATGAAGAGGTCAGAAGAGGGAATTCCCGTGCCTGATCTGTGGAAAGCCGGGAAGGAAGCAAAGGTTTACTAAGCTGCTCTTATTGTTGCTTGCATTCTCTTTACAAGGTTGTTGGTTTTACGGAGGGCAAGGCTATGACTTCTGTGGAAAGCAGTTTATAAGTGCAGAGGCAACCTGATTTCTCTTTTTCTTTAGCAGGGAGGGAGATTGCCTTAAGCACATCCACGTTTCTGTGAGCACGTAGTCACTTTGCCGTGTTTTTTTCTTGGAGAAGGTTCGGTTTTAGTCTCCGAGCAGACGTGGGGGTAGATTTTGTCACTTGGCTGCAGCCCGCCCCACATCGCATGTGATACTGTGGAAACCTTTTACAAGCAGCATCTATGTTGTGCTCCAAGGTGCAAACAACGTGGTGTTGACACTTGAGAGGCTGCGCCAGCATCCGCGCTTTTTCCAGTTGCATCTTATTAAAACAAACACTCGATTGCCACATGTGATTTGATTTCTGAGCAAGAGACTTGCCGTAGCTGCTGTTGTCAACAAAGCCATGCTGTACAAAGGGAAGTGTTTATGGTTATTTACTGTGCTGCAGCAACATCCACGGGGTGTGAGCAGGAAGGGGCACCCTCTCTGGCTTGTGTCATGTAAACAGTGGAAAGCATAGCCCTGGCTCCTGGGAAGTTTGTCGCCTCAAACCATGGGTTTCCTTTCGTTTCACCCTTTCTCTTTAATCCTAAATTTCTCTTTAATCCTGAATCATAAGCAATAATCAGCCATTTCTCATGAAGAGAATTTCTCTTTTCCTGGAAAAACTAATCGCTGTGTCGTATCGGCCAGTCAAGTTTAAACAGCGCTCGCTGAATTAATCTGGTGTGTGATAGGAGATATAAAATAGGACAACATCAAAGGGAGCGCGATGGGGAGGGATCAGGGGCATGATTTAAAAATAGATAATGAACCACCGCTAATTAGGAACTTAATGGAGTTTAACTTTTAAAATTTTCATGGCCATAGTTGGGAAAATAAAGTAATTTCTTTTAAAATCTAGACAGTGCTGGACCTTAGTTGTGTGAAACACACTTGGAGAGCGATTTTGTTTGTGTGTTTCTTGAGTCTGAAATCTCTCTTGTCCTGGTCCTAAACTTCCCCCTGTTCCTAGTGATCTTTAGATCTTATTTGATTTCTAAGAGGAACGTGAAGGCTGCACAGAGGAACAGCATTTGAGCAGCTATTTTAAAATAAATCTGAATTTAGGAATCAGATTTTTCTGAACGGCTGATCCTTGTCATTGAGTTTTCAAGCTCTAAGAAATCTGGAAACAGGCAGTTCTTTCCTTTGTGGATTAAATATTACAGTTGCTTCATCATTGTCTCCTAGATGAATCCTGTTGCAAAGTGTGGACTGGTTGAGGATGTAGATTTTAGACTATAAGATTAGGAGTTGTTATAGAAAGCCCATTGTGTGTGTGTACATATATATATATATATATGTATGTATATATATATAGAGTTATCGATAAACACCGCAGAACTCTTTCTATCCCAGATTTCACTGGGTGCACTTTTTATGTTGAAAGTTCTGCTTCCCCTTTTTAATAGTTTCCATTGCATTTCCATAACAACAACAAACAATGTTTCACAACGTTGTTTTTCACACACTGATTTCTTTCACATCTTGCTAGGTTTTCCTGGCTATTTGAGAGTGTGAACACTCGATGTCGGATTGTTTTGCTTCTGTTTATGAAAGAGATGTTTTCAAATGAGGTCAAAACTGCAAATCTGTGAGGGCTTTTTGTATTATGTAAAAACAAAAAAAATAGAGGAAATCTGAATTATAAGCTATTGATTATAATTTATTGAATTGTAGCTGATGATACAGAGTTGTAGCTGATGATACAGAGTTGTAGCTGATGATACAGAGTTGTAGCTGATGATACAGAGTTGTAGCTGATTGTAATCTATTGAATTTAATTATAATCTGTTGAATCTTGTCCTCCCAAGCTCTGTGCAGCTTGACCTAACGGATGTCTTGCGATTTCTGTGCATGCAGAATCTCACTGAGCAATTTTATATCTGAAGGCTGGTACTTGTACTTCCCTTAGATGAATTCCATTTGGTTGTGTATTAACGAAAATCTCCCGAGAGCGTTTTTAAAAGCATGCACAGCAAATCAAAACCATCTTCTATTCGCGAGCATTTTGTTAGGGAGCCGGTACTGCTGGATTCCAGGTTGCAAGTTGTGTTTTGGGAATAACCTCACGCGCATACAGAATATTTTGCAGACTTCCATGCTTTAAAGATAAGTTTTAATAGGGGGATAAACTGCACTTGTAATTTCAGACGGTACTCCGAAGGCTTTAATCGCTCTTAACAGGATAAAAACATGGAAAGATATATCAGACATGAATTTGCTTTGATTAGGCATCGCTTCTAGTTTAACAATTTTTAATCTTCCTTATTGATACTTACTGTTTGCTTTACAACCTTTCTTTCACCAGGAGAAGTTTGACAGCACGCTTCCATTTATAGAAATTAAGTTCGGTTTAGATTTGCCTCAAAGACCAATGGGAATAAGGAATTATCTTCAGGAATTTGTTATAATTACATTATATCCACATGAGCACCAAAAGAATTTAGCATGATTAATGCTATTATAAGGCATAGGAGGGTCAAGCACAATAGTTTGCTCCTGTTCTAAAGAGAATTAAGTGCTTGCACAAGAAGCAACTCAAGAATTCAAGCCAGCATTTTTTATCTAGTGGAGAAAGCAGCAAAAATTCCTGGTTTATTAACTGCTTAAGCAGTCACACAGTGAGAAGCTCGATAGTAAATACTGACAGCCTCGATTTAGTGCTGGTATGGATGAGAGCTGACAAGTGGAATAAACTTGCAGAGAATCGTCGAGCGTGTTTGCTCTGTTTTTGCTAATGCATGTTAATTGGAGTGACTCAAAATGTACTCCACTTCAGAGCAGAACTTAGCTGTCACCTCCCCAGTTAACTTGCAGTCCTTACGGTTCAGATAGTATCTCTGTGGATGTGCATGAAGGCAAGGCTTGTGAAGATTTTGTTTGCTTAGGTTCTAAAAACATGAAAAATGGATTTTGGCTCTGCCTCTGCTGTAAACTGCTGTCCATCAGCCCCGTGACTGCTTCATCCTCCACTGCTGCAGATAGGGATGCATCCTCTGGTTTTATTCCTGCTGCTGTCAATGGTGGAGTGAAGTCCCTTACAACCTCTTCTTGAGGCTTCAGCATGCAAATTGAGGGATGGGTAATACTAAAACTAAATCTCACGTTAAAAAAACACCCCGAACATCCAGCAAAGCCAGCCAGTGGTGCAAGGTGCAGCCACGTTTGTGGCACTACGAAAGAAATAGGAATTCTCCTCGTGTGCCTCTTGCTCTTGCCCTACATTTCACTTCTCTAAGAAAGGTTGCTGTGCTCAAAGGTGCTTGAGGCATGAGCCTGTGTATTCCTAATGAGTTACTCCTGAGTATTTTCTGACTTTTATTGTGTATTGGGTTTTTTTAGTTCAGGTTGGAGTTGCTTCCCCTGCGTATTAGTTCTGCAGCAGTGAGGAGACTACGTTATTTGGTGACAGTATTGAGCCAACTATCTCATACGGCACTATTTGCTGTGACATTGCTTTCACACAATCACAGAACATTAGGGATTGGAAGGGATCGTGAAAGATCATCTAGTCCAATCCCCTTGCCAGAGCAGGATCTGCTTTAGTTGTATGGAATCCACGAGCTCTTAGTGATTATCGTTAAGCGATGGTTGTGGGTCTTTTTTTAGTAGGTGTTTCAACAGGTAGCTCTCTTTTCCTGAAGTTAGCATGTTGAAGTTGTAGGTTTCATTTTCTGAGGGCGGGAGCAGCTAGAGGAGGAATGAATTTTGTTATATTTAACTACTCATTTAGGGATGATTACATCTAATTGCTGGGCTGATTAGCAGAGCTGGGTTTTATAGTACCGTGAAATGAAATGTTGTGACTGTGTTTTTAACCAGCTTCCTCACTCCACGAGCAAGTTACAAGTTGATTTTTTTCCCCCGTGTACCTCTTGTAGCTCACTGAGGAGCTAAATGGAAATTTGCCTTGTAGTGACTATAAAACATGGCTCAGATAATTTCTTCATGTAATGGGCAGTCTCTTACAAGACTACATTTTCGTTAATGGTAGTCAAACATCAGCGATAATCATGAGAGGAATTTCCCTGCTGGTTGGATTAACCATAACATTTTCTATATTTTATACTGGTACTTCTAATTTTATGCTCTGGAGTGATTATTCCTTTACCTCCCGCTGTCTGATAGTGGCTCAGCCTCTTGTATTTACACTTCCGGGTTTCTCCATTGCGCTATAATAGTAAAAAGCCCCTTCCTTTCTTAAAACTGAAGTTAAAGTATCTGGCAAAATACCCTGGTTCAAAGACTAAAACCAGCAAATATTTGAAAGGGATGTGGGAGGGACATTTGACCTGGGGATCTGGCGGGGGGCAGAGAGAGTGTAAGGGTAACTGGGGCACTACCTTTGATGCTCAGAGATCACACAGTCATGTTTTTGACTTGCTCCCTTGAGAGATCCATCTGGAGGAAGATGGCTTTAGATTATTTGTGCTTAGCACATCACCTGCACACGCAAGTATACTCCTGCTTCTCCTGGTGGAAGTCAGGCTGAATATCTTCTGTTTATTAGTAGATGCTCCGAGACGACGTGCGGTGAGATTGTGATGGAAATTGTGCAGAAGAGCGCTGGTTTCTTTGCATTTAAAACTGTTTTTAGACCAGCGCAGTGAACTGAATGATCACATGAGCCTGGTAATACTGTTTTCCATCCTGTGCATTTTGCATGATACATCATTGCCTCTGAACAACACTCGTGAGGCAGCAATTAGCTTTATATTCAAGCAGAGCATTATGAAAGTTTAGTTACCTGGATGTAGCACTAGTTCAGTCGGTGCGTTAAATGCCTTTTGCCTGACAGTTTGAAAGACACTACTTTAATATAGAAGAACTAAATAGTGATTGTTTTCAGTTTCCCTGTCTCTTGAAATCTGTCGTAAGGATCGTAGGTGCAAATAGATGAGAAGTGCGTGCGCTTTCCGGCCTTTGTAAGTCAACCGTTCGTTAGACAACTACGAAAAGCGACAGCTTGTTTGCATCACCTCTTTAGAGCGGCTGCAAATTATATCCCAAGTTCACTCAGTTATTTTCCATCCAAAAGCTGGGAAAAGTTTCTCTTTAGATGGTTAAATTTCCGCTTTAGAGCGACTGCAAATTACATCCCAAGTTCACTCGGTTATTTTCCATCCAAAAGCTGGGAAAACTTTCTCTTTAGATGGCTAAATGTCTGCTTATAGAAAGGGAGCTTGAAGTTCTTTGAGGTCGGGAGTGGAAGAATTTGCTGTCTGTCGCTTCCACACCTCCGATTTGGGTGATGCGTGCATCTACCTAACTTGCTTCTGCGTGCCTGGGGCTCCTGCATATTTAAAGGCTGGGTATTCAGGGATTCTCTGTCGTGCTTTTTCTTCTTGCTTGGATCACGCGAGCAGAGGGCACTAGCCCGCGTAACCAGAGCAGAAGGGTAGGGGGGTTTTTTTTTCCCTTCCCAAAAGCTTTATTTAACACCACATGCTCTGACAGATACTGCCCTACAGTTTGCGGGGAGGGAAGGTTGCCAGACTGAGTGTGCAGTTTTATAAATCATGAGTGTGTGGAATAGTTGCTTGTTAACACGCACAAGGCATTTAACTGAAAGACACGATATTCCTCTTCAATTAGTCACTAGCAGTGAAGCAGGAAATCCTGAAGGCAGCCATATGAAAGTCAGAGCAGTGCTGTGCACAACTGCCGGTGACAGGGGTAGAAAAAGTTAGACCTATAGTCAGCGCTCGAGGAAAAACGCAACGACAAAGTGCCTTGTGAGGCATCAGCTGATTAAAATTTCACGTTCACATGTGACAAAATTGAAAATGGCATTTATTTGTCGAGGAAAGGCAGGAAAAATTGACAGGAACCCAGCAGTACGTAGCATCCCTTCATTAGCTCTTCATTGTACATTTATTGCTCTGCTTCTTAAATCATATTTCGAATGAGGTTCAAGCTGTTACGTAGTTAATTAAACACTTACTGGGCATATTTTGATGTACCACCACGGTAACTTTCTGCCTCCTGGAGATTAGTTGCAGGTGAGACTGGTGCAATAAGTGAGTAAGAGATCAGTCTGATGTATCTGAGAAGTATTTTGCTGGGTAGCTTAATTAAGCCCCAGGTTGTATGAGGAGAGGTTCCATGTTCTGGTGAGACCCGGTCCCTTTTTTTCAATCTAGAGGACTTTCATTTTCCTTTTTCAAATGATTGTAACTGAATTTAAAGGGGTGTCTTTGGTCTTTTTTTTTCTCCCCGGTGTTAAATCCTTAATCCCGTTCTAAGTACCAGCAGCACTAATGATGGTTAAGAGTAATTACTGCGCGTGTACTTGGATTCAGGAAAAACCAGAGGTTTAGGGATCTGTATTGTGCCACTAGTATTCTGTGCTGCGAGTTACTTGCAGATGAGGTTAATTGAGCCATCTCCCTCCTTGGCTTTTATTCTGATGGGTAGGTCACAAATTGAATCGTAAACCCGAACAGTAATAATCAGCACGCACCCTTTCAAGACCATCCCTGATGAAACTTAATATGAACTAAAGAGTTCTGTTTCTCAAAGCCTGCTACGAATTAGCATCTATGGCGCAGCGTCGTTTATAGCACTGAGAAAATGTAGTGGTTTAGCACACATGCACACGTATTTTAATGCATTAATGGTACCTGGTACAGAGGTGATGGACTCTTTATTCAGCATTTAATGTTAGTAAACGTATTGAGCTGATTACTGCAGCATGTTCTTTGATGTACTTGATCATTTCAAAGCCACACAGAAACTAAACGAGGAGACTTCAGTTGGATCCTATGTTCTGTAGCATCTTGAAAAATACATGCATCCAAAACTCACAGTAACTGAACCAAACCATCTCTAAAGTAATGGAGAACAGTCTAAGCGAAGGCGGTTTTGGTACTTCCCCATATGAAGCTAGTTTTAACGCGGCTCTCCCAGCGTTGTACCCACCATGAAAATGTGAATGATATACTTGTGGCTTTGAAAGCATGAGGAATGTACATGTTCCAATTCAAAATAGGAAACAAAAGGAGCAAAAAGTAATGGAAGCAATTCATTCCTTATTCTCAATATGTTTCGCTATAGAAATACTTGGGGAGCGCTCACAATATTCTAGCTATGTGGCAAGATCTAATTTGAACCCTTTTGTTTCCGAGGATTGAAGGGGAAAATATATTGCCTAGTTCAAATTACCTCATTTTAAGGGCTATATCGAATGCCGTATTCAAAGTAGAGGCTGAATCTCGTTTCACTCGAACGCTGAGAAGTCCCAGTACAGAGCACCGTGAGTTTGTAATGTCCGTGCAGCACTGCGTTAGCGCTGTGCGACCTGCCCGTGCAGTACACACCAATGAGCATCACCATGGGAAGGCGTGAGGTTTACAAACAACACTTCTGAACTCTGCAGGCAGGTTTTCTGTGCGGACCGATTTTCATCGCAATGCTTTTCGGGACGTTGTTAGGTGTTAAACTTGCACGCTTTCGGTTCGCGTAGATAAGAAATGGGATGTCTTACTATGTGATCCAGCAAACGTCTTGAATTTGCAGTAAGAAGCCCAGCAACCCCCTCCCTGGAATTCACAGTAAAAAGGCACAGTGTATTAGCACATTGTGCTGCTTTTTTCAGTGCAAGGTCAGAGAAATAAACAATGGGTGACACTTCTCAGGATAAAAGCATGAAACATGTGTGGTTGTGTGGCACAAAGGATGCTGGCTAATCAGTTATTCTGCATTTAAATATGGCTTTAAACAAGATTAAGAATCCAGACTGGGCAAGAGATTTTCAAGTCCAGAGGTCAGAATACATGTTAATGAGATAACAGGAAGTATTCACATAAGATTATCTGCATTAGAAATCCACTTCTCCTCAAAGAAGTCCTGCCACCAAAATATTTTCAGCCATGTGCTTTTGACCTGTTAGTGCCTAAATTCAATCAGACTACCTATTAGTTTTAAAAGTAATCAAATCTCTGAAGAGAAAATCAGAATAAATTGTAAATCTCTCTAGAGGAGGCTTCACATAAAGTTGAGATTTTTTTTTTTTCTGTGGGATGTGGTGTGATTCCTGCAGAGTTTTGTTGATACATAAATAGGTGGAAAGAGCGATGACTTCAGTCTCTGGTTGGTTCATATATAGGAATAAAATAAAATCTCTAAAACCAGGTTATCTGTATGGGCTCAGATGTGATTTGAGGTTGATTTTCTGATCTTTACTCAGAGTTACCTTGGAGGAAGAATTTCTCTGAGGAAGAATTGCAGAACTGAACCACAGAGTTAGATTTTAGCAGGTAATGCTCTGCTGAGGGATGCACAGCTATTCCTGCAGAGGAAACCCAGTTTATCATTTTATCAGACCAAAGGCAGTGAACGTTATCATTCCTGGAGATGAAATCTTTTAAACTTTTCTGGTGAAATTTCTGGTGAAAAGTCTAATGAAAGTTGTGGATAAATGAAAGTATGAACATTTCAGAGACAAACACGGGTGTTTTTTAGTGTATTCAACAACATGATTGTACAGTATTTCTCTAGTTTATCGATAAGCCATTTCATTTAGAATTTGAAAATCGTGATTGCCTTTGATTTGATTTGGAAGTAGAAACTTCAAAACTTGAAAACTTGAAAAACAAACACACAAAATAATCCATTTTAGATCAGCCCAAAAATCATCCATTTTAAACCAGCCCCAAAATAATCCGTTTTTAAACCAGCCCCAAAATAACCCATTTTAAATCAGCCTAAAGATCATCCATTTAAAATCAGCCCCAAATAATCCGTTTTTAAACCAGCCTAAAAATCATCCATTTAAAATCAGCCCCAAATAATCCGTTTTTAAACCAGCCCCAAAATAACCCATTTTAAATCAGCCTAAAAATCATCTCTTTTAAACCAGCCCCCAAATCATCCCTTTTAAATCAGCCCAAAAATCAGCCGTTTTAAATCCACCTAAAAAATCCCTTTTAAATCAGCCCCAAAGTAGTTCGTTTTAAGTCAGCCTAAAAATCATCCAGTTTAAATCAGCCTAAAAATCGTAGAGTTTTGGATCAGTTTGTTTCTGCTTTCTGCCAGTGAGCCCTGTTCATTATGGGATGCTTGTATGTGACATCCAACAACGTGGCACAAAACCGAATGAGTTGCAGAGTGCTGCTGATGTGTGGTCAAACCTGCAGTGCAGATAGCTGGGTGCTTTGTCTGAGCCTGGCTTAGCCAAGAGAGAGGGTGTTGTGCTGCACCGAGAAGAAAGCTGTCAGCTTTTAACAACTTCTTTCACATTGCCCGAAGATGAAACGTTTGTTTTCCGTTTGTGTTGCCAGACACTGGTTTAAAAAAGGACTAATTTCCCAAGTGAATTCTGCTGTGGAAGTCTCTGATTCGGTTAAGGACTGAAATATTTGTGAAACTTATTTTCCACCGGTGTGGAATAATTTTCTTCATCAGCTTAGTGGTTAAAAATCAGACCAAACGGAAGGTCTCAGAGAGCGGTCTGTCACGTTCTCAGTGAATTGGACTAGATGGTCTTTTGAGGTCCCTTCCAATCCCTGATGTTCTGTGACCCTGTGTATTCAGCATGGTAAAACGGGGTGGGGAGGGTGGGGACGTAATTACTCCAGGAAACATAGAAAGGCTGCTGATGGGACATTATTAAAGGTAATACAGAAGTGTAAAACAATTGAAAACTACTAGCAGAGGAAGGAAAACTTTGGTGCTTTGCCTTCCAACTTCTCCCCCAAGGAAAGCTTTTGTGAGCCACGCTGGCGGTGTGGGACAGAGCAGATAGGCAGTGGTGCAGGTGCTCTGCTTGCCAGGCAGGTGTAAGCTTGGGCTTGCCGTGCTCTGGGCACTTCTTTTGGAGGAGTGGGTGCCTCAGTGGGCTCTCTAAAGTGTTTTGTGAAAAGGTTCTCCCCACCAGGAGGCTGAAACAGCTGCCCTTGAAGCGGGTGGTGGGGATATGAGGCAACACAAGCCCTGCTGTTTTCCAGTGCAGACCTCCCCCCCGCAGCTTTGTCTCAGGAACGAGATGTCACTCAGAGCTGAGTCTGCACCAATTGTGTTTTTATGAGCAATTAAATAATTAACAACATTGACGTCTAAGTTATATTTGCTTGGCGTCTGAGTGAACCCCTTACTCTGGGACCTCTGGGAAAACTGCATTTTTCAGAGGCAGTGCTTTAAACTTGGGCAGACGTTTGTGCTGCAGCTCCATCATTTAAAACTTGCCTCGATGTGTTCCTGTGCGACTTGGTCTAGGCGATCCTGCTGTGGCAGGGGGGTTGGACTGGATGATCTTTCGAGGTCCCCTCCAATCCCTAATGATTCTATGATCATTTCACAGTCGTGTTTCCTTTCTGCTGCTACACCTGGAGAGTTAGGAGCTGATTCTGCAACGACATTTAGCACTGCGATGCAATCCAGCGAGATGCTTTAATATCAAAGTCAATGGGACCATTTAGACGCTCAAAGGGAAATATCCTTAAGCAAAATGCTAATTGGATCAGCTTCCTTACTGGCCTTTTGCATGTGCCCAAGTGAAAAGATGTTTTACTAAGAAAGATACTTGCTTGTCTCTATCTTATGTTGTGAAGATTATGAATTTAGGACATTTTGTGGGGTTTTTTGGTTGTTTTTTGGGTTTTTTTTCCTTTTCTTCAATAGAAAAGTTGGTGTGGTTCTTTAAGCTACAGCAAGGACAGTATCTCCTTGTGTCTATTTCAGTGGGTCTCCTCTCATTCAGCCCTTGGATTACACAAAATCATAGAGCTTGGGAATCAAGTGATCACAGAACATTAGGGACTGGAAGGGACCTCGAGAGATCATCTGGTCATGTACAAGCATTTCAAACCCGCCTGGTTATGTTCCTGTGCAACTTGGTCTAGGTGATCCTGCTCTGGCAGGGGGGTTGCACTGGATGATCTTTCGAGGTCCCTTCCAATCCCTAATGTTCTGTGATTCTGTGACGTGCTCTAGGTGATCCTGCTCTGGCAGGGGGGTTGGACTAGATGGTTTTTCTAGGTCCCTTCCAATCCCTTATGATTCTATGATCTTTTTAAATGATGATAGCAACATGGTGTCTGTTGTTTCAAAGCACCTTAAACATTAAAAACAGTGTTGTAATCAAGTTGAATCATAGCTTGTCCCTCAATAGGAACTTACAGAATGAAATCCTTCCCTCGGCTTCTCTTAGCCATTTATCTCAGCAGTGCAGGCCATTATCAGGAAATAAACTCAGATCCAATTAGTTTTATCACTTAATTAGAGATATATTCTTGGATTTATGTTTTATTGACCTCACTGCTGTTGAAATGGAATTATTTAACTTCTGGGAAAAAAACTCCACTACCTTCTGCAGTGTCACATCTCTCCATTCATTAAATTCTGCTCGTTTGACTCCAGAAATTACAATACGATAAACGTGTTTGGTTTGGAGCACCTTTACTCAGCCCTAGGGATTCCTTTGTTCGTTCTCTGCCTGCCTTTCTGTCTCTGAAACACGCGTATAGAGAGACTTCCTCTCCCCTACACCCCCACCTATGGTAAAATAAAACCCAGAAAGATCAAAATAGGTTCCTTGGAGTAAGAACTGGTGAACCTTAGGACCTTTGGAGAGCCTTGCTTCTGTTTACAGAGACTGAGTACCAGTGCTGCTGCGTTTGTTTTTCTTTTGGTTGGTTGGGTTTTTGTTTGGCTTTTTTAAAAGAGAAACAGTCTTTCTAGTTACGAGGTTTAGAAGTGATGGTTAGCTTTATGGTTTGCTGCTTAGGCTAATGCTGTCTGCTACAGAGCTCAAACTCGAACCCTGTGTTCTGGAGCCAGCTTCCCAGGCAGGGCTTTTTTTAGCCTTGTCCTCTAAGGAAAGGAAGTTTGTTTAGTCACTTTCTCAGCCCCATCCTGGCTGTCTCTTCTCCCCTCCCAAAGTATTTTGAATGTCATTCCCTGCTTTAACTTAACTTGAAAATGAGGCTGCAGTACTAAAGGTTATTAAAAGTATAAGTTTCCTAATAGATATCCAGAGATAAAAGAAAATACCCCAAATAATAACTCAGTTGAATCACAGGATCACAGAACATTAGGGATTGGAAGGGACCTTGAAAGATCATCCAGTCCAATCCCCCTGCTGCAGCAGGATCCCCTAGATCCAGT
>JAOXOE010000001.1:61053637-61065261 GCA_028565055.1 Phoeniculus purpureus
TGTAATTTGGATCACAGGAGGTTCCATACAAATAGCAGAAGGAACTTCTTCACAGTGAGGGTGACAGAGCACTGGAAGGGGCTGCCCAGGGGGGTTCTGGAGTCTCCTTCTCTGGAGATGTTTAAAACCCACCTGGACGTGTTCCTGTGTGACTTGGTCTAGGTGATCCAGCTGTGGCACGGGGATTGGACTAGATGATCTTTGGAGGTCCCTTCCAATCCCTAATGATTCTATGAAACCTGCTTTTTGTGTGCAAGAGGGAGAATGTTTAGAACAGGAAGGCAGCCTCTCTCAGTCCTTTACACACAGTGTATTTAATTTATCCAAACATACCTATTTTCTTCCTCATGGCACTGCTTATTAAACTGAAATCCATCCTAATTTTTCAATGACTTGTAACTTAACCTGATGCTCTACATAAATATTCAGCTCTCCACAGAGCAATCGGGAGAAAGCCCAGCAAACCCATGAATAATGCAGAATTTAATGCAAAATATGTGCAGGAGATAATTGGTGAAATGACCTTTCATTTGCAGCAGTAAATTCTGACTTCTGATTCAGTATTATTTCTTCCCTGCCCCCCTTTCCCTTCCACCTCTTTCAGCTTGTTTTGAATGATGACACATCTCGGCTGGCAGGTATCAGATTGGAAGGAGAGGCTGTTTTGGGAGCTGAGTTGTACCCTGTAGACGAGCTTCTGCCTGGGGTAGGATTGTCAAAAGAAGTCTGTCATTACATGAACCTGGGCTGTGGTGTGCACCCTCGTGGTTGCCCAAGCTGGTTACTTCATAGCTGTGACCACAGGGTGAGTCAGCCCTAGGACAGCATTCTTGATCTTTGAAATGTAAGAAGGACATTGAGGTGTTGGAGTGGGGCCAGAGAAGGGCAACGAGGCTGAGGAGAGCTATGAAGAGCAGCTGAGGGAACTGGGGCTATTTAGTCTAGAGAAGAGGAGGCTGAGACAAGACCTTGCTCTCTACAGCTACCTCAAAGGAGGTTGTAGCGAGGCTGGTGCTGGTCTGTTCTCCCAAATTACTGATGATAGGATGAGAGGAAAATGGCTTCAACTTGCATCAGGGGAGGTTTAGACTGGATGTTAGGAAGAAGCTTTTTCCTGAGAGAGTGGTTGGGACTGGAACAGGCTGCCCGGGGAGGTGGTGGACTCTCCATCCCTGGAGGTGTTTAAAAACCAAGTAGCTTGAGCACTTGAGGCCGTGGTGTAGGGGTTGGGGAGCAGTTTGGATGAGGGCTTGACTTGATGATCCCAGAGGTTCTTTCCAGCCAGGATGATTCTAGGATTCTAATGAGCAGTGACTAAAGGTTCTTAAGATGTTTCAGGGGTTGCCAAGTGCTGCCAGACATGAAGTTTTTCCAAACTGTCAAATAAAGTGACTATGACAAGGAATTAAATCCCAAGTCTGAAGATCTATGTGCAGGTGTGGTGTGTGGATGGGGAGATGGGTGCCAACCATGTGAGCTGGGAGATGGGTGGTACATCTGGAGGTGGCTTCCCGTAACTGAAGTGTTGGGTTTTAATCTATTATGGGAACTCTCCTTCACTGGATTCATCTGCTTTATCACATAATTGTACTTGTGTAAGGGGAAACAGTTATTTCTGTCTTGAATATGTTGGTGCAAGGTAAGGACAGCCTGTCTAGGACTCAGTGTGAGAAGATTCCTCCTTGGCAAGCTTGGCACCTGTGGCCGGAGGCACCGTGGTGAGATACGGTGCTTCTGGAGACAATTTGATGCTTAAATGCTCGATGTTTAGCGCGTGCATCTAAGGGATGACTATGCCCTACGTGTCTGGTTTTCTAGTTGTGGTAAACAAGGAAGCCCTGATAGGGTTTACTGAGAGCCAAGGTTCCTGGAGGCAGCTCTGGTCTTGGACAGCACTCCCTGGAGCACAGCCTAGCTGTCTCCTGGGGACAGACTGGCCATCTGCTGTCAGAGAACACAGATGCTGTTTTCAAATACAGTAGGATATGTTCAGTTATAAGGGACCTTCGGTGCTCATCCAGTCCAGCTGCACCACATCCTGCTGGTGTCTCTTCATCTCTACAGCACTGTGTGTCGTGCTGGTGGTGGAGGGCCCATGTGATCCAGTGGTGCTCACTGACCAGCTGTAATGAGATGCAGCGCCATCGCTGTACAAAAGCAACTACTTGAACAGAAGCTCAGGAAATGGTGCATCTCATAGGCAATTAGCATGTTCAAATGAACCGAAACTCTGCCTGCCTTCTGTGCTGGAGGAGATACTTGAACACAGCAGCTTGGGTAGTCAGAGCTTAATAGTTCGTTCCTACTTGAATGTATATTATTGGAAATCGTGTTTCTGATCTACTTACTCTTTGCTTTAGTGCTCTGTGGAGATGAATTTAGAAACAAATCTGGAAGCAGAGGTCTGAGTGCCAAATGAACCCTGAAGAAGTTCGCTTGTAAGACTAGAAATATGACAGCGTTGATTGAAAATACCTCTTGTAAGGGTTTTCATATTCTTGTGTAGTAACTTCTTGTTTCTGTTAGCATAACATCTTTTTTATTAGGATGGAAGGCAAAAGCATCCTTGGGTTTGGTGTAAGAATTTTATTTACACTGTCTCAGCATCTTTTTCCCTACTCTTCTCAGCAAAGAGATTGGAAGTGACCTCTGGAGATGTTTCTGTGTGACTTGGTCTAGGTGATCCTGCTGTGGCAGGGGGATTGGACTAGACGATCTTTCAATGTCCCTTACAATCTCTAATGATTTTATGATTACATCAAGGTGGGTTTGGGATCCCTTCAGAGCAGGAGACTCCACAGCCTCCCTGGGCAGGCTTGGGCCAGGCTCTATCACTGTCACAGCAAAGAAGTTAGATGAAACTTCCCGTATTCCAGTTGGTGCCCATTGCCCCTTGTCTTGAGCAGAGCCTGGACCCATCTTCCTCTCCCTAGCCTTTAGCTATAGCTCAGCAACAATCAGATCCCTCTTTAGACTTTTCTCCACCTGGACACCCCCAGGGCTCTCTCTCATCCTTTCCTGGGCACAGAGATGTTCCAGTCCCTCAGCACCTCTCTAGACCTCCACTGGCCTTTCTGTTACTGCATGTGTAAAAATAACTGATGTGCTAAAGGGATGATCGCACGGTTGTTTCACACTGCACATGGGAGAACAGAAAGCTCTGTTAAAATACTTCTATTTATCTTCTGAACGCTGCAGATGATCATTCTCATATCAAAAGCCACAAAGCATTGAGGCCAAGTGCCAGCGAGGGTCTACAGTGCTACAAAAGCTTGTGTCATCTGCCTGTTCAGTTCCAGAAATAGGTTATCTGAGACTGCAATGAGATCTTCGCTTGCTTGGTTTAAAATACTCTGGAAATGAGCATTGCTTAGTTTTTTTGCTTGTGAAATATCACATATTGAAGGAGGCCATCATTTTGGAGCCAGGCTCTTCTCAATGTCATCTAGTGATAGGATGAGGGGCAATGGGTGTGAGCTGGAACAGAGGAGGTCCCATATGAATATTAGAAGGAACTCATATTCATATACTCTTCCCAGTGAGGGTGACAGAGGGGGCTGCCCAGGGGGGTTGTGGACTCGTCTTCTCTGGAGATGTTTAAAACCCACCTGTGTGTGTTCCTGTGCAACTTGGTCTAGGTGATCCTACTGTGGCAGGGGGATTGGACTGGATGATCTTTCGAGGTCCCTTCCAATCCCTAATAACTCAATGATTCTATGATTTTCTGTACAAGTGTTGATGGAGGAGGTCTTGATTTGTTCTAACATCTAACTGGATCTAATAAGGAGATAGATACTTCAGATTTGGAATGGTATCGATACGTTGCTCTTTCTCCATGTATGTCTTGCTTTTTGGAGAAGCAAGGTAGATGAGACTTTAGGAAAACCCACCTGGATGTGTTCCTGCGTGACTTGGTCTAGGTGATCCTGCTGTGTCGGGGGGATTGGACTGGATGATCTTTCGAGGTCCCTTCCAATCCCTGATGTTCTGTGATTGTTTTGCTCAGCTTGAAGTTTTGTGAGTGGGGTTGATGTTCGGGCTTGATGGGCCCGAGGGTCTTTTTCTAACCTGAATGATTTGACTTGCTCTAGGTGGTGATGCTGTGGCAGGGGGATTGGACTAGATGATCTTTTGAGGTCCCTTCTGATCCCTAATGATTCCGTGATTCTATGAACAAGTTTTGTTTCTTGACTTTTCTCCTGGTGCGAGGGGGACAATCGAATTGTTGTGCTTATGTTTTGTATGTTGTGAAAAAGATCCCAAATCCCTCTGCAGAGCCTCCTTACCCTCCAGCATATCAAATACACAGATAACACACAAGAATTCAACCTTAAAAATGGGTGAGCCAGTAACACAGGAAATACCCTATGAGTTCTGACATCGCATCAGGGAACGGGGTAACGACACACCCTGCCGATGAGGCTAGATGATGGGCAGGGAGGGAAGACATTGCTCAACGCTGCTTACACACATAGCTGTCCAGTTGAAGTGATGACACCTGTTGTTTCCTCCCCCCCAAAACACGTGGATGCCGCTTGTTATAGGGACGAATGGTTTGCTCTCCTATCTACTTGTTCATGGCATTTCTTAACTAGTCAGATGAGTAAGATGTGTGGCTGGAGAGTTTAAGGTTACTGCTATAAAAACGTCCCCCCTTATTTAACAAAACATAAAAGAGGTGATACATTGCTCTATGATAATGAAGCACTTTGTTTAAAAGCATCCAAGGGCCTATGATGTATGGGAGCTGGCCTGGAGACCATGGGAGTGTAATTAATTATGAGCTGTTCTTTATGAGGTCTAGTTGCTCTTCGCAGAATTGATTTTGAATGGTGACAAAGAAGCAAGCTCTTGTTTGTGAACGCTGCACGGTTGATGTGTGGTTGCTGGCAGGAGCAGGTGATGTGTGATGGGTGACGGAGTACAGAGCCTTTCACCTAGAAGCACTTTCTTATGCTGAAGCCAGACGAGTTGTTCAGGTGACAAAGCTGTTGCTGATGGACTGGTTGGAAGCCAAAGCAGCTTGTACCTGGTATGTGGTGGATGTGTAGTTATAGCTTAGAAGTGATGAGAGATGCAGAGAAGACTCTGCATTGCTGAGTCTGCATGGACCTCATCTGATGGGCTGGATGCAGGCTCTGCCACAAGACTAAGGTGCATTTGCAGGGTGTTGCATACTGGTTACTATGACTTCCTCCTCTGCTCAGTGGTTAACTAGAGCTTTAGGCTGGACATGAGGAGAGAGTTCTTTAATCTGAAGACAGGGGATCCCTGGAACAGGCTGCCTAGAGAGGTAGTGAAGACCCCATCCTTGGAGACATTCAAGGTCAAACGTGATGGAACTCTGTGCAATCTGGTCTGGCAAGTGATGGTCCTGATTGTTGTAGGGAGGTTGAACTTGGAATCATAGAATCATTCTGGCTAGAAAGGACCTCCAGCATCAGCAAGTCCAGCCCTCTTCCCAAAGCTCCCTAAACCCTACACCATGGCCTCAAGTGCTCAAGCTACTCCAGTTTTAAACACCTCCAGAGATGGAGACTCCACCACCTCCCTGAGCAGCCTGGTCCAGTGCCCAACCACTCTCAGGAAAGAACTTCTTCCTAAGATCCAACCTAAACCTCCCTTAATGCAACTTGAGGTCATTTCCTCTTGTCCTATTAGTCATTTGGGAGAAGAGAGCAGCACCAGCCTCACTACAACCTCCTTTGAGAAAGCTGTAGGGAGCAAGAAGGTCTCTCAGCCTCCCCTTCTGTAGACTAAATAATGCCCCAGTTCCCTCATCTGCTCTTCAGAGCCTGTTCTCCACAGCTTTCCCTCCACAGCCTCATTGCCCTTCTCTGGACATGAGAGACTTTATATTAGAACAGTTTTGTTGAAAAGTCAGATTAACTGGAGCCAGTGAGGAAACTGTAGGTGTTATTTACCCGGTCCCTTAAGCAGTGAATAACAGCAAAGCAGTAGCTGGCAGTCAAGGCAGAGACTTGTTCTGGAAACATCCATTTAGGGCAGCTGTAAGGAAAAGAGTCTGGGGAAGGAGCAAATCAAATATGAGCGGGAATAAGTTTTATTAAATACGCGAAGGAATGAGGAACTGAGACGGAGAGGCTCCACTCCACAGAGACAATGTGGGTGTGAGGGTTGGTTTTCAGAAGTCTATTAACAGCCCAGGACTGCAGTTCCACGTGTGGCTTTGCTGGATGTGGTTAGGAGTTACGAGTCCTTCAGCTGAAACCTGAAAGCTTTTGGGCTGCAGGTCTCCAACGGTGGTTCCTGATGGCCAGGCCTTGGGGAAGATAATATTGGGACAGGAGGATTTCTTTCCCTTCCTCTGGATGGAAAGGGGATCTGTGCTTGGAGGGGGGTCTCTTCCTTGCTGTTCAGCTGGGAGATAAACAGAACCCAGCTCTGGTAATACTCAATGTCCTCTCCTCCTGAAACATAGGGGGTTTTTTCCAGTCAGTATGGTCCCACTGCCGCTTACTATGTGACTTATTTCATCTATGAAAAGAATAGCTTGTAAATTACATTTGTGGTTCACTTTTGCTTACATGTCATAAAGAGAAATACCCTATAATTATTATGGTCCCCCAGTAAATTCGCTGTTATTACCTAGTTATTTTGGCCATATGGGCTACACCAGACTTAAAGTCCCAGTTCAATAAAAGCACATCTGGTTCCTGTGCTGCAAAAACCTATTAAAGATAGAGGAAACCATGCAAATAGATTTATATGGTCTTTTGTTGGATTTTACAGTCTTTAATTGGCATTTCTATTGAGGGCAACCATGACAAACTTCAAATTCTGGGAGTAGCTACTACAAGCGATAGTCCTTCAGTTCCTTCAGTGACTACAGAGTTAACATCTGCCCTTCTTCTGCTAGGATGTGCTTTAAGGGTCTCACGTGTTGGAGTCTCCTCTAATTCCTTTGGGAGAATATCCTACAGCCTCGTAGATCTCAATGTCAGGAAGACTTTGACCCCAACTGATGTAAGAAACGTCTGCCGTTACAGGTTCCTCCTTAGCTGCTGCAAAATGCACCGTAGGTCTTCAGCAGGGATTTAAAAACTAAAGAACAACAGAAAAAGACTTTAACAGAGGGTGCCAGTGAGAAGGAGCTTCTTCAGGGTGAGGGTGACGGAGCACTGGAAGGGGCTGCCCAGGGGGGTTGTGGAGTCTCCTTCTCTGGAGATGTTTAAAACGCACCTGGATGTGTTTCTGTGTGACTTGGTCTAGGTGATCCTGCTGTGGCAGGGGGATTGGACTAGATGGTCTTTTGAGGTCCCTTCTGATCCCTAATGATTCTATGAGTCTCTGGAGATATTTAAAACTCACCTGGGTATGCTCCTGTGTGACTGGATCTAGGGAATGCTTCTGTGGTGGGGGTGATTGGACTGGATGATCTTTCAAGGTCCCTTCCAATCCTTAATGTTCTGTGATTCTTTGAGAGTGGTTTTTATGCGGCTGTAAGGCTGCTTTGTGGAAAACAGGTCAAAATGATGTTTTTTTGATGCTTCAGCTGGAATAAGAGCAGACTTGTTAAAAGTTCTGCTCAGTGAGACGAGTTGACCAGGAACACTGACATTTGGTTGAGGGATGTGATTCTCCCTCTTTACTCTGCACTTGTGAGACCCCACCTGGAGCCTTGGGTCCAGTTCTGGAGTTGCAAACCTGAGGACATAGACCTTCTGGAAGGTGTCCAGAGGGGAGCAACTGCAATGATCAGAGGGCTGGAGCACCTCTCATATGAGAACAGGCTGAGCACATTTGGCTTGTTAAGCCTGGAGGAGAGGAGGCTCCCAGGAGACCTTCTACCAGCTTTCCAATACCTAAATGTGAGGCTACAAGAAAGCTGGGGGAGGGCTTTTGAAATGGGTGGTAGCGAGAGGACAAGGGGAAAGGGTGACAGACTTGAGGAAGGGACATTGAGGTTGGACATGAGGAACAAATTCTTTGAGGCTGGTGAGATGCTGGAACAAGTTGCCCAAGGCAGTTGTGATTGCCCCATCCCTGGAAGAGTTGAAGGCCAGGTTGGCTGGGGCCCTGATTAACCTGCTCTAGTGAAGGTGTCCTTGCTTCTGTAGGGGGCTTGGAATTAGATTATCTATAAGGTCCCTTCCAACCCTGGCCATTCTGTGATTCTAGCGTTGCAATAGGAAAACCAGTTTTCTTCCTCTCCCCTGAAAGGCTCCTGACCAAGCAGACTCTTGCATTGCTACCAGAGCTTTCCAATCTTTCTGCCCTTCAACCAGCTATCACTGGCAAAACAGATTCAGCTCCCCATTACCTCACTTTATGTTACTTTTACAGATTTCCTCATCCTTAGAACTTTTGAACAAGTGCTTAGCAGGTCTAAATTTATTCTGCGTATTTATAGGAGACGTAGGGCTTGCTCCTAGTTTAGGTCAAGATACTCAGTTCCTGTTCCTTTCTGGAAGTGTGTGGGCTTCTGTGAACTCTTGCCAATGCCTGCTAAGTTGTGTGTGGTCTTTGCTGTCGGATGCGAAATCCATGCTAGAGCCCAGGGCTAGCACCTCTGTGTTATAAATTTGGAAAGACCAGTGTTCCTTAAGCTCTAATTTAGTGCCTGGAAGTTTCTTTGCAAACTGACTTCAGCTGTTTGCCTCAGCTCTTTTCTTGCCCTTCTTCCTTCCAAGGAAATCTTGAAAGAGAATCTGACTAATTTGGTATCTCTCTCTCTAAAGCAAGGGGGGGAAGTTTTACTTTACTTAGATAAATATCTTAATAAGAAGGTTCTGGATCATTTTCTTGGTGTGATGTTGACTCTCTTAGCTCTAGGCTCACTCGCTGAGCTGTTGCTCAAGTGTGAAATGATAAAGTCCTTTTATGTGAAAAAGATGTTTGAGACTTAATCACACAAAGTCCTGAGATAACAGTAATTTTGCTAACGAGTTTTAAAGAGTGGAAGTTGAAGTTTTTTATAGAGTTAACTTTCTGCAGGAGTTGGAACCCAACAGTGCCATTGGAGGATGACATCAAGTTGGATGGGGGATCTCGATCTGCTGGAGGGGAGGAAGATCATAGAATCATTAGGGATTAGAAGGGACCTCGAAAGATCATCTAGTCCAGTCCCCCTGCCAGGGCAGGATCACCTAGACCAAGTCGCACAGGAACACATCCAAAGATGCTGCAGGGAGATCTGGGCAGGCAGAGTCAAGGGGCGGAGGCCAATGGGATAAGATTGAACAGGGCTAAGTGCAGGGTTCTACACTCTGGCCACAACAACCCCCTGCAGCTACAGACTGGAGGGTGAGGGGCTGGAGAGCAGCCTGGAAGAGAGGGACCTGGCAGTACTGGGTGACAACAGGTTGAACAGGAGCCAGCAGGGTGCCCAGGTGGCCCAGAAGGCCAATGGCATCCTGGCTTGGATCAGCATTAGTGTGTCCAGCAGGACTAGGGATGTCATTCTCCCCCTGTACTGGGCACTGAGGAGGCCTCCTCTCAAGTACTGGGGGCAGTTCTGGGCCCCTCACTTCAAGAAAGAGATGGAGGGGCTGGAGTGGGTCCAGAGGAGCAATGAGACTGGGGAAGGGACTGGAGGGAATGTCTGGTGAGGAGATGCTGAAGGAGCTGGGGGTGTTTAGCCTGGAGAAGAGGAGACTCAGGGGGTGGTGGCACAGCTACCTGAGCTGTTGTTGTGGTGGGGAGAGTGGTGGCTCTGGATACAGACTAGTTTTGCTATCTGAAGGCACATTTCGCTTGCAGCTGCTGCTGGCAGTGCTGTGCTGTGTGGGAAGCCTGCGAGGAGCTGCAGTCAGAGGCTTAAAGAAAGCAGGAGGGGAAGTTTTGTAGGAAATCCAGCTTCCTGAGGAGAAAGATAGATGAGAGGGCTCCAGCAGCAGGTTGCCCAGGAGCCAGGCTGGGTGCATTGCTGTGAGTGAGGGGAAATCAGTGGAGGAACAGGAGAAGAAGCTCCTGCCCGGGAATCGTGCCACCAAGAGCAGCTGCTCACCCCACTTCAGCTTCAGCTCTGCGGCATTCGCGAGGGAGGAGGATGCTGCTAGGGGAAGGAAAAGGGGTGGCGTTCAACATATGCCACACTCCCAGTTTCAGCGCTTCCCACGAGTCGCATTTCATGGGAACATGCAAATGCTCGGCCTCCCCTCTGTGCGCTGCGGTGACAGGGATGATAGGAAATGACAATGTTTAGCTGAAGTGACTGGACCGAAAAACCCTGACACAAACAAGTCATTTCCCTAAAACATAGATGGCTTACGAAAGCAGCGGCCGGTTTCCTGCCCTTCATCTCCCCAAATATGTCTGGAATGAAAGGTTTCCTTTGTAGACTCATAGAACATTAGGGATTGGAAGGGACCTCAAAAGATCATCTAGTCCAGTCCCCCTGCCACAGCAGCATCACCTAGACCAAGTCACACAGGAACACATCCAGGTGGATTTTGTCTCCAGAGAAGGAGACTCCACAACCCCCCTGGGCAGCCCCTTCCAGTGCTCTGTCACCTTCACTGTGAAGAAATTCTTTCTCATATTTATGTGGAACCTCCTCTGTTCCAGCTCACACCCACTGCCCCTTGTCCTATCACTAGATGACACTGAGCAGAGCCTGGCTCCATCCTCCTGACACCCACCCTCCACATATTTATAGAGATTAATGAGGTCACCCCTCAGTCTCCCTTTCTCCAAGCTCAAGAGACCCAGCTCCCTCAGCCTCTCCTAATAGTCTTTGCTCTGAAACATCAGTTTCAATCAATTTTCTTAGGAAAAAGGTATTTGTACAAGATGAGGCAGGAGCTAATTCCTTTCTGGGGACAGGAACATGAGAGGTTTTGCAATTCAAAGCCCTTATGAGGGTGACAGAAGAGCACCACACAACCAATCAGAGTAAAATCTCCCTCTAAAAGGAGCATGTGAAACTTATCTTTGTGGTAGTGGTGTTGTCTTCACAGTGAAGCTGATGACTCGGAAGCGTTCAACTTGAGCTGCAGTCTGTCAAGTCCCTCGCCATCACCTTCTGTTCCCTGCACAAGAAAGAACAGGTTTTCCTTGTTGGGCTTGGTTTTTTCTTTTACTTTGTGATAAATATACGGGTGTGCCTGGCAGAATAAACCAAGAAACGATCCTTAGGAAGGCAATATGTTTAGGGTCAGGACATCTGTCTTCAATGTAAATTGGACTGTCTTCAGGCATTTGCCTATGTGCTGCGTTTGCATGGCTTTGTTTATTATGGTCAGATGAGCTGCCTTTCTAGAAGGGACATGATCTATTAACTATTTACATATGCACATCTGTCTTGCGTGGAAATCTACTGGCACAGGAAAACGTGTTCTGGCTTATAATGATGCAGGTTCAACTAACTGCTGCTCTTGTGAACTGCAAATGGCTCCCTTATTAACCAGCTCTTTAGCAGCTGCCACAAGCAGTGGTCGTTTGGCTTTGCAGCTCTCATATAGACAGTCCTATGTACTGGATCCCTCTGTTCAAGAAGGACACAGAACTGCTTGAGAGAGTCCAGTCTCAAGCAGCTGATGAGCCACAAAGTTGATGAGATACAGCCACAAAGATGAGGAAGGGAGTGGAGCACCTCCCTGATGAGGAAAGGCTGAGGGAGCTGGGTCTCTTTAGCTTGGAGAAGAGGAGACTGAGGGGTG
>JAOXOE010000001.1:61080012-61105845 GCA_028565055.1 Phoeniculus purpureus
GTCTCCAGAGAAGGAGACTCCACAACCTCCCTGGGCAGCCCCTTCCAGTGCTCTGTCACCCTCACTGGGACGAAGTTGCTTCTCATATTGATGTGGAACCTCCTGTGTTCCAGCTCACACCCACTGCCCCTGGTACCATCACAAGTGATCCCAGATTTGAGAACCTTTTTTTTTGTCAGATCTTTTGTCTTTGTAACCTGAACTGACTTGAGAGCTGAGTTCACTGCATGGGAAGACAAGCACCTGTTCCACCATGGAACTGAAACTTTTTTGTAGGGAAATAAAGCATGAAAACCAAGATTGTTTCCTGCATTAACACTGTTAAATGAACTGCAGTTGGAAAAATAGCTGTGCTGTGTTGGTACCTGTTTGTTACTGCTGCTACAAATTAATGTGTCATCACCGTGTAATTCTCAAACGAGCAGTGACTACATAGAATCACAGAGTCATTCAGGTTGGAAAAGACTCCTGGCATCAGATAGTCCAACTATTCAACCCTACTCTACAAGTTCACCCCTAAACCAGATCCCCCAACACTATTTCTGAGTGACTTTTAAACTTATCCAGGGATGGTGACTCAGCTACCACCGTTGGCAGCCCATTCCAGTGCCTGACCACTCTTTCTGTGAAGAATTTTTTCCTAATGTCCAATCTAACCCTCCCCTGTTGAAGCCTGAAGCCCTTCACTCTTGTTCTGTTGCTAATTACCTGTAAGAAAAGATCAACACCAACACCTCTACAATGTCCTTTCAGACAGTTGTAGAGAGTGATGAGGTCTCCCCTTAGACTCCTCTTCCTCAAGCTAAACAGCCTTCACTCTTTCAATCTCTCCTCTTAAGATGTGTTCTCCAGGCCCTTCACCAGCTTCATTGCCCTCCACACTTGCTCCAGCACCTCAATTAGAATTGGTGGAAGAATGGGGTCAAGGAGTAGCTTAGCAGCTTCAGGAATGGGTAGTCTCTTGCAGAAAAGTAATGGGATATTTAAATACTCTTTACAATAACTGCTTTTCAAAAGCATTCTATGAACAAGAGAGGATTTAGGAAAAACTGTGCTGTATAACAGTTCCTTGGAACTCTGTGCTTCTATATTACAATTCTTGATCACTTTTTTTAAACAAAGAATGTATTGAAATAATTACATAATTTTCTAGATAAAGAATTTCTCAGTCAGTTGTATAATCAGACTTGTAGTGAAAACTATTGTTTCCATTACTGAACCATTCTTTACCATCAAATGTGCTCATCTGAATATCAAAAGGAAAACAAACCAGTTGAGACTAAAGGAGGTTACTGCGAAGTATCCTGTGTGAGGTTAATTGTAGGTACATAGAAGCTACTCTTCAGCTACATCTTTCTGTTTCAAAATTAGGTACCTCAATAATGTGATTAAAATTCTACTGTTGATTAATGTTGACACTTTCACCAGCAAACAGCAAAGGGGTGGGAAGTGCTTGGTGTATGTGAAAATGATGGGGACGTTAAAGCATTCTACATTATCTGAGGCAAGCAGAGCTTTGGAAAAAAATGGTTGCTTGAGGGCTGGTGACTCACATGGCTTACTTCAGATTTTTCCCTCATAGAATTCAGATGGTGCTGCTGGATCACAAATCCAGCATCAACATGTCTAAGTCTGTGCAGACTAGTACAGGGTGAAGACTTCTTCCACAGCGTTAGACCAGTGGTGCCACACCTCTAATTCAAGGAGAGGTGTTTTTGTGGTGATATGCAGATGGGAGACTGTTGCTCATAGAACACATGAGCGTTCTGGCTTCCACACTTTGTGTTGCTGCTTTTAGACGAGATATAGGGCTTTGTGGAGGCCTGCTCAGTAAGAAACTGTCTGCCTTGAATTGTTGACTAAGGAAAGTTTTCTGGATGACCTGACTTGATTTTTCAGAACTGCCTTTTTCTTCTTTCTGATTGTTTTTTCTTTTCACATGTAGGAATGTCAGAACCTTCTAAACAGATACAGAAATATGAACCTGGAACTAGTGACTCGCATCATCCGGGACGGTGGCCCATGGGAGGATCCAGTATTACAAGCAATTCTTAAAGCAAAGCCTGTTTCACAGGAATTAGGTACTTCATTTTCCCATGTTAATTTTTGAGTACTGAAAAATGTGTTCAATTAGAATTATTTGTATAGGTGGTGTCAGGTGGTGCTGCTCACAGTTTAGCTGCCTTTCTATAGGAAAATGTAGGGGACCCTTCTATTTGGAAGAAAACTGAATGTCTTTGTGGGTAGTTTTAGGATGATTCACAGAGATTATTCACATGCAAGAGGCTGTTGAGCAGTTCCCTGTTAAAAGAATTTACCAAATCTAGATGTTTGACCCTCGAAAGAGCTTGGAGAGTGACTTGAGTTCAGCTACACCACTGGTGTTATGTCATCAGAGTAGAACCTTGATTTGTAGTTCTGTCTCATGGTACTCTGACTCATTTAATATTTTTCTTTTAAATTGTAAGTACTTGGGGTTACGACTGCTCTTGGATCTGTGAAGAACGAGACCTGTGACTACAACAGAGAGCCGCTTTCTGTTGATCTACATGTAATTTCTGCAGTGAGGACCAGAACTGTTTCTGTTCAGGCTGCAGAGTAAATGGAAGCAGACATGGCCAGAATGTTAGTGACAGCTCATAAGGGGAAAACAGCCAAACTAAAGTATTTGCTGACGTCTTAGTGACATATTTGCTAGCGGTGTTCACAAAGGATCTCTTACAAGTTGTTTCTATTTGATAGTGATAGAAAATACTATTTGTCTTCTCTAGCGGCTGTGGTGGTGATGATCGAAATTCATAACTGTGTTTATAATGATGAGCTCGTTTTGTAGAGAGAGGAAGCAGATTATAAAGTCAAAACTGTGCAGTGAGCCACTTCCTTAACCAGAGAAAGTTTTTTGATAGCAAATGAATATAAGAGGAGGGTAGTCTTGTTGTTTTGTCACTCTTGTGAAGCAACCACTTCAGCAGTGTAGTTTAGCCGTGGTTTTTATTACAGATCTGGTACACTTGCAGTCAAACACCTACAGAAAGAGTGAAAACAGATTATCTTTGTTTTGTTCTGCATCGCCTGACAAACTCTCAAAGCTTTGGTAGTTGTGATCTGAAGTTAGATCTCCATGTCTCCAGCAAAGAGTTAGTTTAGCCTCTTTGCCTCAATGATTCCCTCCATCACAGCAAAGTCTCTGTATGATGAGCAGCGTGGAGGCTTTTTGTTTAGTTTTAACATAGCAGAGTAGGAATGAGACCGCTGGTTGTCACTAGATGATCATTTTGTTTCCGTTTATTGCAGGCCACCTCTCCTTCCCCTCCACTGAGGTATCCCTTCCTCTTTTAGTGTTCTGATATCCCCACAGCATCCCTTGACATACCTCATCTTTGATGACAAACATTTCATTTCAGAGAATAGGTTTTGGGAAATGCTTCTTTCTTGTATCATGTCCTCGAAAACCTCATACTTGAGAATTCTTACTCAAAGCAAGCATTCGGTGCTGCTTTGTAGGCTGGCAGTATTTGGTGTGTATTTTGAAACTTGGATCACAGTTTTAAACAACGAGAACAGCCTGTTACTGCTGAATCACCAACCATTACTTGCAAAAGTCAGTTTGATAAATATGGACTGTGTGAACAGCATAATTCTGTCTTGGATGCATTAATTACACAGAGGCTGAGACAGACCACACTGTGCTTGCCTTTACATGATCTGTAGTAATGTCAGATGTCTGCACTGATGAGGCCTCCCCCCAAGTACTGGGGGCAGTTCTTGGCCCCTCACTTCAAGAAAGAGATTGAGGGACTGGAGTGGGTGCAGAGGAGCAACAAGGCTGGGGAAGCGACTGGAAGGAAAGTGATGAGGAGAGGCTGAAGGACCTGGGGTTGTTTGGCCTGGAGAAGAGGACATTCAGGGGACCTTCTCCCTCTCTAACTCCCTGAAGGGAGGTTGTAGTCAGATAGGGGTCAGACCCTTTTCCCGGGCAATTAGGGCCAGGACGAGAGGGCAGGGCCTGAAGCTGCCAGGGGAGGGTTAGGTTGGATGTTAGGAAGCCCTTCCTCGAAGGACAGGGTGATCAACCACTGGAATAAACTGCCCGGGGCGGGGGTGGTGGAGTCTCCATCCCTGGAGGTGTTTAAGGACAGACTGGGTTTGGCACTTAGTGCCATGGTCTAGATTGCAGTGATGTTCGGGGCTGGCCTGGGCTGGGCTGGATGAGCTCAGAGGGCTTTTCCAGCCTCAATAATTCTGTGATGTCGCAGTCCGTTCGGAGATGATGGAAAGGAAGATAGTCTTTGGGCGTAAAGACAGATGAGCAAGGTTGCAATGTAGGAGCAGTAAATTGATAGTAGATTATGGAGAATAGACAGGCCACTGTGAGCACTGTGGACAGAGGAACACCCAGATGTAAGCTGTTAATTAGTTTCTGAGTTGTTGGTTGGCACCTATTGCTCTAAAGCAAAGCACTGCACATAGTGCCTGAACCAGAATAGATGGTGTTTTACCCAAGGTGTTTTTAATGTATCACAGACTTGGCTAAATGCTGCTATAGCTAGCAGTTGTCCTTTGCTTGAGAGATTAAAGAGCTGTAAATACTGCCTTGGGAAAAGAAGGCATTGCTCTTACAGGGAGAGAGCACAATCCTGTTAGTGGAGTAGCTGGAACATCCAGTCCCTTTACAGACTGTAAAGGTGTGGGAGACCCCTGCTATTGGGAGCTTGTGCTGTCAGAAGTGGAATTCTCATGTATGAAGCACAGGGGAATGCTGACGTGAGAGTTCCCCACACTGAACGTGGTAATGGTGTAACAAATGAAGCTGTACTGTGGGCTGCAGCCTTCCCTCGTTTGGGGGAGAAAGGTATCACAGTCAGTTGCTATATGTGCAGCGTTTTCCTGACATCACTTTGTAAGAAAAACTAAAGTATTAGCTGTTGTGTGTTTCCCATGTGACTATTCAGTCATCTGTTGGGTAATGTTTGCACATGAAACTGCTGATTTGGATTATTGAGAATGTTAATTCAACCAAAGGAGATGCTCAAGGTTTGTTCTCTACAATCACATTTTCTTGCAGTTAATGACCACTGTTAGTCGCTACTGTTCAGTTTTTACTACCTTTGTACCCACAAGTGCTAACAGAGAGTGGAATTAGTCTTGTGGTGGACTTTACAGTACAGCTGTTAACCTAATCTAAAACCTGGTATCACCTTGAATGACATTGCTTAGCATATAATACCAGAAAAGAAATTCCTTGGTTCTGAGCACAAGGAATATCTTTGAAGCCTACCAAAGGCATCCTACTAAAAAAGACATTTAAACGAAGCTTATTATACAAGTAATCACTTTATTTTGGGGAAAAAAATTCTCTTAGCTGTTCAGATCATGATTTTCAGTGAACAGTCTTTTTTAATCACTGTTGCTTATAACTTTCTCAATACAAGATTCTTCTAAGGTATGAACTTGCTATGCTGACTTCTAGCTGCCTTGGACTTTATATTGGCAATAGTTTTTGAACTGTGCAACGCTATGCACTAGGAATTGATTGTGGGGTTTTTAATGATTTTTCTCTTCAGGAAGCTGTCAAGAATATAAGGGGAAGATCAGGCCATGTGGTGCAATTTTTATTAGACGATCACCAAATGAAAGCAGGAGTTATTACATCTTGTACCCTCAAGTGATATTTTAAATTTGAAACCTAAGAGACACTAGAGTCTACGTGAACTTTTATCATAGAGGTGTAAAGCTTGTCTTTTACACATTCCATGATTTCCCAACTGCTTAAATGTGAAGTATTGTTAGTGTCTCATGTGAATGTTAACTTTAAATTTAGCTTTTAGATCTGAAAAGCACATGTCCAGAAATCAGGATCTAGGATTTAAAGGTGTTTAGAGATTTAGAATTGTGCCCAGGAGCTCTTACAGAGGAAGAAAAAGTGTATTTTCCACGCGAAATCAGTTCCAGAAGAACCGCTTGAGAGTGTCCAGTGCAGAGCCACAAAGCTGACGAAGGGAGGGAAACAACTCCTTGATGAGGAAAGGCTGAGGAGGGAGCTGGGTCTCTTTAGCTTGGAAAAGAGAAGACTGAAGGGTGTTAAGGCAGTACTATGTGAACTGTAGTTAACCACACTGAGCTCATCCTTTTGAATGGGTAATGAGTATCCCAAGTTGTGTTACATGTTTATAGTTGCAGCATTGGAAGTGATGTTCATCCTCTACTTCTGATAATCACCCGGTGCTGAGAAAGAGGGGAGTTTTATTTCTTAAATGTTTGTGTCTGCCTCTATTTAGTGTATATTTTACTAATTCTTTGCAGTACCATGTGCTGATCTGTTGGAAGCAAAATACTGAGTTGGATGACCGGTGTAAGGAAAAACAAGCAGGAGGGCAGATTCTTGATGGTAGATAATTTAAATATATTTAAAGCTTCTTTAGAAGAGCTATCTTACAGTATTTGTTGATGTTGCACTTTAAAAACAACATAACATTTAAATATATTTGTTGTTTGGACTTCATATTCTAATTGCCTTTAAATCTTTCTTTTCTGTACAGTTAACAAATATTTAAGCTCTGAAAATCCACTGTTCTTTGAACTTCGTGCCAGATACCTTATTGCCTGTGAACGCATCCCTGAGGCAATGGCTCTTATCAAATCTTGCATAAATCATCCAGATATCAGTAAAGATCTGTATTTCCATCAAGCTCTTTTCACCTGTCTTTATATGTCACCATTAGAGGATCAGCTATTCCAGGAGGTATTGTTTGTTAGTATACTTTCTTTTAATGAAGTGCTAAGTTGTGTTTACTGTGTACAAGTTGTCAAGAGGAGCACTTGGAACTCTTGAACCAAATGTCTTTAAATCCTGCAACTGCAATGGTGTTGCTTAACTTCGTGCTGCTTTAAGCTTTGAAAAATTAACTGTTAAGCACCTACAGATCTCAATGACCTAAACACAATGTTGTGGTCAAATTTACGTGTTTGATATATTCTCTAAATAATTGAGTCATTACTATATTGTAACTTTGATTTTACTATTACAGCAAAGGCACTTGAGTCTAATTGATGTCAGCCGGGTGTTCTGTATGTTATATAGCTCTGTTAGTTTTCAGGGGGTTTTTAATGATGTCCCAATATGCAAATGACACTGTAGCTGAATGTGGCCCTACTTTTACCACTGATAGTGCTCACTAAAGGAGTGTTTTTATTAACTTGGTTCTAAAAGCAAGCTACGATTGTCCAAAGAAGGTGGCTTTATGTAGTGTTTTCAGACAATTAGTCTGATTTTTCATATTCTAAGAAATAAGAAAGAGCTCAAAGTATCTCCAGAATCTCTATTTACAAACCTACACAAAAGCTGTCCCCCCCAAAAATGCTGTTAATAGCAATTCTTGACGTTTTCTATAGCAAGGTCTGATACAGTTTTAATATAGCAAGGTCTGATAGGTTTTCTTTGTGTTAGTAAATTTATCTAAATTGATTTTATTTCAATTGTATAGCACTTGTTGAGGACTGATTGCAAGAGTGGAATTGAGATCATCTGCAACACTGAAAAAGAAGGGAAGACTACCTTAGCCTTACAGCTGTGTGAATCGTTCCTAGTCCCACAGCTTCAAAGTGGGGACATGTATTGTATATGGTAAATACTTTATTTCTGGTGAAGCAGTTTAGCAGATAATAAATGCTTATTGCAAAAATGAACCTCCTACAACTTTGAGATGTAGTGCAAGTTTAAAATACCAGCTAAAAACATTTGAATGTGAGTTTTTAAACATTTCTGGTACATCTGTAATGCCTGTTAACTTTTTCACACAGTCATGGATGGTGGCAGCCCACACAGCACATGCTAACTTTATTAACTGTTTGAAAGTAACAGAAGGGAGCCTTTATATGCTTTAGGCTGTCAATACCTATGAATGTGGTGTTTATAGCTATGACTATATAACAATACACAGGCTGCAGACTGTGACAAATCAGGTATCTTGCTGTTCTGCTAGCAAAACACTGCTGCTTGTAATAACAGCACTCTAGTATGTCACTGGGGTGTCTAAAAAAGAGATGTTAAAATGTGCTATGAATCATGTAAACTTCATAAACAGAACCATGACGTAATGGTGGTCTTGTAGAAAACACTTGAGGAAGAATGTCTTCGTGCACACTGAATCAGCTTGATAGTTGGACATTTTCGTGGTTGAGAAGCACTTTCTAAAGAGCTCTGATAAACAGATCTCATCTCTCTGCAGACTGAAAGATGGCTAAGGAGGACAGTCCTGCTGTTTAGCCTGTATCATTTCAATGCCTAAAGTAACAGGTGTATTCTTTGATAAAGCATGCTTCATTTGTTTGTTTCTTATGCAATAGAAGCAAAAAGACTTAGTCAGCAAGGATTAGTGGAGTGTATTACCTCTGTACCTGCATAGTTCATTTTAGTATGAAATCCAGAAACAATACGGGATTTCCCTATTCCCAGACTTCAGGAAATTGAAATTTAAGATGGATCTTGTGGGGATTTTTTGTCTGGTCATTTCTTTTCCTTAAGGAAGTTATAAGGTCAGGCATAGTAACACTTGAGTTTTAATACTGTTTAACTACTGAATGAGTAACTTATCATACAGCATGTTTGCAATACTTAGTGGCATTTTTCATTCAGTCTGTCCAGAAAAAAAAGGTGGGCAGGAGTTATCCCCACAGGACAGATGAAGGCATTCAGCCAAAGAGTACATAGCTTGTGGGACCCCAGTGACCAGCTTTGGAATTGAATCAACATTGCTGATTTTTGCCAAAATGACTTAGCAGATGTAACCAACCTGTATTAGTTACGTGGTTAGTGCTTTCTCTTTCAGTCTTTTACGAAATGCTTTTGACATACTGGAATTAAACCTACTTTTTATATCTTCTGCTATGCTAACGTGCTAACCCTGCTCTTACTCAGTTGCTCATTAAATCTTGCTTCATCCATTTTTAATTGGTCTTGAAAACAAGATGTGTGTCCTTACTTTCTGGCAAAGAGGATGTCAAAAATGAAATCCCAGAAGATGCTAAAATGCTGTTAGATACCTGTTTATCAAGGAAACTATTTTAGCATCTTTATTCTGAATAGAAGATTAAAATACTATAGACTAGCCCTTAAGGATCTCTGAAAGAGTTCGTAGCCGTTATGTCTGTGCAGCTAGAATAGCTGTTTCATTCTTTATGGACGCCAGACAAATCTGCATCATACTTAATTGATGCTGTAATCTAGAACAAAGCTAGTGATGAAGGCATGACTGTACCATAATTCAGCTTTTTAACGACTGGGAGCTAAGTTAAATTAACTGTGTTGTATATTTTTCTCTACAGAAGATAATGATCATTGAATCATAGAATGGCCGGGGTTGGAAGGGACCTCAAAGATCATGTAGTTCCAGCCTCCCTGCACAGGCAGGGACACCTTCACTAGAGCAGGTTACTCAGGGTGCCATCCGACCTGGCCTTCAACACTGCCAGGGATGGGGCAGGTGCAGCTTCCTTGGGCAACCTGTTCCAGCATCTCACCACCCTCACAGGAAAGAATTTCTTCCTCGTGTCTTCAGGCAAAGTATAAATCATCTTGCCCTACCTAGAATTGAGAGCCTCTTAATCTAGCAGCAAACTCAAGCAGCAAAGATACCAAAACAGATTAGAAAGCGCTAAGTAGCAGGTGTTGCTGTTGTTTCATGTGAAGCAGCTTATGTCAAATCTGCATGGTGAAACCACTAGCTCTCGCTTTCTCTCAGAGCACGATGGACTTTGAGCACCTCTGTTACAACACTTACTCATTCCATTTACATTAAGATTGAAATCTGGATGAAAATGACCTGAACTATCTTTCTGAAGCAAATGCCCACTTAAATGAATCACAAAGCAAGCTGCGCTTGGTCTTACTTTGAACATTTGTGAACAAGGTAGTTTTGACAAACATATCAAAAAATGATGTCAAAACACAGCAGAATGGGCTGCCTTCTCTGCAGGGATTTTTAATGCTGCTTTGCCTGTTTTCAGGTGGTTCCTAGGTGGCAAATTCAGTTAGTTAAAGGAATTTTTTCCAACACGTTCAATCAGACTTTGGCTTTGAGGTAATTTTTGTGAACAGGGTACACACAGATAATTTGGGGTTGGAAGGGACCTCCAAGGGGTCATCAAGTCCAACCCCCCTAAACTCAAGCAGGATCATAGAACCTAGGGCAGGTCACACAGGGACTCATCCAGACGGGTCTTGAAAGTCTCCAGAGAAGGAGACTCCACAACTTCCTTGGGCAGCCTGTTCCATTGTTCTGTAACCCTTGCAGTAAAGAAGTTCTTCCTCTTTAGAGGTGGAACTTCCTGTGCTCCAACTTAGACCCACTGCCTCTTGTCCTGTCACAGGACACAAGTGAAAAGAGACTGTCTGTCTCTTCGTGACACCCAGCCCTCAGGGATTTATAGAGAGTGATATATAGGGGTAACGTGTTGGCAAAGACTGTTACCGATGCCCTATGATGCTGTTACTGTGGTTTGGGGATTGGGCAGGTGGAATGCCTGGTCGCTTCTCAGTGACAGTTGAAATTGCCCCAACATTAATAGTCTAAATACGGGCCTCAGTGTGAGCTAAGCTCTGGCATCCACGTCAGTGTCAGTAAATATTTCTATGGCCTAGTTGTTGAGCAAAATGAAATATAGTCCTGCCTCAAGTTTATAATCTGTGTTGTGTTCAGTGACGCAGAAATACTTCCAAGTGCTGCTGATTTCAGCATTGCAGTTGGTATCCAAAGCATATAAGTGGTTGAAATAGAGTCTACTCAGCTTTTCAAAAATGCTGTCATCCTGAATGATTATCAAAGTGAAGAATGTGCTTGAAAAGCAGAACCCTCCATGGCTACGTGGTAGAGTAAGACTGAACCATTTCACACTAGGGTCTAGTCAAAGGGTGGTTAAGATGATTTAACAGCTTTGTTCTTCACTGGTGGAGCTGCTGCTTCCACTTCCAGTCTTCTGCATTACTGTTTGAGCTCGGTCCGTGTGCCAGCCATCACACTCGTCTGAACACATGGCAAGGCACTATAACCAGTAGTCTCTCAGAATAATAACTGGAGTTCTTTCAAACTCTCTGGTATTAGCATTGAAATGGCTTGCTCAAGAATGGTGTGACACAGCAGAGAGTAAGTTGTATTATTTACCCACTGGAAATTTAGCAGCAAAAATGTTCAGCTCTTTCGTACTCCAGGTGGAGCCTTTTGACTGAATTTTTAGGAATGGCTTGGTGCACCTAGAAGACACTACTTAGTTTCACACTAGTACGTGAAGTTTGCAGAGGCTGTCAAGAATGTAGATTTCTGCCCTGGTAAATGCAGAGGTGAACAGCTTGCATCTTTAGAAAACCTGTAAGGCTCCTTTTTTGTGGGTAGAGCTGCTTTCAGAACTCCATTTTGCAGTTCCTGCCCCTTGTAAGTTTGACCTTTCTTTCAACTTCAGTTTCCTTGTGGTCTGAATGCGAGAAGACAATCAAGCTGTCTTGCTAAGCTCTTAAAATGTCAGAATTGTAGGGCTGCCCCGAATTTAAAAGTGAAGCTAGTGTCTTGTCGTAGGCACTTCTGGCATTTTCATTCATGCAGGCACTGACTTCAGTAGACAGGTTTGATCTCACCAAATTTCTCTGATCTGTAGCTGGCACAGAGAAGATTCTGGAACATCAGCCAAATACTTTATTAGTAACTGGGTTTGTGTTTTCTGAGGGAAGAGATTAGTGGTATTAGTCTTTCTTCAGAAAACAAAAGTCTGTTGGTCCCCTGTTTTCATTGTAACATGATGGTTGGGTAGAATAGAACAGAGTAATAGAATAGAACAACTAGGGTTGGAAGGGACCTTAAAGATCATCTAGTTCCAAGTCCCCCTGCATAGGCAGGGACACCTTCACTAGAGCAGGTTACTCAGGGCCCCAGCCAATGTGGCCTTCAACACTGCCAGGGATGGGGCAGCCACAACTTCCTTGGGCAACCTGTTCCAGCATCTCACTGTGTCTACTTTATCCATCTTTATGCTGGCAAATATTCTTAGAACTAAAAGTCAAGTCCACTTGCCTCTCTGAGTCTCTGAATTAAGTTTATAGGCTGTAAATATCAACTTGCTGTATTTTGTAGACCACATGTTTTCTGTGCAGGGGCTCTGCTGCAGACAACTATTCATAAGTTTTCCAGTGTCAGTCAGAAATGCAGTTTAACTGAAGATCCTAGAGTTGTATGAGCTGCTGTAGAGACTGACACTTTTATGTGACTGCTGTTAGCTGGAAAGCCCAGTCATTACAACAGTAAAAAAGCAAGTAGTGTTGTAATGCACGTAACTAGAGGTCAGTATCTCCTATCAGTGGAACAACTCTCCCATTTTCCACATTGATCCTTCTTTTCCTGAAAGACTCATCCTTGCACTGAAAGTAACTTAATCCTGAGAGCACATGGTGCTTGCTGTTCAGCCTGACATTTATTGCCTGTGCTGGTAAGGGCTAGATGCTGTAGCACCTGATTTTGTTAGAGTACTTGTTATAATATTACTATATTAGAATTATTATTACTTCTCTGATACAAGCTGAATGCTTCAGTATTTTGAACGTGGAATTGGTTTGGTGATAGGACAGACCCTAAACGCTTCAACCCAGTATTTAAGTTGTGTTTACCACGATGTACAGTTGCAGTGTTAATATGCCAGTTGTTAGTAATGCATCATGCTTACTGATAGAGTTTGAAATCAATCTAATAAAAATATTTTGTTCTGTCCTTGTAGGGACCTGATCTTCCTTTGGAGTAAACTGCAGCTTAAAACTAACCCATCAAAACAAGTATTTGTGGACCAGTGCTACCAGCTTCTAAGAATCGCTACTAATGTTAGAGTCATTTTCCCTTTCATGAAAGTCATTAAGGACGAAGTAAGTTTTGTTTGCTTGTTTTACCCCACCTCCTATTCTTCCTGTAACTGGTTACAGAAGTGATGTTTATATTGAGTAGTGGCCACTTCTTGTGGCAAGTGGGGAGGGTAGAGAAGGACATGAAACGCTTGTCAAGGTGCAGAGTGTGCTTCAATAATATGATTGCCCTTGGTCTGCTGTGGGCTTTGAATATGATTTTTTTGACAGCTTGAGTTTTTCTTTCCGTCTGCATAAATAACTGGGGAAGTAAATAATAAATACAGGGAATACACGTGAAAGCTGCACCATTGGGTTTTAATTCTTTAAGTGCAGTTCCTTCAAGAAACAGAACTTGTGTATAATATTGCAGCCGCCCTTCACCCTTGTTAAGTTCTGCGTCATTTCACCGGTTCTGATCAGATCTGAAGAAGTGCTTGATATAAAGGAGCAGCTAGACTAAGATAGAAGAAATCATTTTGTTTCAGAAAAGCACTCTGTTTCATGCCTCAGGTATCTTTTGTACTCTGCGCCATACTTGACATCTGTGAAAGATGTCTTGTGCACACAGGAGTGCAAGTCCTTCCCAAGCAAACGCTGGGTTTTGTCAACCTGACTGAACACAGCTCCTTATATTCTGGGCCCTAAATGAATCACAAAGGATTCTGTGATGGGTACTGCTGTATACTTCTAAACACAATGATTTGGTTTGTATTCTGAAATTTTTGTGGTGATAAGAGTAACATCTGTTTGTGTTTGCATCTGGATGATTGTACGTGTTGCTGTGCAACTTGGTCTAGGTGATCCTGCTCTGGCAGGGGGATCAGACTGGATGATTTTTCGAGGTCCCTTCCAATCCCTAATGTTTTGCAATTCTGTGATTAGTTTTTTCTAACCCACAGTATATGGGGCACTGTCTGTAATTGCTAACACACACTTAAATACAGGTAGGTATTAATTATTCCTAAACTTCCTGAAACACACTGTGATCTGCTCTCTGTTGGACAGTATGTCTGATCATCTCTCCTAATTACATGTTCAGCACAGGGCATCCACCCTGAAGCACGGAATAGGAATTGTGCTCATTGGAAGGACAATTTGTCAGTTCTGAGAGGTTGATCCTCAACTCGGCCATGGGTTGTTATGGTTTCCCTGACTGTCCTTGTTCAAAATCAAGGGCTATATTTTATAGTGTGTGTTTTTACGCAACGCAGGTTACAACAGGGACAAAATTTAGAGTAGCTGTCCAATTGTAGTGTGAAAACTGCCTAGGTCACGAGGATGTAGACAGAAGATACTGCTAAATCAGGTGTGATCTGCAGCAGTCTTGTTCAGTATTCCCAAGTAATTAATTGTCTTTAACTGTACAGCTGCACATGACAAAACTATCTGAAGTTTTATGGACAGAAGCTGGGTTGCTTTCAGCATAAAGCAGATGGGTTTTTGACCACTTTTGTGTCTGTGGAAATCAGGTGTTATTTTTGAGTGTTTTCCTAGCTGTATTTTATAGTCTTGTTTGAGCATTATCTTGAAATGGAAATGCCCGTAGGTGAGCTTTACTAGCAGGATGCTGTCTGAACACCTATTTGGCAAGTAGATGACTTGCCAAAAATGGGAATGTTGATGTCTGGGCATGGTTTATGCTAGAGTTTTCTTCAGTGAGTGTAAGCCCATCAGCAAAATACCATGATGCATAGGACAGGAGAGCAGGGCCTGAAGCTGTGCCCGGGGAGGGTTAAGTTGGATGTTAGGAAGCCCTTCCTCACCAAAAGGGTGATCAGACCCTGGACTGGACTGCCCAGGGCAGTGGTAGAGTCCCCAACCCTGGAAGTGTTGAAGGACAGTCTGGATGTGGCCCTTAGTGCCCTGGTCTGGCTTATGTGGTGATGTTGGGTCATGGACTGGGCTGGGTGAGCTCAGAAGGCTTTTCCAGTCTCAATAATTCAGTGACTCTGTGATTCTATAATTGATGTCCACTGTAATGTCCTTTCTGCAGGTTGGTGAAGATGGTCTTCAGATATGTGTTGAGATATGTGGGTGCGCCCTCCAGCTGGACCTCCGTGAAGATCCCAACATGAAAAGTCTTATTTATAAAGCAATCGCTCATTTTCTGCCAAACGACTTGGAGATCCTCAGAATTTGTGCTCTTTCCATCTTTTTTCTGGAGCGCACCCTGGAGTCGTACTACACTGTTGAACATTTATACAAATGTGCGGATGAAGAGTACAATGAGTGCGCTAGTTCTGTTCAAAACAGAGTCCGTTTTGAATTGCTTCCAATTTTGAAAAAAGGGTTGTTTTTTGATCCTGAGTTTTGGAATTTCTTGATGATCAAGCAGAATTGTTTAGCATTATTGGGGGATAAAGCCTTTGTTGGCTTAAATGAAAGTACACTGGAAAACTCTACCGCAAATACAGAGAAGATAACAGAGTACAGGGCTCTGAGTGAGGCACGCGTCTGTCCGACAGACGTAAGCAATGGGGAGCTTGACTCTGAAGAGCTCTCTGAAGCCCAGTCCAAAGGAAACTCCAAAAAGAACCATGAAGCTCACGAGGGATCTAAAACATTAGATCAAACTGTGCCGACGCACCGCTGTGTGATATGCAACAAGGAATTTCTTGGTGATCACATCGTGAAACATGCACAAGCTCACCAAAAAAAGGGCAGTTTTTCCTGTGTACTTTGTACCAGAAAGTTCAGGCAGAAGGGACTTATGCTGAAGCACTTGAAGAACCATGTCAGGAAGATAGAAAGGCAGCATCTTGCTGCAGTTCTTGAGGCTGGTCAGCAGGCTTCTGCCCTTAATGAGTTTGCATGTCCTGATGTTTCTCCATCTCTTGAGAACGGGAATTCTGATGGTTCCAAAGATAATGAACCAGAGACTGCAGTAGCTCCCAGTGCTGACCAAGTGGTCCAAGCAGAGGAGAACAATGCAGGAAAGGTACTCGATACCGTGGAAAACCAGATAAGTGACCAGGACGGTGCTACTGAGAACAGTAGTGACAGCTGCTTTAATAAGGTTCCTGATGCTTTAAGTACAGAAAGTTTGCCTGAAGATGATGACAGCTCTAGTAAAGAGTCCCCTGTTCTGCACAAAGTGAATGGAGCTTTTTGCCCTCAAAAAGACGTTGATCCTATGGATGAGGAAGGAAGTTTTAAGTGCCCTGCTCACGGTTGTGCTAGAGTGTTTAAAAAGATAAGATTCCTCAATAAACACGCAAGAAAAACCCATCCAACTGATCTGAAGGTACAGCAGCACATCATGAAATGGAATAAGGGAAAATGCCGGTTCTGCCAGAGGAAGTTTGCTGATTCCCAACACTTTGTAGACCACCTGAAGAGACATGTGTATCCAAATGTTTACTTCTGTTTACACTTTAATTGTAATCAGAGATTCAAGTTGTCAACTGAGCTTGCAGAGCATACAAAAAGCCACCGCGTTTTTAAAGCGCGATGCAATTTTGCGGAGTGCTGCGAGCTCTTCGAAGAGCTCCCTTTGCTGTACGAACACGAGGCTCAGCATTATTTAAATAAACCACCAGAATGTTCAGAAGACGCAAGCAAAAAAGATTTGTCAGGTGATCCTTCGGAACTTTGTAGTCACCAAGATGACGATGATGATGAATCCGTTAATGAAAAAGAAACTGTAGATTTACCAATTCCCACTTGGAAGTCAAGGAAGGATTCTACAGAACCAAAGACTTACATTCAGAGTGTTGAGAAGAAAGCAAATAACATCATTCACAATGGAAATGAAAGCTCCTCAGAGGGTAGCACTACAGTTTTAAGTTCAGTAGACCAAAAGACATCTGTGTTACAACCACGTTCGGAAAACTGTCGTCTTGTTAGTGACCAACTAGTCAATGGACACAGTGACCCAAATCAGACATCAACCAAGGCATCAGAATTACCCTCAAACAGAGTAGCAGAGGTAACAAGGACAGAAAACGGGTCAGCATTACCCGCTTTGCAGAATTGTCACGACACACAGCAGAATAACGCTGCTGCCCCTCAGTTACCTTCCAAACCAAATCAGACCACGGAGAATACTTCATATGGTGTCATCCTAACAAAACCATATTTCAGACCCTTGCCTCCCAGTTACCTTGATGAACGCTACATTAGCATGCCAAAACGTAGAAAAATGTTGACTGATCAAGTAGATGCTCATTCTGAACAAGATACCTTTTGTAGCAAACCCACAGAAAGATTTAGATGCGGCAAATGCTTGACCATCTACTGTAACTCGGAAGCACTTGAGGCTCACCTTGCACAAAAGAAGTGTCAGACGCTCTTTGGATTCGATTCAGATGATGAAAGTAAGTGGTGTGGTCCTTCAGAGTTCATTTGTTTCCAGGTGAATTAGCAAAAATAGCCTTTGAAAACAAGCAGCCTTGTGGAATAGGTAAGACAGGTGTAACTTTAAGCCATGGTAGTATGCTGCAAGTTCAACAGTTGTCTGTCAGTACTGTGCTGAACTGGGAGGTCAAACTGGACATGCTGTTTAGAACTGGTAGTCAGCTTTAATGGAAAAGACCTCTTAGAACAGAAGAGGGTCATTCACTCTGTCTTCCTCCTAAGGGATGTGGGGCTGTTTGGCCTGGAGGGGATGGGATTGAGAGGAGACCATGCTCTCTACAACTACTTGAAAGGAAGTTGTAGAGAGGCGGGGTGTTGATCTGTTCTCCCTAGTGACCAGTGATAGGATAAGGGAAAATGGCCTTAAGCTGTGCCAGGGGGAGGTTCAGGTTGGATGTCAGGAGGAATTTCTTTCCTGCAAGGGCTGTCAGACTTTGAAACAGCCTGCCCAGGGAGGGGGTTGAGTCATCAGCACTGGAGGTGTTTAAGAGAAGGGAAGATACTGCATTGGGGGACAGAGTTTAGTGGTGCTACTAGGGCCAGGTTGGACTCAGTGATCTTGAAGGTCTCTTCCAGCCAAAGCTGTTTTATGATTGATTCTATGAAAACACGTTGAGAAGCATCAGCAGTGTTCTAGATTAAATGGTGATGTGCAGTGGTTAGTTTTCCTTTTGATCCCAATGCCTTCTCTTTTCCAGGTGCTGTGCAGTGGTTAGTTTTCCTTTTGATCCCAATGCCTTCTCTTTTCCAGGTGCCTGATTCAGTGTTGTGGGAAAATGCATCAAACGAGCAGTGGTGTAAGAAAACACTACAGGAAGAAGCATCCGTTCGTTTCCCAGTTGGCCTTAACGATAAAGCAGTCTCAAATTACTAAAGAAAAACATGACCTTGATAAAGACAAAGCACATTTTCTAGACAAAACTCACAGAGGAATAAATAATAGGAGCTCTGCAGGTCTTGAGTCCGGAAAGGTTACTTTCTGGAAAGTATCCCCAAAGTACCAGTTATCCGAAAAGTCGCATCCATTCCAAACGTGTGTGGTCGAAGCTAAGCAGGCACAGTTGAAGGATATTAAGGCACACAGCTGAGCGAGCAGAGAAAGCAGAGGTGTCAGTCGCCTTAGGAAAACAGAACCAGCCAATTCTGAAAGCTGTTTTAATTGGAAAATGTGTGGTTAAAGGATATCCATCCACACAGCTGGGAAGGAGTCGTTCAAGGAGGTTTTATGCTCTTGTAATACAGACAGGAAATGCATAGAGAAACCATATGCTCTGTTTTCAGAGCTTCAGCATGTGATTCCATTATCCTCTCAAAAGCGTGGAGCTCATTTAATAAACTTAGAATCCCGAGAGAGTAATGTAGAAGGAAGTCTAAGAGGGATGGAATGTCCAAATAGCCTACAAGTTGAAGTACTGAGCGTGCAAGGAGAAGTGAGTTGATGTGATACGGAGTGGAAGTTACCCGCAGTGGAAAACAGACGCACGCAAGAGAAGCCCTTGTCAGGCCTGTGGTCAATGTGTGTGTTAACATGTCCTGTGAAACACCTATTGCAGGTGTAGGGAGACTACTACAAGCAGTATGCATGCAGATTGTGTGGCTGTTAGCAAAAGCAGATTGAAAACAAATCAAGAATGTGAAGGGAGTTAAGCTAATGCCATGCAAATCCAGAGGTCCTTCAGCTGTAAACAGATGGCTTTCTGTGCAGGAGAACTTCTCAAAGGCAGCGCATGTGTCCAGCTGCAAGAAAAGATCAGGAAGAGCCTGTTTCACAAAGGAGATTATTGCTTAATGGCAATAGGGCACAGCTCACTGCATTAACTACTTATCTAGAGGAAAGGATAAGATGGGTGTCAGCTCAACCTGAAGACACATTGCAATGTCTCTAGTAGCATCTGTCAAAAAGATAGCTTTTCCCAGAAATCAGTGAAGGATTTAGACTTAAAATACTAAGCACTTTATCCAAATTTCACTTTCCATAGGAACATTCAGAATGTGAACACAGGAAATTAAGTCGTTGAGCTTTATATTTAACGCTGAAATACTGGAAATTAGGACACCAAAAAGATGCTGTTGTAGAGTTTTTGGTCTTCCCACCCCAGCAGGGGTGTGTTGGACCTGCACATTGTCTCCTTACTGTCATGAATTCTCATTTCCCTTATGCTGTCTGGCCACCTAAAAATGCTTTGTTTGGTGTCCATTCTATGCAGGTAGCTAAAAATGTCAATAGGATTGTAGGCATGGAAGGTACAGTGGTGAAAAATGGTGTTTGCAGACTGTCATTGCAGAGATGCAGGAAAGCAAAGAGCAACTGTTGCCGCTCAGCGGTTCTGCTTACTGAGTAGCTCATCACAACCCCTGGATGTGGCGTAAGATTATCAACCTGCTTCCATCAAGGGATATGTAAAAAAAGAAAAGAATAAAAATAATCAAGAGGTGCATAAGAGATCTGCTCCTTTGTAGCAATGGCTCACCCTTGCAGACCTAAGGGTTTCATCATAAAATAGGCTGTGAAGTAGTTCTGGAACTTAATCGTTCGGTAATGCCTCTGCTAACAATCCTCTGTGAAATCAGACAGATATTTGCATTAATCCTCCTTCCTTCCCCCTGGGAGGAGGTGAAAACAGCACAAGTCCAAAATCCTGAATTCTAGAAAACGTTTTGCCTTAACTTTTGAGTTGCATTCACATCCGAGGTGATAAAATTATAATCACAGGTAAATGTGTGCGTGCACGGATGGCCCCGACTGACTGGCCCACGCTCAGAGGTTTGGGTGACACTGGAGGCACCAAAGAACTTTCTTTTTGCAGTTGCAAACCGGCTGATTTAAATGCATCATTCGTTACCTCTCCATAGCTATTGCAAACGATATAGAGTTAGATGTTTAAACACGAGTTTTTAACCATCAAATCAGTGGGGACCTGATCAACCAAATGCACTTTCACATTTTTCTTCTTCCCTTTCAAGTTACAAATTTAATTTTTAAGGAGTCTGTTATCAATTCGAAACTTCCCCAGCCCCCCCTTTCTTCATTTATCACTGTTAATTAGGTAAATTTGCTTATATATATTTTAGGGGGGAAAGGTTAATTTCTAAGTATTAAAATCTTACTAATTTTAAGTATTAAAACAATTAAGAGGTTAATTTTAAGTATTAAAATTTAAGTATAAAAATCTGAAAACTCAGCCAATAGCTGCGACAAAACCGTTTGTGTGAAGTCTTTGAATTATACCTTTTGCTCTTTGGTGCTTTCTTGCCTTTTCCTGGAGCTCCACGTGTTTGAAGATGCTTTAAAGCCAGCGATTGAGACTGAGCGTTTGGTCTGAGGTGTGTAGGTAAGTGCGTCGGTGTACGTGCCTGAACTGTGACCATAATTTTTTGTACCTGCATTAAACTCCTTTGTGTTCAAAGCCGCTTTTCTTGGACACCACCGTTTGTTTCTGATGCGCGTTCCCTTTGGACGGCAGCAAATCGTCGTCCTGAGGTGAACTGAATTCTCTAGGTGAACATTAGCATCACCCAGTGCTGATCAGAAATCTGCTAATTTGATTTTTGAGGTAGCAAGTGGGTGGCAACACTTGTAAGCGATTTTTGCTTTGATTTTTACTTCAAGAGACGTTGCATTTTCTTTACTCCATTACCTGTTGGTGTTCTCAGATAGCTGCAGCATTACACAACTTGAAAGAGGAGCAAAACTGGTAACGCGTGGGGAACAGTTCTGCGTGCTTCTAGGGATTTAGTATGCTGAGTATGACCCCACACTCAGCCTGTACCTTCTAGGGCTGGAAAAAGTTCCAGATCTAGAATTCAGAGGTGTTGTTTTCCCCAGGAACTGAGTGTTGTGTGATCTAATTGTCAATCCTTTAGGAAGTGCCACTCTGATTCCGTAGATCCTGGCATACGTGTGTAATGCATACACACAAATAATCTTATGGTGTCCTGAAGTCATACAGGAGCTTTGGAGCTTTGTTGGATCAAAGTTTGTGCATTTTATTGCCGGCAGCAGTGCTCTGATAACATTCCTCCAGGTGGCTGTGACTTGGATGTAGACTTTCCTTTTAAGACTGTCTAACCTAACCCGATCACAGTTCCCTGTAAAGGTCATGTAAGGTCTAACGTGCAAAGTAGGCACCTGTCACAAACCATGACATACTGAAAGTGGGTTGGAAGTGGTGGTCACCTCTGTGGGGAAAGGTCACTGGTACTTTGGTTACTTAGCCATATTCGTTAAAAACTATCTCAATTGTATAGTTTGGATAATTTATAACATTAAACTTTGTGATTTGAAGATCACATTGAAGGTTCAGCTGTACTCATTTATTCTGTTTAACACCAGTGCTATGGACAAAAGGCTCCAAGGGGGTGGTAGTGTTACTATTTTCTTAATTTATTTGGTACTGTATAACACCTTTCTGATTCGATGCAGCCATGCATTTTGGGACTCTTCATTTGTAAAAGCTGTTACAGGTTCAGCAAGAAAGGAACTTTGTGCTTCCTTGTTGAATGTTAAATTATTTTACTTTGCATTTTATATAAGAGTACAAATTAAAACTGAGCCATCAAACTGCAATAAATCAACAGTAGTGTTTCGTTTTGAAAAGAAAGACAAAACCTTTTTTGTACTGTACATAGATTTGTTCAATAAAACATTGTCTTTGTTGTTGATAGACATTTATCTTGTCTTTTGGGGAACAGCTCTGAAGATGCTGCTGCTGTGTCACCTTTGGTGTCTGATGGTTGCACACAGCCTGTGTAAAGTTGCCACGTCTTTGTCTTCCAGATGTGTCAATGGATATTTGAACTTGAATCAGAGAATCATTAGGGATTGGAAGGGACCTCGAAAGGTCATCTAGTTCAATCCCCCTGCCACAGCAGGATCACCTAGACCAAGCTGAGTTAAATCTACTGAACTATACCCAGGATTACCAAGAAAATCAATCTAATTACCAAAAAAATGGTAGGTAGTCTTGTCTCTCTCTTATCCCCCACCTTTTTGTTCCTTTTAGCAACTCCCTGCTCTGACCTGGCAGTACTGGTTGACAGCCAGCTGAACAGGAGCCAGCAGCATGCCCAAGTGGCCCAGAAGGCAAATGGCATCCTGGCTTGGATCAGCAATAATGTGGCCTGTCATTCTCCCCCTGTGCTGCGCATTGGTGAGGCTGCACCTTGAGGACTGGGTCCAGTTTTGGGCACCTCAGTACAAGGGAGACATAAAGGTGCTGGAGCGAGTGCAGAGGAGGGCAACTCACCTCAAGTACTGGGGGCAGTTCTGAGCCCCTCGCTTCCAGAAAGAGATTGAGGGGCTGGAGCAGCGGGTCCAGAAGAGAATGAGTCTGGGGAAGGGACTAGAGGGAAAGTCTGATGAGGAGAGGCTGAGAGAGCTGCGAGTATTTAGCCTGGAGAAGAGGAGACTCGAGGGACCTCCCTCTCTACAACTCCATGAAGGGAGGCTGTAGTCAGGCCGGGCTCGGGCTCTTCTCCCAGGAAACCAGCACCAGGACCAGAGGGCAGAGCCTGAAGCTGCCAGGGGGAGGGTTCGGTTGGATATTAGGAAGCTCTTCCTCATGGAAAGGATCAGATCCTGGAATGGACTTCCTGGGCAGTGGTGGAGTCCCCATCCTTGGAGGTGTTGAAGGACAGACTGGCTGTGGCCCTTAGTGCCCTGGTCTAGGTGATTGTGGTGATGTGAGGTCCTGGGCTGGATGAGCTCAGAGGTCTTTTCCAGCCTCAATAATACTTACATTATGTGAAATCTGTGAGCTTTTAGTTAGGCAAGTTGTCAGAAAGTCATAGCAGTATTGCAAATGCGTTACAAACAGATAAAGCTGACTAGATGTTAGGGAGAGGAATAGGGTTTTTTTGGTGATGAGTCTGAAACATGAAGAATGTTTCACCTGCTTCAGCATTTGAACTGTAGACAGCAGGCAACTCACTCCTCAGATTTCAATGGCTTTAACCATCTTCCAAACACTGGTGCCTTTAAGAACATTGCTTTAACGAGCTATGTGCACTGGGAACTGGACTTGTAATCAGTGCACACAGCCAAGTGATCCACAAGCGTAGTCTGCTGTTCAGGCAGTATGCTCCCCAGTAAAGCAAACTGGTCAGAATACAAGGGGAGATGGGAATCTGCTCAGTGATCATGCGATGTATCTGGGCAGCACAAGCCTGTGATGAGTCTGACCTGGTAAGAAAGGGCATCATGTGGACCAGCACAAGGCTGGCAGGAGAGATTGCGATGGTAGCAGTTGGGCAGAATGAAGCTTGCAAGGAAAAGCTGGATGTGTAGTGCTTAAATAAATCAGCAGCCCCATGTTTGTTTTACTGGCTTCTATGGTTCTTGCCCCCCCAGTGGCAACAGCTTGCAAACCTGGGGGAAGCCAACCACTGCGAAGCTGTTGCACAGGGCTTCACAGCTGCACTTGAGGCCAAAAGGAAGCCTGGATGCAGGAGTTCTAACACACCTCTGCTTACCCTTTATTTTCCTCCATCATAAGGTTGTTGAAGTTCTTCAGGGAGTCTGCATTACAACTAGCAAGTGCTGCCCCAACTCGCTTGGGAAGTTTGGTTGGCACTAAAGCAGAGCTGAGCGTCAGTTGTTGCACTCAGTGAGCTGCTGTTTGGTCCTGATAACGCCTGCTGCTAAACTGAGGAAGTAGCCTCTAGTGTGGTGCTCTTGTTTTCCTTTGCTTTGCTTAATCCCCTTGATTGAATATTTGTAATTCGGAGATAAAGACAGTGCAGCTGTTTTTATCTTTGGCTCCAAAAAGTTCAGTGGTGTCATCTGCAAATGCCAAATTATTTAGATTTAGTACTTACAGCCCTGTAAATTCTCAGTGCTATTTGATCACAGATTTTGTCCATCCTCTGCAAAATTGTAAATGATTTTGTTTCCTGGCATAAATTAGCACTTAGAAAGTCAAGTGTCATTTGAACAAGGTCCTTTGCCTAAGAAACTGCCCAAGTTGGACATAGGGGTAAAGGTTCTCAAAGCTCTGGTACTTGTGGCATTACTATGAGGGCATTTAGCTGTGGGAGGACTTAATCACTGGCTACAAATCCATGAGGACTGGGTGTCAGGAAGAAACAGACAATCTCTTTTCACCTGTGCCCTGTGATAGGACAAAGGGCAATGGGTGTCAGTTGGAGCACAGGAAGTTCCACCTCACCATGAGGAAGAACTTCTTTACTGTAAGGGTCACAGAGCACTGGAACGAGCTGCCCAAGGAGGTTGTGGATTCTCCTTTTCTGGAGACTTTTCTCTGGCAGGGCAATTGGACTGGATGATCTTTCAAGGTCCCTTCCAATCCCTAATGTTCTGTGATTCAGACCCATCTGGATGTGTTCCTGTGTGACCTGCTCTAGGTTCTATGGTCCTGCTCGAGCAGAGGAACTGGACTTGATGACCTCTGGCGGTCCCTTCCAACCTCTAATGATCTGTGTCTGCACCTTGCTGACAAAATAATTCTGCAAATGGAATTGGTTCTATAAGCCATTTGATAAATTCATTGTACAAAACACGTGAACACATCGAATGTCAACATTTTATGCTCTGGATATCCCTTAATTCCTTTGACATGGTAACACTTCAGGCACAAGTAGTTGAGCTGTACCTGATAGCTCAAGGCAGCATCATCAACATCTCACTTCACAGCAGGTTCGGGTGGCTGGTAAATGGGGCAGAAAGAGTTGGATGTCCTGAATTAAACAGCTGGATTGTGAGAACTGAGCTTTGAGCCCAAGGGGAGGTTGAGGTGCCTGGATGGGTGAAGCACCTAGCAATTAGCAGCAGCCCAATAGACTAAAGAGGTGCTTGAGGATGCTGAAAATGGCATCTTGATTATTTATCCCCCACCCAAATTCTCCAGTATTCAGGCAATACTCCCCTGAAGGCTCAAAACCTTAGCAGGTTTATTGAGACATCAGCATCATGAACGAAAAATCATTTCTGTGTCTCCGATGCATTTCCTAATTTTAAATTTGCAAGATTTAGCAAAATCATTTTAATTTATTTTTTGAAGCTAATTTTAAACTTACAGGATTAATTCAAAATGTCAGCAGCAAAACTGGCTCGTTGGCAAGTAAACAGTCCTATTTTTGATGAATGGGTTTTGCTTCATAACCTCTGGTACCTCTGTGCAGAACATCGCGCTGCTTGTGGTGGTGGGAAGTCTTTCTTCCACACGAAGAGCATCGACGTTCCTGGCTGTAGAGAATGTTCTCTCTGGCAAGGCTGTGTAGAATCAGTTAGTCAAGAGAATTATAGGAGAGTGGCTGAGGGAACTGGGGTTAGTCTAGAGAACAGGAGGCTGAGAGGAGACCTTCTTGCCCTCTACAGCTACCTCAAAGGAGGCTGTAGCAAGGCTGGTGGTGCTGCTCTCTTCTCCCAAATTGATAGTGATAGGAATGGCCTCAAGTTGTGTCGGACGAGGTTCAGATTGGATCTGAGGAAGTTCTTTCCTGAGAGAGTGGCTGGGCACTGGAAGAGGCTGCCCAGGGAGGTGGTGGTGTCCCCATCCCTGGAGGTGTTTAAAAAATGAGTAGCTCAAGAACTTGAGGCCATGATCTAGGGGTTAGGAGCTGTTGGGATGAGGGCTGGACTT
>JAOXOE010000001.1:61105945-61123742 GCA_028565055.1 Phoeniculus purpureus
ATGGTCTAGGGGTTAGGGAGCTGTTGGGAGGAGGACTGAGCATGATGATGCTGGAGGTCCTTTCCAGTCATGATGATGATTCTACAATTCCATTCTATGAGGATGGAGTCCTGGAGTCCTTCCTAAGTAAAGACATGTTTTATATTCTTCAGTTTAGTTCAACAAACCCCCCAGCAGAGGCCCAAATCCTGCTTGTTTCCCCATCCAAGCAGTCAGGTAACTATACTTTAAAGCTTAGGAAGGAAGGGCTAGAGCTTATGCCTCAGCTTTAGAAGGGGAATATCAACTTGTACATTGCACAGTGAGGATACAAGACTCTTAGCCCATACAAGCAAAGGGAAGAAGTGCATTTTCAGCAGAAACACGTTAATGCCAGCTTTACCTTTGCAGCAGAATTTGCTTTGGGACTGAGTAACAGCTCGCATGAGGTTGTAAACTGTGACTTATGTTGAAGCTCATACTATCACACCTTCAGCACTGCTATAATGGGTTTAATCTAAGTCAAAACCTGTCCAGACTAGTACAACCACATGTTTAATATAGAATAGGCATGACAATGAATTAGTTTAAAACCATTTCTTCAAGGTTTCTTCATAAATAAGTGCTGGACATAGAATCATAAGGGATTGGAAGAGACCTTGAAAGATCATCTAGTCCAATCTCCCTGCCACAGCAGGATCACCTAAACCAAGTCGCATCACAGCAAAGAGTTCAGAACAGTTATAAATGCTCCCCTTGAATGACAAAACCTATAGATTTCGCAGTATACCAGGCAAAGCAAAAATGAATGTAGCTGGGAAAGGATGCTCCCCATAAACTCAGTCAGTGTAAGCAAATATTAAAACACTAGAACAGACTAAAAAAAACCTCAGAAAAATTATTGTGCACAACAGACACCTGAATTTCGGCAAAACCTTGTGCAATATACAAGAAAAAGCAGCGGGAAAATTTTAGAGCCTAAATTCTTAGCAAATCTCCTGCAAAGTGCTGTCTGAGAGCACAGCCTTGCCTAGAGAGCAACCGTGTCTCGACGCAGCACTGCCCTTCATCCTCAGTCGCGTTCAAACCCCACTGCAGCCTCAGGCGAAACCACTTCAGCCCGTTTGAATACCTTTGTTTTTAATCAGCACTTCAAACGAGGGTGGGAAGGAAGAGGAAACCAGTGGCACCGACGGGACGTACCTGGAGCGCCGCCGCGGTTGCCCCTTCAGCCGAGCGCAGGGACAAACGGTCCCCGCTGCCCCGGCACCGCAACGGTCCGTCGCGAGCCCCAACGGCACCGCCTCACGCTCGCACGCGGGATCCTCCCGTCAGCGCCCCTCAGGAGAAACCAGCCAGTGCGGGACAAGGGGGAGGACCCGGGTCGGGGTTGTGCGGCAGCTGCGGTGGGCGAATCTCCCCAAGGTGGCCCCCCGCGCCCACCAGTCCACCAGCTTCGCAGGCAGCTTCCCGCTGGACCTTTCTGCCTTCACCTCAGCTACCTCCCACACGCTTCGGTCGTTCATCCCCGCGCTCCTCCAGCCGCCCGTCCCTGCAGAGCCGCTCACCTCAGCCCGGCAGCGCACGGTGACTCCCCGCTCGGTGGGGTCCCACCTCCCGCCGCCGTGCCGATCCCCGCTCGACCCCGAAAGCTGCCGCCTCTGCTCCCCCGAGCCGAGCAGCCGCTCACCTGGCCCTAGGGGACCGCCCGTCCCCGGCTCCCGTGACATCGCCCCGCCGCCCTGCGCGCTCGGCACTGGGCGCAGGAGATGCGGCGACCGGCCCCAGCAGCAGGGGCAGCCGTGGGGCGGAGGCAGAGGCGGGCGGCGGGAAGTGGTCCCTCGGTGAGGCGGGACGGCGGTGGCGGCTGCGGGCCCCTCCCCAGCCGGCGGCCCCGCCAGTGCGGGCGGTGTCCCGGGCGGCAGTGGGGAGCGTGGGGCTGCTCGTAGAGGGTGGGAGGCAGCCGGAGGCACCGGCTGGGTTGAGGGACTGAGGGGAAAATTAGCGGTTGGATACAAGAAACTCGAAGGGAAGAAATTAACTCTGATTAAACTGTTAAGACTCTTCGGAGGAGAGCATATGCAGCATTAAGCCGCTTTGTTTTCCTTGTGTAGCTTAGTTTGGAATCAAAGAATCATTTAGGTTGGAAAAGGCCTTTAACATCATCAAGTCATGTGCGTGTAGAGAATGATACTGGGAGAGAAGGAGGCAAATCTTCTCCAGCAAAATAACAAGAACATCCCGAATAGAACTGATATTTCTTGCAGCTGGAAGACTCTCAAGAAGTTTGCTGATCAAAGGGCAGCTAGCTTGAAAATGGAAGCTTGGAACCATAAACTGATGTTGATAGAAGAGTGGCCATGTAGAGAAATAACTGGATTTCAAGGGTTTGACAAGCATTTTATTTTCAACTGTGCTCAACAAGACACAACATAGAGATTCTCCCCCTGTGCTGGGCGCTGGTGAGGCCTCTCTTAGAGTCCAGGGGGCAGTTCTGGGCCCCTCTCTTCAAGAGATTGAGGGGCTGGAGTGGGTCCAGAGGAGCAACAAGGCTGGGGAAGGGACAAGATGGAAAGTCTGATGAGGAGAGGCTGAGGGAGCTGGGGGTGTTTAGCCTGGAGAAGAGGACTCAAGGAGGACTTTCTCCCTCTCTACAACTCTATGAAAGAGGTTGTAGTCAGGTGGGGATTGGACTCTTCTGCCAGGCAGTTAGCACAAGGACTGGAGGGCAGGGCCTGAAGCTGCCAGGGGAGGGTTAGGTTGGATTTTAGGAAGCCCTTCCTCATGGAAAAGGTGATCAGACCCTGGAATGGACTGGCCAGGGAAGTGGTGGAGTCCCCATCCCTAGAGGTGTTGAAGGACAGACTGACTGTGGCACTTAGTGCCCTGGTCTAGCTGATGTGGTGACGTTAGGTCATAGGCTGGTCTTGATGATCTTAGCGGTCTTTTCCAGATTCAATAATTCTGTAATCTAGAAACCTCAACGTGACTGCAACAGAACCACAGCCTAAATTCCTATCTACTTGACCTTACTCAGAAATTCATCTTATGCTTTCTAACTGTTTTTGGATTTTTTTTCTTTAAGCTCTTTCTCTATTTTTGTGTTTGTGTGTGTGTAGGTGTTTCCTAGGGAGATAAAACATTGCTGTGACATATTGCAGTTTTATAGTTTATTATTCCCAATAGGACTCATTCTGATGATGTAAAAATTAGAACAAAAAGAGATTTGATGAGAGAAAGGAAAGAGAAAAGATGGTGGGACAGATGGTCTGTTTGCCTGTGTATTTATGCCACAAAGGTATGATGCTGTAGTACTTGAAAGGACTAAATTGTCCTGTGCTTGCATCTACCTATTCCTTCCCTATTCCTGGAAGTGCTTTGCCCTGTAACATGTACCTAGTCAACCCCAGGGAGTTTCAGTAGATTATTTTTAAAAGAACTAATCTAAAGTTAAGGGAATGACTGTTTCAGTGAGTCACATTAACGTAATCTTGGAGTGGAGCAACTAAAATGAGCATAGGGCTGTACCTCCTCCCCTGTGAGGACAGGCTGAGCAAGGTGGGGTTGTTCAGCCTGGAGGAGGCACCGAGGTGACCATAGAGTAGCTCTCCAATATCTGAAGGGAGCTACAAGAGAGCTGGGGGAGGGCTTTTGACATGGGTGTGTATAGCAAGAGGACAAGGGGAAAGGGTTGCAGACTTGAAGAGGGGAGATTGAGGTTGGACATGAGGAACAAATTCTTTGCTGTGAGGGTGGTGAGATGCTTGAACAGGCTTCCCAAGGTAGTAGTGGCTGCCCCATCCCTGGCAGTGTTGAAGGCCAGTGTTGGGAGCCTTGAGTAACCTGCTCAAGTGAAGGTGTCCCCACCTGTGCACAGGGGTTGGAACAAGATGATCTTTAAGGTCCCTTCCAACCCTGGCCATTCTGTGATTCTAATCACTTACTCTTTGTACAAGTAGTGAGAATTTTTGCCGAGCAAAACACCATCACGATTTCTTTTTGCCTGCCTACCTAACAAATTGCTTCCCACCTTTATCCCATTTTGGACTGTAAATGCAATAAAGACACTGAGCTGGAATACAGTCCGCCAGGTAGAACGTGGCTTGGTGTATGTAAGCAGAAGCACCTGCAGCCTGAAATTCGGAACTTCAGTAGAGAAGATAGTAAATTTATTCACTTGTTTTCATGAAGAAAAAGCAACAGTCGAAAGACTATCTTACCCTGGGTGTTGCACATAGTATTTGACAACATGTGTAAAATCACAACTGCATAGAGTAGACCTCCTTATTTCATGATTACATTATCTAGGAGATTTGCTTTCCGTATTGGTTCAGTTAACATTCAGCAAACACTGTGCTGATGGTATCCACACCTATACGCTACTTTCTGACAAAAGAATATTAGTAAGTAGTTATTCAATTAATGTGCTAGATAGGGATATCTGCTGCAATGACTCTGTTGTGAGATAATAGATGTATTGGTCAGGCATGGATTTTTCACAGAATGAACTCTCAACTTTGTGCTAAGTATGTGCAGTTTTAAGATTAGCCTTAAGATTCTCCTCCCTTGATATGTTTGACTCCTTCAGCACCACAGCCATATCGTTTCCTTATCTTAAAATTGCTCACTTGTTTACATCTTTGTTATGCTGAAAGCAGAAAATAGACCATTTTCCCTTATCCTCTTACTATCACCCGTGTCAAAAGCCCTACTCCAGCTTTCTTGTAGCTCCCTTCCTTCAAAGATTGGAAAGCTGCTGGAAGGTCAGCTGGGATCCTCCTCTTCTCCAGACTGAATAACCCCAACTTGCTCAGCCTGTCCTCACAGGAAAGGTGCTCCAACCCTCTGATGATTTGAGCTGCTCTCCTCTGAACACGTTGCAGGAGCTCTATGTCCTTGTGATGTTGGGAACTCCAGAACCAGACACAGTAGTCCAGGAGGGGTCTCCCAAGTGCAGAGTAGAAAGGGAGAATCCCCTCCCTCAACTGAGTGTCACTGCTTCTTTTGATGCAGCCCAGGACATGGTTGGCTTTCTGGGCTGCCAGCGCACACTGACAGCTCCTGTTAACCTTCTGCTCCACCACCACCCCCAAGTCCTTCCTCTCAGGGCTGTCCTCAACCCTCCTCCTCTGTAATTGTGCATGGGATTGCCTTGCCTCAAGTGCAGAACCTTGTACTTGCCCTTGCTGAACTCCATGCAGTTTGCACAGTCCACTTCTCAAGTCTGGCAAGGTCCCTCTGGATGGCCTCCTTTCTCTCCAGTGTGTTGACTTCATTGCAGTTTGGTGTCATCAGCAGACTGACTGAGGGTGCGTTCAATTCCACTGTCCATGTAACTGACAAAGATGCTAAATAGCATGGGTCTGAGTACCGACCCTTGAGAAACAGCCCTCGTCACAGCTCTCCATTTGGCAGCAGAATAACCATCCTTCTTTGTTGGGTGAGCAGCCCTTCAGTACTTCATGCTCTTCATATATTTTCATAGAGTCATGCAGCACTCCATTTTGTGGAGTTAAGAGCCTTTGTTACTATCTGTTGGAGTTAAAAGTGAATGGTTTGCAAACTGAAATGCAAGAAATTCCATTTAAGTATATGAAAAAACTTTTTGTTTGCTGTGGGCAATCAAAGAGTGGAGCAGGTTGCCCAGAGATATTGTGCAGTCTCCGCCCTTTGAGACACTCAAACACTATTTGGATGCAGTCCTGGGCAACCTGGTGCAGTGGCCCCCTGCTCTGCACAGTAGGCTGGGCTAGACAATCTCCAGAGGTGTCCTCAAGCTCAGCCAGTCTATGACTCTGTGTGAAGAACTGCTAGTAACAATTTTCCCCTTCAATATAAAAATACACTTCTGGCCAAGGAAAGATCCTACAATAATCCTCTACAAAAACTTGAAGGGGTTGAAGAGCCCATGGACCCCAAAGCCCACCAAGGTGCTAATTAACATTATGAGAAACTACAAAAAAAAGTTTCCAAGGAAAGCAATTCTGAAGAGAACATCTGGAAAGGACTATAAAACCTTTCTTGGCTCTATTTTTGGCACTTTAAATCTCTTTGAATTGTACCAACATTTGTATTTCCATTTAAAAGCATTTTAAAGGAGTTGTCACTTGTCCATGAAAAAGGAGTCTGTGTGGATCTTGGCAAACGTTCTGGGAACGTTGCACTTACTTGCTTTTCTTTCTTAAAACTTAATTTACAAAAAAAGCTGTGTTAACCTCCAGAAGTTTACATTGATTATAGTGATTCCACATGAAATGCTGTTGTGTTGTAAGACCTTGATCATAGCAGTTAAAATAAACCCAAGGAGGCTGTTGTACCCCTGCTGATACCCAGGGTCTGTGCAACCTGTAAAGCAGCAGGGAAGGACCTTTTTTTTATAAGGGAAAATAAGCTTTTCAAATAAAAAATGCTGGAACAGAGGAGGCTCCACATAAATATGAGAAGGAACTTCTTCACAGTGAGGGTGACAGAGCACTGGAAGGGGCTACCCAGTGGGGTTGTGGAGTGTCCTTCTCTGGAGATATTTAAAACCTGCCTGGACATGTTCCTGTGCAACTTCATCTAGGGGATCCTGCTGTGGCAGGGGGATTGAACTGGATAATCTTTCAAGGTCCCTTCCAATCCCTGACTTTCTGTGGTTCTGTGAAATGTACGGTCTGTATTGGTATATTTTGAGTCCTAGGGAAAGGATTTTGACTTTCATGCCAAGTACTTTCCTCCCTGACAACACTTTTTCTTCTCTTCTTGGGAGGAAAGCTCATGTTCATAGTTGTCCTGTCTAAACTCTGTTCTTGGCTTTGCTATACCTCTAAAACCTCTAAAACTGAATGTATCTCAGTTATAAAATAAGAGGTAGATGGTGGCTGGCAGAGTAAATTGTAAGATGTAATGTTTTGAGAATCAGCAAGGAAGGCAACTTGCTTTTGATGTAAGGAGAAGAGATTTCCTTCATAGAATCACTCAGGTTGGAAAAGACCCCTGGGATCATCGAGTCCAACCATCAAACCTACTCTACAAGTTCACCCATAAACCAGATCCCCTAACACTACATCTAAGCAACTTTTAAACTCATCTAGGGACGAGGACTCAACCACCACCCTGGGCAGCCCATTCCAGTGCCTGACCATTCTCTCCATGGAGAGTTTCTTCCTGATGTCTAATTTAAACCTGCCCTGTTGAAGCTTGAAGCCCTTCCCTTTGGTTCTGTCACTAATGACCTGTGAGAAGAGACCAGCACCAACATCTCTACAATGTCCTTTCAGACAGTTGTAGAGAGCTATGAGATCTCCCCTTAGCCTCCTCTTCCTCAAACTAAACAGCCCAAGCTCCCTCTCAGTCTCTCATAAGATTTATTCTCTAGACCCTTCACCAGCTTCATTGCCCTCCTCTGTGTCTGCTCCAGCACCTTGATGTCTCTCTTGTATTGAGGTATCCAAAACTGGACACAGATTCTGTTGGATTTCAGGAGCAGCACAGCTGCTATGAAACAAAAACCACAAACCTATTACTATTCTATGTTGTCTTGATGGCGAAGACCCCAACATTTCATAGCATCAAGCCAGGTTCTAGTCTTTAATCTTCCTAGAGCAACCTCTGTACAAGCTTTTCAGTTTGTTTTGCTGTGAAGTGGACAAGCGATTGTTACTGCAGCAGCAATAAAAGTAGGCTTAGGATTAGTTGCTTACACTGAGTATTCTTGAGTATTTTGTCTGGCCCTTGGCTGTTTCTGGTGTGCTGTCTCTTTATCTGCCAGCACTTGCCTTGCATCCAGTAGGACATCTATGTGCCCCTTTGAGTTTGGAAATGTTAAAGTTGCTTTTGACTCTTTGGCTGAATGTTAATGCCAGAAGCATTAACACCTCTGGATGGGGTGTGTGACTCCAACTCCTGAGTGCAGACTTCATGCTGGGCACTAGGGATGGGCATGAGGCCAACACAAAAATATTTCTTCCTTGCTCTTCACAGAATGTTAGGGATTGGAAGGGACCTTGAAAGATCCAATTCCCCTGCCACAGCAGGATCCCCTAGATCAAGTCACACAGGAACATGCCCAGACAGGTTTTAAACATCTCCAGGGAAGGAGACTCTACAACCTGGGCAAGCCTGTTCCAGTGCCCTGTCACCCTCACTGGGAAGAAATTTCTCCTCTATTCCAGCTCACACTCATTGCCCCTTGTCCTATCATTGGATGATACTGAGCAGAGCCTGGCTCCATCCTCATGATATTGCCTTGTTTATTCAGCGAATCCAAATGTTTTTCACAGTAGAGAGAGACTAAATAGTTGAGAATAAGAGTAGTAGCAACTCAGTTTTAGTCAGAATAATATATTCCTGAACTAAACGTTTGTAATGTTTTGTGCTGAGAGGTGGTTACTACTTTAAGCATTTTTCTTGTATCTTTCCCACTGTTTTGGTAAGATAGAAGCATCCTTGTGATGCTGAACATCCTTCCTTCCTGGTGGACTCAGCCCTTTCAGGTCAAGGCTGGCAGCATTAAGAAGAGGTCTATTTATCTATGTTTAAATATGAATGTGATGCTTATTAAATAAATAGGTCCTTTGATGTTTCTGTCACGGGAAATATTTAGAGGCAGATCTCTGCAGCAGAGCTGGTAAAGAACCTTCTTACATTTCCCAGGCCAATGCCTTTTTAGTGGAGTCTCCTCTTGTTTCCAGAATGGATAAATTGAGAAGGCAAGGAAATAGGTTCCAAAACACTTCAAAGTTTCATGCCCTACGAGGGAAGCACTCCTGATAAAGGAAAGCCCTGAGGATGGGGCTCTTAACCTGCAGTGTTCCTCGCAGATTGCGGCAGCAGCAAGAGCAGCAATCCCATCTCTCGGATTGTGGGAGGCACAAACACTGAGGAAGGTGAATGGCCCTGGCAAGTCAGCCTCCATTTTGTGGGAGCCGCTTACTGCGGGGCATCGGTGATATCCAGAGAATGGCTTATGTCTGCAGCTCACTGCTTTCAAGGGAGCAAGTAAGCAGTCTTCTCACTTACTCTGTCCCAGTCATGGCCAGCATCCCCAGAGACCTTTAGTTTCTGGAGCCTGAACTTCCCTCTTCTTTTTCCTGACCCGCTGTCAGGGGGTGTTTTGGGGCATGTTTTTAAGAAATGATGTGTTTGCTCCCACTCAGGCTGGCTGACCCCAGAGCATGGCGTGCTCACCTGGGGATGCAAATGCAAGGCCGTGCAAAGTTTGTGTCTGCAGTGAGGCGGATCGTGGTCCATGAATACTACAACAGCAGGAACTACGACTACGACATCGCGCTGTTGCAGCTGAGCAAGCCGTGGCCGGACACGATGAGCCACGTCATCCAGCCGATCTGTGTGCCTCCTTTCTCACACAAAGTCCGCAGCGGTGACAAGTGCTGGATAACAGGTTGGGGCCAAAAGCAGGAAGCAGGTAAGATTTATAGCTTTGTTTGAACTGATGTTGTAGTTTCCAGGTGAACAGCAGCCTTCACTAAAGCTGTGGATATTTTCTGAAGACTCCTTGTTTTGTGTTTCAATGCATGAATGAAATGCTAAGCTCTGAAATCCAATTTGTTTTCCAGATGATGAAGGTTCTGCAATTCTTCAGAAAGCAGAGGTAGAAATTATTGAGCAAACTTTATGTCATTCTACGTATGGAATTATCACAGCTAGGATGTTCTGTGCTGGACTAATGTCTGGGAAGAAGGATGGGTGCAAAGTATGTATCTTGCCACACTTTGCATAGAGTTTATCTTGACTTTCACTGTTGTGTGTGTGCTGGATTGAGGATTAAAGGTGGAACCCTCCAACCTATCCAATCCTCCTAATCCATCATGGTGTGATGAGATGCAAGAATCAACTAGCAGACTACTTTGCAGTCATAGAATTGTAGAATGTGTTGGATTGGAAGGACATTCAAACTTCATCTAATCCAACCCCTGTACAACATGCCCATTAATTTCAGGTCCAAAAAACCAGGCAAAGTAAGAGTTGTCTATCCAGAAATCTGTCATCTAGGTGTTTTGAAGGTTTTGATGCTTGAGCAGCTGGACTATGATTCAGTTGCAGTCAATTTGCAAGTCCTACTAACAAGTTGAATCAGGCATTTTTTTTTTGTCACGAGAGTTTCTCAGTTGAAGAAAAAAGCTGTGAAACTAGTTTGTCTCTTCAGAATTCCTCCTTCCCAGCTTGGAACTACAGGGCTATCTGATGAGATGAACAAAACTCTGCTGCATAGCTTTTTCAAATGTACCACATTTTTGATCTGGAAATGCTGACAGATAATAAGTGTGAAGTTCTGAGTTTAGTTCTAGTGAATAGTGGTAAACATAGGCTATATGTAAATGTGTATAACTTTATCTACAGTAAACATACACTACATAAAATATATAGACATGACACATTTACATACTGTATTTTATATTGATTGTTATATACTATATGCTACTCTTAAATATAGAGCTTATGTAAACCATATATTTAGCACTAAAATAATAGCAAATCTATTGCTAAAATACTAGTAAACCTACTATTTTTTATTATGGAGATGATCTGGAAAATTCAGTATGTCTGGCTTTCACACACAAGTGAGAGAGACCACGATGATTCTCAGGGCATGAAATATCTGAGCTCTACACGGTTTTCTGAGGGAAATTGAAGACAATCCTACTTTGAGCATCAGGTGGCTTTACTAGATGCTGATATCACTTAGAATAGAATCATTATGGCTGGAAAGGACCTCCAGGACCATCAAGCTCAGCTCTCATCCCAACAGCTCTATAACCCCTGCACCATGGCCTCAAGTGCTCTAGCTACTTGATTTTTACACACCTCCAGAGATGGGGACTCTACCATCTCCCTGGGCAGTCTGTTCTAGTGCCCAACCACTCCTTTAGCAAAGAACTTCTTCCTAAGGTCAATCTAAACCTCCTCTGATGCAACTTGAGGTCATTTCCCCTCATCCTATCATTAGTCACTTGGGAGAAAAGACCAGCACCAGCCTTGCTACTACCTCCTTTGAGGTAGCTGTAGAAAGCAAGAAGGGCTCCTCTCAGCCTCCTCTTCTATAGACTAAATAAATCCAGTTCCCTCAGCCACTCTTCATAGGGCTAGTTCTCCAGCTCTCTCCCCAGCCTCATTGCCCTTCTCTGGCCCCATTCCAGCCCCTCAATGTCCTTCTGATCCTATGGTGCCCAAAACTCCACCCAGTATTCAAAGTGCAGTCACACGAGTGCAGAGCACAGGGGCACCATCACCTCCCTACTCCTGGTGGCTACTCTGTTCCTGATGCAGGCCAGGGTGTCGATGGCATCCCTTCTCACTTGCATTTCCAAAAATTCTATGAAGTTAACACAACGTTCACTAGTTCTAATGGGATTCCCTATAAAAGAAGAATGCAATCTGCTTTGTCCTATGCCATCGTGGACACAATTTTGAAGCCTATAACGGTCTGAGTTTTAACGACTTAAGTTACAAAGACATTCTGAGCCCTAAACATTAGAAGCTGGCTTGTATCTGCTGGAGGACAATGCTTTATTCTTTCACTTTTTACAAAAGTCCCAAACAAATCAAATAAGGGATCTATTTCCATTAACCTTTAAATTGAAAGAAGTGGTATCATTATTAAATATTGGGTTGGTTCTTTTGGTGGTGGTTGTTGTTTAAAGCTTAGTAGTTTTGAATCATTAATTGAATAAACTCTAAGTGAACCTTCACATAAAGTAGCATATTTCTGGGTTTAGCTGTAAGTTTGAGTCTAGGAAACAAAATGTAAGTCTTAAATCTGGTTTTATGAGAGGTAGTATCTTCAGCAGTGTCTCTAAAGGGTGAGACAGGAGAGTTTGTTCTCTACTGTGAAGGAACAAGCTGTGGTACCACTGTGCAGTCCCACCTACTTCAAGGAAAAACCCCACTGACTACCACAACTGTGCAATCCCATCTACTTTAAGAAAAACCCCACTGACTCTCTGAAGGTTTGAACTATGTGAATGGACAAATATAATCACTGTTGTTATTACTGAGGCAAAATATCTCCTGTGGGATTTTGTCTCGTCTTTGATAGTCCATATTGTAAATGCATACAGCTTAATGTGTTCTTTTTCAGGGTGATTCCGGTGGACCATTGTCATGTCAAAACAATGGAGATGGAAAATGGTTTTTGGCTGGCATTGTTAGCTGGGGTTATGGATGTGGAAGACCAAATTTCCCAGGTGTCTACACAAGAGTGTCAAATTTTGCACCATGGATTCACAAATATGTGCCTTCAGTCTTGTAACTTGAAAACTTGCCCAGGAACAAGACAAGTCTTGGATATCTTCATTAAAAATTGTACTGAGTAAAACTGCTCAGGAGTGGAATTTCTTTGCATGGAGTACCTATAATGAATACCCACTGTTCACACCTTGCTGAGAGAGGAAGAGACTGCTCCTTGTAGTGTTTTTTTTCTATGCTGATATATGGAAACACAGAAGGAGGTACATTAATGAACCTCTGGCACAGTGTGTTTGTTTTCCAGGCACCCAACTAAGTGCATGTGCAATCAGCTCTCGGGAAGCTGAAGATAAACAGGGCCACTGAGAGAGAGAGAAAGAGAGAGCACCCAAGTCTTACTCTGTCATTTCATAGAATCCTAGAACATTAGGGACTGGAAGGGATCTCAAAATATCATCCAGACCAATCCCCTCACCACAGCAGGATCCCCTAGATCAAATCACACAGGAACATGTCCAGGTGGGTTTTAAACCTCTCCAGAGGAGGAGACTCCACAACCCCTCTGGGCAGCCTGTTCCAGTGCTCTGTCACCCTCATTGGGAAGAAGTTTCTTCTCAGACTGATGTGGAACCTCCTCTGCTCACACCCGCTGCCCCTTGTCCTATCATTGGATGATGCTGAGCAGAGCCCGGCTCCATCCTCCTGACACCCGTCCTTTCCATATTTATAAACATTAACTTGGTTACCCCTCAGTCTCCTTTTTCCCAAGCTCGAGACCCAGCTCCCTCAGCCTTTCCTCATCAGGGAGATGTTCCACTCCCTTCATCATCTTTGTGGCTCTGCGCTGGACTCCCTCAAGCAGCTCTAAGGTGTGTATAGTGCAATACAGTAGTAAATAGATTATCAACTAGTAGCCTGCAAATACTCCTTTTCCTGCCTCCATCTAGAACAGCAGACGCAGAGGGAGAGGAGGAATAGCAGAAACTGAACTTGGACTTCTTATATCTGTGGGACTCTCATTTTTGCGGATCAAAATTTCTGTGATTAAGCATAGAACAAAGCATTAGTTTAATTTTCCTTCAACTTCCAATCTTAATTAACTGCATGATTTGCAACTATTTTGTCTATTTCTTGCCTTAATTTCCTCATATTCGATTTTACTCCTCTGAGAACTTTTTTTCTTCAGGCAACCTTAACAAGGTGAGGAAACACACAGCAGCTTGTGTTATCACAATCATCTTGTCCTTGCCCAATTAAAATTGATGCTTCTAAGGTCTTTGAGGTGCTGCTATCGAATTGGGTTCTTTGAATGTGTCTAACTTGTAAAGAGCCCTGGCACCATTTCTAGAGACAATACCAGAAGTTTTGTTTCCTCTAGTCTTTGTAGGTTTACTGCCCATGAAAGAAGGAGCAAAGTATTAGCCAGTCAGCAAGGTGGGTGTATAGTGGTGATAGGCTCTTGAAAAAACAGTGCTTGAACAAAGCATTCTATCTACAGCTGTAGTTGGCGTTCCCAAGCTGTGACAGGATTGCTTTCCAGTTAATCCCTTTTGTAGTCTCTGTGTAATCTGTGTTGGGCTTTGTTTGTTCACTTTTTCCCTCTGAGGCTGAGGTTTCCTGGACCTGTTCCATTTTCCTAGAGTTTGCTCTTTGTCTTTCCTCTCTTAGTGTATATAAAGCACGTTCTTTCCATGCCCACAGTATTGATTTCCCTGTTTTACATGCAGAACACCCCAATCTTTTTGGTTTAACTTAAAACATTTACATTTCAAACTGGAAATGGGAATATGAATGGCTTTGCAATTACATTTGTTACGTGGTCCTGCAGCTTAAAGCTAGAGAATGGAGGTGGTCTGTGGAATCATGTGTTTTTTCTCTTATATTTATGTGGATTCCACTAGGAGTCATTTGAGGCTGCCTCATTTACCTCGACCTTTTATCGTAAATTGCTTGCATGTGCTATACATCTTATCATAAATTATTTCTTACTCTTGTATTTCTGAAAGAAGTGAGTAACTGATCTATTTTCAGATGATGGGATCCGTATCCTCCTCATCCAGTTAGGAAAACAAAGAGTTACAGTGATGGGAACTTCCTCCCCACCTTCTTTGATTGCAGCTCAGCTGGCTCCAGCTTCAAGCAGTGTATGGCAGAGGTGAAATGAGAGAAGCCTGTGTGCGTGGCAGGCAAAGCAGCACACTGTTTTCGGTTCTATTTAAGAAATAAGGTTTTCAGGGATTTTATTTTTAGGTTTGTCAGAAAGCGTTTGTGAAGGCATCATGCTACGGGCTTTCCCCTCCACCCAGGTTTCTGTGTACAGCATCCCATCTCCATATGACTCCAAGCAGGCTGCAAGGCAGGTAAGGCACCTAACCTTTATAGCAGGAACACAGTAAATGATCTCTCTGCCTGCTTTGATGTGCTTTGACCTCTGTTCTTCAGATGCAGACTGCTCCAACCCAAAGCGATAACATTTTCTCCTCCTTACATAGCTTGTAATGTGTGGTGCAAACCAGAAGCTGAACAATGTGTGTGTTGTGTGTGACTTAGCTGATAGCATGAAAGACACTGTCTCCATTTAAACCTCTTTAAAAGCTAAAATGTTAAATAAACTAAAATCTAGTACAATCTGGCTTCCTGGGTTCTCTTATTAACCCCTATGCCATTCCATGTGTCTCTGTAGGAAAGCCCATGTATTCGCTACTGCCCATCCTACCGAGAAGGCTTGTGTCAGAAGTGCGGGTTAGCCAAGTGGATGGAGTTGCGTTTCTGGAGAAGATGGCTTCTAGGAACATTACCTGTAGTTTCTCTGTTAACAGGAATCGTGCTCGTCCTGCACTATTCACTCTGTAAGTGCTACTGCTCAGCAAGGTTGGGTTGGGGTGGGTATTCTGCACTGCGTGGCATGAGCGGTGTGAAAAGCTCTGCACTAGGCATTGAAGTCGGTACTGTGTGTGTAACTTCCCCTTCTCCTCAGTGCCTTTGCTAAGGGTACAAAATGCATGAAGATTAGCAGCTGGTAGCTGCACAAGAATAATGAAAGTGTGTATTTCAGCTCTTTGCTTGTGATTACTGTAACTGTCCTTTAACCGGCCTCGAAGGTCATAGGCTGGGCTTGATGACCTTAGCGGTCTTTTTCAGGCTCAATAACTCTGCGATTCTTTCCCAGGTCACACAGCCACTACAACCATATCACTTTGTGAGGGTAGGATTGGGAAAAATGGAAATGTAACAATTCTTCCTGGTAGAAATGCTTGTCTGAACCCAGACCTCATTCTTTTGCTTCCTTCTGGGCATTATCCTGTCAATGGGGCTGACTCAGCACTCTGGCTATTACTACACACTTCATTGAATAACTTAGATCTGCAGGCGCTGAGGACAAATGCTTTTGCAAGCCTGTTAGTTCAGAAGTTTTTCTGTAATGTCATTAGACGTGCTGATTTCCAAACAAATTATTTTTTAGCTTGGAAAAAGGGAGGCTGGGGGGTGACCTCATTAATGTTGATAAATATGGAAAGGGTGAGTGTCAGGAGGATGGAGTGATGCTCTGCTCAGTGGCATCCAATGACAGGACAAGGGACAGTGGGTGTGAGCTGGAACAGAGGAGGTTCCATATAAATATCAGAAGGAAATTCTTCCCAGTGAGGGTAACAAAGCCCTGGAAGGGGCTGTCCAGAGAGGTTGTGGAGTCTTCTCTGGAGACATTTAAAACCCACCTAGACATGTTCCTGCTTTGGCAGGGGGATTGGACTGGCTGATCTTTCAAGGTCCCTTCCAATCCCTAATGTTCTGTGATTCTGTGATTCTCAGGTCCAGCTTTCTCCTTTTTTTACATTGGTGGAAGTGTAGAAATCCCTAACTGGACTTACACAAATGACCTCAATGATCCAGAGTCCCCAAAATTCCTCCTGCAAGCAGAAGCAATCCAAAATTATGTAAGTACCCACAGAAGTACAGCAATAATTAAACAATATTTATTATGAAATCAGAGTGGAAATGGAGGAGAAGGCTGCAGTCAGTTACAGGGTTTGGGTTTTCTTTCCTTCAAAGTTAGCTAGTGCTTTGGTGGGGGACAGCTTTAGGAATGGAGCTACACAGACAGGGCAGTGTGTCTCGCAGGAAGGCAAATGTGTTCTAGGTGATCCAACCTGGGCATTTCCAGATTGTGGGCAAACTCTCCTTTTAAAGGAATTAGGAATATGTTTTTCATTTAATACTACAGAAACACTCTTTCTTTAGCCTGCAGGAGACTCAGGAAGGACCTTATCACTCTCTATAACTACCTGAAGGGAAGTTGTAGACAGGTTGGGATCAGGTCTTCTCCTAGCCAACCAGAACCAGGACAAGATGGAAGGACCTGAAGCTGCTAGGGGAGGGTTAGGTTGGATGTTAGAAAGCCCTTCCTCACAGAAGGTGAGGAACACCCTGGAGGTGTTTAAGGACAGCCTGGCTATGGCCCTTAGTGCCCTGGTCTGGGCTGGATGAGCTCAGAGGGCTTTTCCAGCCTTAACCATTCTGTGATTCTGTTTTTCTCTGATACTATTTCTTTAATTATCACTCCAATTTAGTGCTTAAGTTTTTGTTGTGCTTTCCCTTATCCTCAACAACAATGCTTGCTTTCTTGCATTTCATACCTGAGTTTCTGTTTGTAAGGTCAGTGTTGTTTCCTAGGTACAAGTGAACAACAGCCTTACACACACAAAGCCGCTCTCTGTTAGCCCCCATTTCCCAGAAGAGTTGATCTAGTGTCTCAAAGCTGCTTTATGCACTGCCAATAGCAATTGCTCGTGTCCGGATTATATACTGAATATTTAAAGGTATTAAAAAGGTATTTAAAAGGGTATTCATGAAGGTATTTTTAAATGGATAATCATAAAGAGAGATCTTCATGGTCTTGAAAGGTGATGTGACTGAAAAGTAATGGATGTCTTTCAGTGGAAATGATCACACATTTATGGTTATGGATGGCCCCAAGCTGGGGGGGGCGTGGGGAATGTTGATCTGGTAGAGGGGAGGAAGATGCTGCACAGAGATCTGGACAGGCTGGGTCAGTGGGCAGAGCCCAATGAGATGAGGTTTAACAGGACCAAGGGCAAGGTCCTACACTTTGGCCACAGGAACCCCCTGTGGCTACGGCCTGGAGGATGAGTGGCTGGTGAGCAGCCTGGCAGAGACAGACCTGGCAGTACTGGGTGGCAGCTGGCTAAAGAGGAGCCAGCAGAGAGCCCAGGTGGCCCAGAAGGCAAATGACACCCTGGATTGGATCTGCAGTAGTGTGGCCAGTGGGACTAGGGATGTCATTCTCCCCCTGTACTGGGCACTGGGGAGGCCTCCCCTCAATTACTGGGGGCAGCACAGGGCCCTTCCCTTGAAGAAAGAAATTGAGGGGCTGGAGCAGGTCCAGAGGAGCAACAAGGCTGGGGAGGGGACTGGAGGGAAAGTCTGATGAGGAGAGGCTGAGGGAGCTGGGGGTGTTTAGCCTAGAGAAGAGGAAACTCAGGAAGAACCTTCTCCCTCTCCCCAGCTCCCTGAAGGGAGGTTGTAGTCAAGTTGGGGTCAGGCTCTTCTCCCAGGCAACCAGCACCAGGACAAGAGGGCAGGGCCTGAAGCTGCCAGGGGAGGGTTAGGT
>JAOXOE010000001.1:61130803-61142799 GCA_028565055.1 Phoeniculus purpureus
AGGGTTAGGTTGGATGTTAGGAAGCCCTTCCTCATGGAAAGGGTGATCAGACCCTGGACTGGACTGCCCAGGGCAGTAGTGGAGTCCTCATCCCTGGAGGTGTTGAAGGACAACCTGGCTGTGGCCCTTAAAGCCCTGGTCTGTCTGATGGGGGTGATGTTAGGTCTTGGGCTGGGCTAGATGATCTTAGATGTCTTTTCTACCCTCAGTGATTCTCTGATTAACAAAAAGCACCTGGAGTTTTGATTTTGTAAGGTACCACTACTTCTTGACTGCAATGTTTCATTAAGTTCCCAGTGTCCTCTGTGATTGTATAAGAACTGGGACATCCTTGGTGATACTCCTTTTTGCTAGACTAGGTTAAATGCTGAACTTCATAACCCTCTGTATTAGGGTGTAGCATTTGAAAGAGAGTTTGTACCTTTAACAAATGCCTTCAAAACTGAAGTATTCAGAGGGGTTTTGACTGTAGGGGAAATTCTTCATCTGGGAATTGTCCTGGTAAATTTGGGCATGACCAGACCATCCTGTCAGTGCTTTGTTGTATCAAATGAGAAAATAAGAGTACATTACTTAGTTGCTTATATTTGTGTTTAGACCTCTTCTCATTTGATTTCTGGTTCTAATGATCCGTGAAGCAAAGTAAAAAACAATGACTCAGTTGTGGTATCTTGTCCCCTGTTTAATTTGTTGAAACAGAGCTGTTTAGTTAGCTGCTGGTGCTGTAGACAGTGCTGTGACTTCCTCTTCAATGGTTACTTTTCCAGATTTGATTATACAGGATGTGGAAGTTCGGAAGGTAACTTTGGGGAGTGTACAATTGGGAAGTGGAGAAAAGATGTTCTGTCAGTGCTGGATGAACTTGCAGATGGACCACAGGTTATATTTTTTTTTAAAAATATAGAATGCCTTTTGTCATTAAGGTAGAACAGTGATCAAAAAATGTGCCATAGGACTCTGGTCAGCAGCAGATTCTGTTTAACAGCTGATACCTGCTCACTTTTCAAGCTGAATCATGTCTCCAGAGGACAGCAACTCAGATGATCAAAGGGCTGGAGCATCTTCCCTGTGAGGACAGACTGAGCAATTTGGGGAGCAAATTTAAGGCTCCCAAGTCACCTTTGAACAGCTTTCCAATGTCTGAAGGGGGCTACAAGAAAGCTGGGGAAGAGCTTTTGACACAGGTGGTAGCAAGAGGACAAGAGGAAAGGGTTCCAGACTTGAAGAGGGGAGATTGAGGTTGGACATGAGGAAGAAATTCTTTGCTGTGAGGGTAGTGATATGCTGGAATAGGTTGCCCAAGGCAGTTGTGGCTGCCCCCCCCATCATCCCTGACAGTGTTGAAGGCCAGGTTGTCTGGGCCCTTGAGTAACCTCTGTAGTGAAGGGGTCCCTGCCTGTGCAGGGGAGTTGGAACTAGATGATCTGTAAGGTCCCTTCCAACCCTGGCCGTTCTAGGATTCTGTTATTTGAAAGTCATACTTGCAAGACCTCTCTACCAGCAGGTAGATCACAAAATCATGGAAACATGGGTTGGCAGGAACCTCCCGCAGGTTGCTTGTTAGAACCTCCTATTCAGAGCAGAGCTGCTGTCTTGGGGAGTGTGAGAAAGCCTCGTTAGAGATTTCACCTGACCAGAGACTGTTGCACTGTGGCACATCTCTCTTCATGAAAACCCGTCACTCTTTCATACTGGTGCTTTTGTGAAAGGATTTGCAGGAATGTTCCAAATGAACGTGCTTTGTATGATAGAATTGCTTAAAAAGATTAAATCAGCAGAAGCAGTTTTTGACTACATCAGTTAATTTAGAAATGATTGTGAGAAACCTGAAATCTGCAACCTGGAAGTACCTAGTACTGTGTTTGAAACCATTTTCTATTATTAATTGCTTCTGTTGAGCTTTTTCACTGCACTGACCCGTTATCATGTGCATTTATTGTAAGAAGGAAACGTAAAGTATGCATGGGATAATTTCACCTTGCTTACAGTGTTTCCAAAAGCAATAACCAGTCATGGCAAACAAAAAGAATGATAAAATACCTGTTTCTGTGGTGCTTATTCAGGCAACATTTCCACTGGAGGTGACAGCAGTTCTGCCTGGGTAGCAACAGGCAGGTTTAAATAGTTAAACAAATGAAAACTGAGACTTTATAACAAAGGGAAAAGATGCTGTTGGTTTCTTGTGAAAATGAAATATGATCTCTTTCAGATTCTGGTGGGCTCCAGCATGGGTGGATGGCTGATGCTTCATGCTGCGATAGCACGCCCAGAAAAAGTAGCTGCTCTAGTGGGAGTAGCTGTAGCAGCAGACCATCTTGTGACATCTTTTAAGAAGCTTCCCCTTGAGGTAAATGTTGATCACAGAATCATTGAGGCTGGAAAAGCCATCTGAGTTCATCCAGCCCAGCCCAGGACCTAACATCACCCCATCGGACAGACCAGGGCACCAAGGGCCACAGCCAGGCTGTCCTTCAACACCTCCAGGGATGGGGACTCCACCACTGCCCTGGGTAGTCCATTCCATCAGCCAGACCAGGGCACTGGTAGCTGAATCTGAGCCAGCAGTGTGCCCAGGTGGCCAAGAAGGCCAATGGCATCCTGGCCTGTATTGGAAACTGGGTATCCAGCAGAAGTAGGGAGGCGATTTTCCCCCTGTACTCAGCACTTAGTACCGTGTCCAGTTTTGGGCACTTCAGTACAAGGGAGACATCAAGGTACTGGAGCGAATGCAGAGGAGGGCAAGGAAGCTGGTGAAGGGCCTGGAGAATAAATCTTATGAGGAGAGTTTGAGTGAGTTGGGGCTGTCTAGTTTGAGGAAGATCAGGCTAAGGGGAACCCTTATTGCTCTCTACAACTATCTGAAAGAACATTGTAGAGATGTTGGTGCTGGTCTCTTCTCACAGGTAGTTAGCAACAGAACCAGAGGGAAGGGCTTCAAGCTTCAACAGGGTAGATTTAAATTGGACATCAGGAAGAAAGTCTTCATGGAGGGAGTGGTCGGGCACTGGAATGGGCTGCCCAGGGTGGTGGTTGAGTCTCCATCCCTGGATGTGTTTAACAGTTGCTTAGATGCAGTGTTAAGGGATCTGGTTTAGGGTTGAACTTGTAGAGTAGGGTTGTTGGTTGGACTCAATGATTCCAAGGGTGTTTTCCAACCTGAATGATTCTATTCTATGATGTCTGCTAATAGAAATTAATGAAGTGGAATCGTATGCCTTGGGAACCTGTGCTTCCTCTGGAACACAATAAATTGAGGTACTCTAAAGAACTCCTGACATCTGTCTTGTCTCTTTGCTGTCCTTTTTTGTAGGCGCAGAAAGAAATTGAAGAAAAAGGTGAATGGAAATTTCCAACAAAGCACAACGAGGATGGCTATTACTCCTTAAAGTACAACTTCCTCAGAGAGGCAGAAAATCACTGTGTGCTCAACAGTCCTATTCCTATAATGTGTCCTGTGCGACTTATTCATGGCATGAAGGACGGTGTTGTCCCGTGGCAGATCTCTCTGCAAGTGGCTGATCGTGTTTTGAGCAAAGATGTGGATGTTATCCTCCGCAAAGTTGGCCAGCATCGGATGAGTGAGCAGGAAGATATAAAACTGCTGGTGAATACTGTTGATGATTTAATTGACAAGCTGGCAGTACTATCATAAGTTGCAGGGTAGCATAAATGCACCAACTTTACACCTGACTCTTCTCCACAAGTAGCACAAACTCTGTTCTTAACATGATGAAGCCAGGCCTGTGACTGTCACAGTAGAAACCGAGTTTTATCTGCTGTTTCCCTACCTCTTGTTTCATAAACACAGATATTATAGTGATGCTGCATTTCCACAGACAGTCCAAAGCATGAAGGAGTGCTGCTGTTGTGTTCAGAACCTCTCCTTCATCTCTTAGACCTTTTCAGACAGACTTCCTAGGCTTTTGAACTGAAATGTCAACTCCTTTTTGTTACTGTTGGCCTTTCCAGTAAAGATTTCATTTTTCATGTTTTTGACACCCGTTCAGGATTGTCCTTCGACTGTATCTGGTATCTGAAATCATCTTTGCAGGGCAAAATGCAGCTTGTTTGCTGAAATTACTATAGAATCAGCAAATAACATGAAGCATCGCCATCAGATTTCAGATAAATCGTCACAGAATCACATAATGATACTGTTCCTAACTGCAGTTAAAATTGAAAAGGCAGGGGACACCCTGATTGTTGTGCTGGGGGGTACCCCGTGAGAAAGAAAGTCACTGCTAAGAACATTGAGCCTCAAAGTGCAGGTAGGGCTTTTTAAATCTATGCTTAGTGGGGTTTATGTCCTCTTTTCTAGTTAATTTGTGGGCCTGATACTAAGGGAGCCGTAGATAATCTTGGTGTAAATGGAACCTGGTCAGTACAGTGACTCTGCAACAGTAACTTCTGTAAAATAGGTAGAACAGCAGAAGAGGAGGCTCAGGAGGGACCTTATCTCACTCTACAGCTACCTGAAGGGAGGTTGTAATCAGGTGAGGATTGGGCTCATCTCCCAGGCAACCAGCACCAGGATGAGAGGACAGGTCCTGAATCTGCCAGGGGAGGGCTAGGTAGGATGTTAAGAAGCCCTTCCTCACGGAAAAGATGATCGGAGCCTGGAATGGACTGCCCAGGGTAGTGGTGGATTCCTCATCCCTGGAGGTGTTGAAGGACAGCCTGGCTGTGGCCCTTAGTGCCCTGATCTGGCTGCTGTGGTGATGTTAGGTCCTGGGCTGGGCTGGATGAGCTCAGAGGGCTTTTCCAGCTTCTGATTCAGTGATAGGGCCTCACTGCCTCTTCTCTATGACTTGAAAACTGTGGATTACTAGGAACAGTGTCTTCCACAGTTAGCAATTTGAAGTGCATGTCTACAAGCCTGTAAACCTATAAATGAAAGTCAGTAGCTTGAAAATTCATGTATTGTAAATCCACAGATTTTAATACTAACCAAGACTGATGTAAAACAAAAAGATGTTTCTAGTTTAGATGGAAAGCTTGCTGAACAATCCCAACTTCCTCAGCCTGGCTTTTGCTTCAGCTCTCTGATGATTTTCATGGCCTCCTCTGGACCTGCTCCTACAGGTCCTTGTCCTCCTTGAGCTGGGGCTCCAGAGCTGGATGCAATGCTCCAGGTGAGGTCTCACCAGGACAAAGTAGAGAAGACTCTGGGAGGACCTTATAGCCATTTTCCAGTAACTGAAAGAGGCCTACAAGAAGGCTGGGGAAGAGCTTTTCATGAGGGCAGGGAACAATGTGATGAGGGGTCACAGTTTTAACCTAGCAAATGGTAGATTTAGTTTGGACATGAGGAAGAAGTTCTTAAATCTGAGGGTGGGGGATCCCTGGAACAGGCTGCCCAGAGAGGTGGTGGAGACCCCATCCCTAGAGCCGTTCAAGGTCAGGCTGGCTGGGGCTCAGGGCTCTAGTTGGTGATGGCCCTGCTTGTTGTAGGGGGTGACCTTTGGAGGTCCCTTCCAACCCAATGCATTTGACGACCAAGTAACAAAAAGCCTTTGTAGCTAGGCTGGAAGCTTGGTTGGCACCTGATACCAAAGAAGGAGGTAACAGTTTTCATTAACTTAGACTAAAACATTACTCTTCAAGTCTCTCTAGTCCTTACATTTCCACTTGAGAAACATTGCTAAATTGAACTACTCAAGGCTTAACTTGTGAAACAGTTCTGGTTTCTAGAGAGGCATCTTGTGTTTGGGATTAAACTCTTCAGTTAAGTACTGCGTGTTGAAAGAGCCCCTAAAGCTTGTTCAGCTTGTTTCCTAATCAGAGTGCTCTGGTGCTGTATATGGAGCTGTACCAGTGCAGATTCCTATGGGTGTGGGTTTTAATCTTGTTAAGGATCCTACTTGTTCTATCTCTTCTGTTGTTCAGCTTTGTTTTACACACTGAGGTTTGGGGGGTTTTGGTTAAATGATATTAAGTGTTTCACGTAGTTTCCATTTACCAACTTCTTTTCACTTGCATCACCACTAAATACAAGCAAAGCAGTGTTCACAAATAACCCCCAGCTGGACAGGCCTCGGAAGAATTGCCTCCTGCTGTTCCATTTGTATGTTAATTTTCATTACCCGCTCTCTTGGATGCACTGTGATTCAATGGGGCTGAGAGATTTATGGTACCATACTTCTCATATCAAATTAAAACACGCTTAGAGAGAAACTTTGAACGAGCTGTGTGTCTGCAGCTGCTCAAGTGTTTTCAACGCTCTGGTCAAATGGCAGTGCACAGTTACAGCATTTTCTGAACCAGTGCCTTGGTCACAGTGGCTGAACAACACTTTGCTTGTAATTTCTCCTTGATCTCTATCCAGTGGGAGGGAAAATAATGTCCTGGGGAATAGTGACATTGGAATTAAAACCCACCTGGACACGTTCGTGTGCATCTTGACCTAGGGGATGCTGCTGTGGCAGGGGGATTGGACTAGATGATCTTTTGAGGTCCCTTCCAATCCCTAATGTTCTGTGATTCTATGATAATTGAAAGTCCTTAATATTTGAGTTACTCAGTTGTGCTGTTACAGAAGGGCCTGCCTTGCGCTTTGAGATTTATGTTTAAGTGCTAAAAAATGTTTTTAAAAGCTGAAACTATGGAACAGGTTGCCCAAGGCAGTTGTGGCTGTCCCATCCCTGGAAGTGTTGAAGGCCAGGTTGTCTGGGGCCCTGAGTAACCTGCTCTAGTGAAGGTGTCCTTACCTGTGCAGGGGGGTTGGAAGTGGATGATCTTTAAAAGTCCCTTCCAACCCTGGTGATTCTATGACTCTTGCCCTTCCTCCTGGTTCTCAAGCCCTCAAGGACAGGATGGACAGAGACAACTCAGCTTCTCTGTTTAACTGCAGGCAATTCATTATGTAGATGGTTTTAATGTCACTGTTTCTCCTGGCAGGTGTTTTCCAGGGGTGGAGACTGTTGTAGTGGTTGAGAAGAAGAGACAGAGCTGATGGATAAAAATATGCTGCTCACAGATCAGTTTATATAGCTCAGTTGCTTTCTGACTGCAAGGCATCATCTCCAAAGTGTATTTGCCTAGAACAGAAGAATGTTAGTGACAGCCTTGGCAGTCTTGTATGCATAAATCTAAATTACAGAACCTGCTGAAATACCATTGCAGGTTTGACCTTGTATTTCATGTCCTGTAAATGTACGTTACACAGTCCAGTGCTTCCACTCCATTAAAGAGAAATGAGCATCTTCTGTATGACGCAGAAATTGCAGCTTGTGATCTGCTCAAGGGTAAGGAATAGACACGTTCTCCGCCTGCCACAGTGTCGTGACTGGTTTGGCAAGGCGCTTCAGTCAGCTTTGCATTTATATTTGGAATGCAAAGCAAATGACAGCTGCTAAAACTTGCAGGCACTTGGTTCTGAAGCTCAAATACAAATGTAGAATGTTTTCAGGCTAGCACGTGAAAGCTTGTGTTCTTTTTGGGCCTTCTGACCTGCAGCAAGTTCTCTGCTTGCCTCCCACGTAGCAACATGAGAAGGTCACTGTTGCCTGCCTTGTTGGAAGCTTCTGTATTGAATGTGGGCCAGAGTGTGTGGGTCCTCAGGTCTTTAGGATAGTCTCTTGAGACAAGTTCCTGACAGCAAAGCGAAATCTCAAATCATTAGAAGCAGCATTTATGTAGTTAGGGAGTTTGATCTTGTTTGCTCTAAGTCTTGCTGTTTTGACCATCAGTGAAGTACAGAATCCTAGAATGGCCAGGGTCGGAAGGGACCTCAAAGATCGTCCAGTTCCAACCCCACTACATAGGCAGCGATGCTTTCACTAGATCAGGTTACTCAGGGCCCCAGCCAACCTGGCCTTCAGCACTTCCAGGGATGGAGCAGCCACAACATCCTTGGGCAAAATAACAATGATGAATAAAACCAAGGGTCTGCAGAGCACCTCAGAGCTTCCTGGAAAAGGCTTTGCAGTTGCGCTGACCTTGTATTAAACCTTTGCATGCCATTAGCAACTCCAGAAAATCTGACCTCATGTCCTAGATGGAGATGCAGGGAGCACCTTCCAGCAGCCCTTCAGAAGTTTTCCTTGCAAAAAGAGGTGCTGTGACCTGCTTCACAGCTTTGGAGAAATCTCTGCTTTATTTATTGGGTTTTTCTAACTTAGTTATAAGAGGTCTGTTACTGCACAGTGGCAGAGCAGGGGGGCAGAGCCCGGTCTTTGCAGTTACTGCTGGATAGCTTTGTCTGGTGGGAATTAGCACACCTCAGAAGAGAGCGCTTTGGGATGGTTGAAATAACCAGGCTCTTTCTGAAGAGTGAGCTGGCAAACAGCAAATCTAAACAAGGTGAAGAGTTGCTCTGCAGTAGGATGTTTTAATTCTAGCCCTGTGTTCCACTTGGAAGGCAGTGAAAACTATTGAGTCACCTTGGATCTAAATGTGGTTGGTGACCTAAGAAATGTTGGTTTTGTAGTTGGTGGCAGTGCTTGTTCATAGTTTTGCAAAGAGCTGTAAATTTATTGTGAAATAGTGTTGTTTGACAGCATGAGATGAGCCACAGTGCTTCCAGACATGAAATCCTACTTCAGATATTCCAGCATCGTCTCTATTTTTAGTCAGAAGTTCCAATCTCATGTAACAAAGAAAAATAAGAGGACAAAATCCATGGGAAGCAGAGAGTGAAGTGTTGTAATGGCAGTACCTTTCCTGCTGGGAACCGTATTTCTACAGGAACTGTAATTCCTTCCAGGAACTGGAGTTCCTTCAGTTCTTTGGTTTGTAGCCATGCGTGCCATTTCATAACTCCTGATCTGAGCGAGGTGAGCAGCTAATCCTTCTGAACTGGTTGCTGTAAAGGCTCTGATTTTCAGCCCTCTGGTTGCTGGAGTGACTGCTTGGGTTCATTTTGTTCTCTCTCACTTTTTCTGGAGAGCGGTTGTCAGGACTGGCATGTGATACTCCCATGGCTGCTGTACCTCCCACATTATATTCAGCCAAGCCCTTCAGTCACGGTGTCCCACCCAGCATCTGTGCCCACCTGCTTATCTTCCATCACCCTCTGCTTGTTGTTTTTAGCATCTGCTTGTTCACGGGGCAGTGTGCTGAAGCGCACTTTGCTAATGATGGCCAGAGCTTGGCTGCAGAGACAACCACAACCTGAAGGGAGGTTGTAGTTAGGTGGGGGTTGGGCTCTTCTTCCAGGCAACCAGTGCCAGGATGAGAGGGCAGGGCCTGAAGCTGCCAGGGGAGAGCTAGGTTGGATGTTAAGAAGCCCTTCCTCAGGGAAAGGGTGATCACAGCCTGAACTGGACTGCCCAGGGCAGTGGTGGAGTCCTCATCCCTGGAGGTGTTGAAGGACAGCCTGGCTGTGGCCCTTAGCACCCTGGTCTGGCCGATGTGGTGATGGTCCTGGTCTGGGCTGGATGAGCTCAGATGTCTTTTCCAGCCTCAGTGATTCTGTGATTTTTGCCTGCTTCCAGGTAGACTGATTTTAAGGAGATTTCTTTACCGACAGCTGACATGAGATGGGATGTTCTTAGAACTGGGGTTTTTATTCTAGGAGTTTGCAATAGTGTATTAAATAATTCAGTCCTGGGAACACATCATAATCCAAACAATAAAAAGGCACACAATCACGAGTGATGTTTCTTTTAGTCATCCTGTCGGACTTACTAGTTAGCCTGGTTTAATTTTTTTAGTGTGTCATGTTGTTTTGGAGTCAGCTTAGTTCCCTAACCAACGTGTGGTGCAGCAGCCAGCTCTCATGGATGACAGAGCTTTTACTAAATTGCATCAGCACGATTGCTTTAAAAAACCCATATTCATTCTGTTCTGTTTCTCAGGGTTGATGGCGCAGAAGTAGGCTTCTGCTTTGATTACTCAGTTAGGGAATAGTGTGGGGGGAGAGGGCCTGGCATTTTTCCACTCCTCTGCAGCTTTCCTGGTTTTCAAACCCTTATTAAAAATTGATATTGATGGACAAGCTTGCTTTTCAGCTTTCACTCTGTGGAACAGTCCCTCGAGAACAGGTTGCATTGCCAACATCTGTGAAGGGGGAGATGTCTGCTCAGCAGTTTAAGAGAATTAAATTACCTATCCAATGTGCCCCAACTTAGGAAACAGGGTCAGAGACTGATGTCTTTGATGAAATCCCATTGCCAATGAGCATAGAACACCCTGGTGTGACCAGAAACAGTTAAGCAACCTAGGAAGCTCCCTTCTGAACAGATGAGTGTAGAAAAAAGTATCTCCAAATCCTAAATAAAGCATCTGCTTCTTTGTGGGACTGGCCTTTAACAGTTGCTTAAATGGAAAAGCCATCCAATTTAATGAACTACATTTTACCAGGGCAGCTGCAGTTTGCTCCTCCTCTGATCCAAGCTTGGTTTTCAGGCTTGGGTGTTGTGCGTTTGCTGTGCCTTTAGCAGCATGTTTGCTGGGATGGAAAACGATCAAGTGAGGGCCCTGTCACGTAGCCTGCTGTGATTTATGTAATCAAATGTTTCATAGGGTTTTAAAACTACCAGTGCAGAGAAGACAGAGCACTAAAGGAAATGCCTGTGGACAACAGCAGTGAATTAGGTCATCTAGTGAATTTTTCATCTCCCGAGTCTGCTCAAGCCCAGCAGCATCTAAACCAGTCCAAAGCTGAGAATTCACCATCTTAAAATAAGAGTGTAATGGATGAATAGACCATTGTGAGGATGGTCTCTTCCATACAAGGAGCTGGATTCCTTTCCCCTGCCTTATTTTTTTTATTTTTAAATGCAGCAGCAGTACTTAAGTTGGCAAAGCTGATTGTGATTCCATCTCAGGTTTATCAGTCTCCTTTCACAGCAAGCTGAACGTGAATTTTGGCAAAATGGGACTGTTTTGTGAATAACAAGAGATTGGCTGAAAGGCATTTGACAAAGGTTGGTGGATCCCGGAGAGGAGCAAAATTATTTCATTTAATAAAGGATAAATCTGTACAGCTCAGGGGAGAAGAAAACTCTCCTTCTCTCCCCTCCCACCACTGCAGTGGTATCATCAAAATTTAACCCAGGCAGAGCTCCCTTGCTATGGCTGGAGGTGTGCTGACTCACGCCAGCAGAAAGTACGAGCCCTGTGCTTTACACTGTGTTTGCTAATTGTCAGCGGCTTCCCCTTTGTTTTAGCTTTCCATGTTGTTTTCTTATTTGCACACAATTACCCTATTTGATACCCTAATTTACACTGATGCTAGGTTCTAGTACCTGCCTTCTGTGCCTTGTTTGTCCTGTTGTCCTCTGGTTGAAACTTTTTGTTGGGGCTTAAACAAGAAAGAGGAGAACATATTTTTTCACACAGAAAACCTGGTAATGCAGAACAAGGAGAAAAAGGCTTTGCTGCTGCTTTGTGGTTAGAAATAAATGAGACACCTGGTAACTTCTGCTGGTCAGGCTCCTTTATTTGTGTTTCTAACTATCTGGCACTGGGATGCTCGGTGCAGTTTAGGTTGATGCAGACTAGGTGGAGTAAAGCTGAGCCTGGAGAATGAACAGCACAAGGCTGAGGAAACATGCGTGAAAGCAGCCTGCAGATGGGTGAGATAAACAGGATCCCCGGGCTCTGACCGAGTAGGCAGGCCTCTTTCATGGCTCTTAGCAACGCCCCTGCTTTGACCCTCCTCATATGTGAGGAAAATCAAATCAATACACTGTTCTTGAAACCACGATGCTGCAGCAGCAGCAGGGCATTGTGGCAGCCTTCATCTCCTAAATTCGTCAACGCTTTTCAGTCTGCTGGATCTCTGGATATCCATCCCTGCATCTCTGCTGAGGAAGATCCTGACTGCATCTTTAATTGGATTGCCTGAGCTCCCATGCACAGCCTTCTCATTAGCAAATATTAGGTAGGCAATTTTAAAATGCTTTTGGATTTGCAGGCAGCTTTAACATTGATCTGAGAACTCTGCTGTAGTCTCGGTAAACATAGCAGAAGCCTCTCTTTTAAAACCTACTCTGATTTAAATCTTTGCTTCTTCAGGTTTTGGGGGGGGGGGGGGCTGTGATTAGGGTATT
>JAOXOE010000001.1:61142899-61159230 GCA_028565055.1 Phoeniculus purpureus
CCCCCCCCCCCCCCCCCCCCCCCCCCCCCCCCCCAGCTGTTTTTTCCTTCTAAAAGGAATCATAGCTGGTTTGTGCTTTTGGAAAAGGTTATTCCCTTGTCGATCACTCCCCTGTTCTGCAGACCAGCTCTAAGCAGTGCCATACAGTTACTTTCTGTGTTGATGAACATCTGTCCAACTGTTTAACGTACAGAGCAGGGTGTTCACTCGGTTATTCTTTAATTTTCTGGTGTGTACCTCAAAGCTGCAGATCAGGACTTGACCCACCAAGTTGTGCTTTGGTTCCAGAGATGGCTAACAGAGGACCAAGCTATGGCTTAAGCCGAGAAGTTCAGGAAAAGATTGAACAGAAATATGACCCGGAATTAGAGTCTAGGCTGGTGAACTGGATTATTGTGCAGTGTGGAGAACAGATAGAGCACCCTCCTCCTGGAAGGCAGCATTTTCAGACTTGGCTGATGGATGGAACGGTGAGTGTTTTCTTTAATTACATGCCCACGTGTGTTTATATGCACAGTGTCCGTATTTTCTGTCTTCATCTACCTACACTGCTGAGAGCTCATGGCCAGTGCAAAAAGACAGATTTTAGCATCTGTTTTATTTGCTTTTGGCCAGGAGTCTTCATCTCCAGCTAGATAATGACACAGCTAGTGCACTGGGCTTAGTGCAGTGCGTATGATTCTTTTGAGTCATGACTGTTGTGAATAAGTGTGACTCATTTCTTCAGCACACAGTCAAACGGCATCTGTTTTCAAAGCAGGTGTGTGTTTTTCTCCTTAAGAGATCATCAGTGTTGACAGGCAAAAGTGAAGAGATGTAGAAAATTTAAAGGACTAGATTCTGTCCTAACTCTTGTCTTCTTGGGAGTAATTCTGTAGCTAAAACACTGTATTCCATTGGTTTATTGAACAACAGGCAGATGCTGCTGGTTGCAGCAGGCTGTAAGGATATACTAGTCATTAAATTCCTGTCAAAGTGACTTGAACAATATTTCAATTGATTTTTTTGGCTCAGGCATGTGGTTTCTTCCCTGCCAGTCATTACATAACCTTCACCAGTGATTGCTTTGTTGTTTCTAGCAGATTAGGATTTATATGGTCAGGCTACTGCCCTCAGTTAATGAGAGCTTTAGTGTGTTTCTGACTTATTTTGATTGTTATCCATTCACTTGTTTGTTTTTAACTGAATAAATTATGTCTGATAGACACTGGATGGGTCAAAAACGTTTTGCAGTATTGTTTCATGTGTAGAAATTGCCTTCTAGCTCGGTGACTGCTTTCTAATGTTGTTTCTGTATTTATCTCTCAGCTGTTATGCAAGCTAATAAACAGTTTACATCCAAAGGGAAATGAGCCCATTGCAAAGATCTCTGAATCAAAAATGGCTTTCAAGCAGATGGAACAAATTTCTCAGTTCTTAAAAGCTGCTGAAATCTATGGAGTAAGAACAACAGATATTTTCCAGACAGTGGATTTATGGGAAGGTAAAAATAATAAACTGGAAGTCAGCTTGCAGTCTTCCTTTTGCTTTGCCTTGATGTGTGGTGACGGTGTGTTTTGTCTAAGGCGTATTCTCTAATGTCACTCCCTTTTGTTTCCGTTTGTCCTGCCTCATTAACGTGTTCTACTCGTGCATTATCTCCTCTGAGGGATTTATATTACCCAGAGGGCATAACAGAGCTTTTTCAAGCTCATGTGTTATCCAAAAGCCAATCGTTCTGATAGAAATCCACAGACCTAATAAAACAAATGTTCTCTATGCTATTTTTTCCCAAGTAAGTAGCTTCTAATAGCAAATTTAGAAAAGCTTTATTTTCTGATGACAAGATTTGATTGCAGTTTCCAAATGATAAGCAAAGCTTAAATTAGAGCTATAAAATGCATTCCCAGGAGTGTATATGTCTCTGTGAAGCATATGAGAGCTTACTGATGACTAGTGAGATGCAAAACTCACTGCTAACACCGTGTAGCTGAAGATCTCTCTCTAAACATAGAATCTTTTAAGAAGTCTCTATGGCAACAGCAAAGAAATTCCCAAGTCCCCTGTGGCTTTGCAGTAACCCAGGTGAAGGCTGTCTCTATCCCTGGACACTATGTGCTGTAGCTCCTGAAGAGCTGAGTCATTAGTGCCTCCGTATGGCTGGGTTTGCCCACTGCTGTGGTGATGCACCCCTTCCTCATCCTCTAACTAACTACAGTGTGGACTCTGCATCTCTCTGGACAAGTTGTTGCAGGACACTTTGTGTGAGGGCTCAGAGCAAGGGCAGCTGCAGTTGAAAGGCAGATTTGAAAGGATTGAAAATCTGCTATGGAAAGGAAACAGTGGAAAGAGGAAAGCAATCTTGGGAAAGTTGCTCCATGTCATTCGTGTAGGAATGCACACTGAGCAAGGAAAGCGGGCTGTGTTTGCATAGGCTGTCCAGATAACGGTGGAGAGATCCCTCTGAAGCACAGCCCAAGGAACGAAAATTAGGGTGCTCTTTGTGGGTGGGTTAGAAGGGAAGAGTATACTGACAGCTAGAACTACTGGGATGTGTAATGTTCTCAGGGTGCAAGATCTGCTTTACAAATCCTACCTTTGGGCTCGAAGGCAGTATTGTCTCTTCCAGTTTAGGCTTTAGATGTTTCATCCAATCTATCTTACCTTTAAATGTCTTAAATGAAATGATTTTTAATTCTCTGGAGTAACCCACTTCCCCCCCTGCCCCCCCTCCTCGCTCAGCCTAGCAGGCTGTTAAAAGATAAGCCCCATCTATCTTGCAAGGATTGATAATAGCTCGTTTCAGATGCTGCTCTTTGCAGTCTTTTGCATCTCATAAAGGCTTCGCACCATGCAAATGAAAGGGTAGCACATTGATCCTGCAGTGAATAGCACTTGCTCTGAAGACAAAACATTCCTGGTGACGGCGGCTCTCTCCTCATTTCTCTTCCTTTCACTCAGCACCTTTTCTCAACAAATGTATGGGAAAAAGCTGGTAACTTCCAGAAGACAGGAAGTCAAATTCACAAGGCGCAGCCTGGAAGGAAGGCAGGCAAGGCTTTTCTCCACTGTTATTTTAGGACTTTCCAAAACTCATCTGTCTCCTTGCCTTCCCACTCCCTTTTCATCCATCCTGCTGCTCATTTCAGTGCTGGGATGAAACAGTTCGTCTCTCCAGCAGTGAATCACTCAAAGCTCTTTGTGTCTAACGGTAACTCTAACCTCTAGCATCTGTGCTGCTTCGGGGCTGGATCGTCTCGACCTGGATGCATTAGCTGGAGAGAAAGGACAGTCTCTTTCTCTTTCATAATTACAGCACTCCTGCACTCGAGGCCATAACCTCTTTAGAAAGAGATGTCAATATATGTTTAGAGGGAAAGAAAAGCGTGTGTGACTCCAAAGCAGCTTTTCTCTGGCACTAATTGTTTTCTGAGAGCTTTTGCTTTGTAATTCTTAGTAACAGTCAATGGAAATATTTTAGGATGCAATCTGCTGTTGGCTGATTCAAACTCCCTCAGTCCATCTGGTGCCTTTTTAATTTATCTCTGACTCCTTGGTCCAGAGATACCACCTTTCTTTTGGTCCTTTCCTACATGAAACATGCTGTGCTGAACAGTTTTCCCACATCCATGCCCAAGAGAGCATGTTCACTGTTTCTTACAGATACCTGCTCTATACCTCCAGGCAGGCAAGAGGAAGCTCTGAGTAGTTGTTCAGCCTTTACAGAAAAAGCATTTCAGGAGTACTGTGCCAAACTGTTCTCCATCTTCGGGATTGAACTTTCCACTTTCTGGAACTGCAGGAGAAGGCTTTCCAGAAGCCCACTTACCCCTCGAAGAGAAAGCTTTAGTACCAGAAGTGAGCAGAGGACCCTTTCTCCCTGTGCAGGAGTGCCCAGCTGCTGTGCAAGTACCTGCTAGTGAAAGCATGCTGCAGAGGACACTGAAGATGCAAAGGAAATGCTATCATCATGGGACCCTGCAGCATGATTCAGAGAACCTGAGGCTGGGGACTAGCTAGACAGCCCCAGTCACTGTCAGTGAACAAGTCCCGGAGCTAAGGGAAGGCACTGCCTGCAGCTGTCTGCAATGCCAGTGTCAAACTTGGCTTAGAGAACGCGTGTGATCCCCTCTCTCAGGTGGCTGCAGTGTTAGGTGACACTCTTAAGGGAAGCATCACATTTTTCACAGCCCTTTTTGTGCTGACAGTCGAGCCCCCTTGTATCCTTCGCTGGAAGAGAGCAACACCACATGGATTTAGGGTCTTCCCTCACCCGTGACACCCCTCATATGCAGCAAGGAGGCTGTGCAAAGCAGGGATGTGGCTGTGCTTTGTCACATGGTGCTGGGCTCCCACTTGGTCTGATTTTTCCCTGCAGTGGCTCCCACTCACCAGTGACACATAAAGCAGAGGGAGTGGAGCAAAGAGCTGGGGGGAAGGGCTGCCAGATGGCTCTGCCAGACCTGTGGTCATATTTTGCTATCCATCTTTTGTTTCTTTTTTTTTCCTGTGCTTGCTGTCGTTATTCAGCTCATTCTCTTTTAAATCCTTCCTCACAAGCCTCTTCATCAGTGACAGTCACCGCACTCCTTGTTACAGGGGATGCATCCCAAGGACATTGTATGTGGCATCTGTTACAGCATATGGTACATCTGCTGCTCTGGGAGCTCCCAATGTCCCTCCCTCGCGCTTTTCCATGAGCACCCGTGTACGACCGCGTGGGGGATACTGTTGGCTCTTCAGCTGCCCTCTTAAGCAAGGACCCCGCCTGATGCTGTTTGCATTAACAAATAGAGTCAAACAAGGATTCAAGGTGGCTGACAAGTCATTTTCTGAGCAAAACCCTGTAGTTAGGGTCCCTTAAGACTTTAATAGTCTTTGTGGCAGCCACAGTTGGAAGCTGCTACATGTGTTCAGTTGTCAGTCAAGGGAGGTGATTCTCCCTCTCAGCTTGGAATTGGTGAGACCTCACCTGGAGGGCTGGGTCCAGTTCTGGAGTCCCCAACAGAAGAAGGACACAAAGCTCCTGGAAGGTGTCCAGAGGAGAGCAACTCAAATGATCAGAGGGCTGAAGCATCTCCTCCATGAGGACAGGCTGAGTAAGGTGGGGTTGTTCAGCCTGGAGAAAAGGAGGCTCCTGGGCTACCTTCTAGGAGCTTTCCAATCTCTGAAAGGGATAGAAGAAGGCTGGGGGAGGGCTTTTGACATGAGTGGTAGCGAGAGGACAAGGGGAAAGTGTTCCAGACTTGAAGAGGGGAGATTGAGGTTGGACATGAGGAACAAATTCTTTGCTGTGAGTGTGGTGAGATACTAGAACAGGTTGCCCAAGGCAGTTGTGGCTGCCCCATCCTTGGCAGTGTTGAAGGCCAGGTTGTCTGGGGCCCTGAGTAACCTGCTCTAGTGAAGATGTCCCTGCCTGTGCAGGGGAGTTGGAACTGGATGATCTTTAAGGTCCCTTCCAACCCTGGCTATTCTATGATTCCTCACCTCAGCTAGCATGTTCCACATGTAGGTTTATATGAACCGAAGCCCTAACTGATTCTGCCTGTCATCAGAGAGATGCACAGCATAAACACAGAACCCACAACCCTCCCTTCCCTCTCTACTCCAGCTGATGTGCAGTGATTTTCATTAATAGTGGTCCGCTGGAGGTGTTTCTGAACTCTCTGCTCATCATCATCATGTCTTGAGCATCTCCTGTTTTTATGAATGACTTCTTTCCCATGTGAAGAACTTATAGTCAGTGTCAGAGCTGTTAATGAGATAAATTATATTAGGAAAGGAGTAAAACTGGAACAGAAAGGAAGAGAAGGGATTTATGGAAACACTTATGAAAGGATTTCAGAAGCAGGGAGAGGCAAAAGGCAGGTTGCCGACAATTTACCACCTCACACAACTGGAAACATGTACTGCAACTCATTTTTGCTAGAAGGTTCTCCAGAAGTGAATGTGTCTGGATTGAGTAACGAGTTGGAGTCTGTCCAATCCAGATGTCTTTAAGGTTCCTACCCTTTTTACACCAAGTGACAAAGTACAGGCTAAGAACCAAGAAAAAGGGGCTATCTTGATATTTAAAAGGAGTTCCATGTCTTCTATGTTTGGCTTTTCTTTTTGATTGTAATTAATTGGAAGAGTCAGCAAAAGATGCTGACCAAAGATTTACTTGTCATCCTCCTTTTGGAAGGAAAGGCAGGAGGAAGAGATCCCACTGTTTAAATGCAAACCTCTATGGAAATGAGGTGTAAGGTGCCCTCTTTGAAGGCTGGTGAGTTTGCAGCTAGGTGGAAGGTGTGCCTCTACGCTAACTCCTTCACTCGGCTAACGATCAGGTGGGCCCTGACTTTTTGACATGAGAAATGAAGTGAGGTGACAGAGGAAGGAAGTGGAAGAACATTGGAGACTGGATGGCAGAAGCGTGAGGTTTGAAGCTGTGGAGCATCGACTTTGGCAGCCTGAGGAAGGAAGCCAGTAGAAAGGATTTGGGAGGTGATTCTATGGTTATATTAGGAAGGGCTGCGACAAGTCATCTGTGCAGGAGCTTTTCAGCTCTGCTGTGAGCAGGGACTGTCTGGACTTGCCAGGGATTATACAGCGGGATCAGTCTCACAGTTTGCAGGTGAAGAAGCCGAGGCACAGTAAAGTTGTTTCACTCACTGCTCTCCTTCATCCTGCTTTTCTGAGTATGTTACCATTCTTTGTACACCCTCTTAGGAGACAATTCTGCCAAAAGGATTCTCTAGAAGAACTTAAAATAGTAGGGAGGTGGCAGGCACTAAAATAGCCAGAAGCCTGGATACCTGGGCATGTCTGAATAGTTCAGTTTCCCTTTAACACCATCGTTTTGATGATGTTTAATAACCTCTTGCGTATCGGTGCCTCCGTTTCAGCAGGGGTAAAATAGCATTTAAAATGCTGTTAATGCAGTTAATTAACATGTTGGATAAAAATGTTTAGCAGTGGGCTAAGATACTTGTTGTGTAATCATTTCTTTGTTAATTTTATTGTCTGCCTTTCTAGGGAAGGACATGGCAGCAGTGCAGAGAACCTTAATGGCTCTAGGCAGTTTGGCAGTCACCAAGGATGATGGCTGCTACAAAGGAGATCCTTCCTGGTTTCACAGGTAATGTCCGAAGCACAGCTGCTCAGAGCTGTCTTCCTTGGGAAGCTGGTAATATTCTCTGCCTTTAAGCTTGAAGGAAATATGTTGGGAATGTTGGAATGGAATCATAGAATCACAAAGAATCACAGACCATTAGGGATTGGAAAGGACCTTGAAAGATCATCCAGTCCAATCCCTCTGCCACAGCAAGATGACCTAGATCAAGCTGTACAGGAACACATCCAGGCGGTTTTGAAACCGCTCCAGAGAAGGAGACTCCACAACCTTCCTGAGCAGCCTGTTCCAGTGCTCTGTCAACCTCACCATGGTATCATAAAATCATTCAGGTTGGCAAAGACCCTTGGGATCATTGAGTCCAACCATCAACCCGACTCTACAAGTTCACCCTTAAACCAGACTCCACAACACTACATCTGCGTGACTTTTAAACACATCCAGGGACAGGGACCCAACCACCATCTTGGGCAGCCCAGAAAACTTTCCAAAGTTTTCTTTCAATGCAGAGATTTTGTCTCTGGAGACTAGAGGAGTGAAGGAAAGACCCAGAGGGGCAGCATGAGTGCATGTGCATGCATAGGGTCCATAGCAGCTGGCTGAGGTTTGGTGGTGTGCACAGGGAGAAGGAGTGCAGCATCCTGCTCCAGGCACCTTGGTAACAAATCCATCCTCTGTGTGAGGGGCCCATAGTGAGCCCTGAAGAAGAGACATAACTTGCTGGTCCACTGATATTGTTCCTCACTTATTCTCCAGAAGGAGAGCAATGATACTTAGGAAATTCAGAGACCAGTTTTGATGACGTTCATCTGTTTAGCAGTTTCAGCTAGTCCTCTGTATGCATTTATAAAGGAAAGGGAATAAAAACTGCAGCAGCCATACGGATTTGTGTCCCCTAAGAGTAGCCAGAAGGAAAAGTGCACTTTTCCTTCACGACAAATAGCAGACAAAAAGATTAGTGAAGACAAGGCTCTTGTGGACGTCTGCAAAACCTTTTACCAAACAAAGAGAAGGGATAAATCTTCCTTCCAATTTCTAACAAACCAAACAATGATTTAATTTCCTAGTCATTTCTTGGGGAGTACCAGTTAGCTGTCAACTGTCTGTCTTGGCCTCAAGTTGCATGAGGGGGAGTTTAGATTGGATTTAGAAGTTCCTTCCTGAGAGCGTGGTTGAGCACTGGAACAGGCTGCCCAGGGAGATAGTGGAGTCACCACCCCTGTAGGTGTTTAAAAACTGAGTAGCTACAGCAATTGAGTTCATGGTCTAGGGGTTAGGGGAGTGTTGAGATAAGGGCTGGACTTGATGATCCTGGAGGTCCTTTCCAGCCATAATGATTCTATGATTCTATGTCTGAGCTATGTTAGTATGAAGAGTGATGCTGGCTGCTTGTGTTTGGGTTCCTTGAGTTTTCTGGTGGGTAGGCAAGGCTCAGCATAAGTAAAACAAACTTCACTTGGTTCATCATAAACCTAGGGCTGGGTTTAACCAAGGCTAAGGGAGACTTGAATTTTAGGTAAATAAGTGCAAACTCCTCTGTATTCTTTGTTAGAAATTAGTTTAACTTCATACAGTGCATAAGCAGATTTGTCTTTATGTAATATAATTGGGTTTAAAACTGGGTTCAAATCCAATTACATGCTTTAATATAAACCAGACATGAAATCACTATGACCCAGACAGCCTTGTTTGTTTCATGTAACTAAAACAATGTCCCACATGGCAAAATTAATGTTCATCTGGACTCTCTTATTTGTGGATGGGAACAGTTTTCATTGGCATAAATGAAGATATGATCACCTCTCTTCTCTCTCCTAGCTCTCTGTCCTGTCTGTGCTGTTGCCTCTCAGTGCCTGAGATAAAACTGTGATGGTTTGGCCCTGGTTGAGAGCAATCTTAAAGCCGCTGCCTTAAGGCAAACTGGCCTGTCTTCTGTAAGGGAATTGGGTTTGCACATCAGGAGTTGTTTTCCGAGTATTTTACCCATCCCTTCAGGCAGATCAAGCTTCCTCACTGCCACCCAGTGTTAGTAATGAGTTAGGGCTTTCAGGCTGAGTCTTAATCATCTCAGTTACATTGAAAGCAGTCAAGATTAAATGGAATAAGTGACCTACAGGGATTAAGATACTCCCACACTTGAGCTTAGTTGTTTAACTTTCCATTGCCAGCGTCTCATATACTCAGTCCCACCAGGCTTGGTGCCCTTTCTTTGTGTGCCCAAACAAGGTCCAGGATCCCTGACTGTTTTGCTGTCTCGTGCTTTGACAACAACAACAACAACAATTTCTTGTACAAAATTGACACGGAAAGATAACAGATCTGCTGGGCTCTGTGTCTCGTAAAGTTGATGCTAGGTGATGGCAGATAAGCAAAGCAGGACTTGACATGGCGTGAAGATACTGAGGGGCACTGCCTTGCCCTCGCTTCTTTTTCTACAGTCTCAGATTGAAGGCCACTTCACTATTGAATTATTGAGGCTGGAAAAGCCCTCTGAGCTCATCCAGCCCAGACCAGGACCTAACATCACCACATCAGCCAAACCAGGGCATTAAGGGCCACAGCCAGGCTGTCCTTCAACACTTCCAGTGGTGGGGACCCCACCACTGCCCTGGGCAGTCCACTCCAGGGTCTGATCACCCTTTTTGTGAGGAGGGGTCTCCTGACATACAAACTAACCCTCCTCTGGCAGCTTCAGGCCCTGACCTCTCATCCTGATGCTGGTTGCCTGGGAGAAGAGACCAACCTCCACCTGACTACAGCTTACCTTTAGGGAGTTGGAGAGAGGGACAAGGTCCCCCCTGAGTCTCCTTCAGGCTAAACAAGCCAGCTCCCTCAGCCTCTCCTCATCAGAATTTCTCTTCAGTCCCTTCCTCTTGTTGCTCCTCTGGACCTGCTCCAGCCCCCCTCCATCTATTTCTTGACACAAGGGGAGGCCTCCCCTGTGCCCAGGACAGAGGCAGAATTACCTCTCTAGTCCTGCTGGCCATACTCTTCCTGATCCAAGCCAGGATGCCATTGACCTTCCGGGCCACCTCAGCACCCTGCTGGCTCCTGTTCAGCCAGCTGTCACCCAGTACTGCCAGATCCCTCTCTGAAAGGCTGCTCTCTAGCCACTCATCCCCCAGTCTGTAGCTGCTGGGGATTACTGTGGCCACAGTGTAGGACCCTGTCCTTGGCCCTCTTAAATCTCATCCTGTTGGCCTCTGCCCATTGACCCAGCCTGGCCAGATCTCTCTGCAGCATCCTTCCTCTCCTCCTGCACATCGACATTCCCCCCCAGCTTGGTGTCATCTGCGAATTTACTCAGGGTAGATTCCACCAACTTAAAAGGAAAAGAGCAAGTGCATGTTGCATCTGTAAAACCATCAAGTACCGAATGCTTCTGATGGTAAAAATAACACAACATTATCCCAACTGTACACACAGTCAACTTCTGCTGGCATATCCAGGCTTCCCTTTAAGCTCTCTTTACACTTTGTCTTTGCATTCTTTTTTCCTGTTCAGAGTTACCTCTTAACTTTCTGTAGAATCACTCCACAAACCAGCTGAAAATTCTAGAAGGAAGAGAAAAACAATAGAATATGTTCCTGGGATTTTAATAAAGACAGATGGAGCAAACCTGATACTCAATTAGGTAATAGGAGCAGTTCTAAAAACATCCTCTCGTGGAGATTCTGGCAGTAGTTTGGTGCCAGCGTAAGTCTTCTGGAAAAGAAATTAAGCAGCAGTGAGAGGGGGTTGTGTTCCAAAATGCCTTTGGTTCTGTGTCCTCCTTACGAAAGGGCAAGGGCTGTGGGATCTGAAAGCCTCTCATGAGCTTCTTTAGACTCTTACTAGTCTTCATATTAACATGGAGAGCCATTCTGAGCAATGACAGGTCAACAATAGTTTCTTGCGGATCCTTCTCACCTTTCTGCTCTGATGGGCTTTTACGTCGATGTGGGATCTCCTCCCGCAATGTCCTAAACTTCCTTTGCCTAGCAAAGAGTTTTGTGGACTTGAGCCAGGGTGCTCAGCACAGCACAGGACCTCACGGAGAGGATCGTGTTCATGGTTTTCAATCACAGCAGGTACCTAATCTAGCTTTCTCATCTGGTGGTGGGGAGAACAGAGGAACTGTAATGAGATGCCATATTGCAGGGTAACCCAATCCCAGAACAAACAGACACAGCAGGCAGAAATACTGTACCTCGGTTGAAGTAGAGTCTGGCTGATTGAAAGCCACCCGAGGTCTAGGTCTCTGGCCATTCTGAGGCTTGCTTGGTTGCAACAGACTGCTCCTTCTCCCTTGAAAATTCCTTGTTTTCCCCACCCTGCATAAATGAAAGATTAATCCGAGACGAACAGTCTTTGCAAGGCGAGGACAAACTTCTGTGCTTCTCAACTGCCACGTTGGCCCTCAGTGCTGTTTCCAGGAAAAAGAGGCTCCTTTTAAAGTCCAACAAAGATTCATTGATCCAAAGGGCTTTTGAGACCAGGGACATGAAACAAATGGGCACTATGTTTTGACAGAAGATAAAGGGCTATCAGACAGTTAAGACACTGAAGTCTATTGCCTAGAGGAAAGAGATCTGGAAATGGCAACAGAACAATTGTTCTGTCTGCAGGCAACCACCATCCACTCAGTGAAAGTGAGCGAGCCACTTCTTCACCCCATTGTTTCTGTGGGTGATTTCAGCTCTTATTTAGTCCCCTGAGTTACGTTGTACCAGTTTGTACTGTTGCTCTAGATGGGTCTCCATGTATTACAGCACAGTTAGGATCTCGCTGACCAGGTCCCATGGACTGCAGCACTGCTTAATGCAAAGTAACCCCATTATGTGTTACATGCAGCCCTACGTAAATATTTCACCAGTCACAGCTGCTGGGGAAGTCCCTTGGAGCTCTGGAATAAGCGGTACAGTCTAAGTCTGAAGTGCTGGTTTGACTAAAGCATCACTTCTGGAATGGGCTGCCCAGGGTGGTGGTTGAGTCCCCATCCCTGGATGTGTTTAAAAGTCACTTAGAAGTAGTGTAGGGGGATCTGGTTTAGGGGTGAACTTGTAGAGTAGGGTTGATGGTTGGACTCAGTGATCCCAAGGGTCTTTTCCAACCTCAATGATTCTATGATTCTAACTGCAGGAAAGCAGTTAGTCCAGCTCATGTAAGTGAAGTACTGCATTACAGGGGACGTGTTTATCAGTAGGAGCCCATTTCCGATTGCTTTTCCTATGCAGAATGACGGTATGTCTGTGTGTTGCTTTATTGTGTGTATCTGAACAGGAAAGCACAGCAGAATCGACGAGGATTTTCAGAAGAACAGCTTCGCCAGGGACAGAATGTAATAGGCCTTCAGATGGGCAGCAACAAAGGAGCATCACAGTCGGGTATGACAGGCTATGGGATGCCAAGGCAGATTATCTAAGAGCATCTCTGTCTGTAGAGAAAACACTCTTTCTGCTTTTAACAGCATGGCCTGTTTAAAAAAAAAAGAGAAAAAAAAGCTCATTAGTTCCCTTTCTGTCTGGTTTTCAATAGTTAGTGCTCTCTAAGGTTTGGGGTATTTTTGGTTTGGTTTGTTTTATTTGCAGCTGCAAGAGTTCCTCTAGCATCTTGGGTTGTCGTGGTGGTATGTGTCAGCTCACAGCATGTGTGCACTGCTGCCTCCTACTTTTCACTTCTGAACTATGCAAAGACAATTATTCTGTATTAATTTATTTGCAAAGTGTTCTCTTCCATATCTCTCTCACACCGCAATTGTATTTCAACCAGTAACCTCGTTCTTTGATTCAGTGATGATACTGTTTGACCTAAGAATAAAGACAAATTAAAAACCCCACTGGGACTCGTTATTTAAAGGAGGTAAAGGCAATTAAAGCCAACGGTTGATCACATGGTTCAGTGCTGAGGAGTTCAAAGTTTTCAGTGGTTGATCTGTCTCATCTTTATTGATGATCTGGATGAGGGATCAAGTCTACCCTTAGTATATTTCAGATGACAAGTTGGTGGGGGAGTGTCGATCTCCTGGAGCGCAGAAGGATGCTGCAGAGAGATCTGGACAGGCTTGGTCAATGGGCAGAGGCCAATGGGATGAGATTTAACATGCCCAAGGGCAGGGTCCTACACTGTGGCCACAGTAACCCTCAGCAGCTACAGACTGGGGGATGAGTGGCTAGAGAGCAGCCTGTCAGAGAGGGATCTGGCAGTACTGGGTGACAGCTGGCTGAACAGGAGCCAGCAGGGTGCTGAGGTGGCCCAGAAGGTCAATGGCATCCTGGCTTGGATCAGGAAGAGTATGGTCAGCAGGACTCGGGATGTAATTCTCCCCCTGTCCTGGGCACAGGGGAGGCTTCCCCTCATGTACTGGGGGCAGTTCTGGGTCACTCACTTCAAGAAAGAGATGGAGGGGCTGGAGTGGATGCAGAGGAGCAGTGAGGCTGGGGAAGGGACTGGAGGGAAATTCTGATGAGGAGAGGCTGAGGGAGCTGGGGGTATTCAGCCTGGAGAAGAGGAGACTCAGGGCGGGGGACCTTCTTCATCTCCACAACTTTCTGGAGTGCAGTCAGGTGGGGAATCAAGCTCTTCTGCCAGACAACCAAGATGAGAAGGGCCTGAAGCTGCCAGGGGAGGGTTAGATTGGATGTCAGGCAGCCCTTCCTAACAAAAAGAGTGATCAGGTGTTTGTCTAAAGGCAAACTTATTTTCATGGAGTTCCACCCAAATCAGCTTCCCTTGAGTTCCCTTGACCTCGTGTGTTATAACTGCAGCCGGGAAACTTGTGGGTTGGTCCTAGCTCAGTTTATTAGGGAGATCCCAAAGCTGTGTGTGAAAGCAAAACAAAGATAAGATAATTCATTCACTATGAGGCCCTCAGCTTGCATAATGTTAACTTGTTAATGCAGACACATCCCCCTCTTTCTCTTCCTCCTCATGAGCCTTCTTCCCATTTGTCTGGGATATCCCTTTGGTCAGTTAGGGTCGGCTGTCCCAGCTGTTTCCCCTCCCAGCTTCTTGACTGCCTGCAGCTGTGGGGGCAAATCCTTGGCTCTGTGCAGGCACTGTTCAGCAAGAGTCACCACACTGGTGGGGTTATCAACTGCTTCAGTCAGTTCCAAAGCACGGCACCCTACAGGCTGCTGAGGAGGAAGTGGACACCAGCCCAGCCACTACACAAAGAGCATTCTCCACCATGAAATGACAGCCTGGCAGTCAGAGGTGGAAACAGGCTTTACCTTATGATGGTTGGTGCTGCGTGAAACCAAACACAGAAGAAAGTGTGTTTTAAATGCAAAGGAAGAGAGAGAAGAAAAGTGCCAACGTAAGAAGGACACAGAGCTCCTGCAATACATCCAGAGGAGAGCAACTCGTATGATGGGAGGGCTGGAGCACCTCCCCTGTGAGGTCAGGCTGAGCACATTGGGGTTGTTCAGCCTGGAGAAGTGGAGGCTCCCATGTCACCTTCCAGCAGCTTTCCAATCTCTGAAAGGGGCTACAAGAAAGCTGGAGGAGGGCTTTTGACGTGAGTGGTAGCAAGAGGACAAGGGGAAAGGGTTCCAGACTTGAAGAGAGGAGACTGAGGTTGGACATGAAGAAGAAATTCTTTGCTTTGAAGGTGAGGAGATGCTGGAATAGGTTGCCCAAGGCAGTTGTGGCTGCCCCATCACCCCTGGCAGTGTTGAAGGCCAGGTTGTCTTGGGTCCTGAGTAACCTGCTCTAGTGAAGGTGTCTCTGCCTCTGCAGGGGGGTTGGAACTGGATGAACTTTAAGGTCTCTTTCCAACCCTGGCCATTCCATGATTCTGACCTGGAAAATGTTTAGATCATTCTTAGGTATCTTTTCCAGCCTCAATAATTCTGTGATTCTGAGTGAAAGTGAGACCCTTCATATGCTGCTCATAGCCCTTCTTGAAGCCTGGCTGTAACATGGTCAGCTACCCCAGCTTAAAATCCCAATAGAATATTTGGTGAAAACATGCTTTAAATATTCTCCCCCCTACAGTTGTACTAAAAGGCCCATCAAGCTGGGCTAGAAACAAATCAAATGTTGCTGCCCTTGTGCTTTGGTTTGCAAATGACATTTCTCTGCTCTCAGGAAGTTCTTGGGACCATGGCCTTTTCATGGGCTGTTGCTTAGTAATTGCTTTTCAACATTAAGGGGGCATCTGATGGCTATCCCAAAGGGTGCTGTATAGGCACGAGTGAGGAACAGCCACATTCCTGAGCATGGAATCCAAGATTATCCCTGGCTGTAAGGAGAACAGGAAGAAAAGACAATGAACAGAAAGTGAACATGAGGTTCAGCCAGTTCAGTGAAGTGGTGCTTGAGGACTATCAGGCTGATGCAACATGACATGTTTGAAATAAAAACTCATAAAGGTGAATGGCATGAAGCAGCTTTGCTCTTCAGTAGATTTGTCTGCAGCACCACTGTGTAATTTGCTCCTGCTGAAGAGCACACCCTGTGCTCAGCAGGGGTGTGAGGAGCAGGTGCTGCTGGCAGCAATGGGCACAGACAACCCTTCCCAGCTGCCTGCGAGCTGCCTGTGGTGGGGGTTCTTCACACTCCAGACAGCACATTCAGAACAAGCTGACTTATTTTACTGGCTGCTTAAGTCAAAACAGAGTCACCAGGGAGGAAGGGTGAGAACTCAGGACATCAGAATTTCACTTCTGTGTCTGTAACTGACTGGATTTGGCTCTGGCTGCATAGCTTGGCTTTAACAATTCTCTTGGTTGAAAGCAGGGCTAACAATACTCAAGAGTTATGGCTTGGACAGCTTGAGAACTAACAGGATCAGGGACATTGTAATGTCCCCTAACTAGAAATAAGTGTTAAGCATGTTGAGAAGGGAAGAGAGCACCTGCGAATGATTGAATGAAAGGAATTCAGACAATGACTGTAGTCCCCTTCTGTGACTGCCATGGTAGCTCTTGGGACAGGGAGTGAGGAGTCACCAAGGTGTGTGCACAAAAATGTGTACCCAACGCCCCCTCTCGCCCTGTGTACTCTCTTTCCTTCTATAAACTTTAAACATAAAACTGGATTTTGTAGTGCATGGGTAAGCTCAATAAGGCAAGCTGTCTGCAACGCTCTAAACGCAGGGCAGTATCCAAACAGATGAGGAGAGGAACAGGGGGTCGTGGAGTCTCCTTCTCTGGGGACTTTCAAGGCTCACCTGGATGTGTTCCTCTGTGATCTGTGTTAGATAGTTTTGTCCTGCTCCAGCAGGGGGGTTGGACTCGATGATCTCTTTGGGTCC
>JAOXOE010000001.1:61171052-61199757 GCA_028565055.1 Phoeniculus purpureus
GACTTGGTCTAGGTGATGCTGCTGTGGCAGGGGGATTGGACTAGATGATCTTTCGAGGTCCCTTCCAATCCCTAATGCTCTATGATTCTGTGATTCTTGCTGCCCTTCCCCTTCCCCCCAGTCTCCAGCCCTGCCGCTCAAAGGAGAAAGTAACAGAGATATTTGAGATTATAAAGGGTTTTGGATGAGTGAACCCGGAGTGTGTAAAGCTCTTAGTAAAGAATTTAAAGGACCGCAGTGGCATGCAGTCATGTTATATAAACATGTTCTGAATGGTACCATCATGCGCCCAGCCCTGGCGCCACAACTGCATTAAGTGAAATTTTATACAGAAATTGTGAAAGCGCACCGGGGTTGGTCGACTATCTCCTCTCTCTGTTCCCTTTCAGACACGAAGGAAGAAGCCAAGGTGCTGAAGAAGAATGTGGACAGTGCCAAGAGGTTCCTGACCTAACCTAAGCAAAAGGTTTTCTTTCTTTTTCTCTTCTGTACTTTTTTTTCTCTTCATCTTTCCCTCTCTGCTTTGGTTTCCTCTGCAGAGTTCAAAGCTGTCACTCCTGTCAGAAATGAACACCTGCAGTTGACTGTCACTGGGATTTAAAGTTTTTAAACAGCAAAGGAACAAGAGGGAAAGAAATTGGAATAAGGCCACGGCGTAAAAGCTGTGTGGTAACTTCCTGAAACGTCTAATGAATTTTTTCCTTGTGTACCTTGATGGTTTTGAAGTATGTGTGGATGGGGGCAGGCGGGGGAAGTTACAGTACGGCTCAGAACTGTTTATTCTTGGCAAAATACGTTAATTTAAATGAGGTTCTGATTAAAAGGAAAGGATCTGGCTCATTTGGAATATTAATGTAGACCTGGAACGCTGCAATCTGCCTGCAAGGGTCTCCCTGCAAGATCAGGTCTCCCTGCAAAGCAGGACTGTTTTTATTAAGTAGTGAAGAATTGATGCTAGTAAAGCAAATTTTCTTTGCATTTAGTGTTGTCTGATCCCTTTCCTTGAGCTAGCCCAGGTCTGTTGACCTCCGGGGCAAACTGCAAAGCCTCCCCATTACTTGTGTTGATGATGAGTGTATGTAAGGTTTATGTTTGAAGGGGGAAGGGAGAAATCTGCTCTGTGAGGTACGGGATGGATTCATTTGGAGGTTGTCTTTCCTCATGATGCTCTTATTCATCTTTGGTGCTACCACTCATAGGATGTCACAGAATCACAGAACGTTATAGGTTAGAAGGGACCTCAAAAGTTCATCTAGTCCAATCCCCCTGCCACAGCAGGATCACCTAGACCAAGTCACACAGGAACACATCCAGGCAGGTTTTAAACTTCTCCAGAGAAGGAAATTCCACAACCTCCCTGGGCAGCTCCTTCCAGTGCTCTGTCACCCTCATTATGAAGAAATTCCTTCTCATACTTATGTGGAATCTCCTGTGTTCCAGCTGACACCCATTGCCCCTCATCCTATCATTAGATGACACTAAGCAGAGCCTGGCTCCATCCTCCTGACACCCACTTCTCACATATTTATAAACATTAATGGGATCACCCCTCAGTCTCCTTTTTTCCAAGCTCAAGGGACCCAGCTCCCTCTGCCTCTGGTAACATGGGATACCAACATTCACTCCACTTTGTAATGAGAGAAGAAACAGTAACTATCCAGCCACATATGAACTGAAATGTTTGACATAATTTGATATCACAGAATCACACAGAATCACAGAATATTAGGGATTGGAAGGGACCTCGAAAGATCATCCAGTCCGATCCCCCTGCCGCAGCAGGATCACCTAGACCCTCTGCGAAAAACCCAATCAAATTTATTTATCATCAGACAAAATTTCCAGCCCCTGAGATGTGCATTTCCTAATTAAACTCTTCCCCACTTCCTGCACACCCACACACACACGTGTACACACACAAGCAAAAATAAAAAGTGAAAAATAAATTATACTCCCCCTTATTTTCCCCATCAGCTCTGCGTGCAGCTATTAACCTCTGTGCTTCTCTAGCAGAAGAATTCAATACTGTGGCAGAACGCATCCCAATCAACAGAGACCCCAACAAGGAGCATCTGTGTCAGGGTTAACGTCAAGACACATTTTCCAAAACCCTTAAACAGACAGAGCCTGGGAAATCCCTTCACCCAAATCCCATAGGAAGCATTATGGATAAACAGCAGAAATTGGTTCTTCCTACGCAGGCACTTAAAAACTCTACCAGCCATGTCAAATAACGCCTGTTTCACTACAAAATGAGCAAATGCATTGCAAAACATTCCGTGCAAATCCTGTTATTTTACTGGTTATACTGCCACTAAACCAACTAGCAGAGAATCTCTTATTTTTCTCTGCACAAACCTAGGTCACACTGGTGGTGCAGAGTACTTCAGATCTCTGGAGGACACCCCACTGCTTGTGACCTCACCAAACTGCAGTATCTGCAGTTGGCTGTGAAGTGCTGCAGTTCCCACTGGGAAAGGGGAAGCCATCAGATCGAGTCAGTTTTCACTCACTGCACGGTAGTTGCTGACCCCTTTCTTCCTCTGAGCCAGAGGAAGCAAAAGGATTAAATTGTTTGACTTCACTACCATGTATTGCCTCCTGACGTGAAAAACTCAGGAGGTTAACTCAGGCTGTGAGGAGATGCGGGGGTGCAACAGAAGGAACTTCTTTGCAGTGAGGGTGATGGAGAACTGGAAGGGGCTGCCCAGGGGAGTTGTGGAGTCTCCTTTTCTGGAGATGTTTAAAACCCACCTGGATGTGTTCCTGTGTGCCTTGGTCTAGGTGATCCTGCTGTGGCAGGGGGATTGGACTGGATGAATTTTCGAGGTCCCTTCCAATCCCTAGTGTTCTGTGATTCTGATTCTGTGAAGTGCCTCTCTATAGTGACAGATGGAGATGAGGTGGGATGCCTTGAGACCACTCCAAGTGCCACTAGCTAGACACCTCTGTGCAGGCAAGTGAATAACGTGTTCCCCAGAAATTACCAGTCTGGGATTTAGCTCGAGCCAAGTAGCAATCCCAAAGAGCAACTTAGATGCGACTACGTTGTTTTGAAGGGTTCCACTCATGCAACACAGATACAAGCCTTCTTCATTAGACCTTGTGCCAAAGAAGGATTCTGTAGCACATGCTTCTACAGTCCTGACTTACGCATCATGTGGTTGCAGGTCAGCTAAGTGGGATTTACTGGGATTACGGTTTTACGTTTAGGTTCCAAAGTGTTTTCAACCCTTAGCCCCTAAGTAGAGCTGGAAATATAAATCAGGCTTTGGTAGCTTGAGAATAATATTAAATATCTGACAGAAAATATTTGCTTGATTTATTTCAGAGAACATCACTTTAAAAGATCTATTATGTCATTTAGCATCTCTAGAGTCCCCTTTAGGACTTGGAGCCTTCCATTGTCTCCAAAAGTTGCTGAGGGCAGTGGAGATCGCAGAGCCCACCAGAACTGATTTCTTACCTCAGCTGCAATACTGTTTGCACATGGGTTATGACACACAAACATCTGTTCAGAAATGAAAATCCCCCCTGAGCTTGCAGAGGCGATCATTCCAGCTGCGAGTGAATTTTTGGGGAAAGTTATGGCTGTATCCTCCTCCTCTTGGCATCCCGCGTACAGGCACTGAGCATGAGACAGGAAAGAGCAAAATCTGTCTCCTGAGTTTGGCTAAGCTCACCTGCTCGGCCTCCATAAAATATGTGTTCCCTTATCTATACTTCCCTTCTGACAATGTTTATACTTATTTTCCTTACACGAAGCACCCCCACTCAGTCCATACTTGCATTCCATTGCCATCAGCGTGGATCGTTCCTTCTATTACAGCGCAGGCATTTAGCAAAACAAGATAAGAGCAGGAAGCTTTGTTACAACCCAAAGACTAAAGCCATAAGTGGGAGTGTTCTTCTGATGGAAAGTGAGGCACCAGCTGCTTCTTGGGGCTAAATCCTTTCCCTGAACCAGTACTTCTGTGCTTGCATCGTGTGGTTGGTTCTTCTCCCTGTATCTCTTCTAACTTTCATTTACATCAAGACTGTTTTCTTAGAGACGTCTCACATAGCAAAGAGGAAGGAAAGCATGAATAGGTTATTGACGCTTCTAGCTTCATATATGAAGCATATGGCACTCTTATCTGTGGAAAATGTTATCTTTATCGAAGAACACATTTAAGAGGTCAGAGCACTCTGTTTTGGCAGGGGAGAGGATTCAGTATGACTAACCACATCTAGCAGTGGCCTAAGAGTCATGATGCTTGGGTTGTGTTTTCCCTTCTTCCTGTGTTACCTTAGGAAGTCACAGGGCTCTTCTGTGCTTATGTGTACGAAATATCTACCTCCACAGCCATAGTAGGGTATTCCTGCACTCACTCATAGCAGCCCATTTTCATAGAATCATAGAATCATTAGGGATTGGAAGGCACCTCAAAAGATCTTCTAGTCCAATCCCCCTGCCGCAGCAGCATCACCTAGACCAAGTTGCACAGGAACATATTCAGGCAGGTTTTAAACATCTCCAGAGAAGGAGACTCTACAACCCCCTGGGCAGCCTGTTCCAGTGCTTTGTCACCCTCACTGTGGAGAAGTTCCTACTGATATTTATATGGAACCTCCTATGTCCCAGTTTGCACCCATTCCCCTTTGTCCTATCACCACATGACAGTTTCCTCCATACAAGGTCATTTTGATGCCTCTCTAGTTTCATAAGAAAAGAGACAGAGAGAATATTTACCTCCATCATGTTGCAGCCATTCTACCTCAAGTTCTCAGCTCCTTCTTCCAGTCTTCTTGCCAAAACTTTAACCTCTTACAGCTGCCTTGAACACTGCATGGCTGACTCATGTCTTACTGCCTCCAGATGTGGGTTTCATTCAGAAGTGAAGGAGAATAGAGAAGCTGCGACACTTACCTTGCAAATGCATCTCTTCCACCAACAAGAAGAGGTGAGGCAGTCCCACGGTACAAAGAACAACCTCCCCTTTCCCAGACTTGCCTGCCTCCCAGGACACAGCAATGCTCCATTGCTTAAATTCTGTCTGCTCAAAAGTCCTTTGAAATCACCAGAAGAAAGACAAGGCAGCAGTGCTGTTCTAGGTTTGCACGAGTACAAAGAAGTAAGATCCTATTCATAGAAGCTGAGCAATTTGCTGATTTTTTCACATTCAAAGAGAACTTCTTCCCTTCATGGACTAGAAACTGATTTGATGGTTTGCTGAGAGATGTTGAGTCAAACATTGAGCAAACTCCTCAAGACCATAATTATTTATGCAGTATGTACAAATACACACTAACAGAGGCAGGTAAATGCAAGAGAAGAAAAATCGTACACTTTCCTGCTTTCCTCTCCACTTGCACTTCCATAAGTGAATATGAGAGGAATTGGAAGAGAAACTTTCAGAGGTCAAGCTGCAACTGGAGTCCCACCATGGTGAGTAGAAGCAGATCCTGAATGGCAAAACAATCCCATAACCTATCTCGCAGCCTAAATCAGGAGCACCATCATGCAGGAAGGGAACCAAGGCAGAGGTTTGCAGTATTAGATGCCGCTTGATCTGTTGGGGGATTTGTCAGTCATAACCAAAAGTGAATCTGAGTAACCTGAACCTCTGTTCAGACCCAGGACAACGGCTGCTATTAGTGCTGACAGAAAGACTTACAGTTTGGCTGATAGAGGAAAATTATCGCCCTGTTTCTCTTAGGTGTTGAAAAACAGTCCTTTAGGTCAAACCAGTGTGGCTATTGACACTAAGCTGTTCAGATTCCCAGCGGACAGAGACTTTCAATACAAAGTACTGGCATGGCTACACACAGATGAAGGATAACTTCTCCGAATCTACTCACCTGGTAGGCAGGATATGCAACTTAGCAGGTTTGCGTACATCGTCAGTACCTTGGTATCTTCAGCGGGGTGCTCACTTTGAAATGCTTGAGGTGAGACACAGGTATCCTACGTTACATCCTTCCCAGCAGGAACCCTCAGAGCAGCAAAGGAAGGAGAGGGAAAGCACACGGTGGGAGCTGTTCAAGCTCCTTCTTCAAGGAAGAGTTTCACATGCCATTTTGCACAACGTAGTGTGCTCCAAGGACAAAGGCAAAAAAGCCCTTCAGAAGTTCCTTCATGAGCTGGAAGATAAAAGTAATCCCTGCTAGGGATGGTTTAGCAGTATGCGTACATGGGGGAGGAATTTCAGAGGAAGGGAAATACCCCTCCACCCCATCCTGAGTTTTCAATACTACTTTGTAGTTCTGCCCACTTTTGAAGTAGCTTGAAAGAAATGGAAGTAGTTGGAATGTTTTTACACAAGAAATACTTCCTTCTGGATAATTAAAATTATTGTGGTTGGCTCCTAGAGTGAGAGGCTCATGAATTTGTTTCCAGTAGCAATCAGTAGAGTTAATACCCGTCCTATCAAACTGAGTTAACTCGTGTTCATGTTGGGCCTCATCCAGAGCTCACTGATGTCACAGGAAAGAAACTATTGACTTAAATGGGCTTTGGAGTAGACATTACAAGCTGAAAAGAACAGATAATCTGGTTATTTCTGCAAGAAAAGGGACATCCAGTGACATTAAGGTGAATGCTAAAATGGCACAATAAATGCTTTTCAAAACAGGGGAAAGGGCATCATGATAGAAGGAGAAAGTGTTTTGTGTGACCCAGACTTGTGACAGGGAAAGACAGGGAACCTCATGCTTCATAGGATGATCCCATCCACTGTTAAAAATACACAGAATCTGCTGTGGCAGAGGGATTGGACTGGATGATCTTTCGAGGTCCCTTCCAATCCCTAATGTGCTGTGATTCTGTGATTTTTAATAAACCCTATTCTAAATACCCCAGAATTAAAAGCCTAAAATAGTTGGATGCAGCTAAAGGACATGAATTATAACTCCTTGGAAAATTAAACAGGAAGCTGTTTTAGTCATCACATTAGGGAAAAACTTAAAAATATGTATTTGGCTCTATGGCTGTATGGACATAAGTGTGAGAGAAATATCTTCAAATATCTCTGTGAAGGTAGTTTTCCTGTTTGTTTGCATATGGGAGAAATCCCTTCATTGAAGGGAGAGAAGAGGCCTCATCTGCAAGCAGAATGACAGGAAACAAAACGAGACGAGAATGCATGCTGAAGTACTTTGTGAAAAGTATTGGGTTTGTTCCAAAAATACAGCACCATTACTGAGGCTGATAGACCTCCCTAAAGCTGTCAAAAGGAATCCCTTCATTGGAAAAAGAGTCTGGTGCGGCAAAAGACTATCAGCATTCTTGAACTATTACCCTCTGACCCACAGAGTAGGGTGCACAGTCAAGAACAGATGTATTCTAGTACAGAGAAACAAAGGATTTCCATGTAAGAAAAGACCAGCTTGGAGGGGATGTATTTCTGCAGATCAAGTGTTGACTCACACAAAGTCAATAATAAAACTGAAACACTAGATGGCAAAAAATTGATAACACATTCCACGTTGGTTTTTCAATGTGTGAAGTGATAATCACAGAATCACAGAATCATCATGGCTGGAAAGGACCTCCAGGGTCATCGAGTCCAACCTTTGTCCTAGTATCTAACTACCTACAAGTCATTAAAAGTGTAGGTTTGTTTCAGTCAAGGCAAACAGAAATATTTAATATTGACCCCATGTCTTGCCAGTCTGTCTGAGCAGAGATTAATATCAACCTGGTATTACCAGGAAGTTGAGAAGGAAACTGCAGTTATGACAGAACTGCTGGAGAGGGTTCAGCATAGAGCCACAAAAATGATGAAGGCGGTGGAACAGCTCCCTGATGATGAAAGGCTGAGGAAGCTGGGTGTCTTGAGCTTGGTAAAAAGAAGACTGAGGGGTGACCTCATTAATGCCGATAAATATGTGAGGGGTGGGTGTCAGGAGGATGGAGCCAGGCTCTGCTTAGTGTTATCTAGTGATAGGACAAGGGGCAATGGGTGCAAGCTGGAACACAGGAGGTTCCACATCAACATGAGAAGGAACTTCTTCCCAATTAGGGTGACAGAGCCTTGGAAGGGGCTACCCAGGGGGGTTGTGGAATCTCCTTCTCTAGAGATGTTCAAAACCCTCCGGAATATGTTCCTGTGTGACTGGATCTGGGTGACCCTGCTGTGGCAGGGAGATTGGACTAATGATCTTTTGAGGTCCCTTCCAATCCCTAATGTTCTCTGATTCTGTGATTCTGTGAAGCTGGAGTTACAATTAAAGGGTGGTCTGGTACTAAAGACACGTGGTATATTTCCTTAAAATCCTCTTTGTATGGTAACAAAACACTGACTCTATTGCTAATTCAATATTCCTTTGCAAAATGCAGCATTTTATTTTGGTTTATTTTCCAGAGAGGCTGAGCCATGATAGAATAGTAGAAGTCCATCTGATCCTCAATGATTCACCAAAATGCTGAAATCCATTTTTCAGTGTATGCTCAAGTTGTTCTGGCAGATAACCCACGCACGGGCTCACATCGCCTTCTCTTAGTTCTCATCTCAGATTAGGTCTATCTTTGTGACCTTTGTTTATCTATGCATAGAGGGTCATGTTCCTCTGTCTTTAATCAGGAAATAAAAGTTACTCTGGAAAAATTTCTTTGAGTAAAATTGAAAGTCTAAAGTCAGTGCCTCCAGCTGAACTAGTCCTCATGATGACCTTATTCAGAAATCTTATTCTGAAATAGATGCCTCAAACAGATGGGGTGAGCCATGCCTAAAATTCTGGTGTTCACCATGGCCTGCAAAGGGAATTGAGAGGGGTTAGTCTAGCTGCAGTTTTATCAGTGAGATGATGTGAATTCATTTTCCATGAATCACCTGGTCTATCAAAGCTTTTCTCTATTTAAAGATATGGGACACCTGAAGGACCACGGATCTTATCCTAAACTAGGCACAATGAATATTCTTCTGAAGACTCGAGCGCGAGCTTTGATGTCTAAACCTTAGACCTGCAAGACGAGAGAAGATAAGTCCCACTTAGAATACGTGAAACAAGAAAGTGAACATCAATGCAAATAATGAAAGTAGCAGAAGGTCTCAAACACAACTCAATACACGTTAGAGATACAAAACCTTTCAGGCCAAACACCTCCTTCCAGCCTCCGTTGATATCAATGTTTTTCTGCACCAGGCAAGAAGACCAACCTTTGGACTGAATTTTCTGGTCAAAACAGAGATCAACTCGTGCAATTCCTGTCTTCTCTATTTGTGAATTCAGCGCTCAAAACACTCAATTCTACATTTTTCTCACAAAACTGCATCAGAGGTACCAGTGTGTGTATTACATGAACCCAGTGCAAAGCTTGTTCTAAGGTTACTCAAAGGCACCCGTCTCCTTATCAACAAAATCACTCAAAACCAAGATTATCACCAGATACAGTGACATTAACATCAGCTTCTACATCAACTCACATCACAAATCACACATCGGGACACCCCAGAAAAACTCAGCTTCACAGCCAACTCCCTTTCAATGTCACTGCACAGCTGACCTCAAAAGCCATCAAAACTACATCCCTGCCTCTGCTCTGGGGCTCTTCTTAAATTTAACAGCAGAATAGCAAACAGCAGAGTGATGAGAAGAAAACCCACATTGCCACTCTCTCTGCGCCGTGAGACACAGGAGACGACAACAAAAGTCACCTTTCTCAGGGTGACATATGCCTACAGATGGCAATGTAGCCCCTTTGACCTTCCCAACACCCCAGGTCAAGGGTCCTGAGGGTTATGGATGGGAGATGGAGGCTGCCACTGCCGAAAATTGACTCGAAACATGAAGAGCAAATGGCCTCTCAGAAACACCCTCAGGAAAAGACTTGCTTCACTGAGAATGGAGAGGATGTAAGAAGAGTAGATTTCCTAAAATTCATATTAATGCATTCATTAAAGACATTAAAACATCTCAGTATACTCAGGAAAGGCACCAAAACTCCATTCCTCTTGCTAATTTTAGCAAACGAGATATTGAAGAGCTAATCAGATTTGCCACCATGAGAGCTAAGACGAAGCATCCAAAATATGTTGCGAAAAAAGAACTTTTAGGCTTTACATGCCAAGCAGTGTTTTAAGAAGGCACTTTTACACCATTTCCACATTCCCAATCATTATTCAAAACTTTTCTGCAAGATATAGAGACATCAAAGTACTGAGACGCTGACTATGGAGCATTTCAGACCATAACTGCTAATATAGGTTTAAGACGATCCTGCTGTGGCAGGGGGATTGGACTAGATGATCTTTAGAGGTCCCTTCCAATCCCTGATGTTCTGTGACTCTGTGATTTTCCTGCTAGTGCTCCTAAAACTCTCTTTCAAAATGCAAACTAATTCTCTCCCAAAAAAGGGAATAAATGAAGTTTAACAAAAAAGAAAGTCCCTAAAACTCAGGAATGAGTGAGTTCATGGAAAATCACTGTGATATTCTGCAGCTTGGTAGGAAGTAAAGCTAAGTGGGATAATGAGTATGTGCACACAAACAGTGTGGTTGCAGCAACTTGGATAATCAGTACTAATACTAGAATTTTCTACACTGGAAGGATAAATGAGCATCATCTTGCGTTGGTCATTTCTTTATGTCTATCTGTTTGTGATGTCTAAGTGCTAAAGACTTCCATGGAACTGGAGGACTTTAATTCTTCACTCGGTAAAAGAAAAGAAGCAAACCTTTTTACACTTCCCCTTTACTTTAGCGCTGTTCTGTTTTTGCAAACTAGGAACGCCAGCGGCTGGAGACAATCCTCAACTTGTGTGCAGAATACTCAAAATCTGACAGCAACCCAACTGCGGCTACAACAGTTGCTGATGTTCAAAAAATCAACAAAGAACTCGAAAAACTGCAGCTCTCTGACGAGGACTCAGTGTTTGAAGACTCCCAGATGAATCTGGAAACGAGGTTCAGAGGCCACTTGAAATCATCTGCCAGTGATTCTGATTTCTCAGAGCTGAGCAGCCACAGCAGGGGCACTGCTGGTTTCACCTCCTCTAGAGGGCTTAGAGCTGATGAGCACTTCAATGAAAGCGCAAAGTACCCACCTTTCACTGCTCCTGGCTTCCTGAAGGATGCCCCTGAATCATCCTACCTAAGCATCACACCAAAGGTAATTCTGCTCTGTGGGGGCAAAGAGTACAGTCCAGGTTTGGCTGCTCAATATCCTCTTCTACAGCTCGTAGAGAAGGATTTTGAGCAGCCAAACCTGTGTTGTCCAGTCAAGGGCCACAGTTAGGATGGCTTAGGTGTGAGAATTAATCTCAGAGCTCTTATGATTTAGCAGCCAGTTTCATTTTCAGTGGAAACTATCCATACTGAAAGGGATTGGGGTTTTTTTTCAGAGGGTTGCACAGTTCAAGAACTGTTTTAGGATTTCCTGAGGAAGAAACAATTCTGGGGCTCAAACAATTACAGAAGGGTTTTGGGAACCCTGTTTAACACTGTACTGGCATGTGAGAGGGAAGGGATGTCTGCAGTCTGCTCCCAAACTAAGGCTCCTGTCTTCTGTAAGATGAGTGCTTTTTCATGGGCAAACCAGATCTGTCACATGGGAGGGGTGAAGGATTGCCTAAGCCAAACCTGTCTTCTTTCTTGGAATTGTATAGATTGGGGACTGACCTGCTGCAGAGCAGTGTAGGAGAAAGGGACCTGGGGGTCCTGGTGGCTGGCAGGATGGCCAGGAGCCAGCAATGGGCCCTTGTGGCCAAGAAGGCCAATGGCATCCTGAGGTGGACCAGAATGGGGGGGTGGTTAGTAGATCAAGAGTGGTTCTCCTCCCCTTCTCCTCTGCCCTGGTGAGACTGCATCTGGAATATTGTGTCCAGCTGCAGAGTGTTCCCATGCCTTTGTTCATTATGTTTGAGGCATTCCACTTGTTGCTAATCAGAGTCTGATAGCATAGAAGCAGAGAGAGGTGTGATAGGCAAACATTTGCTCTTCTGAAGGAGAATGTCTTTGGAAATCTGTTGAGTCTTTCAGTGTGACGTTATATTGAACAGGAACATGCCATTATGGCTGTACTTGTTTTTCCCATGTTGACCAGATAGGCATTTTGTTTACAAGTCACTGTTGTCTTGCATTTCTCTCCTTTTTGTTGCTTTCTGTGTGCTAGTTAGAGATCCTACTTTAAATCCTTATTAGGAAGTTGAAACTCAAGACGTTATGTCAGCATTATCTGAACAGGATGCTGGACAAAAAGTGTCTGCCCTGCTAGGATTACTACTGCTAATCGAGGAATACCATTCATTCACTCATTCATTCATTGTAGAGGGAGCTCTGCTAAGCCCTGGCAAAAGCAGTAACAAGCAACTGTGTTAATGAAACACAGCTCAGTGTTTTATAATATCGAGATCAAATTTGTTCAGGATAAAATGCCTGCTCTTAGAATAGTCATTCAGCAGCCGAGCTGAGCCTCTTAAGAGCAAACCTGTGTGGTCCAGCAGTTAACACAAAGTCCTGCATGCAGCTCACTTCTAATTCTGGTTGGGGACAATAAGTGAGCAGCCTTGCCAGAGTAATTGGATCGCAAGCCCCTGAGGTCAGAGGAGCGTGAAGAATACATTTGAAACTCAATACTGTTTGATCTAGCCTTTGCTGGTAAAAGATCATAGGTCTTTTCTTCATAATGTTGTTTCATTCTTGGCACAGTTACCTAGTCAGTAAATAAAAATGAAAAGAATAACATTAAGGCCACTACTCCCCAGTGCCAACTACGAGGATAGAATCAACTTTTGCCCTTGTTCTACAGAATCACAGAATGGTTTGGGTTGGAAGGGACCTTCAAAGGTCATCTGGTCCAGCACCCCCTGCAGTGAGCAGGAACAATCCCAGCTAGATCAGGCTGCTCAGAGCCCCATCTCAAGCTACCCACCTTAATGACAGGTTACAAAAATACCCTAGTATACCTTTTAGCTTTTAGGATGTGAAAGATTGAGTTTACATGAAGAAGCATCTTCATATGTCTGTATTATTTTTATAAGGGGAAAATGGGATGTTTACAACCCAAAGCAGTATCAAAGGCTGGGGTTTCATAATTGCTGTAGAACCAATAGCATTTACCATTAAGAATTTACTTCCAGTGCCTGGAAGTGAAGTGTCGTGTTCGTTTCTGCCATACACCTCCTAAATAAAGTGGTAGCAATATAGTAGATAGGAAATGTGTAACCATTTCAAACCCAGCATTGTTGTCCACATCTGAAATGAACCCTATAGCAAAGGTGGAAGTAAAGCAAAAGTGCTTAACTCTTTTTCTAATGATCCTCCTGTAATGTGCAACTGCAGATTCCAGAATGCACAAGCGATGAGCAAAGAGGGCAGGAGCTTGGTCGACTAGAGGAGGAGCGCATAGTAATACTGAATAACTTGGAAGAACTTGAGCAGAAGATCAAAGATTTAAATGACCAGATGGATGAATCCTCAAGAGAGGTATGAGATTTGTTTTGGTTTTAAGTGTCATGCTTGTTAGGTGTGTCCACATAACATCAGTCGAGTGGGTTCAGGAAGTACGTCAGGAACTCGTGGATGGATGTAGCCTTCAGATTCTGGGCTTTTTCAGCAAGGTTAGACTCATGGAGCTGGCAGGCTCCCTTTAATGACGGTTGTTTTTCCCCAGCTGGGAGCTGGATGTGGTGCTTCAGTGAGCCTTTCCCAGCTGTAACCATTATACTTCAGAGTGGAATTAGAACAATCTTGCTTGTTCAATGATCACTCCATTGATCTAAATACCTTGTGTCACTGGGGAGTTTTATGGTGGTATCTCCTGTGACTGTTAAAAGGGAAGTGAGACAACTTCCTTTCAAAAGCTCCTTGGCTTTACCGTGGCAGGGTTATGCTGGCACCCTCTTGGCTTCTGGAATCTCACAGCTACAGACTAAGCTGGCCAGGCATTTGGGTTGTGCTCGCTCCAGTTGTCAGTGACAGGAAAGAAACAGGTGTTCCAGGAGCATTTCCTACAGAGCCTGGGCACAGCGAGTTGGTACAGTATCATTACAGGAGGAAGCACAGAGAAGAGAGAGAAAAGAACAAGTTTTTTTCAAAAAGACTCTTCCAACTGCAGTTGGTTTGGACTGTATTTTGCAGTATTTTATGGTGCAGATTCTTTTTCTTCTCAGATTTGTGACTCCTAACTTCCTTTTGTGGCTGTAAAACGTCTTTTCAGTGTTCTTCTGTTGTGTATAATCACCAACTCCCTCCCCTACCCCCAGAAAATAATGCCTACCAAGATTTCTTCTTAATCTGGACTGCTTCTGAAAAATGTTTTCTGTTCCTAGCTGGATATGGAATGTGCTCTATTGGATGGGGAACAGAAATCTGAAACAACAGAACTGCTGAAAGAGAAGGAAATATTGGATCATCTAAACAGGAAAATAGCTGAGCTGGAGAGAAATGTTATTGGTGAAAAGACAAAGGTAATGGAGTTCTCTTAGCTGGCTGTGTGTGCTCTGTTCCCCTTGATCATCAAAGTACATTTATGTGATTAAGATGTCGATGGAGGTTATTTTATGCAGTACTGTCTGAAAGTGAATTGACTTCATAAATATGGAAGAAGAACGTAGTACTCTCGCCACCACTCTGCAACAGCCTGGTTTCTAAGGTAGCTTGACAAGCAAAGTAGAGTGTGTGCAACCGAAAAGATCTCCCTTGCTGTGAAGATGTTTACAAAACATCCATATAGGGCTTGTGTTGTTTGTTGCTTAGAAGAACAGTATGAATTGAACTGTTTCACTAGTTTCCAGTGTAGGTTATATGTTTAGAATTTTTAAAATACCAATAATATTTTCTCAGCAAAGGAAGAGGATGAACGAAGGTTCAGAAGAAGGCTTTGCCTGTTATTACGTGCAGTGATATATAAAGTATCTGTCAAGTACAAGATTTTAAAGCAGTTATGTTGGTTTATTTGCTGACTGATAATTTAGTGCTGACTATGCATATAAGCATAGGTTTCAAAGCACAGTAGCACTGTACTAAGATTTTAAGTACCAAAATGGAAAGGGCCTGCAGGACAAAGATGTATCTCTCAAACCAGGGAGTGCTGCTTTGCTCCAGCAGGCTCCCAACTGGCCTCTCCAGACAGGCACTTCCCTTCTCCACAGGGGATGTGCCACAGGCCAATAATATCTCAAGGTCAGGACGTTTTTTTTCCAGGGCTTTCAGCCAGTAGTTTCCTTTATACATTTCATCCTCTACCTCATAATTAAAACCGGTCACTTGTGGAAAGTCTCCAGCTCCTCTTCTTTTTTTTTTTTAAGTTTTCCAGGAATATCTGGAAGTCTTTTCGCATTATTTGATTTGGCTTAGAGAATGTGGGCGTTTTGAGCTCTCTTACAGTTTCCATTTAATCCGTGCCTTACAGCTTGTATTGTCTTATTCTGAGCTTTTCAGCTTCCATTTCTGCCTGCACTGTCATTAACCTGAAGGCTGTTTTGCAGCTGTACTGCTCAAGCCTGTGTCTGAGGAGAGAGCATTGCTCTCATGTCGCTGCCCTGTAGAGTGACAGAGCAGCTCCAGTTGAAGCTTGAACTACCGTGGACTTTGCTGCCTGTATTTTTCCTTGTCCTTGTGTATCTCTCGCTGGTCCTTCAGGTCTCGGTGTTGCCTGCACTGGGCACTGGGGAGGACTCCCCTCGAGTACTGGGGACAGTTCTGGGCCACTCACTTCAAGAAATGCTTGAGGGGCTGGAGCAGGTCTAGAGGAGCAACGAGGCTGGGGAAGGATGTGGAAAGAAAGGCTGATGAGGAGAGGCTAAAAGAGCTGGGTGTGTTTAGCCTGGAGAGGAGGAGATTCAAGGGGCACTTTCTCCATCTCTCCAGCTCCCTGAAGGGAGGTTGTAGTCAATTGGGGGTTGGGCTCTTCTCCCAGGCAACAGGATGAGAGGGCAAGGGAGGGTTAAGCTGGATGTTAGGAAGCCCTTCTTCATGAAAAGGGTGATCAGACACTGGACTGGACTGCCCAGGGCAGTGGTGGAGTCCCCATCCCTTGTATGAAGGAACATCAGTGTGTAGCAGTAGGTAAATCAAAATACTGGGTCTAGTCTAAATTTTCATTTGAACCGAAACATGGAAAGCTCATTAAGCTCATCAGTTATTTTAAAAGGCAACTTCACTCAAGACATTCTTTCTCAGCATGAAGCAATCCATTAGTTATCAGTTACAACATTTTAATTGTAGTGTCTTTTGGGCTCCTCTTTTTGTATATTAAATCAACCAACCAAAAAAACAGCTAGCACAGAATCGTTGAATTATTGAGGCTAGAAAAGCCCTCTGAGCTCATTTAGCCCATCTCAGGAGTTAACATCACCACATCGGCCAGACCAGGGCATTAAGGGCCACAGCCAGGCTGTCCTTCAACACCTCCAGGGATGGGGATGGCTCCAGTGCCCTGGGCAGTCCATTCCAGGGTCTGATCACCCTTTCTGTGAGGAAGGGCTTCCTAACATCCAACCTAACTCTCCCCTGGCAGCTTCAGGCCCTACTCTCTTGTCCTGGTGCTGGTTGCCTGGGAGAAAAGCCTGACCCCCACCTGACTACAACCTCCCTTCAGGGAGTTGGAGAGAGGGAGAAGATACCCCCTGAATCTCTTGCTTGACTGAGTTCATGCTCTCGACATAAAGCTCAGTTAATACTGCAGTGATCTTTGCAGAAATAAACTCTAAGACAACCCACAGGTTTTGGTCTGGAAGATGTTTGCAAGTGTTGCATAAAGTGTAAGTTTAAAAAACTGATGAGAGACGAGCTTCTGTCAACAGGCAAAAAACATCAAGCAACAGCTGAAGCGTTCTGGCAAAAGTAGTGTCAGCCGTCACAGCAGACGGCACCCATCGTGTCAACAAAGACAAGTTCTGGCTGACTGGAAACAGCAGTATGGTTTAAACATTATTTGTGTGTCTGTATGTTTAAGATTGCAGTCCTGAAGATCTGATGCAGGAATAGGCAAGGTCTGGGCTCTGCAGTAGGACAGGATCGCAGGGTGCTCAGGTGGAGGCAATAGTTGGTCCTTTTTGCTGGAATTATTTTAACTTTATGATCTCCTCAAGTGAATTAAGTCTCCTGTTAAGCAGTTTCCACTCTGCTGAAGGTACTTTTTGTACTGTTTCTTGCAAGGACGAGTGTCACGGTGTCTCTGCAGTGGTCACAGTTTTTTTTCTAGTCACCTAAATATTTCAGCTCTAATAATACCTGTGGTCTTGGTTTTGGTGGGGCTTCCTTCCCAGTGATGGGATCTGTCAGGTCCAACAGTGGTTTCATTTCTGTCAGGGTAAGGGAATGATATCTGAGCACTCCTTGCAGTGTCGTCTTGAGGTGACAGAGAGTTTATTTCACTCCTGTGCCGTACATGATGGCACTTGTCTCTGGAGTGACTTGAGCAGCTCCTGGAATTTGCCACTGCTCTCAGCACCTGTTTGACAGGAAACCCCTGCCTGGTTCTGTTACCCATGCACCTGTTTGCAAAACTCGTGAAATTCTTAAAAAGAGAGATCATGAGCTACAACCTTGTCATGAGGCCGTGTTACGTACTTGAAATAGACGGAAGGTGGAAGTCTTGTACTACTTTCTACCACATCCTTTGATTTAGTTTGTTTTTAATTCCCTGGGCACAGTTCAGTTAGATGAAGAGACAGTTTTGCCTACTTTTGTACAGTTTTAAAGCTACGCTTTTCAAGCCTTGGTGAGGCAAGAGAATCACCTGGAAAACGTAGTTGAAGGAAGAAAGCAGGAGAGTTGAGTGCGGTTTTGGGCTGTAGCAGTGGTGTGATGTCTTTGTGTCCCAGCACCTTGCTGGTAAATCAGGAGTGGATTTGGCAGGCGGGTTTGTATGTTAGATGGTACTTTGTATTCCGATCTTGAAGCCCTGTGCTCAGCCCTACCAGGCTCTTAATGACTGTGAAACCCATAGGGATTTAGTGACACATAACTAAATATGACCTGACAGAGGTCAAGGAACGCAGGAAAGACTAGGCTCAAAAAATATAGAAAAGGAGCATGTAGAGGCTGGGTTTTTTTTTTAGCAGTATTTTATTAATCAGATGTGTATGCAGTCTGATTTCTACCAACCACAGCATTGGAAATGCCTTCCATTTGCAAGAGCACTGGAAGAGATGGTAGACCACAGCACTAACACTTTCCTCAAATCATTTGCCCCTTTGCATAACTCATAGAATGCTAGAATGGCCAGGGTTGGAAGGGACCTTAAAGATCATCCAGGTCCAATCTCCCTGCACAGGCAGGGACACCTGCACTAGGGCAGGTTACTCAGGGCTCCAGCCAACCTGGCCTTGAACACTGCCAGGGCTGAGGCAGACACAACTGCCTTCGGCAACCTGTTCCAGCATCTAACCACGCTCACAGCAAAGAATTTCTTCCTCATGTCCAACCTCAGTCTCCCCTCTTCAAGTCTGGAACCATTTCCCCTTGTCCTCTCAGTACCAAAAAATCCTCTCACTGCTGAAGTCCTCCCCCAGCCTTCTCATAGCCCCCTTCAGAGATTGGAAAGTCACCTGGGAGCCTCCTTTTCTTCAGGCTGAACAACCCCAACTTGCTCAGCCTGTCCTCATAGGGCAGGTGCTCCAGTCCTCTGATCATTTGAATTACTCACCTCTGGACAACCTCCTCTGTGTCCTTCTGATGTTGGGGACTCCAGAACTGGACACAGGACTTCAGAGATGGACACAGGACACCAGGTGACGTCTCGCAAGTGCAGAGTAGAGGAGGAGAACTAGATGATCTTTAAGGTCCCTTCCAACCCTGGCCATTGGATTCTACGATATCTGCTATCTGTGCCATTGGGAGATGGTGTCATGTGTCAGTTCTTCCTACTGCTATCCGTCACAACGCACAGCTATGCTCCAAAACTGATCCAAGCTATGCCCCAGCATCGTCAAAAACCAAGATAGTCCTGCTTTGTACTCTAGCTTATCCCAAGTTCATTGAACACTTATCTAGAGGCAGACCATAGGGCAAGTTGGACAGTAGGCTAAGAGCAATGAAGATGATGAAGGAAATACAACATCTCCCTATGAGGAAAGGCTGAGGGAGCTGGATCTCTTGAGCTTGAAGGAGACTGAGGGGTGACCCCATTAGTGTTGATAAATATGTAAAGGGTTGGTGTCAGGAGGATGGAGCCAGGCTCTGCTCAGTGGCATCCAACGATAGGACAATGATTGGAACAGAGGAGGTTTCACATCAATATGAGAAGGAACTACTTCATGGTGAGGGTGACCGAGCTCTGGAATTGGCTGCCCAGGGTGGGGAGGGTTGTGGAGTCTCCTTCTCTGGAGACGTTTAAAACCTGCCTGGACGTGTTCCTGTGTGACTGGATGTAGGGGATTCTGCTGTGTCAGGGGGATTGGACCGGATGATCCTTCAAGGTCCCTCCCAACCCCTAACATTCTATGAAATGAAAATTAATTTATTGACCAAGTTATTTTTTGTGAATTTAATGGACTTGACCCATGCACAGCCAGAGATGGCCATTAACTTGATGCCACAGCTTCTAAACCTCTCATTGCTGCAAGCGATATTTCCTGTGAAGACTGCACATTGTGAAGGGAGCCAGTCTGGTGGGATGTTAGCACTTCCTATACTGCAAATAGACCAGATGAGTGTCACTTTCAATCTCAAAGGAATACACATCTGATTTCTTGAGGCAAGTAACAGTATCTCTGGCAGGATACTCAGGGAGTTTTATACTTGCTGATGATGTCTCTTCACACTTGTGATTTAACTCGCTCATTAATGAATGAGTGAGCTGTTTGCTGCCCATAGGCATTTAGGGAGATATTAATAGCTCCAGAGGCACTACCCTGCAGCTAAGGTCAGAGAAGTCCTTGCTGCTTTAGATTGCTAGGTGGGCAGGAAAAGAAAGTGAGAAATGAGGTGGCAGACCGTAGGTTGAATGTTAATTGGACAGTGGGGTTTGTGAGAACGGGAATGACCAGTTTATTCAGAGATTTCCTTCCATGCTGGAAGCAAGGATGATTCAGCAAAGTGGGGTTTTATGGGGACAGAAGTCTAGAGGATGACCTCTCAGGAGTTACACGCTTCTCCCTCATTGTGTGAGTTGTACATGCTATATCCTCCACGTTCCTGAGCCCTGCTGCTGCTGGTCTAAAGACAGAACATACCACAGGAAGTCCAGGTACTGAAATGTGCTGCCTCAGTTACTCATTTTTTCCCAGCTTAAAAAAATAAATCAATCTTTTGTGTTCAGCACTTTGTTCATCTGATTGAGCTGAGAAGCTGAGCCTGTAAATGAGAATAACACTGCTTGGAATTCGGTTGACATTAGACTTGAATGAGAATGCTTCCTGTTGTTCTTGTTAAATACTGGGAAAATCAAATCCTAACCCCTGATATGCCATTCAGATTTAGAGATAAAACCGTAAAGAAAGCAGACAGCTTAATGCATGTTTGTTATTGTGTCCCCATAGTGTGAGAGGGTTTCAGAAGGGGTTGGGAAAAGACCATCACACAGTTTGAAGTGGCAAATGCTACAGACTAAAACAAGTTCCTTCCTCGTGGCTTGCGCTGTAAGAGTGCTGCGAGTGTCTGATCATATATAGTACCTGCTGAACCACACATTTGGTTTTCAAATGAAATAGCTGGGACCAGAAAAAAGGACAGTGCCAGGATGCAACTTTCTTACAGCATCCTAGAGAAAAAGAATAAGCAGAAAAATTGAGGCTGATACTGTCGTTTTTGAGTATCAAGAAGAGCTAGAGACTATCTGGGAGAAGATGCATAACTATGGAATGAGAAGTAGGAAAAAAGAACTACACCAGGGTGACTCCAGAAGGTTGTGGAGAAGTTGGGCTTCAGCGACTGACTTGATTATTTGTGCCTGGCATATCAGGCATGTTGGGTTTTTCAGTTACTAATTACTCAGCTGAAGAAAATATGTTTCCTGTGTTGGCTGGTGCCGATGTGAGTAAAAGGCATTGAAAAAATGCTCTGCAGTCTGATTTACGGTTCCCAGACTTCAGTCTGTAGATAAATATTTGTCTACAAGGTAGCTTTAAGTGATCTGCAGCCTCTCTTCAGAGCAGTGCTGCACAGTAGTAAATCATGTAGTATTTTCTTACAAAGATTCAGAGGTTAAAGGCTTTTGATGTTGAGTAGCTGTGTGCTGAGTCGTGCTACTGGCATTGAGCAAGAGGAAAGTACAAGTAGAGGAGACCAGAGAGGTTGAACAGACTTCTTTGCTCCCCAAGAATCATAGAATATTAGACCTCAAAAGATCATCCAGTCCAATCCCCTGCCACAGCAGGATCACCTAGGTCAGGTCACACAGGAACACATCCAGGGGGGTTTTAAACATCTCCAGGGAAGGAGACTCCACAACCCCCCTGGGCAGCCTCTTCCAGTGCTCTGTCACTCTCACTGGGAAGAAGTTCCTTCTCATACTGCTGTGGAACCTCCTCTGTTCCATCTCATACCCATTGCCCCTTGTCCTATCATTGGGTGCCCGTGAGCAGAGCCTGGCTCCATCCTCCTGACACCCATCCTTTCCATATTTATCAACATTAATGTGGTCACCCCTCAGTCTCCTTTTTTCCAAGCTCAAGAGACCCAGCTCCCTCAGCTTTTCCTCATCAGGCAGATGTTCCACTCCATCATCTTTGTGGCTCTGTGCTGGACTCTCTGAAGCAGTTGTGTGGCCTTCTGGAACTGAGCGGCCCAGAAGTGGACCCGGTATTCCAGATGTGGTCTCACCAGAGCTGAGTAGAAGGGGAGGAGAACCTCTCTGAATCTACTAACCAGAACAAGTTACAGTTCCTGTATCCTGAAGCAAATCTGCTAAATCACTTTGTGCTTCTTTATAAAACTCTTTCTCATCTGATTTTTCCCTGCTTGCTGAACGTCTTCGTCTGTACAGAGGCACACAAGCATGTGATCCCTTCTCCTGGGGGGATCCATTTCCCCCTCACTGCCAGACTACAGTAATTTTCCATCCATTCTGCTTCCTAAAAGCGGCTCTTTTCTCTCTCCTTCATCTGTGACTTCACACAGCTTCCATCTCCTGGCTTTTATTTTTCTTTCATTAGGAGAGCCAAGTATTTGGGGCAGTGGGCTTTAATGGCACCATCCGGGCACGGGTACAAAACGCAGTGACGAGGGAGAGAATTAATCACCACATTACAACGGTTAACCTTTTGTTTTGATCATTTTGCAATCACCGCTGCATTTCAACTAACCAGAGGTTTCTGTCTTTGACCTCCGCGCTTCAACTGTTTGTTCGGGGTTGGCCACGCAACGTCACAATCACTAACAACTGCTTGGCTTTGAAGGTAATTGTGTTTATTTTCTGGTTCATGCTTCAGGAGAAATTAAAACTTGATGCTGAGAGGGAAAAACTAGAGAGGCTTCAGGAGCTTTACTCCGAGCAGAAGACGCAGCTTGATAATTGCCCTGAGTCCATGAGGGAACAATTACAGCAGCAGCTGAAGAGGGTCAGTAGAAAGTTTCAAGATTGCACTAACTTTTTTATTTGGTTGTTGATTTTTCACTATTTTTATTTACTTAGTGTTAAGTGTAAGACACTCTGTTTGAAGTATCCAGCGCCTGAACTTATTTGCGACTTTGAACGGTGAATAGTCACCAGAATGATGGTTTTCCGTGGAGCGCTTGTGACAGATGATGTGCACAGCAGTGGCAAACGAGAGGACTAGAAGTAATTTTGTGTGGAACGTTTTTGAAGCTGTGGACTGTTTGCATCTAGTGAGCTCCTCAGGCCTGCTGGGTGGCGTGGAAGCTGTTGTGGTGTTTAGATGGATGGTGAAGGATGGCTCTGTATGTGTTTGAGCAAAGACAGGGACTGAAGTTGGGTCAGTGGAAGCAGCCATTACAGCAGCACTTGGCTGCCACTGTTGTTTGATCCTGTTGTGTACTCCTCCTCCTCCTCCTCCTCAGTGCCGTGAATGGCTGACTCGGTGTTTGGACAAGGCTGTAACACAGCCCAAGGAGCAGGGCCATCAGCAGGAAGCACTGTTTATTGTCAGTTCCTACATACTGTAGGGATAAGGTTACATAACCCATCACCACAGAGACAAAGAAAAACACCTCTGACCAAAAATATTCTGACAGAAAACCCAAAGGTAGTGAGAAGGTACACAACAAAAGAAAACCCCACCCAAATCTGTCACAGAAAATATCCACCAAACTTACAGTCCAGGCATTATCTAGGTCAGATCCATTGTGTGCAGCAGCCTGCAGCGAGGGAGAAGGAGAGTCCCACAGAGACAGCAGAGCTTGATCTCCTTATCTTACCTCACTGCAAGCAGCCTCTGTTTTATAATGTGGTGCTGCTTCAACAACTTACCCCTGAAGCAGACACCTGTTGTTATCCAGTTCAGACTCTCTCGCTGAAGGTTGCCGAGTTGTGGGAAGGCAAGCCAGGGGAGGATTTGTCTCCACACTCCCCCATGGGAATCTGGACACTGGCAGTCTCTTACAGGAAAAAAGAATCATCATAGAATCATCACAGCTGGAAAGGACCTCCAAGGATCATCAAGTCCAGCTCTCAGCCCAACAGCTCCCTAACCTCTACACCATGGCCTCAAGTGCTCTAGCTACTAGAATTTTAAGCACCTCCAGGGACAGGAACTCTACCACCTCCCTGGGCAGCCTGGTCCAGTGCCCAACCACTGTCTCAGCAAAGACCTTCATCCTAAGATCCACTCTAAACCTCCCCTGATGCAACTAGATGCCATTTCCTCTCATCCTATCATTAGTAATTTGGGAGAAGAGACCAGCACCAGCCTCACTACATGTGTCAATCTCAGCACTTCACTTGGTGAAGCCACTGATAACTTCTGTTGTCAGTACATAAGAGAGCAATTGTGAAATGACGAGTATCCTACCCAAAAGAGAAAAATTTTCCTTCCCCAAAATCAGGCCGATACACCTGAGGATTAAATACCTGAGTCTGCAGCAGGTGATGTCAGCCTGCCTTACTGCCAGCGCAGAAGGTGTGAAGGTGATGAGTTCCCTTATTGCTTCATCTGTGAGACTTCAGTAACTTCATGGTCTGTGCCCAGGGGAGCAGACAGGCAGTGTTACTGTAGCCACTGGCTGTGAGGTGAGGCTGGAGTTTGGGTTGGGGTTGGCAGTGGGCAGCTGGCACACTCTGTGTGCTTCCTGGTGTCCATAATGAATGCACACTCTTCCTCTTGGGCAGGAGGGATACTTCATAGAGACTGCTAAAACTTGAGGGCTTGTGGAAAGCTCTGAGGGGAAGCATTCATCTTCCTTGATAGCTTGTTTGAAGTTAATTAACGTGCTCCTTCCCACGCTGTAAGGATAAAAGCATGAAAGTTTGTTTGAGCCCATGTGCCTGGGCTTACAGAGAGACTTGTACATGGAGAATGGGAACAGACACCTAAATTCCTGCAGAGATTTGAAATGACACTGTCTATTGCTAGGATACACTGTACTGCTCAGATAATCTCCTAATTTTTAGAGATTATGTGGACCTGTGGAGCTCCCACCACATCCTGAAGTAAGGGCCATGGTCACAGAATCATGGAATGGCTTAGGTTGGAAGGGACCTCAGAGATCACCAAGTTTCAACCCCTTTGCCAGGGGCAGAGACACCTCCAAGGAGGAGGAGGAGGTATCAACAACCTCCCTAGACATCCTGTTCCAGTGCCTCCATACCCTTATAGTGAGAAACTTCTTTCTAAAATGTAACTCTACCCTCTTTTACCTTGAAACCATTTTCCCTTGTCCTAATACTAGAGTCTTCCATCAATAGTCTCTCACCAGCTTTCCTGTGGCCCTCTTCGGGTACTGGGAGGCTGCTGTAAGGTACCCCTGGAGCCTGCTCTTCTCCAGGCTGAACAGCCCCAGTTCCCTCAGCTGGGTTTTCATAAGGGAGGTGCTCCAGCCCTCTTGTCACCCTTGTGGCCCACCTACAAATCCTGTGCTGCTCAGCAGGGTCCTTGTGAAGGTTATGGTGAGGACTTTTTGGGTACATTGCTGAGCCAGATCTCATGCCCCTGCCAGTGTGCCCTGCTCCTACAGACCGACTGGGGTCTTGTTCCCCATGGCACTGCCTGACTGCTGGTCTTGCTGCAATGTGCTTGCAACCACAGGTAGAGTTAATTTGCTCCCACTTACCCTTTGGAAGGTGTTAAATTTGAAAATGGACTCTGTTTCAGATTAGACCAATTTATTTTTCCTGGTGTTTTCCTGGACACAGCAATACAGAATGTCTTTAAAGTCACAAAGAATGTAGCATGTTGTGTGCCTGATTGACTGTGAGTTGGCTATCTGGCTGTCAGTTGCCTTCTCAGAAGTCTGTTCTGCCTCCATTGCAATTAATGCCAAATGAAATAGATTGAGTTTGTTGACTCTAATGGCCCCGGTAAAGCCCTTATGATTGTTACTAATCTTCAGCATCTTCTGAGTGCTGAAGTTCAAGGCCAGGTTGGATGGGGCCCTGAGTAACTTGATCTAGTGAAGGCGTCCCTGCCTATGTAGGGGAGATGGAACTGGATGATCTTTAAGGTCCCTTCCAACGCTGGCCATTCTATGAATCTATGAGTTCTGTGTTTATAGGTGACTGCTTTCCTGTAATTTTTAGCCTACATGTCTGCTTTTGAGCTCTTCACTATTCTACAAGTGAAAGGCATATCTGAACATCTTGATATTTCATACAGTAACTCACATCCTTCAGATGTAGCATCCTGTATCTTTGTCTGGTACACTGGAAGCCTGTTTTGATTGCCTTTATTATAGAGATCCATCTGCTCATCACAGTCACTAACCTTTGATTTGGGGCAAAACTAGAAACGGAGTAAGTGCATTTCTCTAAAATACACAGACCCTCAGATCATTAGGCGTTACCGAGTCCAACCCCCTTGCTCGAGCAGGACCATAGAACCTAAGGCAGGTCACACGGGAACACATCCAAATGGGTCTGGAAAGTCTCCAGAGAAGGAGACTCCATAACGTCCCTGGGCAGTCAGTTCCAGTGCTCTGTAACCTTTACAATAAAGAAGTTTCTTCTCATGTTGAGGGGGAACTTCCTGTGCTACAACTGACACCCATTGCCCCTTGTCCTATCACAGGGCACAAGCGAAAAGAGATGGTCTCTTTCTTCTTGACACCCAGCCCGCATGGATTTATAGACAGTGATTAAATCTCCTCGTAACCTTCTCCTCTCCAAGCTGAAAATTCCCAGGTCTGTCAATCTCTCCTCATAAGGCAGGTGCTCCAGTCCCCTAATCATCCTTGTGGCCCTCTGTTGGACTCTCTCAATCAGATCTCTGTCCCTCTTGAACTGGGGAGCCCAGAACTGGACACAATACTCCAGATTTGGCCTCACTAGGGCAGAGTAGAGAGGGAGAAGAATACAGTGCTGTTCCATGGAAAACTTGTCCACAAGAACTCCAAGATCCCTCTCCATAGAAGTGCTCTGCAGTAGATGATTCCCCAACCTGAACTGATGCCTTTCATTACTCCTTCCCAGGTGAAGGACTCTGCACTGATTCCTATTGAACTTCATTAGATTTCTTTTTGCCCAACCCTCCAGGCCAGGTCTTCCTGAACGGCCGCCAAGTGAATTGGTTAAATGATAAATGATGACATGATGATTGCCTGCAGGATGTAGATGTTCTCATGTAACAAGTCACGCACAATGAGTCTATTTTAGAGGGCATTAGTAATTAATAATACTGTGGTGATTAAAGCCACCCTTTTCTTCAGAACTCTGGAGCTTCAGAGTAGGAATTTGTGTTCAGAATAAACAGGTGTTGCAGGAGAAAGACTGACATTGAGTTCTTGTGCTGAAAAACACAAGTTTCTTGTCATGCCTAAGCAGAAGGCAGGTGTGTTCTTATTTTTTGGATCTTCTCTACAACATTCAACAGCTTTTTAATGATCGAAAGCCGGTGTTGGTCCCAAGGAATACAAAAAAGTGGGCTGCTACCTTTGTGTAAAGTAATTTACCCACTGCCTAGCGTGGATGACAAGTCTTTAGTTGTGTGTTTGTGACTGTCAGCTCCAGTTTGCTGGTCCACAGTCTGCCTTTGGCTGAGCTATCTGCATGATACCACTGCTACAATGGTGGCCCCATGCTGATGGCTCACAGATCCATATCTCTTTTATATTTTGTGATGGCGTGTCTGTTTATGAATCACAGAATTATTGACACTGGAAAAGACCTCTGAGCTCATCCAGACCAGCCCAAGATCTAACATCACCACAGCAGCCAGACCAGGGCACTAAGGGCCACAGCCAGGCTGTCCTCCAACACCTCCAGGGATGGAGATTCCTTCACTGCCCTGAGAAGTCCAGTCCTGGGTCTTATCACCCCTTCTATGAGGAAGGGCTTCCTAACATCAAACCTAACCCTCCCCTGGCAGCTTCAAGCTCTGCCCTCTTGTTCTGGCGTTGGTTACCTGGGAGAAGAGCCTGACCCCCACCTGACCTCCCTTTAGGGAGTTGGAGAGATGGAGAAGGTCCCCATTGTGTGTCCTCTTCTCCAGGCTAAACACCCCCAGCTCCCTCAGCCTCTCTTCATCAGCCTTTCCCTCCAGTCCCTTCTCCAGCCTCGTTGCTCCTCTAGACCCGCTCCAGCCTCTCAATTTCTTTCTTGAAGTGAGGGTCCCAGCACTGTCCCCAGTACTTGAGGGGAGGCCTCCCCAGTGCCCAGGACAGGGGGAAAACAGTGATGGTACTTGGACTACAGCTGAATAAATGCTATCTGCAGTTCAGATTGCTTCATTCGAGTGTGTATTCCCCTAACTGGTTAATTCAACACACAGTTCTCCAGTGACACTGGGAAGACACTTTCTGTCACTGGTAGTTGGTAAGCAGATGCTCAGTTTGTCCTGTGACAGCCTCACCAAATGTCTTCAGGCATCTGTGGTGTCGCAGCCAGGCTACAGCAGAGGGTTCTGCTCAGCCAGCTAAGGAGGCTCCAGCTTGCTCTGATCTCTCCGAAATGACTCCCTCACCATGCAGTGAGGTTACAGGTTGGTCAGTAGGCGCAACAGAGAAAGCAACATCAAAATAAGGATTAGCCCTATTTGCTCTCTTATGATGACAGCAGATCTTTAAATGCATCGAGTTCCTGTCCAAACCTGTTGTATGACATACTTAAATGTTATCTTAGACTAATTTTTGTGTTTGTTTGTAGGAATCATGATTATTTTTTATGTTTTGTTTTCTTTTCCTGCTTAAGGATGCTGATATTTTGGACATAGAAAGCAAACACTTTGAAGATTTGGAATTCCAGCAACTTGAACACGAAAGCAGGTTAGATGAAGAAAAGGAAAATCTGACACAACAGCTCCTGCGTGAAGTGGCTGAATATCAGCGCAGCATTGTCAGTAGAAAGGTAAAAGCACTTAATGCTCTATTTATTTTTTATTTATTATTAAGCATGAAGCTTAATAATAATTTATTTAAGCATGAAGCGTAATAATTAAGCATATTAAATGGATCTACAACTTGTCCACCTGTAAGGAATAACGCCAAACTCATCGGCCAGTATCGTCTCATACAGATTGATTCAGGCACTTTTCCAAAAGGAAATGGATCAAGAAAATTCCATGGATATGAAAATTAAACCTTTTAATTTGCTGCAAAATTTACCACAGCATTGGCCTTTTCTTCTCTAAGAAAGATTAGTACAGTCTGGACAAAACTATCATAGTATCATAGTATTACCAGGGTTGGAAGGGACCTAATAGATCATCAAGTCCAACCCCTACCACACAGCT
>JAOXOE010000001.1:61207151-61220260 GCA_028565055.1 Phoeniculus purpureus
AGCCACAAAGATGATGAAGGGAGTGGAGCATCTCCCTGATGAGGAAAGGCTGAGGGAGCTGGGTGTCTTGAGCTTGGTAAAAAGGCGACTGAGGACTGACCCCATTAAAGTTTATAAATATGGAAAGGGTCAATGTCAGCGGGATGGAACCAGGCTCTGCTTAGTGGCATCCAATGGTAAGACAAGGGGTAACGGGTGTAAGCTGGAGCAGAGGAGGTTCCACCTCAATATGAGAACAAACTTCTTCCCAGTGAGGGTGACAGAGCACTGGAAGGGGCTGCCCAGAGAGGTTGTGGAGTCTCCTTCTCTGGAGACATTTAAAACCCAACCAACCTGGACATGTTCCTATGTGACTTGGTCTAGGGGAACCTGCTTTGGCAGGGGGATTGGACTGCATGATCTTTTAATGTCCCTTCCAATCTCTAATCTTCTGTGATACTAAGCTATACGGCTTTGCTTTTTTGCAATTTGAAGATGAGGAAAGAGAGACAAAGTTTAATGAAGTAGTCTGTGCATGACCTTTTGTGGGTGAGTTCAGGATCGAGCTAACACCTTCATTTCATAATAAGCTGGAATTTCCAAGCTATAGGTCATGGTCATAAAAGGTTCCTGATCCTGGAGGTGATGTTATGTGCCTAGAAGCACAAATAAGAAATGTATTTACAAAGCAAAGATTTGGGAATCAGCCCTTTCTTTTTGTTGGAGCTCCTCTTATGTTCTGACCACAAGAAAGCCAAGTGTGGAGACAACTGGAAAACTATGCTGCCATTCCAGTTCCGATGGGGTGTCAGAATGTGCAAGACTTAACAAGATTAGAACAATTTTGTCCTTTAATTTGAACAGATGCAAGTTGGAGTCACTTATAGACTTGCATCATAAGTCTGGTTCAACACTGAGTCATGGCATTATTTCAGTCTGTTCCATTCAGTTTTGATTAACTACTTCACTCCTTTTTTGTTGTTGTTGTTGTTGTTGTGAGGGTGGGTTAAACAAAAGTTAAATCCTCAATGACATACTTCTCCCCTGTTGAAACTTGAATGGGATATTTTCCAGAGTGCAAGATCAGAAACCACCCTTCACACAATAGCTGTGCCAGAAATGCCTTACCGGGAAGGCGAACTGCCTGGGTGTGGGTAATGTTAATCAAATAGGATGGAGGGAAGCTTTTCAAAGAGTATCTATATTTAAATGTTTTTTGTCTAATGACAAAAATTCTTTTTCACCAAATCACACAGAATCACAGAAGATCAGGGATTGGAAAGGACCTCAAAAGATCATCTAGTCCAATCCCCCTGCCAGAGCAGGATCATCTAGACCAAGTCACACACAGGACCACAGAACAACAGAACATTAGGGATTGGAAAGGACCACGAAAGATCATTCAGCCCAATCCTCCCACCACAGCAGGATGCCCCAGATCAAGTTGCACAGGAACACATCCAGGCGGGCTCCAAACCTCTCCAGAGAAGGAGACTTCACAAACCCCCTGGGCAGCCCCTCCAGTGCTCCATCACCCTCACTGGGTAGAAGCTATAGACTCATAGAATCAGTCAGGGTTGGAAGGGACCACAGGATCATCCAGCTCCAACCCCCCTGCCATGGGCAGGGACAAATCAAGTTGGATATCACCCACTTCTTTGATTAAAATTGTTAGCATTTCTAGTTGTTGCTCATGAAGATTGTGATTTCAGCTGTTGTTTGACTGTGTCATGCTATAGACACAGTGATTATACATGAGACAGGTTTCTTAGTTATGAACAAATCATAGAATCATAGAATGGCCAGGGTTGGAAGAGACCATAAAGATCATCCCGTTCCAAGCCCCCTGCACAGGCAGGGACACCTTCACTAGAGTAGATTACTTGGGCGTGGCCTTCAACACTTCCAGGGATGGGGCAGCCACAACTTCCTTGGTCAACCCGTTCCAGCATCTCAGCACACTCACAGGAAATAGTTTCTTCCTCATGTCCAACCTCAATCTCCCCATTTCAAGTTTGGGATCTCATCTACCAAACCAGGGAGCGTATTGTGGATTTTTGCATGAGCCCACATGCTCAGATACCTACAAGGTGAAAGGGACAGGAGTGTAGAAGAGCAGCACCTACCTCAGTCCAGCTGAGGAGGGAACCCAGGGCATCTGCAAAGGATTGGTCTTCTGTGCAGTTCCAGATTACAGCTGCAGCAGCAACCTGATCCAGTGTTAAGTGTCCCTGCTCATACACAGGGATTGGAACTCAATCTTCTAGAGTCCCTTCCAACTCAAACCTTTCTGTGATGATAGGAAAGCACTAAACTGGAGCTTAAAAATGAGAAGAAGGGAGCAAGCTAGTGCAGAAACAAACCGTGAGCTAGATGAAGGATACAGAGATAATTTGGAGATCTGTAAGGTTCTCTTGTAACTCAAATTTAATGAAGAGAAGCGTTTGTCCCACACTGGGAAACAGGATAGGGCTACATGTATAGTCAAGCTAAGCTTGGCTGTGCTTGCTGATGTGATTTTTGCTTTTTCCAAAAAAAGTTTAAAACCAAAGTTAAAAAGTTGGAATAAATCAGACCAGATCATGCCCCATCCCTGGAAGCATTGAGGGCCAGGTTGGCTGGGGCCCTGAGTAACCTGATCTAGTGAAGGTGTCCCTGCCTGTCCCCCTGTGCCAGAGGGCTTGGAACTGGGTGATCTTTGAGGTCCCTTCCAACCCTGGCCATTCTGTGATTCATTCTTGCCTACCACTGATGTTTTCCTTGTCTGTTTTACCTGCGTTTAAATCTGTCTTGCTTGCTCCCCTAGAAAGATGATCTTCCCCAAAGTAGTCTATGTGGCAACAGAAGGAAAAATGCTCTGCTTTTGGAAAAATCTGCATGCCTTTGTGCTTAGCTTTCCTTGCTTCTTCATCTGAGTGGAGACCTTGAAAATCAAAAGTATTTAAAGAAGGAAAACTAAACCCTAATGAATGTGCAAGGCATTTCCACAGAAGCACAAACCTTCTTCCCGGCGTCTCAACTGAAATCCCGTAAAAGGCTGGTATGGGCTGCACAAACAAACGCAGGCACCCGTTCTCACCGCGCTCTTGTGCGTCACTTCTGAAGATCTTTGTTCCTATTTTTGTCTCCTTATTCTTTATCCTCGTAAAGTTCTGTAAGGAACATTTTTGTCTGTGTCTGAGCTCCACAGCTCCGCGGTCACATCTCCATATCATTTTTCCTGTGAACTTTCAGCTCCTTCCCCTTTACTTGGAATAAAATCAAGGACTCTGTTAATGGCCAGAAGCCGACAGTGGGAGAGCTATACCAGGGCTTATCTGGGCCTGTGGATGCACTAGGTGAAATGCTATCAGTCTGCTGGAACAGTGATGAGTATCTTTAAAGTCTCTTTCCTGTAATAGAAACTTTAAGAGCTTCACGACTTCTGAAGAACTGTTTTCTCCATGTAAAGTCAATTGGCTCTAAGCTGTGGACCCAGCTTGGCTTCAGAGTGCGCCTGGCTCTTCATTCACAAACTAAATGCTCTAGGGAGCTGCCAAATTGGGGAGATGATTCTGTCTCATTTTCTGGCAGGCTGCGACTGCCTGTACCGCTTCATTTATATGCTAATTGGGGCCGAGCCTCCAAATAGACTCAATACAACATCAGTGTGACTTGGCTCCATCTCTAGGGTTATAGCCCAAGCATGTGTGCTCTGAGCCCACTGGCTGGGGTTTAGTGTGCCTTCAGTGAAGTCCTGTGTCCTGTTCAGCTTGGGGACAAGGGTTGCTTACACCAGGGATTACCCTGTCACTGAATGAGCTGCTGTAGTTTCTTGTCTGGGAATCTTTACGTTTTAGCTGTGAGGAGAGGATGATATTCCTTAGGCTGACTGGCCTGACAGAAGGCTGCAAGAGGCGCAGCTAATTATGGACACAGGGTGTTGACGAGCCAGCTAGGTGGAACAGCTGGTTTTGTTATCTCCTCTCTTCTGCCTGCTTGTGCGTGACTTGATGGCAAAAGCTCTCTTGCTTGCTTCTAGACCGCCCATTTCTGAAGTGTAGTAAGGGGGGGTCCTGCTGGCCAGCCAGATGACCATGAACCAGCAATGTGCCCTTGTGGCAAAGAAGGCCAGTGGCATCCTGGGGTGGATTAGAAGGGGGGTGATCAAGAAAGTTTCTACTCCCCCTCTCCTCTGCCCTGATGAGGCCACATCTGGAATATTGCATCGAGTGCTGAGCCCCTCCATTCCAGAAGGACACAGAGCTACTTGAGACAGTCCACCGCAGAGCCACAAAGATGATGAAGGGAGTGGAGCATCTCCCTGATGAGGAATAGCTGAGGGAGCTGGGTCTCTTGAGCTTGGAAAAAAGGAGACTGAGGGGTGACTTCATTAATGTTTATAAATATAGAAAGGGCAGGTGTCAGGAGGATGGAGCCAGGCTCTGCTCAGTGGCATCCAATGATAGGACAAGGGGCAAGAGGCGTGAGCTGGAACAGAGGAGGTTCCACATCAATCTGAGAAGGAACTTCTTCCCAGTGAGGGTGACGGAGCTCTGGAAGGGGCTGCCGAGGGGGGTTGTGGAGTTTCCTTCTCTGGAGACGTTTAAGACCCACCTGGATGTGTTCCTGTGTGACTTGGTCTAGGTGATCCTGCTTTGGCAGGGGGATTGGACTGGATGATCTTTTGAGGTGCCTTCCAGTCCTGACGTTCTCTGATTCTGTGAAAGAAAATTAGTCCCTTGTGCAATAAAGCAGAGATGTGACCGTGGCCACTTTGGCCATCTCACAATTGCCATTAACACCTAGGGATTAGAGGTCTGTGCTAAGCTCTGAAGTTTCTATGTGGTATCACTTCCATATTTAAACTTTCTTATGGAATCATATCAGGGTGTGCTTTAAATCCTTGGTAGAAGAGCACTGAGCACTTGAAAGTTAGATCATTCCCAGCTGGCAGTCACCTGTGCAACTCTTGTGTGTGTCTGCATTGCAGCACAAGCTGCTGTAAAGGCAAGAGCAACTCTGGTGTGGGAGCACTGAGTGGCAACATGCCCAACGTTAAAAAACTCAGGGTTCCCAGACCTGGTCCAGGTGCCCCAACAACCTCCTGGGGAGAAGAGAAGGCTGCTGACAAGGACAAAAATGTGCCCAAATTCCCTGGCCAACAGTGTGTTTGCAGCTTTTGAAATACAGGATTATTTGAAATCAAGATCTGTGGCTTGGGCTCAGGCAACTCCAGAGTCTCTTTGTACACAGGGTGTTAGCTGTTCTCCTCCTGTGATCAAAGCAGCAAAATTTACACCTTGTGTGAAGGGTGATGGCTTTTGCAGTGGGTAAATGGCTTAGCCAGGGAATAACTGGCACAGAGGTGGTCTACACCTCACATATGGATGTGGAGTCATGACCTGGCCAGGAAAGTAAGACTCATCAAGGTACAGGGGAAAAAAGTAAGAGGTAGCGTGACTGTCTTGCCTAACGATGAAGCAATTTCCTGGGATGGAGCACTTATGAAATCTGGTACTTCCCAGAGGTACTTAAGGGTCTTTGCAATCTGCTCATCACTCATCAGATAAAACTTCCATTGGATTTCCAAAGTCTGCCCATGATTCGGTTCTGTTTGTTCTTGTGAACAGCTTATTTCTCTTCTCATCAGCGTGTTGCCTCTGGGTTACAACCTGCTGGTTGACAAAAATAGGTGCTTGGTGAGGTTCCTGCCAGGGCACGATCACCAGGCTGAAGAATACCGCTGTGCTTGTGCAAGGCAGTGGCTCATTTATTCCCATAACACTGCTCATTGTGTGCTCTGTGGAGCAGGTCTTGGCAAGAGTTGCTCATATGTTAAGTGGAGAAGCTCCAAAGCTGATAAATTTCCTGTGTCAAATGGGTCAGAGAAAAGACATCCCTGTTTTATGACAGGATGGTGTTATTAGGTAAACAGGGATTGTTCCTCGGTCTGGGAACTGGCCCAATCCAGACACTCGCATTCAGAAGCTCTGCTAAAGGAGGTGCCTGCAAAGGGCAGAGTTGTGCTGAGGGACTGGCTGCACTACAACACACATGGCTAGCGGTGGAGGGATTGGACTCGAAGACCCCTGGAAGTCCCTTCCAACCCCTAATGATCTGTGTGGCCTAGGGCAGAAGCAGCTTGGTGCTGCACTCAGAGCATTCTTCCGTGTTATCTGAAGCTCTGCTAGAGGCAATAGAGTGATAGAATCATCATGGCTGGAAGGGAGCCTCAGGATCATCAAGTCCAACCCTCATCCCAACAGCTCCCTAACCCCTAGACCATGGCCTCAAGGGCCTTAGCTACTCAGATTTTGAACACCTCCAGGTATGGGGACTCTACCATCTCCCTGGGCAGCCTGTTCCAGTGCCCAACCACTCTCTCAGCAAAGAACTTCTTCCTAAGATCCAATCTAAACCTCCCCTGATGCAACTTCAGGCCATTTCCCCTCATCCTATCTCGAGTAATTTGGGAGAAGAGGCCAGCACCAGCCAGTGTCCCTGTGCTTTCTCCCCGTCTGTCTCTTTGCTGCTGGTTTGGGGTCGGGTTTTTTAATTTATTTTTTTTTTCCATCGGGGGTTTTTGTTTCCTTTGAGAACACCCCGTGTTTGTGTTGCTCTTTCTCTGCGGCACAATGCCCCCTCTCCATTTCCTCGGCCAGGGGCTCGCACGAGCGTCAGATCTCGGCGAAGCCAAGTCGCAGGGGTCGCGGGTCACCCGAGGGCATCGGAGACAGACAAAGTCTCTTCAGCCGCTAATGTAAGCCGGGGTAACGGCGGGCTCCGAGTGCATCCACTTGAGACTATCTACAAGGCACTCAGCCCTCTCTAAGGGCTTATAATGTTGACTCTCCTGTCATAGGATCCAACCTTACTATAAGCCCTGGAGGTATGGGGGGCTTAGAGACATCCATTCAGAAAAAAATTAATCCCCCTGCTACCATTCTCTTCATGAAGATAAATATACCACAAACAGAACAAGGAGAGCTGCTGAACTCCTGATCTCTGCTCCCAGCCGCTTAAAAATCAACGTTAAAAAACACCCCCCAATGGCTTATTTGACTCCTTTTATTATTTCCCATTAAAAAAAACAACCCCAAACAAACGGGGTTTGTGAGGCTCCAAGGTAGTTTGTATTTTAATAGCAAATCTTGCTTTCAGCTCAGCACCGAGTCCACTCAAAAGGGGAAAATTTAGCATCGAAAATGGGGTTTGTTTGTATTTGAACTCGTGGGGTTGCAACCCCAAGAGCTCAGCCCAGAGAGGGGTTGTATTCCCTGCTGGAGGGGTTATTGCTCAGCTCCAAACTGTTGTTCTCTGTGTTAATGTTAAACCTGGGAATCACAGAATCACAGAACGTTAAGGACTGCAAGGGACCTGAAAATACCTAGTTCAGTCCCCCACCACAGCAGGATCCCCTAGATCCAGTCACACAGAAACACGGCCAGGTGAGTTTTCAACGTCTCCAGAGAAGGAGACTCCACAACTCACCTGGGCAGCCCCTTCCAGGGCTCTGTCACCCTCACTATGAAAAAGTTCCTTCTCATATTTATGTGGAACCTTCTCTGTTCCAGCTCACACCCATTGCCCCTTGTCCTATCATTGGGTGCCCCTGAGCAGAGCCTGGCTCCATCCTCTGACAACCGCCCTTTCCATTTTTATCAACATTAATGAGGTCATCTCTCAGTCTCCTTTTCTGTAACCTAAAGAGTTACAACTCCCTCAGCCTTTCCTCATCAGCGAGATGCTCCACTCCCTCCATCATCTTGGTGGCTCTCTTAATGCACTGAATTTCCCATGGTTAATCATTTTTTAATAGCGATGGTTTTTTTCTATTATGACACTAATTTTCTGGTTTTTATCTAATACACTGCTTGTAAAAGTGAGGTGGCTCTGGTTATCATTCTCACACATGCAGTGCCAATTTATGTCCTGCTGATAAATGATGGTTCGTTCGGCTTCAGCGGTTGCTTGTTACATTGATTCATTCAACAGGAAAGGACAACTGACGCTGGATTATTTGGTGACAAGCAGTTGTTAAACCCCCTTTACAGAACCGCACTTAGAACCAGTTTAAGGCAAAAACGCCTTAAAGTGCGAGATAGATCCCCCCCAGTCTACCACCGACAGTTGACAAAAGCTTACCTAGAAGGTAGCAGGAGAAGGCGGGTGGGCTGGGCAGTAGATCAGAGCATGGGAGCCGAGCGTCCTCTCTCCTCCTCTGAGGCTGAGTCACCCCTGCTGGCTTTTCTCGATGTTCCCACGAGAACCACCTGCCCCTCGGAACCCTATCCCACATTTTCTGTTCCTACTGCGGGGCAGAGGGGAGTGGTTCGGGGTATGCGCGAGGTTTTTTCTGGGTCCTAACATGTAACCCAGCACTGGAGCTGACCACATACACAGTGAAAAAACTGACTTCACTAAAAGCAAAAGGAACGCTTCGGGGAAAAATAAAAACTCCAGCTTGTATTGAAGGAGGGAGTGACAAAAGAGAGAGTTGAAAGGGAAGGACTTAACAGAGATGACCAGCAGGAAAGGAAGACCCAGCGACCGCAGCTTTACAGTAGGGTGTTGATAGGGATGGAAACTTCATAAGGGATGTGAGCAATCTCAGAAAATCAAAGCTAGGAGAATGGGCAACAGGGTGAAAAAAGAACTGCAGACTTTGAAAGTGGAGGAATAAAGATAAAAAATGGATTTGAATACAGAGTGCAATTGAGAAGGTTGCCATCCTATGGTAGCTCAGCCAAGTCATTGAGAACAAATGCTTGGAATGGTAGAACAACTTTGTGTATTTGTTATCCACAAGATTTGACTGATTTCATTGGAAGCTTGTCATTGCTGTTTATGAAAATAGTATTCATGCTTTTAGCTCTGAATATGACACAAAGATGATTTCTTTGCTCTTTAGGGAAAAGAATAGAACAGCACAGTACATGGAGAGATTTTCAACCCTATGGAGCCATGATAATTTCACAGCAAGCCAACAGGAAGGCCAAGACACCCATTTTTGTACCAAGCATCAAGCACTGAGATAACATGTGTAAGTAGTTCATTGCCCTGCTCAGCGTGACAAAAGCAGTCAGTGTATCCCCAGTGTTGAATCTAACAGCTGCTTCTGCCTGAAGGATCAGATAGTAGAGATTGGCTTCCCCATTCCCTAGGTGAGGCCAGCAGTCACACAAGTCTCCAGCCTGAGACAGGCTTCTCCAGAGAAAACACTAACAGCACTGGGACAGTGCAGATAAGAGAAACATTGTGATGACCCAATGAGTTAGAAAGCTTATGTTGAAGAAAAGGAAAAAAGAGGATGAAAAGAAATAAAACCCACTCTCAATTTTATAGCTCTATTTTTCTTAAAATCTCAGCTAAATGTAAATTTTTTCCATTTTCTGTGTGTGTCATGTCCCTTCTTGTTTTCCTTGGTCAGTACATCAGTATAATGCCTTTGCGTTGTGGTTTCCTGAATACACACTGGGGAAAAATATTCCTGGCCTTTCATCTGAGTTAATTCAATCTGACAAAAGTTGATTAGAATTAACGTGCTCCTGTGACATACTCACATCAAACATACAGATTTCATGCAGCATTTAAAGGATTTTGCATACAAATATTTTCTAAAATTTGTGAAGTATTTTTCATATGATGATTAATATTTCAGTTCTTTCCACTTCTTCTGACAGCCTGTATTCGCAGCTGAGGTGACTTAGAGAAACAAGGTTTATGCTGAGCTGACTTTCTGAAGCTGATGCATTGCCCCAGGATAAGTGTTACTATTACTGTGCAACTAATTTCTTCCTGTTATAACTACAGTTAGACCTACCCAGGAAACATCTATGCACATCATTTATGCACCTGCTTCTGTGAAGTTTGAGTCTCCTACTGATAACTATGATAAGACAAGGGCCAATGGGTGAAAGGTGGAAGGTAGGAGGTTCCACAAAAATATGAGAAGGGACTTCTTCACCGTGATGGTGACAGAGCACTGGAAGGGGCTGCCCAGGGAGGTTGTGTAGTCTTCTCTGGAGACATTTAAAACCGACCTTGACATGTTCACTTGGTCTAGGTGATCCTGCTGTAGCAGGGAGATTGGACTGGATGATCTTTCGAGGTCCCTTCCAATCCCTAGTGTTATGTGGTTCTGTGATTCTGTGATAACTACACATGCATTCACCAGAAACTTCAGTGACTGATCATAAAACCAGGTTCTCCCAAACTCTGCAAAAACACCTAAACCCAATATGCCACAGTGAAATAACTACTTATTTTTCACTGAACAAGGATTTTTTTCCTCCGCTCAGTTTTGCTACTAGTGAGGATAAGCATAGTAATAGAATATGGCACGATGGAAAAAAACCTTTCTGCCCTAGGTGATCCTGCTCTGGCAGGGGGTTTGGACTAGATGGTCTCTAGAGGTCCCTTCCAACCCCTGACATTGTGTGATTCTATGATTCACAAATACCGTTAACAGCAACTCCTTCCTCAGAAAATTCCCTCCCCGGGTTTACAATGACTGGGCACGTAAAGATTCAGTCACATTTTTCATTGTCTTAAAGCAAAGATTAAACAAGTGCTTGCAAGAAGCAGGTGCCACACAAAAAGGTAGTCAAAGCTATAGGCATTTTATACATCCGTATTACCCAGAACTGAAAGGAAAGAGGCCACCAACCCCACATTTTTTTGACTGAAATCAAACAGCATTGAAGAGGAACTGGCACAGACTAAATGTTGAGAGAAAAATTTGCAATGTGCAGCCAGGGAGTGTAACTTCAGACAAGGACTTTGAAAGAATATTTTTGGGTTAACTTGAGGTTAGGGCATAACTTCTGTGAATAATAAAAGGGCACTGTTAAACTGTTAGAAAGAAATAATGGAAGTTAAGCTCTTACGTAAGAAAACATTTAATTCTGGTGATTACTACACTCTACCAGCATAAAGCTGCCGTGATGCTTCTCCTCTACTTACTTTTCTTCTATGGAGACTTGCAGTCTCTTTCTCTGCCAGTGGGTGCAAATTTCACAATTGCCTTCAGAAGTGGCAGTCAGAGTTGTATTAATACAAATTTCAGATCAGTAAGGAAATTTAGGCTTTGGAACTTAATGGTGTTTATTAGGGAGTAGAAGGGGATAGAATTTAAAATATTACTTACCATGCATTTGCTAATGTAGGCTTCCTTCACCTTCAGAAACTCTTGTGTTGGCCAGCATCAGACAGAAAACATCAAGTTAAATGGTCAATGCATACGATTTCCTACATTATGGACCATTTTTTGAGAGATGCCAACAAATTAACATTAAAATTGGGCAAACAACTCCATAAATAAACTTGAGATTGTCATAGTGTTAGCAGAATGTCTTCAGATGTGTAGCTAAGTGATAAATTATATTAGGAGAAAGTGCTTTAGCAATATCCCAGTTACATTGAGTATATACCGTCATTCTAGTCTCTCCTTTTGTCTCAGCTGTGGAGCATCTCTGACAGATGACAGACATTCCCTATAGAGCTGCTTGCATTTCAATCGCGTCTTCCGGATGAAGCTAGAAGAGAAAAATATATATAATGGGTTCTGAAAATGCTAGCTGCTAAAAATGTCTGATAAGAATCTGTAAGATACTTTAAAAAAAATAAAATGGCTCCACTCATTAGTTCATGGACCTCAAAAGAATTGAGTTAATTTATCAACATAGCAGCTTATAAATTATGTTTAATAGCAACCATGGAAAGCAAGTTTCCAATTCATGGTTCACACCAGAAATCTAAGAATTATGGCCATAAAAGAAAAAAAAAAAAGACTAGGTGACAGATTTCCAAGATGAACAGCACAAATTTTGAATAATGAATGCTTGCAATAACCTTCTAACAGACAATCCTCAGAGAAAAATTGCTCAGAGAAATAATAAAGTGAATAATGAGTACATGGGAGAAAATAACAGCCCGTATGTGGGCAACTCTTGCACAGAAAAAGATAAAATATGATAAAATATGATAAATACATTATTTGTTATGAATTATTTACCTGACTGTGTTCCTGCTTATAGAAGATGACATTTTCCTCTCAGTTCTCCCTCTGTAATTCTTGAGTTCCTTCTTTGATTATACTTCTATTTCACAGATATACCCAGATAGAAACCCCAGTGTTACCTGAGAGACCGGTGTCCTCAATTAGTTAACTCCAGTTTAAATGGACACCCTGGATTGTGGTTCTCTCTCACTGTCTATACTGGTGTTCTGATTTGACCCAATTAATGTAAACCAATTAAGCCTTGCTATCTTTGTAAAGTACAAAATTACTGCTATATCCATGGATCTGAAGGTTGGAAAAACTATTAGATCACCCAAGCAGTTCTCCTGTATGAAAAAAGACCGTAAGATCTGCACTTGCTTGTGCCTATAGCTCCTTGTCCTGTCCCTAGGCACAGGAAACAGCCTGGTTCCATCCCCCGCTACAGCCACCCTGCAGATGTTTACAGGTATAGGTCGGCTTTCCTCTCGTTCTTATCTTCTCCATAGTCCCAGCTCTCTCAACCTTTTCCTGAAAGAGGTGCTCCAGGCCCCCAAGACAATCTTCTTTGTCCTCTGCTGGACTGCCTTCAGTAGTTCCCTGGCTCTCATGAACTGAGAAGCCCAGAAGTGGCTACAGTACTTGAGATGTGGCCTCACCAGGGCAGACTAGAGGGGAAGGATGACCTCTCTAGACCTACTGCCCACACACTTCTTACTGCACTCCAGAATGCCATTTGCTTTCTTGGCAAGAAGGGCTCATGGCCAGCTTGCTGTCTGCCAAGACTGTTTCTCTTTAAGGCTACTCTCCAACTGGTCACCCCTAACCTATACTAACCCTTGGGGTTGTTCCTCTCCAGGGGCAGGACCCTACATTTGTTTCTGTTGAACCTTATTTGGTTCGTCTTTGCTCAACCCTCTTGCCTGTCCAGGTCACACTGGATGGCAGCACAGCCCTCTGGGGTATCTGCCACTGCTTCCAGATTTGTACCATCAGCGATTGCCTCCCAGAAATATCACAGTATCACACTACATTAGGGATTGGAAGGGACCTTGAAAGATCATCTAGTCCAATCCCCCTGCCACAGTAGGATCACCTAGACCAAGTCACACAGGAACACATCCATATTGTTTTCTAGAAGTTCTAA
>JAOXOE010000001.1:61220360-61235455 GCA_028565055.1 Phoeniculus purpureus
ATCCTCTAATGTCTGGCCCCTGTCACTGCGTTCACTGGCAGTTTAAGCAATTTAAGCCCTTTTCCCTAGTATCCTTAGTGGTTAAAAATTAGGATAGTTAGTGGGACTTAGTAGTCACTCCTGCAAAAGTGAGTCTCCTGCTCAGGCTTAACATTTCTTCTAACTGCAGTGTCTTGCACTGCACCCACAACAGTATTTTATATAGATTTTCTGTGTTTTATATGCAGTGACCTCCTTACAGAGCTTCATTGTGTACCACTGTCACTATAGCTCAATACTGTGGTCCCTGGATTACCTCAGTGCTTTGATCTGTCATTGAAGGTAAGTGCATAATATGTTTGGTACTGTAAGTAATGATATTTGCAGTCTCTGAAGGCAAGAGGAAACATAACTTCATTCAGCAGAACAACAAAAGTAGGTCATCACGCTAGTTTTGCTTTTATGTCACAGGAGCTATTTCCCTTCACTAGTACACTTCTCGTTTCTTTGTAATAAACATCCTTCAAGTGTGAACAGTTGCAGCTCTTGGAGGGAGTTTTTTTCTATGCTTGGATGAAGTTCCGTTCAGTTTTGTCAGGGTGGAAGTTGTTGGCGTGCATACAGGACCACTCTGTTTAAAACCATTTGCTATGCTGATTGTGGGTATGCTGGGTGCTACTGAAGACTGCATTCCCTCTTAATTTCACTACAGCTGAAGTGCAGCTTTTACAGTGGTGGTTTCTTCTGACAGCCCCGTGGTACTGCTTGTGAAAGATGGTGTAAATGAAAATGTTGTGTATGGCATAAACAAATCACACAAAACGTTTCATTTCTCATAGCCTGGAGATTCTCTAACGAGGAGACATGAAATAGAAACTTCAAAGAACAGTGTTATAATGTAATACAACTTGTAATGGGTCTGTGAAGGCAGCAAGCAACAGTTTTTTTTTTAATTGAGCTCATATATTTATGTTGACACTAAAGTGAAATATTTGATAGGGAAATATGCTTTATTCTTCTCCTAATGTATATAAAAGTAGTATTTGTTCACAGTGCTCTTAGAGTCTTTCCTGTTCCTTTGGCACACTTTGATTTATACCCAGGTAAAAACATCTTTGAATTATGTATAAAAAATTAAAATTCTCATTTATCAAAAGAGTAGATAATAGTAGATTTTATAGAATCATAGAATTATAGAAGGTGACTGGCTGGAAGGGACCAACAAAGGTCATCTAGTTCAACATCCCTACAACAAGCAAAGACATCATTCACTAGAACATATTGCCCAAAGCCTCATGAAGCCTGACCTTGAATGTCTCCAGGGATGGGGCTTCCACCACCTCTTTAGGCACCCTGTTCCAGGGATCCACCACTGTCAGATAAAATAACTTTCTCCTGACGTCCAGCCTAAATCTATCTTTTTCTAGCTTAAAACCATTTTTTATCTGTAGGTAAAGCAATTAAGGCTAATTCTACCAAGCCTGTTATTTCTATATCATCACAATTCTTTATCTTCTACTTCTTGTTGGTATCATTTTTCTTTTTTTCTTTTTTTGTGTATTACTACAGAGATTGCATGAGTGTGTAATTGTTACCATAGTGAAATTTGTCTGATATCAAGGGGCTGACCATTAGGAGGAGTTATGAAACTAAATGATGTGCTGCTTGTATCCTTCATCAACACAGTTATTACTAGGGAAGCAGGAAGGAATGTGCTGGGATTTTGATTGCAAAATGAAAATAATTCTGTTCCTGAAATATTGTAGTGTTTTAACTGTGTACATGCATATTTAATGAGGAAAAACAGATTTTTTTAAAATGTTTCATTTGCAGCATTCTCAGCCTCGTTCATGTTGTCACACTGATCTAGTTAAACTCTGTAAGTGATGGTCTAATTAGCAGACAGCACTAGGGCACTTATGTCAATTGACGTTTATTAGCTGAGGGAGGGCAGGAGAGACACACGAGGCTTTCACCCCTCTGGGAGAATCAGCCAGCCATGGTCCATTTCATAAAAAACTGAGTGAAAAACTGAGGAATTAGTTGTGGTGCGTAGTTTTGAACACTTTAACAGAAGCATTCAAACTAACTACAGGTGTAACATTGCAGCCTAGAAGGACTTTCTGTTGTCCTGCATAGGAATCTTGATGTGGGAGTACTGAGGAGAAGGAACCACTGCTTTAACAACTCAACTTGTGAAGGGAAAGATAGGGAGCCGTTACAGGATCTCGGTTCCTGTTGTGGAGAGGGAAAATCCTATCATTTTCATTCAGCCTACAACGTCTTTCCATTAAATAACGTTTTTAGCATTTAGGAAGGGTTATAGCTAGGTATTTGTGTAAATAAATGTAATTCTAGCCTCACTTCTCACCTCGCATGGTTATTTGGTTCATAAAAGAAACCAGAGTGTATTGTCTTGTGTTAGTATTATTCATGTAGGCAGAAGGAACACAAAGAGTGCAGGAAAAGGCAGGAAACAGTTATTTTCTTTCCTCCTTCCCTCACACTAACATACCTGTAGACTTCAGACTTTGCAGTTCATAATTTCCTGATGTCTCAAAGCTAATTCATTGCAATATTACCCAGAGTCCCTATGACTACAGATGTAATTTATTTAGTAAAGTGGAAATTATTAACCGCCAATGTTGACAGATTGTAGTCCTCAGTTTGACTGTGTATACAGTAAAATTTTCTTTCTCTGTGTTTGATCAGTTCACACTTGTGCCTTGAAACAATTGATATCACACTGTGTTTAAAATTGTATTTTAAGGGACAGAAAGCAGACAGGTGGAAATAAAAAAATCTCAAGAGACCAGCATGGAACTAATAAGGTTTACTAACTGCATTTGCTTTCATAATTTGAAGGGAAACCGAAGAGTAGACTCTGAATAGCTGGAGTCTTAATTGGATATTGATCTAAACAAATACTCTCTTTCTAAGTACCTGTTAAAATCAGCTATCACTATTTATATTTATCCTCATTTCAGTAGAAGTGGTATTGCTGTTCTAAACTATATAAAGATGCATTAGCAGAACACTTTTAATAGACCTATTGCATTCACTCTGCTTTGATTTCCTCAGTATTTGAGTATAGACTGAGTATTCTATACAGCTACAGAAAGAGGAGTACTGACAAGAATGTAATTATCACCATTAATGCTATTTATTTTATTAATTTGCATGGAACTGGGGTTTGTGGCAGGCTTGTGCAGTATCCACCTTAAGCCTGACTTATATATGGCTTAATGCAATTTACCCTCCAGTTTCTCTGAAAAATCATGTTTTCAGTGGCATCTTCTGTTTGAGATTTTGTTTGCCTGCTCTGTTTTCACTGTTGTGGTGAGGCACATGACCTTATTCTAGTGGTATATAAATTATTTTCCAGGCAGACTCCTTTCAAGTTGAAATGGTACAGTCTCACAGGCGGAGCGAGCAACATACCAGTGGCATTTCTTTTCCTTTGCCAAATTTTGTAACAATTAAAGAAATTAAAAAAACCCACCTCAAGCCAAATGCCAAAAAACTGTTGAATCAAAGAACTTACTTCCTAGAAGGATGAATGGAACATGGTGATAAGTACATATCTTGAGGAATTTGGTTTTGGTACTTTATGGTATAAACAGGATCATATCTTTCAAATCAAATGAATCTAGTAGTTTGGAATTTTTTGATTCATTCTTTTTCTGACCTATTTGCACAGACTTCTATTTATCCCTAGAAATGTTTCTAGCAGAAACATAGTATTTTGGGGGGTAAAAGAGAAGTAGATGCAGTTTTATGTCTTTGAAGCAGACTTCTACAAGAGAGCCTAGTCCCTTTCTTAAGGTTATACCTCAACCAAGAGACAAAGTGTAGGAAGGTCTTTGCAGCAACATAAAAAAGCAGCATCAAAATCGTAGTTTACTCTTTAAAAATCTTAGGGATTTTGTGTAATACTAGGATTTCAAGTAAAATATAGTGACATTTATAGGAGGAGGACAGAGCTACCTTCTGAGTTGGTTACAGTGATTTTTCATCTATGATGTATTGTTCTGTTTGTGACTAAGATGAAGAAATACCTTAGTCTGTTCCAGAAATGCAGTTCTGTGGTTTTTTTGGTTCTGATCCCAGACTTTTTATATGATGGTTCTATTTTGCTTACAATAATGAAATTTGCACAGATTGTAAAGGCTTCAGATCTATGCCTACATATGTCTTATTTATTTGTCCTTAGAATAGATGGTTTTGGAAAATGCAGGAGCATGAAAATACTAACAGTGACAGTGATTGAAATTAGACTTGCAAAGTGTGGAAAAGAATGTGCTGAGGCATGTTTCATAGCCATAACTCTGTCTCATGGATGTCTAACCTGTTCTCAAAAGAACTGGAACACTGGCAACTCCCCAGGCTCAGATTAGCAGCAACTGTGTAGTCTGTTGTTACCCGAGTTATGCATTTGTGTGATGGGTAATTCTTGTCTCGAGTAGTTTGGCCCATCCTTGGCTCTGCTTCTTGCTCCCAGCTTTATCAGATCCTATCTCAGAGTTGTTTGAATCACTTTGATTTCTATTAACTCTGTTGTCTAGTGTGTGGCGGACACTGGATTTAGCCTTCTAAATAAATGTATTTGAATTACATGCACAATCTTAATATAGATTTAATATAAGCTTATACAGATTTATTGCACTGTGATAAATACATGACCACAGAGGATGAGGATAAGGAAACTCTCTCATTGAAGCAGGGCTATTTGAACAGGAGTTTAAATATAGTCTGTTCATTCTCCTAAAATGTTTTTTCTTGGAACTAGTTTGTTTTCCTTGCTGGCAGATGTTCAGGTGCCGTCAGATGTGCTAGTTACCAACAGTGTTCACATGCTTCTGGAGCAGCCTGGGGACACTAGTGCTCAGGGAATCCTGCCTGTTTTTCATTCTCCCCAGGTGCATGCTGGAGCAGGAGTGATGGGGCTTGGCACTGGTGAAGTGATGCTCTAGCTTGGTGTTGCCAGAAGATTCCTCCTCTTCTGCAGCCCTATAGCTAGTTATGCAAACTCTAGAGCTTCTTTGGTTTACAAGAGAAAGACACCATGTCAGGACAGATTAGTGGCTTTAGATAGGTAGATCATAATGCTGAATGACACAAATTAAGATCAGTGAATTATCTGAAGTTTGAAGAGAGGTGAGAAATAAGTCTGGCATTCAGTTAGCCAAAAAAGAAAGAAATAGCAAGTGGTCTTCTGACTGTTGCTTGTGGACCAGGTTGTTTTGAGCCTTCAAAGAAAATAGAGGCTTTGAATTAATTCATTTGTAGGCAGGATTAAACAGGATAAGGAACATATAATGCAACCCCAAACATGATCATGATCAGGACATTACACTAACATCACAATTTAAGTGCTTGTGGGAAAGAAAACAACCTTCCTTTCAGAAATGGAGTTTCTCCAGGACTTGTGAGGAGATAATTTTCTACAATGAATAAAGAATCAGAACAAAAATATCTTGGAGTTCTGGGTCCATCTACTGGTACAACTATTCTTCTGAAGTCTTTTAGGCCAAGTCGCGTGGTATTAAAAAGCTGCAGACAACTTCATTACCCACATGTAAATTGTCAAAGTTACTAAAACCAGTGAAATTACATGAGTTCACTATAGCAGCAATTTTGGTTGACACATTTAAAGCATTTCCTTCCTTGTTAGCAGATCCCAAACCACCTTTGCTATGACGTGATTTTCTTATCAAACAGGGAAATTCCCAGTTTTCAGGAATTGGGATCCATCAGTACTAACTGGAGCAGCACCTCCACATAGCAGGGATGTGCAGGTTCACGGTGAAAAGTTACAGTAGACAAAAAGTAGCATGAAGAAGAAATCTTCCCTGCTGTTTTCCATCATGGGTTTGACTGTTTGCATGACTTCAGAAGTGGCTGCTTTGTATTACTTTCTGGGAAATACCCTTTTGTCTTTTTCACATATGAGGTAGGAAAAGACACCTGTGTTCCACTTTTTCTTTTTTTTTTTGTGAAGCCCAGTGTAAGTTGTGTGACTGTACAAAACAATAAGTAGGCAGTAATCTCTCCTCAGCAACTTATTCAGAAATGTTCAGAACAAGTTCAGTGAATAAGGAGATGCACGTATCCTGTGGTACATAAATCAACTTGGTTTGAACAGGCAAAATAGCACCTGCCATTAAAGACTGTTTAGCCAAGTATATGATTCATCATTTGCTTTTGAGAAAGATGTATGTAGTTCCAAAGCTTCCTAGGAGATCTCCTTGACACAGAGTAGAATTGTGATACTTCCTCTGATCTGTTCTGATTCAGAAAATATCAACCCTACCTGATTCATCCTAAGGCATTTTAAAAAGAAGAGCTAGTAAAACATAGGATGGAAGTTCAAAACATTTTTGGTCAGTTATCGATGTAATTCCTTAAAATTATACCCTTTTGCTGTTCTAACTCATAGTTTTATTGAACATCTCTGCCACATTTAAAATGTTCTACACAAACCCTGGTGCATAGCACCCACAGGTCACACTACTGTCATTTAAATGTCTCTGGCCAAAGCATCACAACTACTATAACTCAACATATGAAACCTTCAACTTACCTCATTTCCAGTTAAGAGACAAATAAAAATGTGAAAGATCTTTTAAGTTTGTAGGGGAATTCATTTTCAGAGGTCATCTGGAATTACTACACAGAAGGAAGTTGAACAGTAAGACTCATGCAGAGCTGTATCTGGGTACCCAAGGGATTTCCATACTTCTATTTAATAATGACAAATGCTTTTCCAGTGAAGAGACTATGTTTTCCAAGAATACATGAGTGCATCCACACCTGCCTTAATGATCTGGGTCTTTGTGATTGGATGACCACAAGTACTGAATATACAAGCCCAAGGAAAGATTGTTCAAGAACTTACGGAACCATGTCTAGGAATGAAGCCAGCCACACGGTGTTAAACCATGTCTTCTACTAGGTTATAGGATACCATTTAATCAGGAGGATGTACAAAAAGGCTGTTTAACAGATTGTCTTGAACTTGGCGGACAAGCCACCAGACAATCAAGAACAGATCATAGAATCATAGAATTATTGGGGATTGGAAGGGATCTCAAAAGACCATCCAGTCCAATCCCCCTGCCACAGCAGGATCAGCTAGACCAAGTCACACAGGAACACATCCAGGCGGGTCTTAAATGTCTCCAGAGAAAGAGACTCCACAACCCCCCTGGGCAGTCTGTTCCAGTGCTCTGTCACCCTCACTGTAAAGAAGTTCCTCCTCATATTTACGTGGAACCTCCTATGTTCCAGTTTACACCCCTTGCCCTATCACTAAATGACATTAAGAAGAGCCTGGCTCCATCCTCCTGACACCTACATTTCATATATTTATAGACATTACTGAGTCACCCCTCAGTCTCCTCTCCTCCAAGCTAAAGACACTCATCTCTCTCAGCCTTTCCTCATAAGGGAGGTGTTCTACTTCCTTCATCATCCTCGTTGCTCTACGCTGGACTCCCTCCAGCAGCTCCATGTCCTTCTTGAAGTGAGGGGCCCAGAAATGGACACAATACTCCAGTTGTGGTCTCACTAGGGGAGAGTAGAGGGGGAGAAGAACCTCTCTCAATCTGCTAACCATCTCCTTTCTGATCCACCCCAGGATACTGTTGGCCCTCTTGGCCACAAGAGCAGACTGGTGGCTCATGGTCATCCTGCTGTCCACCAGGACCCCCAGATCCCTTTCTCCTACACTGCTCTCCAACAGGTCAGTCAGTTGTGAGGATATATTTTATCAAAGCTTTGTGAGGCAAAGCTTTTTCCTTTATTAATGGCACTACGTTAATTCCAGCCTAAATGGTTCTGTTCCAAACAGAAAGAAGTCAGTTTGGTGTAACCATCTCTCCACTTGAGACAAATGCCTTGGTTTACCTCTCTTGACTCTGTACTAATCAACTGAGTTTCATGTGAAGGGGAGGAATAGTTTTCTCTTTCCTTTTTACAGGAGGATGAAACCAAATAACCGTTCACTCCATCACTGAGACAGTTCTCTTTACACAGATTATGAAATTAAAATAGTGTCTTGGGTTCTTACAGTGCACACCTTGCTCCCACTAAGATTTCTTGTGTAACAGAGTCACAGAATTATAGAGGCAGGAAAAGCTGTCTGAGCTCATCCAGGCCAGTCCAGGACCTAACATCACCACAATGGACAGACCAAGGCATTAAGGGCCACAGCCAGGCTGTCCTTCAACACCTCCAGGGATGGGGTTGGCTCCACCATGGCCCTGGGCAGTCCATTTCAGGGTCTGATCCCCCTTTCTGTGAGGAAGGGCTTCCTAACATCCAAACTAAGCCTCCTCTGGCAGCTCCAGGCTCTGCCCTCTTGTCCTGGCTCTGGTTGCCCAGGGGAAGAGCCTTACCCCCACCTGACTACAGCCTCCCTTCAGGGAGTTGTAGAGAGGGAGAAGGTCCCCCCTGAGTCTTCTCTTCTCCAGGCTAAGCCTTGGACAAGTGGCTTACATGCTTTTACACTTCTTCTGCTTTCCAGCAAGTACTGTCTCGCAGACATTGCTCACCATGCTGTTAGATGTAGAAACGAACGCTACGTCCAGCTTTGATAAATAAGGATAGAGTCTAAAGTAGAATAGAAAATTTCCCTGGCTTGGCATCAGAGGCAAATCATAAGGCCCCAACCTGAGGTACATGTGGAAACTTATGAGTTAGATTTTTGCTCGCTGGGGAAAAGTCCAGAAGGGAACTGTAGGATGAAGATGCCCTTGTATCCAGCCACTGATTCCAAAATTGTTAGCTGCCCTAATCTGTAAACCAGTGTAGCTATGGAATTTGCAGCAAGTCTTCTACCAGTCATTTGCTTACTGAGTATGAGGAGCTTGGACCAAGCTTCTGCTTGTAGACGTAGTGCTTGCAGTTTTCAACATGTTTGCACAATAGATCACAAGTCAAAACTGTTCTTGTGTACAGAAAAACTCTAGTAACACTGTGGTGAGCTTAGCTGCAGGGTCAGGGTTGGCTAATTAAGCCCTAAGCCACCCCCATTCCCAGCAGCATGCAGATTCCAGCAATGGGAAGCAATTAATCAGCTGCAAAGACAAGCAGCCATATACAAGTTAATAGGGCAGTGGTCTTGCGATATGAAGCAGGGTAATGTCTGGCCTGTATTAGCAAAAATCCTTTTGATTACTAGAATGTTCTATCTGAAGAGGAAACAGCATGTTCTTTTATGGCACTAAATGGTCTAGTTGCTTCAATACAAGCAGTTGCCTTTCTAATAGATCTCGTTTGTGTCTTTAGGCTATTATGGCTGTAACACTGCTGCTACTTAAATGAGTCACCTTGAGTTGTGCAATTTATTGATAGAGATGTTTTTAAGTAACTGCTTACAATTAACACAAAGCTAACTGCCTCGATTAGATGGGTCCACACTTCAGTGGTGTCTCTGCCACAGTGGTGTCTCTCTTCACACTCTGAACTAGGCAGTCAGAATCAAGAGGAAAAGCAGTCCCCACAACCGCGCTGCAAAGCTCAGCAAAGCCTCACAGAAGTGCAACACAACCCACCGCACCAGACCTGTCCCTTAGGGTCTGAATTCAGCTGCGAAAGCAGCCAGCACTCAGAGGAACGCAGAACCTCACTGCTTCCTTGCCTTGCAATTACAACTTAGTTAATTGTCTACAACTGTGCCAAGGAAGAGAGCGAGGAAATTCCTTTCTTGACCCTTCCAGCAATTGACTTGTGCCCTGGAGCATGAGATTTGATTACTCCTGTAGCTTATTTTCCTCAGGCAGTTGCTTCTTGGTAGCTCTTGTGTGACAGTTTCAGAAAGCTTTAGGCCAAGTCACAAGAGCGCCGGGCTGGTTGAAGCTCAGCTTACATTGTGTTATCACTGTTGGATATCCCTCTCTGGTGCGTGCTGCATTAGCAGACTGTGAGATTTTTAACTTGGATGCCAGTGATTTTCTCACTGGCACGGCACTTAAAACTCAAGTTTCTTCCAGTAGCTAGAATCCAGTCTGCTACACTGTCTTAAAACATCTTTGATGAATGTACAAGAGAAGAAGCACCTCTCACTTTGAAGTTTCACAGAGGTTCTGGTGGTGACCACTGTTATTTTTGTCAAGCTGTAAACATTTGTGTAGGTTTATTCTGCAAAGACAGGAAACAGCTGGATTTCTTCAGAGAGGCAGTGGTTCAGAATGTTCTGGTTTCATGCTGGAAACCAGTGTATCCTTAGAATCTCATTTGTTTACACAGTTTATTAGGGTTGGAAGGGGCCTTCAAAAGCCATCAGGTCCAACCCTGCTGCTCAAGCAGACTACAATGTTGTTGTGATGTGTTTGTTCAAAAAGGGTGTCTTTCACAACCATCTGAAGAGACATTGTAGAGACATGAGTGCCAGCCTCTTCTCACAGGCAGTTTCATAGAATCCTAGAATGGCCAGGGTTGGAAGGGACTTTAAAGATCATGCATTCCAACCCCCCTGCACAGGCAGGGACACCTTCTCTAGAGCAGGTTACTCAGGGTCCCAAGCCAACTTGGCTTTCAACATTTCCAGGGATGGGGCAGCCAATCTCATCAATCGCTCTAATGTAAGAGCTTGGACTTCTTTTAGAGGGGGGAAAAATGTGCAGGGGAAAGGAGAGGTTTCACCTGGATCCATTTCTTACTCTGATTTTCACAAATAACTGCACTACCAAACAAGGTCACGAACTACAGATTGGGAACCCAAATGAAGTGTTAAGGCAGGAAGTGGAAGAAATCAGACCAGTCTTGTCACCAAAGAGAAGATTGGGTGTAACTGCATCATCCAATCATCAACAGGTAGCTTTAGCTCAATTGATTTTGTCAGACTGGGTATTGTCTGTCCTCCTGCAGGCAGCATATAGCCTGAACCAACTCCCAGCTGCTGGCTCTGGCTCATGGGACAGAAATGCAATCACACCCACACCTGAGGGGATGAAATCTGCAGTTAAGGGACTGGGTAATGCAGAGGTTGTGGCTGAGGGTAACTGCTCAGAGGTGACTTCAGCTCTGAAACAATCTCTCCTTCTCTGCTACAGAAGGAATGGAACTCAAGCATTTTAGTAATAAAATGCTCCTGATTAGAGCACACTTGTGCAAACATTCCAGCACTTGATTTCTACTTATATGAATTACCATGGAAACAACACTGTTCTCAGGCTTGCTTGCCTACTCAGGGGTGGAGAATTCAAAAGCCTCTATGATACAGAGTGCAGTTGATGTAGCCATGCAACTGCCATGAGCAAAGAGCAAGCTAGCTAGGTTGACTGGGGCACCCATCTACAACAGAATCACACAATCATCATAGCTAGAAAGGACCTCCAGGACCATCAAGCTCAGTTCTCATCCCAACAGCTCTATAACCCCTGGACCATGGCCTCAAGTGCTCTAGCTACCTGATTTTTAAACACCTCCAGAGATGGTGACTCTACCATCTCCCTGGGCAGTCTGTTCTAGTGCCCAACCACTCCCTTAGCAAAGAACTTCTTCCTAAGGTCCAATCTAAACCTTCCCTGACGCAACTGGAGGCCCTTTTCCCTTGTCCTATTCATTAGCCATTTGGGAGAAGAGACCAGCACCAGCCTCACTACAACCTCCTTTGAGGTAGCTGTAGAGAGCAATGAGGTCTCCTCTCAGCCTCCTCTTCTGTAGTCTAAATAACTTCAGTCCCCTCAGCTGCTTTTCACATGGCCTGTTCTGCAGCCCTCTCCCCCGCCTCATTGACCTTCTCTGGCCCCGCTCCAGCCCCTCAATGACCGTCTGATCCTGTGGTGTCCAACACTGGACCCAGTACTCAAGAGTACCCAACAGTACTGGGTGTGGTCTCACAAATGCCCCGTACAGGGGCACCATCACCTTCCTACCTGGTCACCTTGTTCCTGATCCAGGCCAAGACGCCTTTGGCCTTCTTGGCCACCTGGGCACCCTGCTGGCTGTGTTCAGCTGGCTGTCAACCAACACCCTCAGGTCCTTCTCTGCCAGGCAGCTCTCCAGCCCCTTGTAGGTTTCATGTGAGCTTCCATACCCTTTTCCCTAGCTTTTTTGAACACTTTTCTTCTTGCTTGTGTCCCAACAAGGGTTTTCAGCTCTTTAGTTTTTGGAGTTTCAGTTGCTTGCTCATTTCTAAGTATTTCCTGCTCATAAAATGTCCAAGAGGGTATTTTGTTTGGTTTTGTTTTTAAATTGCCAGACTCTTGCCTGTCAGACATTCCAAATTCTCAAGTTATTTTAGGGCCTCTTGTTATTTAAGAAATCAGCTTTATCCCTTATTTTTCTCTCAGTTGCTGCCAAGAAACAAATGACACAGACTTGGAGAACATTTTCCCAACGTGAGGGGAAATTACCTGACCCAGCTTTGCTGCCACCTCACATTCCGAATAGGAGCTAACTGGAGGAGTCTTTCAGTGGGCACCTTGAAAGTCCTTCAGAGTAAGGGTTTAAACACAAGTGCTAAGTTACTCTTTTCTGTCCTATTAGCAGCATCTTCCTCAGGGAGATTTTTTGCAGACTGTTACTTAGAGTTTTCCCACTTCAAAGGAAAAGGAAGGTCATGTGAGACAAAGGGAAGGCTGACTGCATTTGGTTCAGGCTGTGGCAGGGTTAGAAGTCCTCACATCTTCCAGCTGTGAGCTTGTCCTTATCATTGCACAACGGTGTGTACTCCTTGATTGCTTGCTAGACTGCAGGATGAGTGGCTGGTGAGCAGCCTGGCAGAGACGGACCTGGCAGTACTAGGTGACAACTGGCTGAACAGGAGCCAGCAGGGTGCCCAGGTGGCCCACAAGGCCAATGGCATCCTGGCTTGGATCAGCAATAGTGTGGCCAGCAGGACTAGGGATGTCATTCTACCCCTGTATTGGGCACTGGATATGCCTTCCCTTGAGTACTGGGGACAGTGCTGGGCCACTCACTTCAAGAAAGAGCTTGAAGGGCTGGAGCAGGTCCACAGGAGCAATGAGTCTGGGGAAGGGACTGGAGGGAAAAGTTGATGAGGACAGATTGAGGGAGCTGGGTGTGTTGAGCCTGGAGAAGAGGAGCCTCAGGAAAGACTTTCTCCCTCTCTCTCTAACTCCCTGAAGGGAGGTTGTAGTCAGGTGGGGGTCAGGCTCTTTTCCCAGGCAACTAGCACCAGGACAAGAAGGCAGGGCCTGAAGCTGCCAGGGGAGGGTTAGGTTGGATGTTAGGAAGCCCTTCCTCACAGAAAGGTGATCAGACCCTTGAATGAACTGTGCAGGGCAGTGGTGGAATCCCCATCCCTGGAGGTGTTTAAGGACAGCCTGGCTGTGACCCTTAGTGCCCTGGTCTGGCTGCTGTGGTGGTGTCAGGTCCTGGGCTGGGCTGGATGAGCTCAGAGATCTTTTCCAGCCTCAATCGTTCTGTGATTCTCTTTAGTGAACAAAAGAGAAGAGCCAGGCTCAACGCTGGTAGTAAATGAAATGCTTGGATGTTTGAGGAGGCATCACATGAGAAGAGCTGATCTAAGTTCTGGCTTATTGGAGTATTTAGGGTGTTACTATATAGATTCCAGATTTTAAAGAGTTATTACAAAGTCTATATTGTGGTAAACTAACATTTTTTGCCAAGTAAAGTATCCCCTGGAATACGCCAGGCAGGATCCATATCACAACAAACCCATTTTCCCCATGGCAGATAAGAATCGTGCATTCGCCAAGTGCTGCAAGAGCGTCAACATGTCCTGCAGGAGCCCTGCGCAGCAGGTATGCACTGTGATCCGTGAATTTACTCTTTAGGAAACAAATGGGGAAGAGTGGAGCGGGGAGGCCGCACAGCATGAAAAATGATCGCTGTGCAGGATACTCTGGCTGGTTGCCACGACTGAGCACAAGCCTCTGCGCTGGCTCACATCTCTCATAGCGGGCGTTTTCCTTACCAGGCTGACACCATCCCCGCACTTGGAAAGTGAAAGTTTGTTAGAGGCCCTGGGAACCCAGCACCACTGCTCCGGTCAGGGGGATGCTCCAAGGGCTCTTTGCCTTTTATTTTTCTTTTCCTCTGTAACAGCTGCAACCCAGCAATTAGCTCACTGTCTGGGTCACTGACGAGCATCCTGAGCTGGGGGACCTCTGAAGGGGTCTGGATCGGTGTCCTCAGCCCCTCACCAAACACAGGACAGCACAGGCAAGGCTGAGCTTTGTTGAGCTGGGGCTGGTTTGTACTTTGGCTTTGGTTTGCAAAGCCCCAGCAGCAGGATGCAGCTGGGCTCATGGGCCAGCTCCTTGTTTCACGACAGCAAAATGGTGCTGGTGGCAGCTTCCACCTGTGTGCATCCTTTGCTGATGCCCAGGGTCTGGATGCTATGGTAGGGGTGTCTTTTGGGGGCTGTATGTATGTGTATTGCTCAGGGAAGCGGCAGAGTCACCATCCCTGGAGGTGCTCAAAAACCATATAGGTACAGCACTTCGGGATGTTTTAGTGGGCATGGTGGTGCTGGGTTGATGGCTGGACTTTATCTTCCAACCTTACTGATTGTGTGTGCATGCACACAGGTGTACACGTACACACACACATGCGCGGGCGTAGGTTTTCAGGTAGGGCTGAATCGCACGAAGGCTCCTGGCAAGCAGCAGCAGCAGGGTGTGACCCCGGGCTAAGGTGGAAAGCTGCGACGCCCCCGGGTTCCCCGACGGAGCTGGGAAGACGGAGGGCTGCCCTGCCTACACGGAACCTCGGGGGTGAGGATGAGGAGGAGGGAGGGTGCAGGTAAACGCACCCCCAGCCCCAGGCAAGGAAAGCGGGGCCCTCCCGGAGCCGCCCTGTTTGTTGGATAATCCCGAGGGCAGGAAAGCGCCTCACGACTCACACGGTGAGAAGCGCCCGGAGCCACCCCTCCGCCCGCTGCACCCCGACTTGGGGGGGGCCCGTCGTGTGTTCTCCCTCCCCGCTACGGGTCTGTCCGTGTGTGTCTGTCCCGTTTTTCCATTCCACCTTCCCTTCCCCGTTTCCAGCTCCACTCCGCCCGCCCCACGACCCCTGAAGCGAGCGAACCACTCCCCTCGAGGGTGTCCCCACGCCCCGGCCCCATCGCGGGGAGGGTGGAGTGGGGTCAGCGGGGCCCTTGAACTCGAAGCTGGGGTCTG
>JAOXOE010000001.1:61235555-61294152 GCA_028565055.1 Phoeniculus purpureus
CTCCGCCCCGCCCCGCCCCGCAGGGGACCGGCCGCAGGCAAAGACGGTGGCGGCGGGGGGAGCGCTGGGGTCTAGGGATGCGAGGGAGAGTGGTGGCTAATTCTGTCTCCCCGAGGCAGCCGGACGGGGACGGGGACGGGGAGGGTGCCTGCCCTCCCGTGCCAACTTCAGAGACGGAACAGGGGAAGGAGCATCCGTGCGGGACCTGGAGAAAGAGGAAGGGAGAGTCCCCGCCTGTCGTCCTCCCCTCATCTGTCCTTTTTTTCCGCAGTGATGCTGATGGTGCGGGTGGTTTGTACTTCTGTTTGACTTCATCTGTCTCTCGCCGGGACTAGAAGTACCTGTCTGGAGAACAAGCGTTGCATCAGAGGAGGTTTAGATTGAATCTTAGGAAGACGTTCGTTCTTGGGAGAGCGGTTGGGCACTGGAACAGGCTGCCCAGGGAGGTGGTGGAGTCACTGTCCCTGGAGGTGTTTAAAAACCGACTAGCTAGAGCCCTTGAGGCCATGGTCTAGGGGTTAGGGAGATGTTGGCTGGATTTGATGATCCCAGAGGTCCTTTCCAGCCGTGATGATTCTACAATTCTATGATCTGCGCACTACCTACAGAAGAAGCAGGGTATGAAGGAGACTGTTTATTTTACTGAGTGTTTGTGTTAGTAGGTAATTCCTCCCAACTCTGCAATTCAGTTTGAGTGAAATAAGCCAATGGAAAGTTTCTAAAAAGCTCAGCAGGGGCATAATGATTATTTAATCCTTTCTAAGGACATTTTAGTGGAAATAATACAAAATCATGTTGTATTTAAAATGTTTCCTTAAGGATAAGATAAAGTTTGGGGAATTCCCCAGCAAAGATGATTTGATTTCAGGGAATAATGGATTATGTCTTTAAAACTCATCTTCCATCTGTTTTCCAGCATGTGATGTGTCAGCTCTTTCCTTTCAAAGTCTCCTGTGCTCTAGAGTTTTAATTTTAATCAGTGGGAAAAAGAATACAGATATCTGTTTGCCCCTTGGTTCCTTTCCAAATGAACCGTGGCGTCATTCACAGCTTGAAACACCCTCATGTGGTGTAAATGCAGTATTGAATATTATCAAACACAGGGCTTGCTAATGCCAGTGCTTTGCTAAGTAAATGGGCAAACAAAGGCAAGAGAGAGAAGTGGATAATAGGTTGATGAGAACTGACAGGAGGCAGTGAGCGGTAGACAAAAAAGGGTTGCAAGTCACTATTTAAAAGGGTCTGTTACATGATAGACACAGACATCACGGCTAGAAAGGACCTTCAGGATCATCAAGTCCAGACCTCAGCCCAACAGCTCCCTAACCCCTAGACCATAGCCTCAGGTGCTCTAGCTACTCGGTTTTTAAACACCCCCAGGGATGGTGACTCCACCACCTCCCTGGGCAGCCTGTTCCAGTGCCCAACCACTCTCTCAGAAAAGAACTTCTTCCTAACTTCCAATCTAATCCTCCCCTGATGCAACTGGAGGCCATTTCCCCTCTTCCTATCATTAGCAATTTGTGAGAAGAGACCCAGCACCAGCCTGGCTAAAACCTCTTTTCAGGTAGTTGCCCTTCTCTGGCCCCACTCCAGCCCCTCGATGTCCTTCTGATGCTGTGGTGCCCAAAACTGGACCCAGTACTCAAGGTGCGGTCTCACAAGTGCAGAGTACAGGGGCACCATCACCTCCCTACTGCTGCTGGTCACCTTGTTCATGATCCAGGCCAGGATGCCGTTGGCCTTCTTGGCCAACTGAGTACTCTGCTGGCTCCTGTTTAGCCAACTGTCGACCAACACCCTCAGGTCATTTTCTGCCAGGCAGCTCTCCAGCCACTCTTCTCCCAGCCTGTAACTGTGCTTGGGATCTGCAGTGGACCGAGGAAAGGAAAAGGGTGCAGTGACGGCTGTGATGTTTGTGTGGCAGAGTGCAGTGGGCAATGAATACGGATGGATCTTTGGACTGCTGCCACACTTGAAGCAGCAGCGTTTCCAATGCAGCGGTGTCTGCAGAGCTTTGTGATGGAGTGTGTCTGATGGTTTTAAATGTTAAATAATTCCATTACAGTCAGGGTAAAAATGGTAATGAACAGCTTGGAAGAGTGGAACTTAGACTGACATGAAATGCTGAGCAATTAGCTTCTCTCTGGGAGAGTGGATCCTGCAGTTTTCTTCTCATCAGTAGCAAAGTGACCTTTAAAATACGCGGATGACACAGAAGCCGCTTCAACAGCTTATTTGATGTATTGTCTGCTGATAAATTGCATGTAAGGATTTGGAATTTACATAGCACAGTAGATTTTTGACCAAAAAGGAAGATTTTGAAAACATTAACCGAAAGCTTTTCAACCCTCTTGAATAATGGGCCATGTGTTATCAGGGTATTGGGCAGATAAGGAGGAGGTGGCTAAGCTCCTGCAGCACTTGATGCTATCGACTTGTTTTCAGTTGCATTAAAGCACTGTGAGGAGTTCATTGTTCTGGCTTTATGTTCTCTGTATGGAAGCGCAATTGTCCCACACTGAAACTGAAATAAAATACATTAGTGAGTGTGGAATTGGCTGACAGCGAAATCCATTCTCCTCTTAGTGCTTAAATAGCATCAGCCTGAGCCGAAGGGCTAATCTGTGTGTTTGAAAATAGGAGGGTTAGGGGTGTGGGAATGGGATTGGAGCTGCCCATGACATTGGATTGTACTCTGCACCACAGGAATAGCTGAGCTCCTTCGGTAAATCCACACCAGGCATAAGTATGGCTGTGTACTGCAGGGGCTGGAGCGGGGCCAGAGAAGGGCAGTGAGGTTGGAGAGAGATCTGGAGAACAGGCCCTGTGGAGAGTGGCTGAGGGAACTGGGGTTATTTAGTCTAGAGAAGAGGGCGCTGTAAGGAGACCTTGCTCTCTGCAGCTACATCAGAGGAGGTTGTAGCAAGGCTAGTGCTGGTCTTTTCCCACAAATTATAATGACAGAATGAGAGGAAATGGCCTCCAGTTGTGTCAGGGGAGGTTTAGATTTGATCCTAGGAAAGAGTTCTTTGCTGAGAGAGTAACTGGGCATTGGAACAGGCTGCCCAGGGAGGTGGTGGAGTCCCCATCCCTGGAGGTGTTTAAAAAGCAAGTAGCCAGAGCACTTGAGGCCATGGTCTAGAGGTTAGGAGGCTGTTGGGCTAAGGTCTGGACTTGATGATCCTGGAGGTCGTTTCCAGCCATGACGATTCTATAATCCGTGGGGAACAGATGGAGAAGTTTTACTCAGGCCATCCTCACTGCCAAATGTGACTCATATGAGAATGCTCCAGCAATGTGGAAAACTACAACACTCTACTGACCTTGATAGAGAAATAGAAATCTCAGCTGTATTCCTTTTTTCCTGCCTGCTCAGGCATTAATTTTTTCTGCCACTTAAACACAGACTTCAAGTGGAGTAGTTGATATTCTCAAGTGACAAGACCCTTAATAATTTGTGAGTTTAGTCTGTGGAAAATAAAACTGTAGTATGATTGCACACTTGTTCCCTTAGGCCATGGCAATTAATGTTCATCATTGCAGGGTTTGGTACTGATTACAGAACAAAATTACACAGTTTTGCAGAGATGGAAAGAGGCTGAGGTTTTGGGGAAGGGAACAGGCAATTTAACGCTCTTCTTTTCTAGAAAAACATAGGAAGGATTTTTAGACCACAAGAAAGTTCTTCTAGTAGTTTCTGCTGGCAGGTATTTGTGCATCACTTCTGATGTACTCAGCTGAAGCTTCACCCTTCAGTGCTGAATGGATGCACCTCTTCCTTCCCTTATCACTCTGATTTTGAGCTGTTGGCATCCCACACAGCCTAAATACCTTTTGTGGCTTAAAGGTCTAGAAACCATCTTAACTGCAAGAGCCAGAGTGTTCTTATGCTGCACATGGTAGCCTGGGGATGTTGAAACCAACCGTGAATAAATGAGAAAGTCATTGTGGGGCTGTAGTACTAAAGCACCTCGATGTTGTCACATGCTCCAGTACTATTGAAAATGATGGCAAAAGGTCAGAGACTTTGGGGAGGCTGTGAAGGGAGTGGGTTTTAAACTCTACCCAATCCAGCTTTAGCCCCCTTCTTCTCTAGCTAATCTGATGGCAGAGAACTGCTAAAGCCTACTTAGATTCCTTTTGACCACACCAGAGCACAACCTACCTGCTTCCTTTTGGACTCTGCTGCCTGTTGTACAGGTCCCATCTTCTTTTTGAAAGATGTGACCTGGCAAGGACACCAGGGATGCCATGTCAGCGCTCAGCACTAACAATTTCCATGTTAACAGTGTCGCTGGCCATAATGAATTACTGCCCACGACACAGAGACACCCCCAAATCATAGACTATTAGGATCATAGAATGTGTTGGGTTGGAAGTGACCTCCAAAGGTCATCTAGTCCAACCTCTCTACACCAAGCAGGGCCATCACTCAGCAGACTAGGTTGCCCAGGGCCTCATCCAGACTGACCTTGAATGACTCCAGGAATGGGGCCTCCACCACCTCTCTGGGCAGCCTGTTCCAGGGATCCCCCACCCTCAGATTCAACAACTCTTTCCTAACGTCTAGCCTGAATCTGCCTTTTTCCAGCTTCAAACTATGACCCCTCATCCTGTTGTTCCCTTCCTTGGGAACAGCCCTTCCCCAGCCTTCTGACAGCCCCTTTCAGGCTTTGGAAGGTCACTATAAGGTCCCCTCAGAGTCTTGTCTTCTTCAACCTGAACAACCCCAGCTCTCTCAGCCTGTCCTCATAAAGGAGCTGCTCCAGCCCTCTGAGCATTTTCATGGCCTCCTCTGGATCCACTCCAACAGGTCCATGTCCTTCTCATGTTGCGGGCTCCAGGGCAGAGTAGAAATGGATGCCATTAGACTGCACTAAAACTGTGGTTGCAAATGGAACCTAAGGAGCTCACATGTGCTATTTTGCTGTGCAGTCACAAGCTGTGGTGGTGGGAAAGTGGGAAAGAGAGCTAAGTGCTGTAAAGTACCGATGGACCTGGCACAGATATGGACCAATGGCATAACTAATGGAACATGCTGGATTTCCCACATAATAACCCTGCTTTTGGTTCAAGGTATCATTACAAAAGATTTATGATTCCATTCCTATGGCTTTGCTGAGAGAACTCAGGTTGTTTATCCTGGAGAAAAGAAGACTGAGGGGAGATATTACTGCTCTTTGGAACTACCTGAAAGGAGGTTGTAGAGGTGGGGATTGGTCTCTTCTCCCGTCACTAGGATAGGACAAGAAGAAACCGCCTCAAGTTGGGTCATGGAAGGGTTAGACTGGACGTTAGGAAAAATCTCTTCACTGAAAGAGTGGTCAGGGATTGAAACAGACTGTCCAGGGAGGTCGTGGAGTTGCTGAACCTGGAGGTGTTAAAAATATGAGTAGATGTGGCCCTGGAGGACAGGATTTAGTGGGCTTTTTTGGGCATAGTGAGTTTGAAGGTTAGACTAAGTGATCTTGTAGGGCTACTCTGACCTTAATGATTCTATGTCCTATTCTCTCTAGCATCAGAGGCAAGTGTAGTCCTCATGGTAAGGGGAAGCAGAGCTGCACGACAGCTGAATGCACAGGGAACTTATATTCTTGTCTGGGAGCGAGGAGTCCAAGCTCAGGAATGCTTTGTGCAAACCTGTTACTGAAATTGTACCAATTTTAAGCTTGTCCAGTAGCAAAGCTCTAAACCCAAAAACGTCTTTGTTCCTTTCCTTGAAAAGGAAAATGCAGCTTTATGGAAGGAGATAGATTTCAAAAAACCCCACAAAATCAGAGAACATTAGGGATTGGAAGGGACCTGAAAAGATTATCCAGTCCAATCTCCCCACCACAGCAGGATCATGTCCAGGTGGGTTTTAAAACGTCTCCAGAGAAGGAGACTCCACAACCCACCTGGGCAGCTCCTGCTCCAGTGCTCTGCCACACTCAGAAGTTCCTTCTCAGATTTATGTGGAACTTCCTATGTTCCGGCTTACACCCAGTGCCCCTTGTCCCGCCATTGGATTCCACTGAGCAGAGCTTGGCTCCATCCTCCTGTCACTCACCTTTTCCATATTTATCAACATTTATGACGTCACCCCTCAGACTCCTTTTTGCCAAGTTCAAGAGACCCAGCTCCCTCAGCCATTCCTCATCAGGGAGATACTCCACTCCCTTCAGCATCTTTGTGGCTCTGCGCTGGACTCTCTCAAGCAGCCCTGTGTCCTTCTGGAACTGAGGGGCCCAGAACTGGACACAATATTCCAGAGCGTCAGTGTGACCTTTGGTGAGCGGGAGCAGGTAGCAGGGGCTGCCCTCTCGAACAGCCTTCCCGGAGACCCTGCCAGTGTTATCGCCGGTCACTCCCGGCTCCGCGTCAACCCCCCACAGCCCCGCACTGCCTCGCCCTCAGGAAGGGGAGCGGCCTGGGGCGGGGCAACCCGTGGACAGCCAATGGCCGCGCGCCGTGGTGCCTTGACGTCACCGCCCCGGCGGGGCCGCACCTGTTACATAAAGGGGCGTGGGGCGCAATTACCGGCTGTCACTCAGCCCGACCCGGCCCAACGGGTTTCGGTCGCGCTCCGCTCCCTCTGCCGGGATGGGGCCGCCGGCAGAGGGGGAGGGCGGCCGACGGAGGCGGAGAAGGAGAAAGAGTGCCGCACCGGACAGCAACGCGGACTGGATGGGGTCGCTGCCGGCGGCGCTGCGCTCCTGCCCACTCTCCAATTTGGCAATCCCTGGTAGGGCGGCTGTGCGGAGGGGACTGTGCGGCGGGGCCTGACGCTGGGGGGACGCGGCCTGTTCCATCACAGTCCTGTGCTGACAGGTGCTTGGGCAAGGCCTGCTGGGGAGGCCTGGTCCTGAGGGGTTGCCAGTGCTCGGCACTTGGGTGATAACTAGGGGTGTTCCAGCTGTGCAGAAGGTCGGGCTGCAGGCGTCAGAGCCCAGTTGGGTGTCTGAGCACATGTCTGTGAGTAAGGGCTGACGGAACCTACTGCCTGGGACTGGAGCAGGAAGGAGGGCTGAGCCTGCTGGCTTGTAGTAGAAATAGTGTGGCTAGCAGGAGTGGGGAAGTGAGTGGCCCCCTGTCTTGGGCACCCTTTGGCTACTGGCTTCAGTTTTGGGCATCTCATTACCAGAACTTCTGTCCATCTGTAAATGTCAAAAAATACTGTACCGTTGTTTGTAGATGCCAAAAGTAAAAATTTTAGGGTGACTACCATAGCATCTCTTTCTGATATTAAGTGTTAGACTCTGGTCCTTAGTGGTACAGATTTGTTCCTTTGGCAGAGGAATCTGCTTCTGTTTTAGTGAACAGTGATCAATCAACTTGTTGCTGTAGTAACTTCAGGACTCTGCAATTTCAGAGTGCTGTGATAGAGGTTGTGTTATGTATATTGCCTCTGTCCCTCACAAACATCACGCAAGCAGGTTCGCAGCAGAGAAACTGAGGAAATAAGATCTTTTTCCTGATGCCATTCTGCTTTTAAAATTATTAGTTTACTTGAAAATGTTTGCTATGTATGTTCATTTGTGCTCGAAGTTGTTATGTTTTTCCATTCCTTTGCTGTGTGTGCCTCACGTAACCTCCAAGAAGGATGCAAAGATGGGATTATATTTTGAATATGTTTTAGTCCAACAGTTATTTTGACAAAGTGGATTTTTCATGAGGTGCTTGACATAGCAACCGTTTTGGGACCTGAGGTGGTGTTGCTAGCGGTGTGCAAAAAAGGGGTTCTGCAAACAAGGTTGCAACTGAGGCATCTGTTTACAGATCCTGAATGGTAGTGAAGGTCATCTCTTCACCATGTGGGTGACAGAGCACTGGAACAGGCTGCCCAGGAGTGTTGTGGAGACTTCTTCTCTGGAGACATTTAAAACCCATCTGGATGTGTTCCTGTGCAACTGGATCTAGGTGATCCTGCTGTGGTGGGAGGATTAGACTGGATGATTTTTTGAGGTCTCTTCTAATCCCTAACATATTGTGATTCTATGATTCAATGCTTCTGGTTGCAGATGATTCTGGTTTTGGAGCTGCCTGTGTTTACTGCTTTTAAAAAAAAAAAGCAGCTGTGACCTCCAAGGCTCCTTTTTAACCTTTATTGTTCTAAGATTCCCTGAGCTATTAAATGTGGTCTGAAACAGTCTACCTGAGGCAATAGAAACCATAAGAACTGGTTGGTAGCAAGTGATGGTTAGAGTGGATGTTTCATGAGGTGTACAGTTGGGTGTTTACATGCTGATTTAACTCTGTTCTGAAAATAGAGAGGAACTGAGAAATTGATGCTCATCCTCCAAAACCTAGGTGTAACTGGTTCCAGAGTTAGGGCTTTTCTGCTGTTATTACAGGAAAAAACTCTAGAAACAATGCTAAACCAGTGTCATCTCATCTGAGGAAAAAATAAGACTTTATAATGTTATGAGGGAAGGAATATTTTGTGATGAGAAACTGCAGAATTCAAAGTAACTAAAATGGCATCAACTTAAATGTGTAAGATGCAGCCCACAAAATGAATCACCTTCAACAAGCCACGACCTTGAGTGAAACTCTGGAGTATTTTCTCTTAATTATTCTGCAGACTAATCCTCTTTGAATGTGAGCTTAAAATTAAATTTAAATGTTTTGATTGTGAATGTGACCCTTGCCAGGTTATTGTGTAGTGTGTGTTTAATCTCAAGCTGGTCATGAACAGCTGTGACACTTATTACTTCTCCTGGTCATCTCTTAATCTGTTAGTTTTCTTATTCTCCTGCTTGGAACACAAGCTGCAGTGCTTCCACCTGATATGCTTTCAAAGAAAATCAGCTACTTAAAGAATCTGCTGGGGAAGACTAACCTGTTTTTGCTGGTAATTCATAGCACCTTGGCATCTCCAGCCTGTAGTTTTAACTGCTTTCCTTTCCAAGTAATTTTTGCAGTATCCTAATTAGGTGCTAGAGTTTGAGAAATCTCTGCTTCTGAAGATACAGGACTGCTTTACAGTGTAATCAATTTCTGTATAAACGTGTATTAGGACAGGTGAAACACTTGCTGTCTCAGGCTCCCTTTTCTGTGCCTGTTCTGCTAGATTGTTTTGCTATCTCAAATGTTCAGTGCCAGCCTCCAAGCTGCTGGATCAATGTGATGAGCAGAACAGTAGAAAGTTATGTTTTCCTTTGTCTTGTTAAAATCCTGAAGAGGATTTACTTAATCCTGTCCAGGAGCAATCTGTTCTAATTAGAAATGTCCCTGTTCGTTGTAGAGGGGTTGGTCTAGATGATATTTAGAAGTCCCTTCCAACCCAATACATTCTAGGATTCTGTGATTCTGGCTTGGAATCACTGAGAACCAAGATGTAATGTGACACTCTTGATCACACTACATTCTTTGATTGGTTTCTAGTTCTAGTCAGGACAGTTAGTGGGGAGTTTTTCCCCTGTGCTGACTTACTTGCCTTGCCTTGTCTTCTAGAGGAAATTTAAAGAAGTTAATCAAATCACAGAATATTAGGGATTGGAAGGGACCTCAAAAGATCATCCAGTCCAATCCCCCTGCCACAGTAGTATCACCTAGATCAAGTCACAAAGGAACATGGCCAGGTAGGTTTTAAAATGTGTCCTCTGTCTCTTGCCTTCCCTTCTCTACTCCTACAAGTACAAACGAAGGTGTTCAGCAGTCAAACTTGGTGTAAAACTTCTGTGTTGATGCAGTTTAGAGGTGGATTTTTTGAGAAGTAGTTCCTTGTTCATGGAGTGATGTGTGCTGGATACCTGGCTGTTGAGGGGAGACATGGTGGTGGACTGCATCCTTCTTTGGAGTCCTAATTAAAAGGATCATTGAATCAGCTAAACTGTCCATCTGTTGGGTTGGAGCTCAAAGACAGGAGGTATATAAGGTCAGTGTTCCAATTCACACAGCTTTATTACCCATCAGTTGGTGTCTAGCATTCGATGAGGTAGTAACCATCAGAAGATGACATCTGCATAAATATGATTATATTGGTTGTGATTTGTAAATGCAGAATTTTCAGGATGAACTTTTCCTGAAAGGGAAAATGTTGTTACCTACATTGTCTACTTCATCTCAACTCTTGTTAGAGAGGGGCTATTAAAATATCTGCACAGATATGCCAATGAGACTTTCTAATGGAAGTTGTTCTGCTGTTCCCAAGTAATAGTGTTGCCTTTATACATAGCTGTGTGAGGAACTGATGTGGCAGTTAATGAAATCATTCTACTGGGTTTATGCAGGTGTTCACTGGAAACTCAGCCACAGGTTTTAGGGTTTCTTTTTTAAAGGATCACTATAATCTGCTTAGCAAAAATTGACTTGTTCTGGAAATGCCACAAAGCTTTCCTAAGGCAGCATGTGATGTCAGTTGAGGGAAGTGATTTTCCCCCTCTACTCTGCACTGGTGAGACCCCACCTGGAGTCCCAGGTCCAGTTCTGGAGTCTCCAATGCAAGAACATAGAGCCCCTGGAAGGTCTCCAGAGGAAAACAACCCAAATAGTCACAGAGCTGGAGTACCTCCCCTGTGAGGACAGGTTTGAGTTGGGGTTGTTCAGCCTGGAGAAGAGAAGGCTCCCAGGTGACCATCTAGCAGCTTTTCAATCTCTGAAAGGGGCTATAAAAAGCTGGAAGAGGTCTTTTGATGCAGGTGGTAGTGAGAGGACAAGGGGGAGAAGTTACATACTTGAAGAGGGGTGATTGAAGTTGGACATGAGGAACAAACTCTTTGCTGTGAGGGTGGTGAGATGCTGGAACAGGTTGCCCCAGGAAGTTATGGCTGCTCCATCCCTGTTCAAGACCAGGTTGTCTGGGATCCTGAGTAACCTGCTCTAGTGAAGGTGTCTGTGCCTGTGCAGGGGGGTTGGAACTGGATGATCTTTAAGGTCCCTTCCAACCCTGGCCATTTTAGGGTTTCATGATTCTAAAATTGTTTTCATCAGAAAAATCTATCTTCTATTTTGTTGGTTTGTTTTGGGGTTTTTTTAATTAAAACCTGTGTTCCTGGAGAATGATTTCCCTGCCTGTTAAGCGAGTGCAGAACAGGCTGAAGTTTTTATTTCAAGCAGAGCAAACCAATCAGTATTGACACAAATGGTTAGTGCTTTCCTTCTGTGTTGTGTGGAAGTTCCAACTTGCCTGTTCTTCCTGAAAAGACGTATGAAGAGAAAGAAGTACTGTGTAGTGAAAACAACAAAATTCCCCTAGAGGCTTCTAAGAAGAAAACGAGCCTTTTGCCCACACATTTGAGTGGTCACAAAGGAGCAATATAGGAATCTAAACGGAAGGCTTTTTTTCAGAGCAGGTATATCCATTCACACTATGAAACAGTAGAGATGTTCTGCCACATTCTGCCTTCCCAATGCAGAAAGCTGAGGTTGTTGATAAATGGCAAGTCATTGCGAACTCATAAACCTTAATGGCAGTAACTTCAACCAGTGACAAATGGGTTTTTCCTGGCTGGGAAGAAAAGCAAACTACCTTGTGATATTGTCCAAGACAAGTTTAAATTTTTCTCCTTTCTGCTTTCCTCTTTATACCATATCCTAATGCAAAACACCATTGCCTCGTTCAGCCTCTCCTCATCAGACTTTCCTTCCAGTCCCTTCCTCAGCCTCATTGCTTGTTCCTCTCTGCTCCAGCCCCCCAATCACTTTCTTGACGGGAGGGGCCCAGAACTGCCCCCAGTACTCAAGGGGAGGCCTCTCTTGCCTTTTTGCTTTCTTTTTTATTTATTGGTTACACAGACTTTGGCAAGAAGTACCTTCAGTCAGTGCTTCTGACTAGTCCATAGCCTTGCAACCAGAAAGACCAGCAAGATAGCTGTAGATGTGCTTGTACCTAAAAAAACTAGTGTTCTGGTCCAGTTTAAGTAACTGGCAGTGTACAGATGTTCTGTGTTGGCAGATCTCTGTGCTTTGCAAGTGTGTAGCTGTACTTTTAACATCCCTTGAAGGTAAATTTGAAAGCTTGTGATGAACACAGGTTGGTGAGAAGATGCTGATTTGTATCCCTGTGCTGCAACTGTATATGAAGAAACTGCAGTGGAATTAAAAGATGAAAAGAATGATATAGCTACTAATTGTTGAAATTCAAGGCTTAATAGCCTTGTTTAGTGTAGTTTGAGCTACAATGTGGGTTAATTTGACTGTTTGTTACTAAGCAGCATGACAAATAGACACACTGGAAAGATGTGCAGGTGTGATAATAAAAGGCTGATTTCTAACAATTAGCATAAAGGCTTCAGCAGAAAGAAGTCATACTGAACAGTCAAATACAATGCGTTTAACACAAATTGAATTAAGTGATCTATTTAACATACACTTAATTTTTCAAGCTAATTGTAAGGAGAGCATAAAGGGGTTTAAACATACTGATAAGTTAATCCACGTTTGCACTTGCTGGAATAAAATTACTTAAGTAGACTCTCCAATATTTAAACAATCTGGTGTCTGAAGGACACCTAGTTAATACAGCTATGCCCATAGCACAGCCTTTGGTTAAACTTCTGAGTATTTGAGGTATCCAGTGATATGACAAGGAGCAATGGGTATGAGCTGGAACAGAGGAGGTTCCACATCAATACCAGAAGGAACTTCTTCCCAGTGAGAGTGACAGAGCAGTGGAAGGGGCTGCCCAGGGGAGTTGTGGAGCTTCCTTCTCTGGAGACATTTAAAACACGCCTGACCATGTTCCTGTGTGACTTGATCTAGGGGATTCTGCTGTGGCAGAGGGATAGAGCTGGATGATATTTTGAGGTCCCTTCCAATCCCTAACATTCTGTGATTCTGACAGCTTTCCTTGATGCTTCCAGTCTTTGTCAGGTCAAAGAAGTGAAGCCAAACTAGACCAGCCATTGTCTGTTAAGTGATTAGCAGCCTCCCAATGTTTTTAATTTTGAATGTACAGACTCTGTCATGCTTAAATTTGATGCTTGCCGCTTCATGCAGAGTGTCTTCAGCCTATTGGAAGCAATTGGAATAATCTGTTTGTTATTTCCTGTGCCTGCCTGGCTTGCTTTTGGGAAGAGCTGAGCACCAGGCTGATGCCATGTCACTGGAGCAGCTTAGTAAGGTTTGCAATCAGCTCTAATCCGTTCTCATGTGCAGTGACTCAAGTGTGTGGCACATGCAGTAACATGCCCCTGGGGCCATTCTGGCTGGGGTTCTGGGCTCTCATTGCCAGAAGGACAATGAGGACTAAGTTGCCTGACCTTACTGTACCTTTTGATTTGTCAGTCTGTAAGATGGAAGTTACAAGTACATGTTTATTAGTTGCTTCATTAACAATCATTAAGCTCAATTTATGAGTAAATACAGGATGTTACCTGACATCTTAAGATTAGGAATCACCTGAAATGTTCTGCTGAGATTTATTGAGGGACTTTAGTTAACATTCCTGGGAAAGTGGGCAGTATAATTTTGAGATGTGCACCATCTGCATGAGGGTGAACACAGATTGTAAGTGATATCTTACACAGAACAATGGCTTCCCTGTGTATGTTATGAGTTTTGTAGTGCTCTCTCTGGTCAGGATATGACAGCTCTGTTACTATAGAGCACTGCAGCTTCTAAGTGTCTTCACGTGACCTTGTGTTAGATATGTTAGCAGCACTGAGCTGCTGAGGCAGTGAGGCTGGTCTGCTCCATGTTTCTAGTGTAGGCACCAGCTTTCACCTTTGAAATTGTACACTGATGGGTTTATTAAGGGTGTGATTCTTTTAAAAAGAAATTGTGGATCAGCAACCAGCCTGGCATTGATATAGCTTCAGAATGGCAAGGCCTTTCATGGAGTTCAGGGGTAGAGCAATAGAGATTGGGGATTATTTTGACATGGTACTGTGATCAGCTTACTGTGAAGCTTAACATCACAGCTAAGCTATAGTAAGAGCTAGTGGCTGAGCTGACAGCGTAACACAGTGATCTTAAAGTGTGGTGGGTGATGTGGATCCTCACCTAGCTCATACTCTTCAACCCTACAGTGCTGTTGCTACAGGTTTTTTAGCTTGTGTTTTATCTCTCAAAGTAAAAATGTTCTGGGTCCAGGTTTGGCCTAGGTTTTTGAGGCAGTTAGTGGCTGACCTTCTGTAAATGACTACTGAAAGTCTAATGGAACTCCTGCTATGTCTTCCAACCTCAGTATTGATGATGCATCTCTGTCATTCTTAGGAGGTGGTCTTCTAACCATGGAAAGGAGAGCTTGTTTTTTAGATGCTTCAGTTTGTGTTCTACTTGGTTGTATCTGCATATACATATTGTCCTCATTCTAATAGAGAAATTCTGTTTCCCAGGCTTCTAAGCAGAACTGCAGGGTCTTTTATAGTTGTAGAAGCATGTCACATACAGTTGTTTCTTAAATAGCAGCTGCCCTTTGAAAGCGTGCCCATTCATAAAGCTTGCAAAGTGTTTGTAGCTTGCTTTCCTTCTTGTAGCTTTCTAGACCTAGAAACAACTTTGCTTGCAGTAGTGGAAGGAGAAATGTGCTCTCTGTATCCTTAAGTGTGTCTTGTATAAAGCAATTTGCAAAGGAAAGGCTTCTGTAGCTGTAAAGTATATGGTCATGCTTGGGAAAGCAAGTTTATTCACTTGGGTAGTCAGATTTATCAGTGACACTGTCTGAGGGGAGCATAGTGGTGCAAGTGACTTCTGTAGGTGGCTCTAGAGACTGCTGCACAGTCCTAGTCCAGATGGAAAGAGAATGTTTCTTAATATGCTGTGTTCCAGCATATTAAACAACTTTACAGTGATCTAACAGAGGAAGAAATAAAATGGATGGAATCACAATATGTTAGGGATTGGAAGGGACCTTGAAAGATCATCCAATCCTCCTGCCACAGCAGGATCCTCTAGATCAAGTTGCACAGGAACATGTCCAGGCAGGTTTTAAACACCTCCAGAGGATGAGACTCCACAACTCCCCTGGGCAGCCCCTTCCACTGCTCTGTCACTCTTGCTGGGAAGAAGTTCCTTCTCATATTGATGAGAATCTGTTCCAGCTGACACCTGTTGCCCCTTGTCCTATCATTAGATGCCACTGAGCAGAGCCTGCCTCCATCCTCCTGACACCTTCCCTTTCCATGTTAATCAACATTAATAGGGTAACCCTTCACTCTCCTTTTTTTCAAGCTCAAGAGACCCAGCTCCCTCAGCTTTTCCTCATCAAGGAGATGTTTCATCTAAATGACAACTTAACCTGTCAAACCAACAAGCACTACAAGCATTTTTAACCCCTTTGTGCAAAGTGACTCATTCAGAGGCAGAACTGAAGTCTTACTTTGAAACATTGCAGCAGCTAGCAAGACACATTCTTCTGCATGGGAAGGTATTAGAAACTTAAATGTCTGAGTTGAAGCTTGCAGGCCTTCTGAAGTGTTTAGATTCTGTGTTTTGTTTGGAGTTCTGCATTTGGAAGAGAAGAAAATCTAGGTGTCACTCCAGAACTGCCAGCTATTTTTTGATGCAGTTTACTGTCACACTGACTAAATAGCTTCTGGAGCTGACATGCTTTTAAAAGCAATTGGCTCATTATTTGTCACTTTTTTCCTAGAAAACAATGAAAAGCCACGTGAGAAGCACACATTTATTCTGAAGAATTCATGAGGAGCCAGTCAGAATTAGTTGTATTGTTCATTTGTAAAGACTGGAAGCACACTTGCACAGCTCCTTCACTGTACTGCTGTACTTCTGTGCTTCTGAACTAGCTGGAATTCATGGAGGAAGAATGTGATTCAGGTGGTTGTGAACTGACACTTGGTTTAGGCACAGTGTGTTCTTCCATCTGGTTTTAAAACCCTTGATCGCATAATCCAAATGAGATCATAATCCTGTTTAGAGCTCTTATCCTGCATCACAAGAAATGCCTCAGTCAACTGAGCACTAGTGCACATATGAAAGTTTTGGCTAAAGGAGGCTGTGGAGGCTTCAAACATTGTCCTGAAATTGGAAATGATAAATTATGTGATTTGCTCTTGAAGAGTTTCAGGCAGAGAGGAGGAAATTCTGCAAGTGTATAATCCCAGAAGCAGGGACATACACCCTGGGCATACCATACATAGAGGGAATGTGCAGATGCTGGAAACATAGTACAAGGTTCCTGTACCCTCAGAGCAGCTGGAAATCACAGAACATTAGGGATTGGAATAGACCTTGAAAGATCACTCAGTCCAATTCCTCTGATACAGCAGGATCCTCTAGATCAAGTCACACAGGAATGTGTTGAGGTGGGTTTTAAATGTCTCTAGAGGAGGAGACTCCACAATTCCCCTGGGCAGCCCCTTCCAGGGCTCTGTCACCCTCACTGGGAAGAAGTTCCTTCTCATATTGATGTGGAACCTCCTCTGTTCCAGCTCACACCCATTGCCCCATCACTGGATGCCCCTGAGCAGAGCCTGGCTCTGTCCTCCTGACACCCAACCTTTCCATATTTATCAACATTAATGTTGGGGACTGACCTATTTGAGAGCAGTGTAGGAGAAGGGGACCTGGGGGTCCTGGTGGACAGCAAGATGACCATGAGCCATCAATGGGCTCTTCTCCCCTTCTACTCTGCCCCAGTGAGACATCTGGACTATTGTGTCCAGTTCTGGGCCCCTCAGTTCAAGGAGGACACAGAACTGCTTGAGAGAGTCCAGTGCAGAGCAAAAAAGATGAAGTAGAACACCTCCCTGATGAGGAAAGGATGAGGGAGCTGGGTCTCTTGAGCTTGGAAGAGAGGAGACTGAGAGGTGACCTCATTAATGTTTATAAATTTGGGAGGAGAGACCAGCACCAGCCTTGCTACAATTTCCTTTGAGGTAGCTATAGAGAGCAAGAAGGTCTCATCTCAGCCTTTTCTTCTCTAGACTAAACCCCAGTTCCCTCAGCTGCTATCCATAGAGGCTGTTTGCCAGCCCTGTCCCCAGCCTCATTGCCCTTCTCTGGCCCTGCTCCATCACCTTGATGTCCTTCTTGTCCTGTGGTGCCCAAAACTGGACCCAGTACTCCATGCTGTGTGTGCAAGACTTGCTTCAGTTTCAGACACACGGCTGTGTGTTCTGGGCATCTCACTTTTCTGAAATGCAATGTTGTTTGGTTTTGTTTCTAGGGTCGCATGATTCTTTCAGCTACTGGGTTGATGAGAAATCTCCTGTGGGACCAGACCAAGCTACAGCTATCAAACGTTTGGCCAGAATTTCTTTGGTGAAAAAGATCATGAAGAAATGGTCAGTGACTCAAAATCTGACTTTCAAAGAGCAGTTGGAAGGTGGGATCCGCTACTTTGATCTTCGTGTATCTTCCAAACCCGGGGAAGTAGGACAAGAGATTTACTTCATACACGGCTTGTTTGGCATCAGTGTATGGGATGGGCTGAAGGAGATCAATGCCTTTCTTGAGCAACACCCCAAGGAAGTAATCTTCTTGGACTTCAATCACTTCTATGCCATGGATGACAGCCATCACTACTTCTTGATCGACAGGATCAGCTCTGTTTTTGGATCTAAGCTTTGCTCTGTTGAGTGTGTAGAATATGTGACCTTACAGTACATGTGGGAGAAGAAACACCAGGTAGGGGAAGGGCCTGTAACCCAAAAAGTTAAGAAGTCAATACAGAGGCTGTGTGGTGTTCCACTCAGAGGTATTGACCTCTCAAACACCTGCTGTCAGCCAATGTAAAGCCCCCTGTTGCCTCCTTTATGCAGGGTATGTGTTTCCCTTCATTTATTTGCAGCTAGGCAGTCCCTCCAGGCCTGGTGTGGCTGCAGTGCATCCTGATCACAACCATGATCCTCACACAGAGTCACAGAACATTAGGGATTGGAAGGGACCTTCAAAAGATCATCCAGTCCATCCTTAAACAATATTATCCCAGAGGCCTCATGCTCATTACAAAGGTGGGTTTTTCCTATGTGGAAGAGCATGTTGTGCCAACTCATGGTGAGGGTTTGGCAACCTGTTTTCTTTGGCCAAAGCAGAACATACCTAAGCTTTAACAAGATGTCTACAGACATTTTTAGATACTTTGCAACCATCCAAATTCCAGTGGCAGAATTAACTGCCTCTTGTCTGTGGTCGCCACTTGTGTGCATACACAGAAACTGAGAGCAGTCTCGGTGAATGCACATACCTTTTTAGACTGTAAGATAGGTGAGGTTTTAAGGAATTCCTTTGAACTGTAGCTGTCAGTGCTTGGGTCCAGAATGAATTGCTTTCAAGTTTAGGTATGAGTATGAAGTGTTTCCCTCTTGATGTGCTGCCCCTGGTAGAACACCATGTTACAAGGTGTAAAATACAGACTTCTCATTTAGAGAAGATTTTGCTGACAGTAAGACTGGCTTTGACATCTCATACTGTAAGTGTGAGTGGAATGCTGTCATCCCAGTCAGCCTAGTATGCTCTAGCCACGTAACAGGAGTTATGCAGAAGATGGCAAGGCAGTTAATATCCTTTACTCCAAGTACAAAGGCTATGTTCTCTGCCAGAGCTTTGAAATGCTCTTAAGCTGAGCGTTCTAAATAATATTTTAGTATATTATTGGCAACTTATTCATTTTAAACTGATGAACCTTAAAGCCTGAAGCAGTCCTGTCCTTGTAACTAAACAAAATTGTCTCCTCCTCCTTTGTTGGTAATAGTGCAACAGTTACTGACACTCATGACTCAGGGCACTGCTTCTGTTTGCTTCATCCTCTTCTAGCTACTCTGGCTTGTGTTTGTATGCAGTACTGCTGCAGCTAGCAATGTAACATCCTGTGCGGAGATGAATATTGTAGTTGTGAACTTTTTTGTCCTTTTGTTTTGTTAGGTTCTCATATTCTACCACTGTCCCTTGTATGAGGAATACCCTTTCCTGTGGCCAGGAAATAAAATGCCGGCACCATGGGCTAATACAACCAATGTGCATAAACTGTTACAGTTCCTGGAGACAACTCTTGAGGAACGGAGTCGTTATGGTACTTTTCATGTTTCTCAAGCAATTCTCACACCTCGAGTGAAAACTATTGCACGGAATCTAGTTCGTGGCCTGAAGAACACACTTGTTCATAGGTAATGACTTGTCTTGACTTTTTAGTTCTTTGCTACAAAGTTTGATGTTGAAAGAGGCACTGATTAAGCAAGAAACAGAAGTGTTTGCTTGTAAGGAAGACTTGTGAAGTTTGCAATTTTCCTTTGTTCAAATCATTCATTTCTCACTGCAGTCATTACAAAACAAAAAATTGAGAACCAAGTGACAGGTTACATATTCTAGAGTGGCCAGGGTTGGAAGGGACATTAAAGACCATCCAGTTCCAACTCCCCTGCACAGGTAGGAACACCTTCACTACAGCATGTTACTCAAGGCCCCAGACAACCTGGCCTTCAACACTGCCAGGGATGGGGCAGCCACCACTGCCTTGGGCAACCTGTTCCAGCATCAAAGCACACTCGCAGCAAAGAGTTTGGTCCTCATGTCCAACCTCAATCTCCCCTCTTCAATTTTGGAACCCTTTCCCCTTGTCTTCTCGCTACAACTTGTGTCAGAAGCCCTCCCTCAGCATTTTTTTAGCCCCCTTCAGAGATTGGAAAGCTGCCAGAAGGTCACCTGAGAGCCTTCTCTTCTCCAGGCTGAACAACCCCACCTTGCTCAGCTGTGTTAAGTAGAAGTATTGTCTGGCAGTCAGGGCTCTTTCTGAATCTGATGCAATTCCATCAAATTTGGGCCAGATCTGTTTCAGACTCGTGATTCACTCCCAATTAGCTGAACCTGAACTTCAGAGAAAATAGCTTATCTGTAGGCTCAGTTCTGCATTTGTCTGAACAAACCTGACACACGTCAGTCATGACCAGTCCTGGGGATTTTTACTAAAAGGAAATGAACAGTTCAACTCTTACACCACTGACTCTTGTAGGATTACCTTGACTGTAAGTAAGATTAGAGGGTGTCCCCTTTGAGTAGTGTGGAGTGCCAGCAGTTGGTTAGTAGTGTTAAAGCATGTCAGAGGTAGGATCATGTTCAGGGTATGATCCCTGTGTGACTTGGCTTTAAGGCTCTATCACCTGTGGCCTGTTTGCCAAAATTTGCTAGAATTTTAACAACCCTGATGAGATCTGATATCTTCATTTGCTGTTTAATAATCTTTGTTTTGATGTCACTGCCAGTGCATCTTGCCATAATCAGAGTCACAGAACCTTGAAAGATCAGCCAGTCCTGTTCCCTGCCACAGCAGGATCCCCTAGATCCAGTTGCACAGGAACATGTCCAGGTGGATTTTAAATGTCTCCAGAGAAGGAGACTCTGCAGCTGCTGTTCCAGTACTCTTACCCTGACTGGGAAGATGTTCCTTCTCACACTGATGTGGAACCTCCTATGTTCCAGCTCACACTCATTGCTCCTTGTCCTGTCTCTGGATAATGATTGTAAGTTTCAAATTACTCCTGTATGGGTAGTCACAGCTAGTCTCATTTGACCAGCAACCAAACATTAAACAATGAGATGAATGCACAGAGCAGCCAGATCGTGTTCCATTTGCGACAATCACTCTTCGTTTCAGAAAGTATCCCAGGATTGTTATTATGAAACCAAAGCCAATGCAGCTTTTGAAGTCCTCTCCAAGAAGAGCATGTGTGATGCTTTTTCAGACAGAAAAGTTGTTGATAGGAGTAATGAAGTTGTAGGTTAATCAGAGTTTTCAGTCGTCTTCCTGTTTACAGACATTAATATGTAATTAAATATATTTTACAAAATGCAATTAAATCCGAGTGATGTTAGCCACAAAACATTCACGTCTCCACTCTGGTTTGCTCTTCACTCATGTCTGTGTAATCAGCATCAGGCACTAGGTGGTGCTCAGGTGCTTCAGGACTGGGGCTTGCTGTCCCAGTCTGTGTTTACATTTGAGCGTTGTTGATGGCAATGCCAAACAGAAAGCACGGATGTAGCTTATCTGAGCATGTTGTGTGTTAAAAGTACTGTTGTCCTGTGATTAAAGGAAAGCTCGTCCTGAATCTGTATTTTCAAACTCGCAAAGAATCTCATCTCGTATAACGAGCGAGCAGTTTTTAGTTCAAGCGACTCCTGGCACAGGTCTGGGCTGTAAGCTACTCTTAGGCTAGAAGCCTGGCTTCACTCCCTTCCTTTACCTAGGCCCCGTTGTTGCCACTTGTTTGACGATAAACTGAAAACTCAAAATCGATGCCACAGTTTGCTAAATCCTGATTTCATACGTAAGTATCTGAAGGGGGCGCTGCAGGAAAGCTGGGAATGCACCTTTATAGGATATAGGAACTTGTAGTGATAGGACAAGAAGTAATGGCCTTCAATTTAAATGAGGGTAGATCTAGATGAGGTGTGAAGAGGAAGCTCTTCACTGTAAGGGTAATGAGTCACTGGAAGAGGTTGCAGAAGGAAGTTGTAGATGCTTCATCAGTGAATGTGTTCAAGACCAGGTTAGATGGGGCTTTGAGCAACCTGGTTTAGTGAGAGGTGTCCCTGCCTAGATAATCTGAGTCACTTCCAACCCAAACTACTCTGCAGTTCTAAATTTATCGAAGCTAGCTGGTGTCTGTCTGTAAGTCTTTGTAGATCTGTGTAGATGCCTGCCTTCTCATAGGGAAATTTTTCCCTGAATACAAATGGTGAAACCTTGGGCTATGCTAAAGTTGAAAAGTGCAACATTTGCACTTACTTGACTAACATCCCTTGAGAGGGACAGTGATTATGCTTTTACTCAAGTCCTCTCTTCTTGGAATTGTGGACAAGATCTTTTTTCTGGAAGAAGAGCTGTGAGATGTCTGTTTAGCTTTTCTGCTTTAGCTTTTCCCTTATCCTGTTAGCTAATCTGCTTCCCTACCTTGTTAACTTTTTATACATGTTATGTCACTAATTTAAATTATTTCAATGTATTTAGTCACTTATCTCAAATCTTGAGGCTTGCATGTTAGAAAGCTTGTGCTGACTCCTGGCTATCATTGTGAAAGAAGTTACTCTAACAGTGGTTCCCACTGTAGAACTGGTAATTCCATTTAACTCATTTTCTGATGCACTTCACCTTTCTCTGATGATGGTGATATATTGTGGGATGCCCAACCACTACCTGACTTTGGTTTCCCTGATCCTATTGCTCTGGGTGCTCTGGAAACTGAAAAGTGTTTAGGGCAGCAGACTGCATTTCTTGGAAACAACTTTTTTCCTGCTCACTCTGAAGCAGAGGTGGGCAGGGGACTTTCTCTGGCCTTGCCTTGTGCTTCACTGAAATCCACTGTGGTGGAGTTGAGATTTTGGTTCAACATCTTGGGGAAAACTAGACCAGGATGGAATAAATACCAATTCAGCACTAAATGCTGAACCACGGTCTACTTAGTAAAGAGCTCATAAATTATATGGTAGTGTGGATTGATGATTGACTGATACTTGTATTTGACAGCTAATGATTGTCTTTAAAGTAAGCAGAGTGTATAGAGAAAAGTCTTGTTTAAAATGTCTATCTTCATTTCACTTCTTTTAGGAACCTGCCCATGATTTTAAACTGGGTGAAGGCACAGAAGCCAGGTGTTATGGGTGTTAACATCATTACGTCAGACTTTGTGGAGCTGGTTGACTTTGCTGCTACAGTTATTGCTTTAAACGACCTTCTTTTAGAAGATGATGAATCTACATCTACATCCTGATTGCTTGTCCTCCTCAGCAGGCATCGTTGTGCTGAGTGTTTTATTTAAGTGAAACTTATTATAATCTATTTATATGAAAGACTTCTAGAGGAAATGTGGTTAATTGTTCCTTCTTCTAGGCTGTGTGGATCTGAGCATAACAAAGTATTGCCCAAGCGCTGCTGCGTGGTCTGTGGCTACGTGTTTGACTAAGCTGTGCACACATCTGTTGCCGTCTGGCATGGTATCTGCTTGCCAACAAGAGACTGACCTCTGGAGCACATGAACCCCATTATGGTGTGTTTCCCTGGTGACTGGACTCACCATGCCCTCGTGCGTATGAGCATAGCTTGATTATTTCCTAATGCCAGGGCTCAAACCAAGGATCACCGCTGATCCCTTAGCGGTAATGTTACTGGGCTGGCTGGGTGGGTATTGTTCTTAGGCCACCTCAGGCACAGCTGGGCTCAGCTGGAGGCTGCTGCTGTGTTTATTGTACTGTTCTAGGCACTACCTCTGATTTCCTTGAAGAAATAATACTGGTGTTCAGGGGGAAGCTGTTATGCTGTGTTGAACATCTAAACTGTCCTTTGGACCTGAGAGGTGGCTCGGCACACTCTGCTTCTTTGGGCTCCAAACTTCTTCTGGACCTCTTTTATTTTACTTTAATTCTTCAGTGCATTGAAGCTGTGTCTGAGTGTGGTTTTTTTGGCATAAATGTGGAGAATATTTCAGGCTTGGAATTATGAGAGTCATTACTCAGAAGTTGGAATTCATGTTGTGAAGCATTTGAGCAACCACAGTGCAAGCCCTTTTCTTTTGCTTGCTGGGCACTTGTTTTTCTTCCCAAGACTTTTCTTGAGGGAAAGACTTGCACCCAGATGGCCTTTCTCTGAAAGGAGGTAGGTTAAGTGGGAGCAGGCTTGCTTATTCAAAAAACTGGAGCTTAAAACTTCTCAGAACTCAAATATTGAATATCTGTGATTTGCAAAGTGATCGTGAATTCAAAAGCTGAACCCAAAAGTTGGTGCTTGTCAGACAGCTGCAGCTATTGGGGAGAAACATCCCTGGCCCTGCACCCACTTATGACAAAGCAAATGGCAGCCATACAAGCACAGGCAGGCATTGGGGCTGCTTTCTGCAGTCGTCATTTTTGTGTTGATTCACAACAAACTGTGTACTTGAGCCAACACAGTCATGTATTTGGTGTTTATCAGTACTTAATGAACTATCTGATAGCAAGCCCACAGTCTGATTTTTCTTTGGCTTGAAAACAAAAACCCCACAAAATCCACAAGTTCCTGATCAGCAGGTACTTCTGATGAATCATCTTCCCAGAGCAACTGGTGGTGCACTAATTATTCAGTGATTGTAATATTTCTATTAAACGTGAAGGTATTTATAATAGAATGGGCTGTCTTCAAGAAGACTTTATTCAAAAGAAAAGTTCATCTACAGATTATTTGATAAATTTTGCTGAGTTCTGTGTCTGCCATCACAGCCTGACAGCTGAGAAAAATCTCAAACCTCTTTGGCTGGTTACAAACTTTGAACTCAGGAGAAGTTTATCTAAAGGTTTTTTTACAAACTTTGTATGTGAACCTTGGCCAAGTTCTGAGCAGACTCTAATCTGATTTATCTGTTTGCATGGTTTTCATTAGAGTTCCTTGAATATTTTTTAAATGAATGCTTTTTCTGGGGGGTGGGGTGTCTGTTTCTCAAGGTTTCTCCTTTCCTCTTGCACCTCAGAGGTGGGGGGGGTGAGTCATTAAAGTATATTTTTGGAGGACTAAATTTTAAGTCTCTAGTTTAAAACTTGATTGAAAACCCCAGCAGATGTGTTTTGGGGTTTTTCCATATTCTTTTGTCAATGCAACTGTTGGAACATGTTTGGAACAGCACTTTCTTTGCAAGTTATTTAAAATACCTGGGTTTTCCTTAACTGAACTATGTTAACCTACTTTTGTCATGGTATTATTAAATGTATGTGGTAGGATCCATGGGTCTTCTAGCTGCAAATTGTCTTAGAACTAAGAAAAAAAAATCTTGGCCTCGATGCTGATGTGGCAGAAATAGTGTTTGCAAGGCTTCCTGCAGAACTGGAGGTCAAGACGAGAAGGTATAGTGAGTATGACATTGGCATTTAAACCTTAATGTGTTTTCTACTGTATATGTCTACCTCAAAGAGACTTATTTGGCTTAAATATTTATATTACATGCAAAGTAATGACTGTTGTTAGTTCTTGTGTGTTATTTATTGGAATAGAGATGTGATGGTTGTAACTCAGGGCTATGTACTTCAAAATAGATAACCAAACTCCCAAGTTTCTCTTAATGTAGTGGCTGTTAGGTTTTGCCTCTCAAAATAGGGTAAAGACATGTTAGGTGGTAAGAGGAAAAAGAAATGGAAAATATCTTTAATGAAAGATGGAGGGGAAATAGTTCTTGCAAGCTTGGCCTGTTGGAAGATACTTCTGTCACTTCCAAGTGGTGTTTGGTGTTAGACAGAGAACTTCACAGTGTAGTGAGTTGGGCAATTGAGTAAGTACAGTTGCCTGTGACAAGATAGGTCCTATCTGGACTCCAAGCAACACTGATTTTGGTTTAGAAGTGTTGTTAGGGTAGTAGTAACCATCCTAAGCTATATGAACTACCTGTCTTGTGTTACATATTACAGCTCATAATAAAACTATGTGCCAGTATGATACAGCCTTGTCTTTCTGGCACAGCATCACAGCATAACCAGATTTTCTCACACTCTGAGCTTATTTAGACTTGGATTTTTGGCTGTGGACTCTATTTTCTGACACTACAGAAATTAAAAAGGTGAGCTAGACAAAAGGGGATAATCAAGGAATTAGGGTAGTAGCTGGCATCTAGTGCCCACCTTGAGGGTAGGAGTGTTTAGCCAAATTTCAGGTAGCAGAGTGGAACAGGTCTGGCAGGAGGGTGGCAGTGGCCACAGCTCATAATGAGAAACATGGCTGACATCTGGCCTCTGAGTGAGCTGCAGCTGGATAGAGCATCTTAACAGTCTGCAAGGTCATGTATGTATGAGCTTGAGGAAACTAAAGATGGGCATGAGAAGGCTTTGGGTTCCTTACTGTGGGTTCCTTAGTCCTGTTGAATGTGGTATTTGTCTTGCTCCTGTCTTCCCCAAGCAGTAGGGTTCATGTTTACATAGTTTTGATGGAAAACTCCCCTGAAAGAATTGTTCTGAGGACTTGAATTCTGTAGGAGCTGAGAGAGGAAAAGGCAGCTAGTAAGTGCTTGAGGGCAAGTACCTAAACTGTGTATTCTTGGTTACTTGTATGGGTTGTTAGTACAAGGTTAGGTTACTTATGCATTGTTTAATGCATGTCACTTCTGCATGTAACAACTGCATGCTAGGGCACTGGGGTTATACCCATTTTCCTGGCACTGATGGCTGCTGTGTGCAGTTCAAGGGCTTACCTGAGGCACAGGAGACTCCTGTATGTATCCCTGAAGGGGATCTCGAGATAAGATTGGTAAGAAGCATGTGGGGTTTTAACATCTTACCATGTGCTTGTAGGCAGAACCAGGAATTACTAGATTTTGCAGACTGACAATCTCTGAACTGCTGTCCCTAATACAACTCTGAAGCTGGGACTTGTAATATTACTTTTTCAATGAAAGACATTCCTACTAGCACAACATTCTCTTAGAAGCTAGAGGGTTACCAGCCTGCATGTGCTTGGTCTGTAATGGAGAGGATGCTGCTAGAGAAGTGCTGGAAAGAAGGCAAGCAATCAAGTGCCGTGGTCAGTAAGATGTCAGACAGGGATTTCTTCAGCGCAGAAGTGCTGACTGCAAAACAGCCCCTGTTCTGCTAAACAGACTCTTGGGAGAAGACAGTAATAGCAGAAAAATTACCTCTTTGCTCCTGGCACTTGCTGTTTTCTGCTGTGTGGTACTGAGTTAGTATGTTGGATTTCACAAAGCATCTCTGCTGTAAAGCTGCAGCACATCTGAACAGGGATTTTGGCTTAAACAGAAGCAGTGCATTTGCTAAGATGCTTATCTGTTCTCCTCTGGTGAAGCCTTTGGAAGGACTTGCTTTGCATACCTGTCTCAGGTGTCAGAGTTCACTGTTGTATCACCTAGCAGACCAGGGTTTAGGGCTTCTATATGTAAAGAGCAGACATGGCTGTTTTGATCTACAATTGGGCTGTCTGTCTGGCAGAGCATGTGTGACTTCAAGTTTACTTGAATATTCATTATTTAACACAGTCCATGTGCAGATTTAGTAAGATGTTAATCTAGATTTGAACAAGCTGCTGCCTATTCCCAACAAGCCAGTTCTCTGGTCAGAGAACCGTTGTTTGGGACAAAACTTAAGGCAGCAGTTGTTTAAGCAGATAACAGCACTGAACCTAAAGTTCACTCAAAACTCAAATCCAGTCAAGATGCAGTCCCTGAAGTGGCAGGCATTGTTTTCTCTCTGACAAATTCCTGTTCCTGCTCTAGTTTTTGACTCCTCAAATGAGTAGAAGAGCCAGAGCATATGTTAAAGAGGAAATAGATTTTATGCTAAGGATGGATATGGTAGGCTAACTTGGGTAAGTGGGTAGTGATTTCCTTGGTCACACTTTCTACTGATAATCCTTCTAGCTGTTGAGGTTGTTAAGTCAGCTTTTTTCTGTGTAAAGAAACAGTCATCTTGATTCAGTGCTTGTATCTTGTTGAAGTAATGTGTGTACCTCTGTAAGGGTATTTTTTTCTACAGATCCTGTCAAGGAAACAAGTTTTACCTTCTAATTGTAAAGACTGAAATAGGAGCATTTGCTCTAGAAATGTGTGAAACTTACTGTATTTTATATTTTGGAATATTTATGTTTTGTGTCGTTCATTGAAACTGTACTTCTCTTAACCCTTTGCTAGACCTGTGGTAACTTGAACTGCAATGTGTTTGTAGTTCCAAAAAAGGTACTGATCAGTATGTCCTTTGTAGAACCTTTGTAGAAATAATTCTGATAGTTTGCTCAATGTCAAATGTGGTTTGCAGTTAGATTTTTCTTATTTGTGTTTAACTGAGGAAGTAAGAAGCAGGAGCCAGGTGAAGAGGAGATACCTGTTCTCCATGTGTATTTTTGTCTGGTTTCTCTTTCTCTTGACAGCTTGTTTTATCCATCTGTCCAACTCAGTTCAAGATGCCTCATCTGAACTGCAGATAAACTTAGGGCTGACATCTGTTTCTGCTTTACTCTGCATCTAATTGGGGGTTTTAATCTTGAAAATAAAAGTACAAATCAAGTTAATCATCTTTACTGCATGTTCTGTACTGCTGATTGTTATGATACATGATTGTGTGGTGAGTCAATGTCAATTGAGTTTCATTACTTCTCTGATGCAGAATGTTGTTCCTGAAGGTTGCTTTTTGAGGCGTCACGTCTTGCTGCAGTAGCATCTCCTGCCAGGCAGGCCTGGACAACATACTTGCTTTTAAGATGTTCAGTTACAGCAACCCCTAGCAGCTACAGGCTGGGAGAAGAGTGGCTGGAGAGCTGCCTGGCAGAAAAGGGCCTGGGAGTCTTGGCTGACAGCCAGCTGAACAGGAGCCAGCAGGGTGCCTAGGTGGCCAAGAAGGCCAACGGCATCCTGGTCTGGATCAGGAACAACGTGACCAGCAGCAGTAGAGATATGATGGTGCCCCTGTACTCTGTGCTTGTGAGATTGCACCGTGAGTACTGGGTCCAGGTTTTGGAGCTGCAGGATCAGAAAGACATTGAGGGGCTGGACTGAGGCCAGAGCAGGGCAACAAAGCTGGGGACAGGGCTGGAGAGCAGGCCCTGTGAAGAGTGGCTGACGGAACTGTGGTTACTTAATATAGAGGAGGTCGAGAGGAGACCTTCTTGCTCTCTACAGCTATCTCAAAGTAGGTCATAGCAAAGCTGGTGCTGGTCTCTTCTCCCAAGTTACTAATGATAGGACAGGGGGAAATGGCCTTAAGTTGTGTCAGAGACTTAGATTTATCTTAGGAAGAAGGTCTTTCCTGAAAGAGTGATTGGGCACTGGAACAAGTCTGCCCAGGGAGGTGGTAGAGTCCAAGTAGCTAGAACCCTTGAGGCTGTGGTCTAGGGGTTAGGGAGCTGTTGGGGTGAGGGCTGGACTTGATAACCCTGGAGGTCCTTTTCATCTGATGAATCTGATTCTACACCTTGGAGAGTATAAAATGAGCATCATTTCATCTTGTTTCCCTAGGGGTTCAATGGATTTTGTTCAGCATGCCCTTTGGCAAACAAGTGTTCTGCAGCAAAGTTCAGTACGCCCTTTATACAGTTTGGTTGTGGCCACAAACCTGTGATTCAAACAGAATCGTTGCTGAATTGCATGTGGCTTAGTATTTGCGTCTTGAGAGAGTTCTGAACCTGCATGTGAACTTTTAGCTGTGGAGGATCAACAATTCCATGCTGTCTGAAGGAAGGCTACTTTGAAACTTGATGTGTGCTGCCAAGTACTCCTGCTCCACATGTAGCTGGCAGGCTCTGGAGCTGAGTAATGATAATGTCACTAATTCTTATGATCAGCCGGATGATGAACCAGTCATCTGTTAGACTAGGAAAGTATTTGGCCCAAAAACCTGTCTGTAACTAAAATACAGTAAGCAGGGTCAGTTTCTCAAGTCCTTTGGTGAGCTGAAGATGGGAAAATAAACCACATTGGTTTTGAACTCCTGGTTAATAAGATCAGCTCTGCTTTTATTGGGAATGCTGCCAACAAGTTTGCTTCCTTCTCCTCTACATCACTGAGAGCAGCGTCATCATCCAAAGTTGAGACACGGCAAAATCTTCTGGAGAAGACAGTGCAGCGACCAGGATCATCATCAGGTAACTGATTGTATGAATAAAGCAGTTTAGATAACCGTGCTTAAAATCAACTTTCCCTCAGCTTAGAGATTTGCTTTAAATTAAAAGCAAAGGTTGCTTGAAGTAGAAGTGGTTATTTTATGTCCTTTCTTGTCTATCATTTGCTAGAATCACAGAACATTAGGGATTTGAACGGACCTTGAAAGATCATCCAGTCCAATGCCCCTGTCAGGTCAGGATCTCCTAGATCCAATTGCACAGGAACATGTCCAGGCAGGTTTTAAACCTCTCTAGAGAAGGAGACTCACTGGGCAACCTGTTCCAGTGCTCTGTGTCACCCTTACTGGGAAGAGGTTCCTTCTCATATTGATGTGGAACCTCCTCTGTTCCAGCTCGCACCCACTGCCCCTTGTCCTGTCATTGGATGCCACTGAGCAGAGCCTGGCTCCACATACCTTGAGGGGAAGAACTGCAAGAATATGTGGAGTCTGTCTGAGGGAGAAGTTAGTGCCAGACACACAGCTGTGTAGATTTATCTCTGCAGGTTCACCCAAAATTTGGCCTCTGTGAGAAGGTGGTATTTTCAGCAACTGGTGAGAGTGTGTGACTGGGGCAGTATGTTTTGGGGATGAGGGCTGGACTTGACGATCCTGGAGGTCCTTTCCAGCCATGATGATTCTGTGATTCTATGGCCAAATCTGTATAGTTAAGATCTTAGGATAGCAACCTATGGGCTGAAATTGTGCTAGGTTGTGAGCTAGGTAGAGCCGCAAAAAGGTAAATGCTGCTCTCAGTTCCCTTTGACTTTTTTTTTCTTTGCTTGTTTCCAGTAGTTTAAAACAACCTTGTTTGTTGCCAGACACCATTGCGTAGTACAGCAACTTCTGATTTAAAAGGAGAATGGGCACAGGGATGATTTTGTGTGGTTGAACATGTAGTGACTAGTTCCCTGGTGGAAAAGAGGAGGTGACCACCAGTACCGGAGGCACTAGCGTGTCGAGGTAGCTCAATAAAGTAGAAACTAGGGCACTGTGTTGGTGCAGACTGTACCTTTATAATGGAGGAAGGCACTTCAGCTGCTGGATGAATGCTTGAAAGAGTTCTGGTGACTCGGGAGGTGATGAACAACAAGTAGGTTATCTTCATGCAAAGACTTGAAGGTTTCCCAGAAACAGCCTGAAAGCTGTATTGGTGCATGCAAAGCCCAAATGTCATGGTTGGGTTTGAAAAAGCAATTTCTGTGTTGGTTCAGAGTTGTGGATGTCTTTTGGTGTTTCACTTCTGTTGTGTGAGGAGACTTTGATGCTGTAAGCGGTAGATACTGGTTGAGCTGCAGAGGCGTAGACAAACAGCAAGCCCAGCTGTGTCTCCCACAGCTCCTTGCTTTGTACTACAAACAGCATTTTGGTTGCTCTTGTAACTCTTGTACAAAGTTACTCTTAGGTTAAAGATTTGGGAGTACAAAGTGCAGAAGAGAGTGAGAGCTGCATTGTTCTCTATTGCGTTACTTCTTGCAAATATGCTTTAAGGAAAGCAAACTTAAAGGCTGCTTGAGGGGATACTCCTCCCTCCATCAAAGTTACCTGGTAGAAGACTTCAATGAAGTGGGCTCTGTGTTAATGAGAATTAAAGATGGTAAAAGTATTTGAGCTTTATGCTATGAAGTGTTCACATTCTCTTTGCTCATAGCAACTGAGCAAGGTGATGCAGTGAGAGACTCAATAACAGGAGTTACTAAGCAGACATTCTTTATCAGACATGCAGGAGATATCTCCACCAGAGTTACATGTGCTTGATGGCAAGTGAAGTTCAGGATTACATTCCAGTGGTAGATACAGATTCATGATCAACTGATGGAATTGCTTTACATATTCAGTACTTTACTGAGAACTCATTACCATAAGCACATGCATTCCATGCAGTGCACTTGAGGTCTTCAGTGGTTGCAAGGGGGGGTGCTGGTTGGTCTTCTGTGATGAAGACTATAGTCGTCTTCACCTTAAACTTTTAACCTTTGTTTGCTAATTGGGATTTAGTCTGAACCAGTTCTCATGCAGCTGTTTAGCCTTAACAAGCCTGCTTGTTAGTTCTTTATCTCCCAGGTCATTCTGTTCTCTAGCAATCCTTGCAAAGCGAAATGCTCTAGGCCCTGCTGTTCCAGCCCCTCATCCCCATGCACACACCTAGCAACTCGACACACTTCCCCTTTTAAGCTGTGTTAGTTAAGCAGATTGTTTTGTGTTAGTTTTCTATGTCAAAGGGGTTGGCTTTTGGTTTCCTTTCAGCTTTAAATTGCAAAACCTATAATCGTGAGTGTGAGAAAAGCAAAAAGCATCCTCACAAAAGAGGCTGCAGCAGTGGAAAAGGAGGAGGAAAGGTATGCAGTCAAGATAATGCTGCAACTTGCCCTTTGGAATGGAAAATAAGCTGTCTCAGGGGCTTTTTTTTTTTTTGAGACAGAGCAAATTATTACACGAAGTTTACTCTTTGAATCTCATCCAGTACAAAGTTCATCTGAGATGCCAAACGCAGTTCCACACTGGCAAAAGTGCTGAATTTTACTTGATTGCCTCCTTTGAAAGTCTGCACTGGCAGCAAAGACTTTCTATTGTGTCAGGCATTTCTACTGAGAAGAAAAACAGTCACCAATAGCTCAAATGCCAACAGGCTTTGCGTTTCTTGGAGGAATCATGATCTGAACTCTGAATCATTAAGATGAGCTGGCTGCTTCTGTGTGATAGTGGCTAGTGCTGGAAAATGTGTGATCTTGCCACAACAAAGCATGTATCGCAAAGCTAATCCCCTTCTGGTTCTCCATGCGTCTCTCTTGACAGCTACCCTTAGCAACAGCATCACTGAGGATGAATGACACAAGCTGTCTCACCACATTGACATCTCTGTTGCACTGAGTGGTGAACTGCTATTGCACAGGACAGGTTCCATCTCCCCTCCCCCTGCCATGCTGGTTATGTTCACTGTGCACGATGCTGGCAACAGCACTTAAAACCTGTAAAGGTTTGTCTGATTTTAATCTTAGTGGATAGCAAACTAAAAATGGATCAGCAATGGACCCTTGTGGTCAAGAAGGCCCACAGGATGTTGGGATCGATCAAGAGGAAGGTATCTAGCAGATCCAGGGAGGTTCTTCTACCTTGGTATACTGCTTTAGTGAGGCCGCACCTGGAATCCTGTGTCCAGCTCTGGTCTCTACAATTCAAGAGGGACAGAGAATCAATTGAGAGCTGAATGCAGAGCTACAAGGATGATTGGGGGGTCTGGAACAACTGCCTTATGGAGAGAGACTGAGAACACTGGGACTTGTTAGTTTGGATGAAAGAAGCCTCCGAGGGGATTTAATCCCTGTCTATAAATCCGTGAGTGCTGGGTGCCAAGCAGAAAGGGAATCATCTTTTTTCAGTGGTGTCAGACAGGACGAGGGTAATGGGTGCCAGCTCAAACATAGGAAGTTTCACCTCAATCTGAGAAACATTTTCTAGTCAGGGTTATTAACTGTTGGAAGGGGTTGCCCAGGGAAGCTGTGGAGTCTCCTTCTCTGGAGATGTTTCAGCCCCAGCTGGATGTGGTTTTGTGGAGTTGATTGAGGGTCTTTAGGTGGTTCTGCTTGTCAGGGATTTGCATCCTGCTGGAGCAGGAGGGTTGGACCTGATGGCCTTTGAAGGCCTTTCCAACCCTAATAAGCTGTGTAAACTCTGTAATCTTAACCTTGGTGTAGGTTTGCTGAAATAACATGTCCACAAGGGAAAAGCAAGGCTGCTGCAAGGATGCCTTACACTAGAAACTAATCAAATGCTGTTGGGTAGGTTCAAGCAACTCGTAACAGATAATAATTAGTTTTCATAATCTTACATCTGGGAAGAGGTCTTGCTGTGCCAGCTTTGTACTACTTCGATTTTGTGCACAAAGGGATTCTGTACTCAAGCAGCTATCTCCTGGAAAGAATTACTAAAAATTAGACCAACAGAAATTGTTTATAGCAATAAATTTCATTATTGCAGTTTTTTTTCCTTGGGTTTGTTGCCAGGAACAAGGACTTTTGAGTAGTTTCATTTACCTCTTGCATTTGGCTCTTCCCTCCTGTCTTGGGGCTAGGTTTCTTCCCTTTCCAAGGCTGAAGGATAATGCAGGCAGTGTTAACATGCACCAGGGAACTGGCTTATCAAGATCATGATTAGAGTGAAATTGCTTACTCAGAAATAAAAAGAGTGAATTTGTTTTCTGCTGTTACTGTACTGCAACTCGGAGCAGAAGAGGCTATAGGAGCTGTTAGAGCAATGGTTTCAGCAGGAAATGAGGGGAGTGAGCTGCAAATCCAGCTTCTGGTGGATGTTGGAGCTTGCACTAAGCATGTGAGCCACTGTAGGTGGCTAACAAGCATTCAGCTTTAGACCCTTGTTTTCCTGCCCCACTGGCTGTGGGTGATTGGTTAGGGTTCTGTAGGAAAGATGAAAAGGAATCAATTTTACTGCACTTATGCTCACTGAAATCTAACCACAGAATGGGCAGGGTTGGAAGGGATCAACCCCTCTGCATAGGCAGGGACACCTTCACTAGAGCAGGTTACTCAGGGCCCCACACAACCTGGCCTTCAACACTGCCAGGGATGATGGGGTAGCTACAAGTGCCTTGGGCAACCTGTTCCAGCATCTCACCACCCTCACAGCAAAGAATTTGGTCCTCATGCCCAACCTCAATCTCCCCTCTTCAAATCTGGAACCCTTCCCCTTGTCCTCTTGCTACTACCCATGTCACAAGCCCTCTCCCAGCTTTCTTGTAGTTCTACTTCAGAGATTGCAAAGCTGCTAGAAGGTCACCTGAGAAGCCACCTCTTCTCCAGGCTGAACAACCCCAACTTGCTCAGCCTGTTGGGGAGGTGCTCCAGCCTTCTGATCATCTGAGTTGCTCTCCTCTGGAGACCTTTCAGGTGCTCTGTGTCCTGATGTTGGGGACCTCCAGAACTGGGCTCAGTACTCCAGGTTGGGTCTCTAGAAGTGCAGAGTAGAGGGGAAGGACAAGTGTGTAGTGCTGTCCCTTGCTGCCTTCCAAGAGTAAGTTCATGAGGACCTCAGTGTGATGTCCCAGGTCTCTAACGCTTACTTTCTCATTGTTAGTGAGGTGTGGTTGCCCTGTCCTTGTTCCCATGATCTTGCTTTGCTTGGGTCTGTGTGGCCTTCATGCACCCTTTGTTGCTGTGAAATGGACATGCCTTGCTAGGAGTGAGGAACTGAAACACCTTGGGGGGTTTTGTTTAGAAGAAAACCATGACTGCCTTTAAATGTGCTGCAAATCACAGTGGTGATCATGACACTTGCCTAGATGACAGGAGTGTTGCATGACAGTCATTAAAGCTTGAGAGGTGTTCTTGTTGTGGTATTCAGGACTACAAATACATAGGCTGACATGGATTCTAGGCTAAGCAGACCGAAACCAAACTCCCACATACAGCCTTGAGAATGCACCCTGCACTGTGCAGGGGTGCATGGGTCTCTTAGCTCTTCCTGTACCGGTGAGTGTGACACGCCTACCTAGGGAATGTGGACCCCAGGGTCAAATTAGGTTTGAGCATCCACTCTGAGATAGCATCTCGAACATGTAGGGCACCACACCTTGTTCTCATCATGGTAGGATGGAAGAAGTGAGGCTGGGGAGAGGGCTGGCAAACAGGACCTGTGAAGAACTGAGGGAACTGGGGTTATTTAGTCAGAGAAGAGGAAGCTGAGAGGAAACCTCCTTGCTCGCTACAGCTACCTCAAAGGAGGTTGTAGCAAGGCTGGCATTGGTCTCTTCTCCCAAATTACTAGTGATAGGACAAGAGGAAGTGGCCTCAAGTTGCATCAGGGGAGGTTTAGATTAGATCCTAGGAAGAAGTCCTTTGCTGAGAGAGTGGTTGGGCACTGGAACAGACTGCCCAGGGAGGTGGTAGAGTCACTGTCCCTGGAGGTGTTTAAAAACCAAGTAGATAGAGCATTTGAGGACATGCTCTAGAAGTTAAGGAGCTGTTGGGCTGAGGCCTGGCCTTGATAATCCTGGAGGTTCTTTCCAGCCATGTTGATTCCATGATTCTAAGTTGGTAGTGTCTCACATTATTCTCAAGTCAGTGTTCTGGACACTGCACTGTCTGCCTTTCTGGATTCCTGTCAGTGAGGACAGTGCTCAGTGAATCTTTTCATTAATGGTTCTTCTGTTTTTCTAACTTGGAGGTAGCTGGTACAAGTATTGGTTCCCTAAGAATATAAATTAAAATGGCTTCTGGCTCCAGGCTGAGACAGTGTTCAGACTGGCTATTTTTTTCCAGAGGTGGTTGGGCTAGGACTGGTGTTGAAAACTGCCTTTTCATTTCAGAAGCACATAATAAAATAATCCTACTAAACTGTTAGTGCTGGCAAGATGCTGTAGAACAGGACAGAGTCCCGTTCCAGAGAGGTGATAGAGCTGTTCTCATTGACTTTGGTTTTGCTCTTGAATAGCAACCACAAAAGACCACCTAACACTCAGCATAGTTTTCCCTTCTGATCTGCTGGACTGAGTTTGAGGCAGCTGTGAGTTCCTGTATTTCTGTGCTTTTCACTTATGTCAAGTAAAGGAAACAGAATTCAGAAAATGCAAGGAATCCATGGGTCACTTTTCTTCCTCCTTGTTGTTAAATACTTGAGAGTAAGAAGCCCGGTACCTTAGCAGCCTTTCCAGAGTTCCAATGGGAGTGTAATGACCCCATGACACCTTTTACAGAGGTTTTGTTTAATATCTGGGGAGGGAGGCATTCTCCTTCAGGGGTGTTCTGGATGCTTGTTATCATCCTGCTGGATGAGTGGGTTTACTGGTGTTTGTAAAGCTCCATTTGCCTGTGAGCTGTTGTGTTTCAATCCACCTTGAGATGACCTGTGCTCTGGAGCACTGTTAAACATTACCGGCATGCTAATGGTAGAGAAACAGGCTGCCTTTTGACTCTGAGCAGTGCTTGAACTCACTGGTAGGACAGAGAGCAATAGATGTGCTGTGTGTGGTGCTACACTGATTTGGAGAGAACTGGGAATTGTGTAAAGTGTGCAACTATGAACTTAATGGGGGTGTTTAGCCTGAAGGAGACTCAGGGGGGAACCTTCTTCCTTTCTGCAACTCCCTGAAGGGAGGCTGTAGTCAGGTGAGGGTCAGGCTTTTCTCACAGGCAACCAGTGCCCGGACAAGAGGATAGTACCTGAAGCTGCCAGGGGAGAGTTAGGTTGGATGTCAGGAAATCCTTCCTCACAGAAAGTTGGATCAGACACTGGAATGGACTGGCCGGGGCAGTGGGGCAGTCCTCATCCCTGGAGGTGTTGAAGGACAGCCTGGCTGGTTGCCCTTAGTGCCCTGGTCTGGCTGATGTGGTGGTGTTAGGTCCTGGGCTGTGCTGGATGAGCTCAGAGGGCTTTTCCAGCCTCAATCATTCTGTATCTTCATACTATGGTAGGATGGGGTAAGTTAGCATCTGGCTGCAGGCAAATGCTGCTCTTTGTGGATGTATTGGGGCTTTGAAAGTACAGTGGGATACAGAAGTAGCATTTGGAAAGGTTTTGAGATGGAGCCTGTTGCCTTTACCTTGCTCAAGGAGAAGGTCACAAGAGATGATTAATAAAGCTGTAGCTGCTGAGTTCACTCGACATTCTTGCAGTTCAGTGGCCTATGCAGAGTGATGAGTTTAGTCAATGTTTAATTCCTAAGCAACAAATGGTGATTGTCATGCTGGAAGGCACTCATGGTGTTGACTGATGCAATGGAGGCCAAGGATTAAAAAGGTCATATGAGGAGATCTCCTCTGCAGCCTCAAAGTGCTCTCCTTTAGGTCAGCATAAAACAGGAGAGGTTCTTGCTGCTTTACGGCCAGAAAATGATTTCCAGTAAGAAAACAAACCAGCTCTTGTTTAAAAACAAGGCTGGGGAGGGGGGGAAATCAGGGAAATGTTAATTGCAGGATAATTAAGGGAAGGGGAAGGAAGAGGAAATCGGAAAATACACATCTACCCTTGCTCTGGGAGTAAGGGAGTAGAATGGAGCTGCAGCTTTGGGCAAGGGGAGTCAAGCTGTCCCTGACAGCAGCAGGCGGAAAGTGCAAGGACTGTCAAGGAGGCTGGGGCATTGTCTGTAGGATGTGGATCTGGAAAGGTGGTTGCAGAGAGGACTGCAGAGGAGACCTGGGTGTCTTCAGATAGAAAACTCAAGAAGCTTTCATGTTGGGTGAGCTCTCAGCTGAGAGCCTCTAACCCTGCCTCACCTTTCTCCAAGATCTGCCCACCCCCAAAGAGTGTTCTGCTGGCCCTTTTAGTGAATACCACGCTTTCGAGAGCCACAGCCCTTGTGTCTGCACAAAGCAGACTTCAATGCCTGCGCAGTGCTTCCTGCATAAGATAACACTGCCAGCACACACATGCTGAAGTGCTTATCTGGGGTTGGATGACTCAGTCCCAAAGGATAGTCATGGCCAGGCCCATGGGCCCTGAGCAGTTGCCAGGACTGTTCTTATCTCCAAGCCTGGCTGGTTTTGTCTGAAGCTGCCGTTCCCAAGGACTTCCATCCTGCAGGGCTGTAAAACCAATGCAAAACATTTGGGGTTTGCAGGTTTGTTCATAAGGTTTGGCCCAGGTCAATGGGAGTGACTTGGCTGGCTTGGCATGTGTGCTGAGACGACTTCACTTCTGCCTACGAAATCAATCTGATTTGTCCTTGACTTTCCATCTTTGACATACAAACATGCAGAGCAGTAGTAATTCTGGGATACAAAGAGCTAGTGCTGCTCAAACAGCTAGAGCACATCAAACTGTGACTCAGTGAGGATGATATCGCTAGTCCTGTTGGCCACGCTGTTGCTGATCCAAGCCAGGATGCCATTGGTGCTGTGGACCACCTGAGCACCCTTGCTGGCTCCTGTTCAGCCAGGTCCATATCTGCCAAGCTGCTCTCCAGCCACTCATTCCCCAGTTTGTAGCTGCAGGGGGTATTGTGGATCCCCGTAAGCATTTCGCCTGTGACACTAATTTATTATGGTGATTATGAGTCTGTAGGACGACTGTGCAGAAGCCTCATTTGAGATATTTAGTGTGAATGTGGTGCTGTTTACTTTGAGAATGAAGTAGGACTGCTGTATGAAGTGGCATGTCCTATGAGCTGGCATTACTTAGCTCAGCCTATCATCAGGAGCAAGCTGTTCCAGCAGCCAGGGGTGCACGTTCCATAGCAATTAAAGCAGTTTCATGAGTAAATACTGCACAGTGCCTGATAAGATGCCTTTCAGATGGCTTTGTAACATAGTTCATTGCTGGTTGGGAGAGGACAAGTTGCAGGCTTGAAGAGGGGAGGTTAAGGTTGGACATGAAGAAGTTCTTTCCTGGGAGAGTGGTGAGATGCTGGAACAGGTTGCCCAAGGTAGTTGTGTCTGCTGCATCCCTGGAAGTGTTGAAGGCCAGGTTGGCAGGGGCCCTGAGTAATGTGATCTAGTGAAGCTGTCCCTGCCCATGCAGGGTGGGTAGAACTAGATGATCTTCAAGGTCTCCTCCAAACCTGGCCATTCTAGGATTCTATGGTCACCTGCACCTGCCTGCCTTAATCTTTGTAACCAAATATGAACATTCTTACTTAGACTTTTAAAAAACTAAACTAATTGGGAAGTTGATGTGAATTTGAAGTAGTTGTTGTGTTAGCATAACTTGCAGCTGAGTCACAGGGACAAGAAAAGGTGATGGTCATAGATTCCCAACCCCATCTGCTTCCTCAGGGTCCTTTGCTCTTGTAGCACAGCTACATGTGCAACTCATTCGATGCTTGACTCAACTGAGAGGATGAGAACTTCTAGGAAGGTAAAACAAGGGGAAGGGATGAAAACCATAGTACAGGGATTTCTTCTGCCTATAAACCAGTGTGGATGTAACTGCTGTTCATCTGGGAAGCCCAGCAAATTCTGAAGCATGCCAGTTTGCTGCTCATAAGAACAACTGCAAGCTGCAGCCCTGAACCCAAACTCCTTGGATGAGGAAATCCTTTCATGGGAGGGTGGGTCTTGTGGCCCCAGTGTGCCTCCTCAGCTTTTCCCTATGTTGTCCCATGTCATATAGCTTTGAATTTCCAACCTTCACAACTGTAGTGTGGTCTTCTTGCAGGTCCACCAGCTCTCTGTGAGAACCCCTGATCCAGAATTACCCATTGGGTACAAATCTAGGGAGTTGGTAGTTATGGAGTCCTAGGTTAAAGCTAAAAATATGGGTCTTTCTGTTCTCCAAAAACCTGCTTTGAGAAACAAAAGAGCCTTTAGATATGGAGTGTCTTTGTGGTGGGTGTTTTGTCTTCCCTGATTCTCTGGTTTTCCTTCTTTCCTATCTGTATCTCTTTCTCCTCCAACCTCAATTATTTTGTATAATACCATCCAACCATCACCCCAACTCCACCCTGCCCACTAAATCCTGTTCCCCAAGGTCACATCTATTAATTTGTTGAACTTCTCCAGGGATGGTAACTCCCCCTCTCCCTGAGCAGCCTGTTCCAACCTTTGGCCAGCTCCTGCTGGTCCATACAAGCTCCTGCTTTCTGAAAATTTCCATCCAATTTTCTTCCTGGTCTCCTGTTCCCAAAAGGACTTTTTTTTTTTTTTTTTGGGGGGTGGGGTGGGTAGGGACATGGGGTTACAGCCTGCTTGAGTACCCAGCACTCCGTGGGATTTGCTCCCACCTAGGTATGTCGTTCTTTAAACCCTTTTCCTCCCATAAAGGGAGGGAGAAAAAAATATAAGGAAAAAAAACATGGAGGGGCCTTGGAAGAGGTGATGGAGGGATAGGAGAGGGTTTCATGGCCCTCAGGGTGCCTCCACAAAGCATTAGTGTTGCTAATTCCCCTGGATTGATTCCTTTCTTCACACTATCTCTTCTTAAAGGACGGGTACAAAGCTATGGAGGGGTTGATGTCTTTCAAGCACTTTGGTGTCTTGAGTGTTGCTTTTGGAGGCAGTGGGGAAGTTACCCAGGGCAATCCTTGGAAAATCTCCAAGGAGCTAAAGAGGAGCTCAAGACTGGAGAGCAACAGGGAATGGAGGATCTTGAGCAAAGCCTGTTGAAATCCATCCTGGATGTTGTGTACAGCTAAACCCCAAATCTGCTGGCTTTGGGTAAATTCAGACCTGCACTAGGACACTGTAGTCTGGGCTCTGGCCAAGTACACAGAGCATTAGCCTGCCTTGGTATGGGGAAGTCATCAGATTAGTCAGTCTGTAACCCAGCCCTGTAACATGAGCATGCCCTGAATTTTAAGTGAGTTTGTAGCTCTGGCCCAAGTACAGCACTGGAAAATGTGTCCTCATGCCAGTCTTTCATCCTGGTGAAGACAATGGAATTTATAAAGATTTTAAGCACCAAATTGCAGTTTTTCTTTGCTCTGTACTGAAACACATAGATAGAAAATGTACACAGAGATCTAACTGCATCCACTCTAGCTGGCAGAAGCAGGACTAGCACTGATTTGGGATTTTTTTTTTTTTGTGTTGGTCTTGTTCTGGTTTGATGTGGTTTTCCTGGGGAGTGTTATGTGTGATGTGGTAGCATGGGCAATGCAAGTCAAAGGATTGGGCTTGGCAGCTGTCTGTGGACACACCAGCTGCCACCCAATGTGACCTGGACAGTCTGGAGACCTGGGCAGGGAGAGAGAGTTAATGAACCACAACAAGGGCAGTGCAGAGTCTGGCATTTGGGCAAGAACAACCCCAGATACCAGTATAGGTTGGGTACTGACTTGTTGGAGAGCAGCAGAGGAGAAAGGGACCTGGGGGTCCTAGTGAATAGCAGGATGACCATGAGCCAACAATGGGCCCTTATAGCCAAGAAGGCCAATGGCATCCTGGGGTGGATCAGAAGGGGAGTGGTTAGTAGATGGAGAGATGTTCTTCTCCCCCTCTCCTCTGCCCTGGTGAGACAACATACGGAATGTTGTATCCAGTTCTGGGCCCCTCAGTTCCAGAAGGACACAGAGCTGCTTGAGAGAGTCCAGTGCAGAGCCACAAAGATGATGGAGTGGAGCATCTCCCTGATGAGGAAAGGCTGAGGGAGCTGGATCTCTTGAGCTTGGGAAAAAAGGAGACTTGAGGGGTCATCCCATTGATGTTGATAAATATGGAAAGGGCAGGTGTCAAGAAGATGGAGCCAGGCTCTGCTCAGGGGCATCCAAGGTGTGAGCTGCAACAGAGTAGGTTCCACATGAATCTGAGAAGGAACTTCTTCCCAGTGAGGGTGTGCTGGAAGGGGCTGCTCAGGGTGTTGTTAAGCCTCCTTCTCTGGAAACGTTTAAAACCCACCTGGCCATGTTCCTGTGTGACTGGATCTAGGGGATCCTGCTGTACTGGATCACTTTTTTTGAGGTCCCTTCCAATCCCTAACATTCTGTGATTCTGTGACATCCCAAGGGATGCTGATAGCACATACCTGGTGGTCCAATCTGTTTATGATATGGTCTTTTTTTTAAAAGCAAACTGACAAATGCTTCTAGACTGAGAAGGGGCTGTGGATGTCGCCTTCCATCACTTCAGAGGCTTTCGGTTCATGTAAAGTGTCCTGCTTTGGGTTTGCTGTGAATTGAAACCTAAACAAAATGAGCTCAAAGTTCCACCCCTGAACTCTACCCTGCTGGGAGCAAATGCCCAACCTTCACCCAGAATTGAAGAGCTTTTACAGGACCTTGCTCAGATTTAAAGCCTGGTGGAAAAGCAAGAGGAAGTGAGGTTCTATAGATTCACATTTCATTTCAAGCTGCAGTCAAAGCAAGGAAATACTCCAGAGGCTCTGGCTTGGCAAGCGAGCTGCCTTGGCCATCAGCCAGCTGGCAGATGCAGACCTGTCAGGCATTCCCATGTGTCAGGTCAGCAGCCCAGTCACAGGCAGGATGGCTGGGTCCTGGCCAGTTTGGCATGCTGTTCCTCTACTGGGTAAGGAGGCAGCAGGACAAGGCTCTAAGCACCCAGAAGTAGAACGGATGAACAGGACCCAGTAGGGTGCCCAGGTGGCCCATAGCACCAATGGCATCCTGGCTTGGATCAGCAATAGTGTGGCCAGCAGGACTAGAGACATCATTCTCCCCCTGTACTAGGCACTAGGGAGACCTCCCCTCGAGTACTGGGGCCACTGCTGGGCCACTCACTTTGCAAAAGAGGTTGAGGGGCTGGAGCAGGTCCAGAGGAGCAACGAGGCTGGGGAAGGGACTGGAGGGAAAAGCTGATGAGGAGAGGCTGAGAGAGTTTGAGGTGTTTAGTCTAGAGAAGAGGAGACTCAGTGGGGACCTCCTCCCTCTGCCATTCTCTGAAGGGAGGTTGTAGTCAAGTTAGGGTCAGGCTCTTCTCCCAGGCAACCAGCACCAGGATGAGAGGGCAGGGCCTGAAGGTGCCAGGGGAGGGTTAGGCTGGATGCCAGGAAGCCCTTCCTCATGGAAAAGGAGATCAGAGCCTGGACTGGACTGCCCAGGGCAGTGGTGGAGTCCCCATCCCTGGAGGTGTTGAAGGACAGCCTGGCCGTGGCCCTTAGTGCCCTGGTCAGAGTAGTTGTGGTGATGTGAGGTCCTGGGCTGGCTGAGCTCAGAGGCCTTTTCCAGCCGCAATAACTCTGTGACCTGATACAGGTAGAGAAATTCCTCTTCTCCCGCTTTCAGTCCCCTTGTCAAAGTATCTGACCACTTCCAACAGACCAGAAATACAACTGCCCTCTCTTCCACAGTTCAGATGAGGGAAATGAAACAAAAAACCCAAAGTGCCCTGCTCACCCCTCACTCGATTCTGCAAAACCCCCTTCCATGAGATGTGATGCTCATCCACAGACTCTGGCCACATGTCTGACATTCCAGTGATGAACAGGAAATACTAAGTGTTCTCTCTTCAAACCCCCAAGGACTGTGTGTTCTTATGTGGAAGTCCATGGGAGAACTGAAGCAATCCAACATCTTCTGGCAGCTATAGCTGCCCTCCATTCTTCCACCTCCCACAGCCTCTTCTCCCTTCTTCATTTCATCCTCTGGCCATACCCACAGCTCCAACTGCTGTGCTGTTTCACACAGGAAAGCTTAAGGACAGGCTTGGCAACCAAGCCTGTTCCATCCCCAGAAAAGACTCTGCACTACTGCCAAGCAATTTACTTGCAGGAAAAAGCAGCTTACGTGGAACAAATATGCTCAAGCACAAATAGGAAGCATGCACTGTTCTTCTATTCGCTCCCTCTATGTGAAGCTGGTTTGGTTAAGCACTGGGGAGAAGCTTCCAGGCAAAGTTATCCAACACCAGAGCAAGGAAAACATGCTGCAAGCATCCTTCTTGCCCAGCTTGGCCCTAAGTAGCCATCTAAAGCTGGATCAGCCACTTGAAAGGTCCTGAGGGTCCTTGTGGTCAGCAGGATGACCAAGAGCCAGCAATGTGCCCTTGTGGCCAAGAAGGCCAATGGCATCCTGGGGTGGATCAGAATGGGGGAGTTCAGAAGATTGAGAGAGGTTCTCCTCCTCCTCTACTCTGCCCAGGGGAGACCACATCTGGAATGTTGTGTCCAGTTCTGGGCCCATCAGTTCTAGAAGGACACAGAGCTGCTGGAGAGAGTCCAGTGCAGAGCCACAGAGATGATGGGGTGGAGCATCTCCCTGATGAGGAGAGGCTGAGGGAGCTGGGTCTCTTTTGCTTGGAAAAACGAGACTGAGAGGTGACCCCGTTAACGTTTACAAATATGGAAAGGGCAGGTGTCAGGAGGATGGAGCCGGATGGAGCCAGCCTCTGCTTAGTGCCATCCAGGTGATGCTGCTCTGGCAGGGGGATTGGACTAGATGATGTTTCAAAGTCCCTTCCAATCCCTAATGTCCTGTGATTCTGTGACTATTATCCCCACCTTGTCTGGACTCCTACAGCAGTGGAAGTTATGAAGGTTGGGTATTAGGGTAGATTTCCACCAGCAACCAGATGGAAAGGAGATCATCCATACATTAGAAACAGGGCACTGCAAAACCATCAGCTCTACAACTAATAGCCAAGATAAAACTCCACCTGCATAAAAGATTCCATAATTCATCACCTGTTCAGCCCCAAGCCAGCATTCATGTCCACAAAAACTACGTGAAAAGTGAGGAGAAAGTTCAAGTTTACTTAATAACAAACTACAAGTCATCTTCTTTAAAACAGTAAATCCACAGAGAACCACAACACAGAGCCAAGCAGCCATAAATAACGTTCATTGATTCACCTGCTCAAGACAGGACGTGAACTTTGCTTGTCATTATCATTTCCATCATTCACCTGAACAATCACATCAACTGCACAGACACCCTTGACAAGTAGAAAGATGTAAGAAACACAACCAAGGAGCAGAAGGACTTACCTGCTGAAAACATGCTTGGACTAGATTTTCAGGGAACAGGTTTCGGATCAGATCCAGAAAAGCATCCAGACTAGACACTTCATCATTTTTCTTCCCCTGACCAAGCTGCTTCTTGAGTTTTGGGTTCCCTGGATGGATGGCCAGAACCAAGATGACACCCAGCACCGCAGCAATGATAGTGGTGGACATGTAGTAGATCATGGCTCTCGTACCCAGCCGGCCACTTGCTTTAGCATCTAAACCAGACAGTCCTGCAGGTTGTTTACATTCAGAAACACAACAAAATATATTGAGACTCAACAGCCAACTGAATAACCACCAAATAAAACCCTTTACTAATTGCAGTTAAATGACTACCTGCTCCTGCCCTTGTGAAAGTCTCTCCACGGTTACACCACCTCTCCCTCCAGTTCTCATGTGAACAGTGTCTGCAGCTACTAATTTGATGAGAACCATTTAAGACTTCAGCTAATCACAGAGGAGGCATTAAATAGGGAAGACAGATCAGCTTAATTGCTGCCAACTGGTCATGGTCTGGCTGACACCACAGCTTTCAGAAGCTCCCCAGTGTCCTGTCATCTTAATTGCAAGATCCAAGTGAGAAACTAGGTGAATCAGTTTATTAAGAGATTTCTGGTGTTCAAGAAGATAGGATGTGAACACCTGCCTGAAAATAAACTCACTGTTGTACAGGGACAGGGTTTAGCAGTAGGATTGGGACAGTTGGTTTAATGGTTGGACCCAATGATCTTACAGGTCTTTTCCAATGTAAATGATTCTGTGATTAAAGAAAAGGCTGCTAATCACACACTGTCTCTGCAACACACTGCAACTGCAAACCCCCACCCTCGACAGGGATCACACTATTCTCCTTCTCACATCACAAAAAGCAAACCAGGTGACACCTGTAGCAAACACCTTAAAGTACTTATGGCTAATAGAACTTACCTGTGATTAAACTGGAGATAATTAAAGGGAGGATCAGCATTTTTAGCATCCTCATAAGGATATCTCCTGGGAAGGCTATTAGCATGACGATGTCGGGGTCAATAGGTGTTGCTAGACGAAGAAGACCCCCACACACTGCTCCCAGGATGACACCTGCGAGAGGAATTAAAGAGAGAAGGTTGGCAACATTTATTTTCCTGAAGAAGGAATAAAACCACTCACACAAAGCAGCTGATTTGGGGTACAGAGAATGTGGGAAGCCTTCTGGTTAATACGAGAGTGGAAAAGTGGTCCTGAGGTAGAATCTCCTGGCAGCTCAGCTCACACAGAATGACAGAACATCAGGGTTTGGACGGGACCTCAGGAGATCATCTAGTCCAATCCCCCTGCTAGAGCAGGATCACCTAGACCAAGTCTCACTGGAACACACCCAGGAGGGTTTTAAATGTCTCCAGAGGAGGAGACACCACAACCTGGGCAGCCCCTTCCAGAGCTCTGTCACCCTTATTGGGAAGAAGTTCCTTATGTGGAACCTCCTCTATTCCAGCTCACACCCATTGCCCAGAACAGATTTGCTGCAAACCACGACGTTATTGAGGTTCATGGACCTTGCCATGCACTGAGGGTAGTCAAATTTAATTGATATAATCCTTCTACAGCTGTCAAAACTCAGCTGATTTATAAAAAAGAAAACAGCCATGCAGAATGCACAGAAGAGCCAGGGTTAGGATCCAGCTCTTGAAGCTCTGGAACCATCCAGTTGAAGGTTGGACTTGATGACCTTAGAGGTTCTTTCCAACCTTAATATTTCTGTGACTCTGTAACATCTAGCTGTTGACGTAAGAAAGGTACCACTTGAAAACACGAGCAGCTATTTCACAGCTTAGGTAAAACCCTGCAGGAAAGCTGGAATACTCCTGTGAGGGGAACAGATCCAAGTTTTATTTGGGATGGGAGGGCCTGCACGTTATCAGGGAAGAAAACTGATTCTTACTACTCATTTACTACTCCTTCCCTTTGATGGTCCATGCTCTTCAGGCTAATGTTCTCAAATCACAGACAACCCCTTAGGTTTGAGGCTGGTAAAGGATAGTCTGGGGAAAGAAAAGCCGTGTAGTCACTGGGAACAGGTATTTGGTGTTTACATGCAGGACTCCTCTGCTTTCCTGACCCTGAGCCCAAGCCTCAAGTGCCTTAAACTCGCCAGCAAAGGCTGGGTTGTGATTTGCAGCAGCTCTGACTCTTTGAAGTACTGGTTTGATACAATGGAAAATGTAAGTGCATTTCAAACTCCTTCTGGAACAGCATCAGGCACCTTCTCCAGTGCCTCAAAGCAAAGGCTGTCTAAACACTTCAGCAGGACGGGGGAGAAGGCTGAGAAATATGGATGGGAAATCTGCGGCTCGAGACCAGCTGCAGCTGCTCTTTCAAACAATAACAAACCAGAGGATGTCTATGAATTTGCTGCATCTGGCTGTTAGCTCCCAGTGAAAAAGAACCAGGCAAAGAGCCAGCGAACCGCAATAAAATGTCAAACTGTTCCATATTTGGAAGCTGCTATAGCCAGAGGCAATATTCGGGGTGAGCTCACGGAGCGCTGGCTTACAGCTACAGAGAAGGGGACAAACCCTAAGAGCAGAGAAGCATGAACTGAGACAGAAAAGATGAGGGCAAGAAAATTCTGAGGAGCTTTTGTTTTTTTGTTAAAAATAACTGAGAGAACAAGTGTTCCACCTGAACTGAAGCAGCAGCACCTATGGAAGCGTTCCTGTGTGACTCGGTCTAGGTGATCCTGCTGTGGCCGGGGGACTGGACTTGATGATCTTTCGAGGTCCCTTCCAATCCCTAATGATTCTATGATTCTATGGGCATCCTATTTCCTCTTGGCTGTTCAGCTCAAAGACCTGATAAGGCCAAGCAGCGGTCCCCACAGGATGTGCAGATGCAGCTTACCGAACACCGTGAGAGTCAGGAGCAGGTTCCTGTGGAGCGACTGGCAGAACTGCACACATATGTTCCCAGATCTGTGCTCCGCTGGGCTTAAATGACTGTCATGCATCCGCACTTCTACTTGCTTAGGCATATTGTTGGCACTGCAACGAGAAGTGAACAGTGAGTCAAAGTGAGAGGAAAAGGCTGGATTACTTCCATCATACACAGAACCACAGAACCATCCTGGCTGGAAAGGACCTCCAGGATCAGCAAGCCCGGCCCTCAGCCCAGCAGCTCCCTAACCCCTAGACTATGGCCTCAAGTGCTCTAGCTACTCGCTTTTTAAACACCTCCAGTGACGGGGACTCCACCACCTCCCTGCACAGCCTGTTCCAGTTGCCAACCACTCTTTCAGCAAAGAACTTCTTCCTAAGATCCAACCTAAACCTCCCCTGATGCAATTTGAGGCCATTTGCCCTTCTCCTATCACTAGTAATTTTAGAGGAGAGACCAGCACCAGCCTCACTACAGCCTTCTTCTACAACTGCATCTCTCATCGCTTCCCACACTTCACCACTGGCAATGCAATGGCACCAGCTGGTCCTTCCAAAGGTGCAGCCTTTACGGTCATTTCTGTGTTTGTCTCAGAACTCACTCACTGGAGGCATCATCCCAGCTGTTTCATGGACTAAGCTATTGATCTTGAGCTGGAAAACTCAGCTTCCCCGAAGACCATGGCTGTCTTAAGTAGGAGAGGAGGCTGAAGAAAAAAGTTTTGCCAGGAAATGCAGATTTTAACACTTTATTTAATTCCACTTCAGGAAAAGAGTTTAAACCAGAGGGTCAACTTGCAGAACAAAGTGATCCAGAGCAGTACGCCTAATCTTCCCGCAACGTTTCGCTTCAGCATGAACCCTCTTACTGCAACAGAATCAGAACGCCGAGGTCAAAAGAATCTTTTTCAGCTTGGTTCTAATGAGGCTTGAACAACTGCCACCGAAAATTAGTCAGGCAAGGACATACTCCCCAAGAAAAACTCTTCTCGAATTGGCAGTGTCTAGAGGAAAAAGTTTCTTGGCTGACTCTGATTTATATTTGAGTGAGGGATTGAGAAACCATTAGCAAGAGAGTCCTTTTTTATACATGGAAGTATCAAAACGCACTCCAAAACCCCTCAATAGAACACTACAACTACCTTCTATGATTTCCCTAACAGTTAAGGCTGAGAAATGGGTAAAGAAGACATTTTTTTAATTATCAAGAAAATAGAGATTTTGAGATCACAGAATCATTCAGGTTGGAAAAGACCCCCCAGGACCATCAAGTCCAACCATCAACCCTACTCTACAAGGTCACCCCTAAAGCACATCCCCCAACACTACATCTAAGCGACTTCTAAACTCATCCAGGGATGGAGACTCAACCACCACCCCAGGCAGCCCATCCCAGAGATCTGGTCTTATGCTGAATTAGGGTAAGATTTTAGGAAAAGGAAACTTTATCTTCCTGTAAATGAGCAGGTCTGCAGCACTGAAGAGAGGCTGGGAAAGAGCCAAGTGAACAGAACACAGAATCACAGAACACTAGGGATTGGAAGGGACCTCGAAAGATCATCCAGTCCAATCACCCTGACACAGCAGGATCACCTAGACCAAGCTGCACAGGAACATTTCCAGGTGGTTTTAAATGTCTCCAGAGAAGGAGACTCCACAGCCCCCCTGGGCAGCCCCTTCCAGGGCTCTGTCACACACATGGTTTCCTTGGTGGGGCAAATCCCTGCTCCGCTGCGCTGAGCTCCTACGGCTCCTCCAACAAACGAAGCATTCCCAGCGCTCGTCTGAAACCCAGCAGAGCAAGACCTCTCTTCGTCTAACTTCAGTGGAGCCAGAACACGAGATCATAAATTAATTCTGCTCATTATTTTCAGATGTCCTAGTGACAAGCAGCCAAACAGCTCTGCTCCAAAACTGGCCCACAGAGGACCATGAGAACTGAGACTGAGACTATGTTCCGCCAGCTACGGGCCCTTGAAAACATCGACAGGGCTTCTGAAGAAATGAGGCAAACCTTGGAGGATGTGCAGTCACATGCAACAAACAGCACACGCCATGAGCTAGACAGCTGCAGCGCCTTTTGAATGACTATCATCTCCTTTGCTAGCCCAGTGCCACCTCTCCTTCTCCTTTCTGAGGTGGCCCGTGTCCCCAGAAAAGGAGAGGAGCTCCTTTGGACCGTGGAGATTTGATTTGTATTCACCTCAGAGAGTGCAGAAGTGTCTCCAAGGGAACACAGTCTGCATTTTCAGTGGCTTCAAACACACATCCCCACAGAGATACCTCAGAAAAACCCATCCATAAGCACCTCATTTTTGATTATCTAAGTATTTACAGCCACTCTACACGTGAAATGTAAGATGCCACATGATAGCACCTCATTCTCTGCAGGTTTTGAGCTGTAGTCTGTTCCTCTTGCTGGTTGCTATGCGTAACGGTGTCAAGACACAGCAAGTCGATTTATTAAAACACCAAAGTCACTGAGGTGGTTTTTTTTTGTTCTCCAGGTTCTATTTCACCTCCCTCTGGGTTTAAAACCTGCCTGGATGTGTTTCTGTGCGACTTGGTCTAGGTGGTCCTGCTGTGGCAGGGGATTGGACTAGATGACCTTTCAAGGTCCCTTCTGATCCCTAATGATTCTATGACTTGGTCTAGGTGGTCCTACTGTAGAAGGGGGATTGGACTAGATGATCTTTCAAGGTCACTTCTGATCCCTAATGACTCTATGATTCTATTACTTTTCACCTACTTTTTTCTTTCTTTCTTTCTCCGACACCCCCTGAAGCTTCTGTGCCTAAAAGGTTGGAAAATCCTGCTTGCTTCCCTTCCTTAGGTTACAAAATATAGTTAATTCATAATAAGATAAATAATCACAGAACCACAGAACATCAGGGATTGGAAGGGACCTCAAAAGATCATCCAGTCCAATGCCCCTGCCACAGCAGGATCCCCTGGATCCAGTTGCACAGGAACATGGCCAGGCAGGTTTTAAATGTCTCCAGAGAAGGAAACTCCACAACCCCCCTGGACAGCCCATTCCACTCTGGAAGGCCTTTGGTTGTGATCATCTTCATCACTAGTGATGCTTAAGGTAGAGACCCGGGTGTCTCTGGCTGTGACACACCCCGGGCAGAGGCGGTCTGTCTGGTGCAGAAGTAGGCGATGAGGTCTCTGGGCAGCACCGTGGAGGCAGAGAGCACAAACACAGTTCCCTTTTCCTGTCTTCAAGTCCCTAAACGGTTCAGTTTTGATCCTCCTTACTCCTTGCCTTGCAGTCACCGGGGTTAAAGGGGCTGTGGAACAATTAGCACTGCTGTGTCAGTTGGATTCTGCACTTCTGGCTTTGGGATCGGCGTCTTTGCTGCCTCATATACGTGACCCTTTACTGGATCAATGAGATGCATCATCACTACTAGCAAATTCCTCCTTCCTGACCCTGCGGGAGACATCCCAATGCGTTGAGCATTTCCTAATTCTTTTCCCTTCCTTTTGTCAACTAATCGAAGCCAAAACGAATCCCCTGGTCTCAATATTCCCATTCCCATCCCATAAAAAGTCAGAGCATTAAATTTATCGACAGTTTTACAAGCCTTGCTCTTATTTCCTTGCCAAATAGGTACAAATTTGGAGCGGGTTTTGCAATCTCAGCAGAAGGGCAGTGGGATGAGGGGTTGATCTTTCTCTCTCACTGGGTGCCGGTGGCCCTCGGTGCCAGCTGGCAGGCACACGCTGTCTGGCTCCACCTTCCAGCCCATGCTGACCCCAGGGTCTGCTTTTGCAATTGTGATGGGTCACTCGATTTTAGCCTCTGCTCTGGCTCTGCATCCCTCTAACCTTTATGCTTTGCAGTGGTGATTGCTCCACTCCTTGGCTGCGGGCTCAGACCGGCGGACACTGGGCATTGCCATTTATAGTGCAGCGGCGGTGATTGTGGGGTGGAATCCAGGCAGACCAATGATCTCGCTTGGTAGTCACTTAGTGCTTGGGAAATGGCTCCTTGGCTCAGCAGGGGAAGGAAAAGCAAGAGGGAAACTGAAAATGAAATACAAAAATACTCAAGCCCTGACTTTGGGGTCGTGAAGGTGCTGATGTGTGTGGAAAGAGTCTGACGGGGCGAGGTGTGATCCAGAGCCCAGTTATCTCATCTCCTCATTTAAATGCTAAGAATAGTGCTCTGGTGGGGATCTGGAGGTGTTCACGCTAACCAGCTCTGGCCAGGGGAGGTCACAGAGGGGCTTTCACGCGGATTAGCAGGTTTCTGGGCCCCTTGCCTGGGCTGGCCCTTCTGACAAGCCTCTTATGCCTCTGGCTCTGTAGCTGTGCTGTGACAGGGAGAGGAGAGCGTTTACTTCACAGAACATCAGGGATTGGAAGGGACCTAGAAAGATCATCCAGTTCAATCCCCCCACCACAGCAGGATCCCCTAGATCCAGTTGCACCCCAAGGCTTGTGCTGTGATTTCAGCTTAGAGACAGATCCAGAGGTAGGAGATAGGTACAGACTTCTGATTGTTTTATTAATTCGAGTGAGAAGCCCAAACCTCCTGCACATCAGTCTTGCCAAGGGACAGGCAGGAGAGGAGTGAAGCAGAACTGCTGGAGAGGGTCCAGCACAGAGCCACAGAGATGATGGAGGGGAGCATCTCCCTGCTGAGTAAGGGCTGAGGGAGCTGGGGCTCTTGAGCTTGGAGAAGAGGAGACTGAGGGGTGACCCCATGAATGCCTTCCCTCCCTTGCTTTTCATGATGGATAGGAGGGACAAGGGGTGGGAAGTCACCTTTAATGTATCCTGGTGACATGGGGTCATCCAGGTAGGAATAGAGGTGAGAGGTACCAGAGAAGTCCAATCCCTAAATGAGTTAGTGGAGGGGGGAGGAAGCTGCCAGTGGCAGAAGGTCCCTGCTCCTGCTGATGGACTGGCGCAGCTGCCTGGCAGTAGGATCTGTCCCTGTGGTATCTCAGTGCCGAGTTGACTTTGGCTGCTTCCAAAAATACAGAGCAGTGTCTCTGAATGGAGAAAATATGCGAGACTAATGCTTCTGTCTGCGTTCTTGCTGCTGGCTGCATCTGCTGGCCCACCTGCATGAGCCAGTTGGGGAGCTCAGCACCGATCCAAAGCCTGCTGGGTGCTGGAAGAGAGGAGAACGTGCTGAACAGCCACCCAGTCTCCCAGCTCAGTTGCTTTCTGGATCCAGTCATCAGTCAAATTCAAGTTGTTTGGGTTTTTAATACAGAAAAATGCATCCACTACATCATGAGATAACATGGGTTGGGATCACAGGAGACCCAACCACCTGCTCAAAGCAGGGCTCAGGGTTTGGGGTGTTGCTGCATTGTGTCAGGGGTTTGCGCGGAGTGGTTTGTGTTCCCTCTGTAGCTGCTGAGGGTAATGAAGCAGCCACAAGCTGCTTATCTCATTTGGTTTTGGCATTCAGACACACCCTGCTCCGTGCAGGTCCCTACCTGCACTCAAAGTGCAGCAGAAAAAGCTTTTCTCTCATAATTATCCCCTCCTCCTCCCTTCTCTGCGTCTGTTTTGGCCTCTCGACTACAGACTGTCACATATGCTGGGAGACATCATATCCTCTCCTTGCAGACGAGTTGCAGAGGCACCAGGACTCTAGTGATGAGTTGGGGGGTGGAGATGAGCTGCTGCAGAGTGGGTTCTGCAGACAGTTGTCCTCCTGGCAGGTTTGAGATGAGGTTTTGCTGTGAGGAGTTGATGTGAGAACAGACGGGGTGAGGAGAACAGGTGCCCACGAGAAACGAACTTTGTTCCCTTTAGTCCCCTACCCGGGGTTTTGTCCGGCTGGTGTCTTCTCCCCTACTTCTGCTGTCACCTCTGAGTTTGGGGGTCACCAGTAAGAACAAACTGAGGTCAAAGCCCTCTGTCTGTGTTTGGAGCTCATTGCCCTGTGCCATTTCTGATGGGCCACGCAGGGATGTGACAGATTTTAGAGCAAAGAGAGAGGTCTGTACTTCAGGTTTGATGCAAATAGTGACTGCAGATGGATTGTGATGACATAACCAGGGGGAACCTTTTCCCCATGAAAAAGGAGAGTTGTTCTCAGGGAGAATGAGCTGCATGAATCATAGAATCATCATGGCTGGAAAGGAGCTCCAGGATCATCAACTTCCAGCCCTCATCCCAACAACTCCCTAACCCCTAGACCATGGCCTCAAGGGCTCTAGCTACTTGGTTTTTAAACACCTCAAGGGATGGGGACTCCACCACCTGCCTGGGCAGCCTGTTCCAGTGCTCAACGACTCTCTCAACCAAGAATTTCTTCCTAAGGTCCAATCTAAATCTCCCCTGATGCAACTTGAGGCCATTTCCCCTTGTTCTATCATTAGAAATTTGAGAGAAGAGACCAGCACCAGCCTCGCTCCAACCTCCTTTGAGGTAGCTGTAGAGAGCAAGAAGGTCTCATCTCAGCCTCCTCTTATCTGGACTCAATAACCCCAGTTCCTTTAGCTGCTTTCCATGGCCCTGTTCTCCAGCCCTCTCCCCAGCCTTGCTGCCCCACTCCATCCCCTCAATGTGCTTCTGATACTGTGATGCCCCAAACTGCACCCCAAGGTGCAGTCTCACGAGTGCAGAGCACAGGGGCACCATCACCTCCCTCCTCCTGCTGGTTACCCCATTCCTGATCCAGGTCAGGATGCTGTTTGGCCTTCTTGGCCACCTGGGCACCCTGCTGACTCATGAAGTGATGTCCTGCAGCTGCTGTTAAAAGGGGATCAGAATGATTTGGGACAAAGTTCTGCAGTGTTAGTGGTTGGATTTGATCATCTTTTCCAACCTGGATGATTCTCCGATCACTTGGCTTTAGCAGGTACCTTTGTTCCCTGGGTAATTCCTTGCTGCCTGCCCTGTGTTTTCATGACCCTCCATCTCCCCATATAGCTATAAATTCCCACTGCTTTCCAGATCATCCCTAAAATAAACTTGGAACAGCAGTTGCTGCCCCTATACAATATGAGTTGTGCAAGAGCAGGCAGAGCTGCCATATGGGAGGCGGCGAGCCAGGAGCCCGACTGACACACTGCCTCTGCCTGACTCTGGGCTGGGTTAAACACCGAGGTCTCCACAGCTAGGAAGGATCTTCATTTCATGACTGGGGAGAAGCTGCTTCCCATTTTTGCTGATGCATAAGTGCAGTTTATTTTAGGTCGGGCACCTAGGCCAGTAGGTTCTATTTCAAAGGCTTCTCTCCTCATGTTGCAGCCAGAGCTTCTTAAAATACTTTGGTCCAGGTCCATCAGCTTCCAACTATTTGTGGGTTTCTGCCCCTAGATGCATGAAGGGAGCCTGGTCAGCCACTGCCTCACAAGGTCAGAGTAGGGGGAGAGCAGGAAAAACCCACCTCAGAGCTGAGGAAACCATGAGCTGGCTCTGCCCCCCATGGGTGAGGGCTGGCTGTGTCCCCACAGGTGTGGGATGTGGTTTATGGGAAACCTCTGTGATAGCTGGTTGTTCTTTTGTGTAGGTTTTTAGGATGAATTTCCTTTAATCTCTGAATTTTCATAACCTTTTTGGGCAACTCAAGTGTAGCTTGGAGGCACAGAGGCTGGTTAGTGGTTTCCTGGAAGACCTATGACTTGTTTTCCCTTCCCACAGGCTGTTCCATGCCCTGATCTCACACGTAGCAGCTCCTTGTTGGGCTGGAGCCCTTGGAGCTGGCAGGGAGGTGGTGATGTGCTGGAGGAGGTGATGTGCTGGAGAGCCAGGGCCAGGGCTGTCCTGGGGGTTAGTGACCCAGCTTAGCCCACTGCCCTTTGTCATGTAGCCCCACAGCTCTGTGTCGAGCTCTGAGTAACCTACTGAGCCCAGGGTGGTAAGGGGAGAACTGGGGAGAGCTGTGAGCTGGTGAATGGCTGCTCAGACGGTCCTTCTTGCTCATTGTCTGTGTCCTGGGGAACTTTGAGACACATAGGCACAGGCAGTAGCAGCAAACCCTCCTGTTGTGCAATCCAGGGCTTTCACAATTTGCTCCAAGGACCTGAAATGAGTTTTACTTCCAGCATTGGGGGAGGGAAATAAAGAATCCAAAAAAAAGGAGTATTTTTGGATGGAGCAGAGCTCTGGGGCTGCCTGGGGAGGGTCCATCTCCTGTGTTTTAAGTGGGGATCCTGCTGTGGCAGCTGGGATTGGACTGGATGATCTTTTGAGGTCCCTTCCCTAATGTTCTGCGATTCTTTGCCAGGGTTGGGTTGCAGCTACTGTGAGTCCTTGTGTCTGGGGCTGTGTGAATGGTCTAATAATCGTGTGTGAATCACTTGTGGTGAATAATTCAGCCCCCATTAACCTTTCCCCTTGCCCAAACCTTCCTTTCTGCCTTTGCTGATAACAGACAGGATTGTTGGGAAGTTTAATCATTATTGGGAATTGTTAGTTAGGTTATTACTGGAGATAATTTAGGTTCTAGGCCCCTCAGTTCCAGAAGGACACAGAGCTGCTGGAGAGAGGCCAGCGCAGAGCCACAAAGATGATGGAGGGAGGGGAGCATCTCCCTGCTGAGGAAAGGCTGAGGGAGCTGGGGCTCTTGAGCTGGGGAAAAAAGGACACTGAGGGGTGACCCCATGAACATTGATCGATATGTGAAGGGTGGGTGTCAGGAGGATGGAGCCAGGCTCTGCTCAGTTATATCTAATGAAAGGACAAGGGGCAGTGGGTGTGAGGCGGAACAGAGGAGGTTCCACATCAATGTGAGGAGGACCTTCTTCATTGTGATTGTGACAGAGCCCTGACAGGGGCTGCCCAGGGAGGTTGTGGAGTCTCCTTCTCTGGAGACAGTTAAAACCCACCTGGCCATGTTCCTGTGGGACCCTGCTGTGGCAGGGGTATTGGGCTAGATGATCTTTTGAGGTCCTTTCCAAGCCCTAATGTTCTGTGATTCTGTGTGATGCTGTGAATTTGTTGTTCCTAACCAGTATCTGAAATGAGCTCTGCTGCCTGGCCCCAGTTGTTAAGTTCCTGATTCCTCTTGGAAGAGCCAGGAGGAGCTGGTGGAGCCAGGAGGAGCTGGTGGAGCCAGAGAAATTGTGTGATTATAGATTTTGAGTTCTCTGTTTGCTTACTTTGCAAGAGTGTTGGAAATAGTGTCGTTAGCCAGCTCCTGCTCTGGGGTATTTATAGACAAGGAACATAAAGCCTGTGGAAAAATATGATGGAAACAGATCAGTGTAAAGAGAGGAATCACAGAACATGAGGGATTGGAAGTGACCGCAAAAGATCATCCAGTCCTGTCCCCCTGCCACAGCAGAATCACTTCTGCTCGGTGCCCACCCAGCTGGAGAGAGGGTCCAGGAGCAGAGCAGAGTCAGATCTGGGCTTTGTCAGATGATCAACCCATGGGCTCAGCTCACATCTGTCTGTGGCCACTGATCCATATGGGAGTTAAAAAGGGAAAGGTGGTTGTGGTAAAGCCAAGTCCCTTTTTATGGGAATAAGAGGTTAGATGAATCTTTTCAAGGAGCAGGGCAATGGTGTCACCCATAGATTCATCTTCTTAAGGGGAACCCAGAAATCTTAGGGCTGCTGTGATCTTCTGGCTGCCACCTCCTGCAGCCTCTCCAAGACACAGATCTCTCCTGACCCCAACTCTGTTCAGGGTCATCTTTAGTGTTTGGGTTGGAATCAGCTGTACTGAGCTGCTACATCCCCATGTCCCCATGGGCTGCTGCTGTAGGGTCTGTCACTTCCTGCTTTAGACACCTCACCTGGGTGTCTCCCCCCATTTCTCAGTGACCCTCAACCAATCTCCTTTCTCACCCTGTCCCCTTAGCCGATGTCTGGACTCTCCCCATTCCCCATCTCTTGCTCAATCTCCTTTCTGCCACTTCCTAGACATTTCAGAGGCAGCCCAGGAGGCCACACATGCCTGGCAGCCCCATGCTGGCGGCTGCATGGAGCGTTGCTGGGTTAACCGCGGTGTGTGGGGATTTGTTTGCTCCTCAGGGAACCTTTTTCCCTCCAGTCTCCACGTTCCCCTGCTGCATCTCTCTGTTTGCTCCTTGAAAGCCTTGCTCAAGTGAAGGGCTGAACTTTGAGCCACTCAGCTTCCTACCCACTGACTTCTCCCCTGCTGAGCTGTTTGCTCCAGCTCTGCTCTTACTCCCAGGGGAGAGCATGGGGGGATTGAGCATCGCCCTGAGCTCCTGGGTGCTAGGGAGAAGCCTCTCTGCTCTCCTGAACAGTGCTGAAAAGCTGCGGAGAGCTGTCTGTCGAGTGTCCTGGGTGTGGGAAGTGGGAGGTTTCTTCAAAGACGTGTTTCTGCTGGTTTGACACAGATAGGATTTAGTTGGAAGTGTTTTGGTTTTAGCCCCTAGTCCCATAACAAGTTGAGTTTGGGCGTTTTAGTGGGCGGTGAGTCCTGCCTCACATTAGCCTTCCTGATGCTGCTTCTTCAGGTCTCTGATGAACCAGCCCTTTGCGCCTTGCTGGGCAAGAACGACCCCAGGTACTAGTATAGGGTGGGGACTAACCTGTTGAAGAGTAGTGGAGGAGAAAGGGACCTGAGGGTCCTGGTGGCCAACAGGATGGCCAGGGGCCAGCAACGCCCCCTTGTGGCCAAGAAGGCCAACAGCATCCTGGGGTCAGAATGGGGGTGGTTAGTAGATCGAGAGATGTTCTCCTCCCCCTCGGCTCTGCCCTGCTTAGACCACATCTGGAATCTTGTGGCCAGCTGTGGGCACCTCAGTTCCAGAAGGACACAGAGCTGCTGGAGAGAGCCCAGCGCAGAGCCACAGGGATGATGGAGGGACGGGAGCATCTCCTTGATGAGGAAAGGCTGAGGGAGCTGGGGCTCTGGAGCTGGGAAAGAGGAGCCTGAGGGGTGACCCCATGGATGTTGATCGGTATGGGAAGGGTGGGTGTCAGGAGGATGGAGCCAGGCT
>JAOXOE010000001.1:61294252-61355417 GCA_028565055.1 Phoeniculus purpureus
TTAAACTGGACATCAGGAAAAAATTCTTCCCAGAGAGAGTGGTCAGGCACTGGACTGGGCTGCTCAGGGTGGTGGTTCAGTCCCCATCCCTGGATGAGTTTAAAAGTCACTTAGATGTAGTGTTGGGGGATCCGGTTTAGGGGTGAACTTGTAGAGTGGAATTGATGGTTGGACTCAATGATCCCCAGGGTCGTTTCCAACCTGAGTGATTCTATGATTGTAATTCAAAACTGCCCAGACCAAAAAGCACAAATCAGCATCAGCAGAGATGTTTGTGTCACGTGTAAATCTCAGAAGCAGTTACGGCTTCCTCTGCTGTATTCGTGCAAGTTTACATCAGAAACATGGGCTCAGCGTTGCCAAATGCCTCTGTCCCGCTAAAGAGCTGTTTTCTGACAGCAGCCTGTTTGGCAAAAATACGATGCATTTCCCATTAGTGGAGGTGTTTCTCTTCTACTCAGACGTGTTTTTGGTCTTGCCTGACTGCCTGATGTGTCAGGGAGAAGTGTCACATCTCGCGTGGTCGGTGCTCGTTCTGGTCAAAGCTCTGGTCTCACAGAAAAACTGGTAACTACAACAGCTGAAAAATATTGGACAGTGTTCAACCAAATCAAAATTCTTAGCAGATGTGCCGCTCTGGGGTTATCACGATGTGGAATGCCCTGGAAGGACATGCTCTCGAGCCGTGTCTTTGGCCACTTTGGAGCCGTTCTGTTTTGTCTGGATTTTGTGGGCTTCGGTGGCTATTTGCTGTGGAAACACCCCCCATTAGTCTAATAGTTAGAATAGAACAATTTACAAAATGTGGACTTGGAAGAGGTAGGTCGGAGTCACAACTACACAAACACTACCCTTGCAGTTGGGAAAGGCAGCTGGAACTGAAAGGGGTGGGATGTGTTCTTGGCGTGTGTGTAAGTTTACTTAGGTTTATTCAAAAATGGTCACTGCAGTTACCTTGGTGGTGGTTAAAGTTATATCAGAAGGCCTGAAGATGTGATGTTCAAAAACACTAGCCCTGTAAGCATGACCTGCTTCTTTCACCAGACACGTAGGTCCCTCAGTTACTAAATTAATCTGTCGTGTAAGGAGGAACCTGTAGTCATTGGGGCAAGGAATTTCCACCGTGACCCTATTTTTAGGTACTGTTCACTGTAGTTGTTTAAAAGGAATCTCTAAAGTGTTTTCTGCTTTCTCCTTTGCCTCGCCCCATTTCTCCTTAGGTCTTATTCCAGCACATCGATAGAAGATGCCATGAAAAAGGGAGAAGAGCCCCCAACTCCACCTCCAAGGCCACAGAAATCACATTCCAGAGCTTCCTCTTTGGATCTAAACAAAATATTTCAACAAAACCCACAAGGTGAGGCTGCCTTCCTTTCCTCCTTTCGAGAGCATTTAGGTTAGCTGCATACTTGGCAACTTGATCTGTTTGCACAAATGCTCGCCAGTGTGTGCATATGCTCTCCTTTGCTGCAGACAGAAATACACTGCAGAACAGAAGTTACCACTGAGGGGAAAAATCGCTGTTGCTGTAATTAAGGTGCTTATAACGTTTTCTGGCATGAGAAAGCCTTTAACATATGGCAGTCTGTCATCACCAACTGTTTAGAACTAGTCTGGCTGTTTAGACAGTTCTCATCAGTAACTACAATATATTTGATTTTTATTACGGTTTATTTTTGTTCGTAGTTCAGGAGCAGGAAGAAACCCCTTAACGTTTAAACTGGGAGAAAATTCAATTCCTTGTGTGCATTTTTGGTTGTTGAAGCCTTCCATATGTCTGGGGGCAATCTGAAACCATTCTTTGAGGAAAAAGAAAGGGTAATTTCTTTTGACACGGGCACATGTTGAGGGGAGAGAAAGAAAATGCAGATTAGTAGCCGGAGTGAAAGGAAAGCAAGCCGTTCTCTGGCGTGCTGGCGTTTGAATGGTGCTTGTGCCTCGCTCGGTGAATGGTGGAAAGAGGAGCCGTTTGCTCGGGGCAGCTGTCAGCCAGCATTGCTGTGTTTTAGCAGCGTCCTTGACCGGACCAGAGCTTTATATGTGGTACACAGCAGCCATCTGATTCAGGGACTGGGTTAAACATGGTCATGTTTATGCTTCAGAACAAAGCCAAGGTTTGGCTGTGTCAAGGAATGTTTTAACAGGGCTCTCTAATGTGGTTGTTGGAGTAGAACAGAAAGTGTTTCACCTCTCGCTGCATAGGGCTTTATTTTTTGTGCAAACACCAGATGGAATTCAGGAGTTCTGCTATGTGTGTTGAACCCTGAAACTCAATAGCAATAAATTTTTGGGTTTCTTTTCCCCCCTCTGCCTTACACAGAGAAGCAATTCCTGATCTTTGACTGTGGTTCCTTTGCCGCAGATCTGTTGCCTCCAGTTTTGATTTCATTATATATCAAAATAAAGCCCCACACAGAGACATGTCCGTGTTTTCTAAGGCAGCAAATCTTCTTAGAACCTGGATAAAAAAGTGTAACTGGGAGAAAATAAACTTGGATTTAAGTTTCTCTTGGAACACAAATGAAAGGAGAATGTGAATTCTCAAAGAAGTCATTCTGTGAATGAAAAGTAACTTCTCGGTTTTGAAAAGGGTTGTTTTGAAAGCTGCCGTTACTTTGGCATTAATAATTTCTTCTGGGCGACTTAACAAACTGACAGTGTTACAGTGAGTTTGGGAAAGGATAACTCATCCTGTCAATATTTTTTTTGAAGGATTCCTCTCCAGAAGTGTGGTAATTAAGTAAGGGCAGGCAGTTGTTTCCTTGCAAAGGAGGAAGGTGCTCTCATCCCTAAACAGAATCACAGAATTACTGAGACTGGAAAAAACCTCTGAGATCATCCAGCCCAGCCCATGACCTGAAATCACCACATCAGGTAGACCTGATGGTTGTTTAGCCTAGAGAAGAGGAGACTCGAGGGGAATGGACAAGGTAAGATGATGGGGCAAGGTCTGAAGTTGCACCAGGTGAGGGTTAGGTTGGATGTTAGGAAGCCCTTCCTCACAGAAAGGGTGATCAGAGCCTGGGCTGCCCTGGGGCAGTGGTGGAGTCCCCATCCCTGGAGGTGTTTAAGGACAGCCTGGCTGTGGCCCTTGGTGCCCTGGTCTGGCTGATGTGATGATGTTAGGTCCTGGGCTGGGCTTGATCTCAGAGTTCTTTTCCAGCCTCAAGAATTGTGTGATTCTGTGAAGTAAAATGCTTGTCTTGGAAGTCATGTTTTAGTTCTTTAATCTAAGGAGAAACACGTGCATGTTTTTTCCTGTCATTAAGCCCTGGATAGTTGTTCTTCTGCAACATCCTATTGATAATATGATTTTATACAGCTGCTTTCTATTCTTCCACTTCCTTTGTTTTGATCACCTCACTTCTTTTCATCCTTTGTTGCATCCTTTTCCCTGTTGATCTTGCTGTTCAGTAGAGATCCCAATCTCATAATATTTTGTAAACCCTTTTTGTCTAAAGGCAGCTCTTCCTTAGAGAGTCAATCTCTTTACTGAGGTGCACTTTGCACTTTATAAAAAGATGGTTTGTAGGAAGGTACAGATACTGAGCCTGGTGTAAGAAGTTTGGGTGAGGTAAATTGCACACGGTTGTACAATAATAAGCTGTATTATCGTTTCTGCTGACAGCGTGAAAAATTAAGTCAGAACAGTTTCTATCTGCCATCAGATGATAGAGTTACAGGATAACAGTCGAGAGGACGTGGTGGCAATGTACTGTTTAGGTTGCTTGGCTATTAGGGTGACAGCCTGGCATAAAAACTGAACCTGATGTTTCTCTATCTACAGATCAGTCGGTTGCTCTCTTCTGTTAAGAGATGTTGAGAGACAGAGACTTGATTAATTTTTTTTTAATTTAAATGATGTGGTCTTTACGTCTGAGACACAGTCAGTACTGCTGCGTTCTCAGTGCATTTCTTTTTGTTGTATGTGTAATCTCTGGCACATGTTAAGAAAATACTTGGCTGGGGTTTATGCATTCCTGAAAAGAAAACAGCAGGCTTGAAGTAGAAACAAAGCTGTCAGTTTAAATGCATGCAGGACATCTTCATTTCTTCTCTAGTCCACTGTCTAGTCAGGTACAAGGCGAGAGGTCCCAGAGTAAGTAAGTCTTGAGATCCTGTTTGCTGCACAGCTCACCTGCTATTTGCAGAATTAGCTTTTCCCAACCACCTTCTACCCTCTGCAGCAGCAGCAGCAAGCTCTGGTCTGCTCTGAGGTAGCTCTGGGATGAGAGCAGGTGTCTGCTGAAAGCCCAAAACGCATCCATTGTCTGCCACACTGTGCATTTAGCTCAGTTACAGTTTCTACCCATGATAACTACTGAAGAATTTACCTCTGGGCTATTACAGGCAGTGACAGCACTCTGGGACTTGTTAGATTGATGTCGATGCCTCTGAAATGTATTTTATTTCCCATTTAGTTTAATTTGTGAATTACATTGCTTCTGTTAATTAACAGTTCTGCTGAACAAAGAATACTTGTTTGGAGAAGTGAATTTGCTTTGATGAAGCAACAGAATTGTCATAAACAGTGTAGATTCACGTTGATGTGGAAGCAGCCTTGGTATCTTTGCACAGTTCACCAGCACAGCCATACAACTGTGTACAAATTAATTTCTGACTGAAGGCTGTCAGCACTCGTTTGCTTTTGAAACTCGCTTCCTGCTGCGGCTGTGCCTGCAGTGAAGAACATGCAGAATGCCCGTGCCGGTTTCTTACGTCGACTTGTAAGCAGATGCTGCACCCTGGACTGGCTTCTTTTGGAGTGCTGGTTTCAACCAGCAAAGAGGGGCTACTAGTCGTGGCATTTTTTTCTCCCTTTTAAAATGCGAAGTGCTAGGAACCACACGTGGTAATGGAGAACCAGAGCTGGCATTTTATTGTAGGCACCGTGTGTTCCGATGTTTTGCAAGTACAGTCAGAACCGTAACCTCTGCTTGTCTCTACTGGGTTAGTGATGTCATTGACAGTCAGTGGAGGGAGGTGATTCTCCCCCTCTACCCTGCACTTGTGAGACCCCCACCTGGAGTCCTGTGTCCAGTTCTGGAGTCCCCAAGATAAAAGGACAGAGAGCTTCTGGAACCTGTCCAGAGCAGAACAACTCAAATGTGCAGAGGGCTGGAGCACCTCTCCTATGGAGACAGGCTGAGCGAGTTGGGGTTGTTCAGCCTGGAGAAGAGGAGGCTCCCAGGTCACCTTTGAGCAGCTTTCCAATATCTGAAGCAGGCTAGTCTTTCTTAAGTTACTCTTTCTTAAGCTGGGGTAGATCTTTTGACACGGGTGCATCGTGAGACGACAAAGGGAAAGGTTTCCAGACTTGAAGAGGGGAGATTGAGGTTGGACATGAGGAAGAAATTCCTTGCTGTGAGGGTGCTGAGATGCTGGAACAGGTTGCCCAAGGCAGTTGTTGCTATCCCATCATCTCTGGCAGTGTTGAAGGTCAGGTTGGCTGGGGCCCTGAATACCTGCTCCAGTGAAGTTGTCCCTGCCTGTGCAGGGGGTTTGGAAGTGGATGATCTTTAAAGACCCTTCCAGCTCCGGGCATTCTAGGATATCTGTGTAGCAGCCAAAATAGAGAGTTGCATGTGTGGATGTGTCACTGTATTTTCCTCTTTTAAGTCTGATTTAAAGGCTTGAACCCTGAACTGTGATGACAAAAATCTCAAGAGCTAATGCCATGATGAGATGGAAATATCTCATGGCTCATTATTGTGTGGCTGCAAGAGGCATAAATACACAGATGCAAAACACAAGGTATGAGAGGACCCTGTGCATGAACCTTTGCAAAAGGGTATATGGCCCTTTAGTAAGCACTCACACAGGGTGCTCCATTTCTGCACTGCTGCAGGCACCAGATTGATTTGGTGCCTGGGAGTTTCTCTGGGGCATTTCTGCTTAGGTAATCGGTATTTTTCAAGGGATAGGCTAATGGGTAGAGGTAGCACAGGGAAGATGTGATGAACATTTAAACCTGTTCCCACAATTACAGTTCTTTAGGGCTGGAAGGGGCCTTCAAAGGCCATCGGGTCCAACCCTCCTGCTCAAGCAGGAGACAAATCACTGACAAGCAGAACCACCTAAAGAGCCTCAATCAGCTCCACAAAGCCGCATTCCTGCTGTGGCAGGGGGATTGGACTAGATGATATGTCAGGGTCCCTTCCAATGCCTAATGATGCTATGATTCCAGCTGGGGCTAAAACACCTCCAGAGAAGGGGACTGCACAAACTCCCTGGACAACCCCTTCCAATAGTTAAGAGCCCTGACTGGAAAGTTTTTCCTCAGACTGTGGTGGAACTTCCCATGTTCAAGCTGGCCTCCATTACCCCTTGTCTTGTCTGACGCCACTGAAAAGAGAGGATTCCTTTCTGCTTGGTACCCAGCCCTCGTGGATTTAGAGACAGGGATTAAATCCCCTCGGAGCCTTCTTTGGTCCAAACTAACAAGTCCCAGTGTTCTTCACTCTCTCTTCATAAGGCAGTTGTTCCAGAGCCCAAATCATCCTTGTAGCTCTGTATTGAACTCTTTCAACTAATTCTCTTTCCCTCTTGTGCTGGGGAGACCAGAACTGGACCCAGGATTCCAGGTGCATCCTCACTGAAGCAGAATAAAGGGGTAGAAGAACCTCCCTTGATCTGCTAGAGAGTTTCCTCAATTATTTTCTTTCTTTCCCAAAGGACACCTGAAGCATCGTGATGCCAGGATATTTATCTAGCAGAGGGCAGCTTGTGCTGCCTGTATTCCTCCTCCCTGACTAGCTACGGCACTGTGCATTTCCACCACCTCTGCAGTGCTCCCTATCTGAAAATGAGAAGCTGTCAGTCTTGAGTGAGCAGTGTGATAATGCACTGAACATGGGGATGAGTGGAGGCAGGATAATTCCTGTTCACTGAGAGGTGGGAAAGTTAAACTGGTTCTGTATTGTGAGGGTTGCTTGCAGTGCTCAGGCAACAATACAAATCACAGTGGGAAAGAAAAACGCTGCGTGAGAAGTGAGAACAGACATCTCACAATGGCTATGATTCAATGATAACCTCGACCTGAAGTGTTTGGGAACTGATTCATAGATCTGTGGCTCTTAAATAACTGGACAAACAAACAGAAAAAAAGGACTTAGAGAACCAGGTCATTCTTTGAGAGCCTGTTGAAAGCCTTGTGCTGCTGTTCACCTTGGAAAAGCTGCTTCTCCTCCCCGTTACACACCTATGCCAGCTGGTAATGACTGCCTGAGCTGGAGATGTGCCATAGCTTATCACCTCACAGGTCTCCATCCAGTTCAGAGGTTATTGACCCCTAACAGAGCGTCCTAGAAACCAGACAATGCCACAAAGCACAAGGGTAACAAAATGATCCCTTCCCAGCTCAGACCCTTGGAGAAGGAGGTGACAGTGCCGATGAATTAAGGTGCTGTAGTCATCTGCAGGGATTGAATGACAGCTCTGGCTACAGCTCCTCTGTTGAGAGGAGACTGCAATTCAGATCCTCTTCAGCATGCAGCAAAAGGATTTCTCTGTTTCCTCCTGAGTCCTTTAAAACCTGGAGAGGGTAGAAAAAAGGGCAGCAGGCATCAATCTCTTCCTTTTACTTTCTTTGGGAGATAGGGCTCATGGCATTTTAATTACATTGTGTGGGTTAAAATCACAGAATCACACAGAATCGAAAGATCATCTAGTCCAATCCCCCTGCCACAGCAGGATCCCCTAGACCAAGTCACACAAGAACATATCCAGGTGGATTTTAAATGTCTCCAGAGAAGGAGACTCTACAAGTGCCCTGAGCAGCCTGTTCCAGTGCTCCGTCACCATCATCACCAAGTGCAAGCAGAGAAATCTATTTCAGTGCAAAGCAAAGTAAACTTTTTTGTCTTCATTTTTAAAAAAAAGAAAAAAGACAAAACCATTCTAATTGGGGCAAAAAAATAAAGACTTTTCTTCTGAAGATAGCAAGCAAGCTGAGAAATCCATTATTCATAGCTCCTATTTCATATCACCGCTACAGTTTGTGCCAAGCTGCTTCAGTTCAATTTCATTAGCACAGAGTGCAGCCTTACCTACCTTAGTCTGGAGTTTGCTGATTTTTAAGCCTCTTTTGTAATTGCCAAAGTCTGAGGAGAAAGGCTGGGATGGAAGCTTGCAATAAATGTAATTAGTTGCAGGCAGCTAAACAAATCTCTGCCTGTAAGAGGTAAAGGGTTTGATAGTAAATGAGTTTAAAATAGTGAGTTGGAGCTGTAGATGGGCAGATGAATGAACAGTTTGATGAAACCATTTAATGAAACAGTTAATTTAGAGCTCTGTCCACAGTGTCTTGGATTAAAACCATCAGAGCTAATCCATGCACATGGATGGACATGGTGAAATCAGTTCTGTTGCTTTGTAGAATTGCAGATCTGACGAACAAAGGAAGTTGAACTGATAGAGTTTGCTGGGGTCTCTTGGAGACGTTTGGTATCAGATGCTGTAAAACTTCTCGGTTTTGCTGTAGAACAAAAAACCCTCCACAACAACAGTAGTCTGCTTAGATCATACGAGGCGTGAACAGAAAGTGGTTGAATTCTGAACCGGACTGCGTACTGGCACACCTCAGTCTGCTTGTCTGTGAGAGGACAGTTGTGAATTCATTGGGATTGGTATTTCCCCAATTCGACATTGCTGGAGCGATGGGCTGGGGCCAATGGGATGTTAAAGCCAAGTGCTGGGATGGGCACTTCAGTCACAACAACCCCCAGCCTCTAGCTACTGGGAGAGCTGTCTGGTGGAAAAGGACCTGGGGGTGTTGGTTGACAGCTGGCTGAACATGAGCCAGCAGGGTGCCCAAGTGGCCGAGAAGGCCAATGGCATCCTGGCCTGGAACAGGGTAACCAACCAGAGTAGGGAGGTGATGGTGCCCCTGTACTCTGCACTTGTGAGACCGCACCTTGAGTACTGGGTCCAGTTTTGGGTGCCACAGGATAAAAAAGACATTGAGGTGCTGGAGCAGGGCCAGAGAAGGGCGACGAGGCTGGGGAGAGGGCTGGCAAACAGCCTGTATGGAAAACGGCTGAGGGAACTGGGGTTATTTAGTCTAGAGAAGAGGAGGCTGAGAGGAGACCTTGCTCTCTGCAGCTGCCTCAAAGGAGGTTGTAGCAAGGCTGGTGCTGCTGTCTTCTCCCAGATGACTAATGATAGGACAAAGGGAAATGGTCTCCAGTTTTGTCAGGGGAGGTTTAGATTGGCTCTTAGGAAGAAGTTCTTTGTTGAGAGAGTGGTTGGGCCCTGGACCAGGCTGCCCAGGGAGGTGGTGGAGTCCCCATCTGTGGGGGTGTTTAAAAACTGAGTAGCTAGAGCACTTGAGGCCATGGTCTGGGGGTTAGGGAGCTGTTGGGCTAAGGGCTGGACTTGGTGATTCTAGAGGTCCTTCCCAGCCATAATGACTGTATGATTTTGCTAAGTATTTGAAATCTGAAGCCATATGCAACTTGCAAATGACAGACTAAGGACGAGGTTACTGAGACACCAATTAAGACTGTTGAATTGCACGACTGTATTTTGGCCTCTTGATTTAGACCAAAAAGCAGGTGACATGCATGTGGGAACTGAGAGCAAGGATCTGCTTAGCAGCTGGTACTACACTTTGGAAAGCTTCCAATAAACTAGAAGGTAGAGGGGCTTGGGGAGTCCTGTCCTAGATGGAGCTCTCAGTGAATGTCTATGGGAACTTAGAGACCAGCAAGATCCATGAAAACAAAGAGGAAAAAACACACACAAAGCAGCACCAAGTTCCCCACTCTAAAACATGCAAAGACTTTGTACCCAGCTGTCTGCCCAGCCTGTGGTTCAGTGTTTTGATTGTCCTGGGCAGTCCCAGTGTGCTAGATGGTTTAGGGTGTTGTGGAAAGCTTCACAATGAGACCTGGTAAGTCATTAGATGACATCACTGGAAGAAGATGACAGGTCTAATGTCAGAGTGCAGCAACACCCAGTGGCTGAAGAGCCCTTCACCTCATAGATCCGAGTGAAACAGACTTCTATGCGTTGCTCTCTTAGGATTTTACCTACTGAATCACTTTGATAAAGCAATGGCCAGGTTTCCCAGGCTCAGGGTTTCAAATGCTCGCCTTCAGGAGTTAATTCCCCACTGTAGATCTGAAACACTGGAGGTAAGATGCTATAGGGAAAAAAGTGGCTTCGAATGGAAGAGCAACCCTTCCCTTCAGTTCTGCAGTTGTTCATACGTTCAGAGATTGAGAAACTGGGGCTATGAAGAGGTTTCCTGCTAGGATGCTCTGTCAGCGAGCTTTGCGGCTATTCATTTCTTCTGCAGCACGGCATGCGTCCTGGGTTGGGATCAGGTGGGTGTATCTGGGCCACTCAGCTTTCTGTCATTGTTGGCCCGGTGCCATGTCCTACCTTTGTTTCTGGCCTCCAACAATTCAGTTTTAGGAACTGACTGAAGATTTTCCCTCCTCCTGTGAACAAAATGATGTGGAAAGCTTAACTATGTTTATTCAGCCAAGCGTCACTCCAGTGTGGGTGTTTGTTGGGGGAGGTAAAGAGCTTATCTGCTCTTTAAGGGGTACAGATTCCGGTTCTAGGCAACCTTTTGGAGCACCGTGGCATTGTTCTTCCATATTCACTTGGTTTAGAAATCGTGTGTCTGCTTTGTGGGAAGAAATTCTTAGGTATCTTCCTTGTGACATTCAACGTCTGAGCTCTTCCATCTTCATCTCCAAAGCCCCTGCAAGCGCCTAAGCTGAAGGAAAACCTTTACATTTCTGCAAGTCGTGGACTTCTTAGAGCAGCTGTGATAAGTTTGGGGACTTTTCATTGCCATCTTGTCCCCTTCCCTGATGGAGTCAGGCTCTTCTCAGTAGGGCAAGGGGCAATGGGTGTCAGCTGGAACAGAGGAGGTTCCACATCAGTATGAGAAGGAACTTCTTCCCAGTGAGGGTGACGCAGCGTTGGAAGGGGCTGCCGTGGGATGTTGTGGAGTCTCCTTCTCTGGAGCCATTTAAAACACGCCTGGCCGTGTTCCTGCGTGTCTGGGTCTAGGGGATCCTGCTGTGTCGGGGGAATTGGACTGGATGATCTATCGAGGTCCCTTCCAATCCCCAACATTCTTTGTGATTTTGTGAAGCGGATTTCTAGCCCCTTTTGCAGTTGGAACTGCACACATTTCTACCTCCTTATTTCAGTAGCTGGTGTAGTTAGGTTATTTTAATGAGTGACTTGCTAATTTTCCACAGTACAGTTATGACTTGCTTGATAGAAGATATTTTTTAGAGGGATATGACTTCTCTGAAGCTGGTGACTGGCTTAGAACCTGTCTGTTGTTGCTGTGGCATATGAAATACATCCTAGTCCACTGAAGTCACATGAACTGACCACTTACTTGCAGGGACACTGTCTGCAGGCTGCAGTGTTGGTACCGATTAACCGATGTTTTAGAACCCTCTGCTTGAATTGCGAACCTTTAGATAAGCCATAGAAATTCACAGATTGGTTTAGGTTGGAGGAGACCTCAGAGATCATCTAGTTCTAACCCCTCCCCGCCATGGGCAGGGACACTTCTCACTAGATCAGGTTGCCCAGGGCCCCATCTCCTGGTCTCCAGCAGAAGGAAAAAAAGTGACTGAGATAAAGCAAAAAGTGGGGCAAGCCAGGGACTTGCCAAAACCTAAAACGTGCTTTGCCCCAGCCTTGCCTCAACCCTCTACATTTCCTTCTTTCATGGAATGAGCTTGTAAAGTCTCAGGGTGAGGAACACATACCTGTAAAGCATTGATCTGGGGTGGTCGTACACAGCAGTGGGCTCTTCCTAATGGGTTCCCAGCCCAGTCCAGATGAGGAACAGGGAACAAAGATAGCCCCAGAGAGCTGTGGCAAGACCATTCACTGCATAAACTAGGTCATTTGTAGATTTTTTTGAATGAGATGTAGACCACCATCCCTACAGCAGGCACTGCTGAGGCATCATGTGCCTTCAGAAGCATTCCTCCCTCCTTGTACTCCTCTGGGTTGTAATTACCAGCAGGAACCAAGCCATCCCCTGGGAGATCATTGATGACGTAGCCACTTGTCTCAAAATTAAGCTGCTTGATCTTTATTGAACTTAATGAATAAACATTTAAATGATAATTGAGACACTAATTAAATGCTACGCTTGGACTCCTGGATCAGGTTTGAAAGGAAAGAATCCATGATTTTATAACAATTTAAGGAATCACAGGTCCAGACCTTCAGCAGAAAGAGCGGCTTGTTCAGACGTTTGAACTCAGGTTTTTGCTGCTGTCTTCTCTGGAGAGCTCAGTTATTCCTCTGGCCTTACAAGGGTGTTGCTAAGATCCCGTTCACTAGAATTTTCTAGCAAGTACTGGGACATTGTATTTGCTCTGGTGAGCAAAATGGAACCGTGGGACACTGGTTTTGTTAAGTGCTTTCTTGTTGTTCTCATCACACAGTCCTGACACTATTAACCCATGTCTGCTTGTGTCTTTGAAAAATATGATCTGGCTCCTGGTTACAACTGAGTTAGGGAAGAATTTGAAACGTAGAACTAGCTGTTTCCTTCCTTTCCATTCCTAACAAGTGAGTTGCTTCTTCCTGCATTTCCCACCTAGTCTCATCCTCGCTGTACATGTTACATCCCCACAATTCTGCTCTTTTCCTCTACAGACATCCTTTTGGCATCTGTTGAGATATTTAGGGTCTTATCAGAATGTCTAAAGCTCTTTAACAAGTCACATACAAGTCTATTCTCAAGTGACAGTAGATGACTACTCCCCCAACTTAGTCATGGATAATTGCTACCCTGCCCAGGAACCAGAGAAGTGAGAAGTAAGTGCTTGGCACTTACACAGGGATCTTGGAGACAGGCAAAGATTCTGTCGTTGCCAGTGATTTGTGCCCTGAGCAGAACAGATTTGTTCAACAGGGCCTGCACTACACTTACGAGCTTGGTGCAGCGCCAGTTCTGCTTCCTCCTTTCCTATCCTTTTGGTACCGACAGCGAGCGGCAGAGCAATTTCCTTCACTGAGGGGAGTCAGGAACTGCTGCGGGAACAGATGCTAGGGAAGCAGATGGGGCAAGGGTTGGTTTGGAGCCATGACAACTCCGTAACCTTTCAGCGTCAGTGAGACTGCGGCTCTGCCCGTATCCTCTTGCAGAAGGCAAGTCCAGGTGCAGGTGAACGCGCTGGCTTAGGGCTGTGCTCAGGTAGCGGTAGGTGGCACCTAGAGTTCTCAAGTGAAGTGTGTTGGACCTGTAAGGGCAGTTCATGCTGTGACATGGGTATGCACATCCACACAGCCCAGGGGCAGCTCCTGGGCTCTCCTCTGTTTCCACAGGGTCAGAGGCAGTAGAGACCTTTGTTCCTATTTGTCTGTTTTTGGGGGCATAGGGGAATGTTTGGTGCCTAGATAATAGGATAAAGGTTGGACTCGATGACCCTGGAGGTCCTTTCCAGCCATGATGATTCTGTGATTCTGTTTGCAGTCTAGAGAAGAAAAAAAAACCACAACAATTGTGTTCTCCACTATGGTTTGTCTGGATGGTTCATAGCAGAGAACCTCAAAAGTCTAACCTGGGTGACAAAAATTCAATCTCTCCACTTTTTAGATGCTACTCTGCAGCATCTGTCACCACAACTTGTGAGTGCGTGCAGTACGCGGTATAGAGGAGGCATCAAACCAGTCTAAGGAATAAGTCTTCCGCAGCCAGTTTAATACTTCATCTGGGTGGAGTCCCCTTGAACCACACTCAACTGAAAATAGGCATTTAAAGCATTGAGTAATTGCAGCAGCACATTAGGGATTGGAAGGGACCTTGGAAGGTTATCCAGTCCAATCCCCCTGCCACATCAGGATCACCTAGCTACAGAGAGTTCTTCTTTCAAAGTATGTATCCTAAATCCCCTGGGGGGCTTCTTTAGGATGCTTTACCAGAGGTTAATTATGTCAAACCATAGGGTTCTGGGTGGGTAACTGCTTCTTGGGTCCCATCTTTATTCCAATATGAGATGAAATGTCTAAGATGCTTTAACACAAAATAACCTCTCGAGTGACGCCACAAAGCCCCATGAAATAAGTTTTGCCCTGGGACAGTGTCCAAGAGCTGTCCTTGGGGTCATGACACCAGTGTGTGTGTGCTGGGTTCTTTCTAGGTAGGGGGTGGGGTTGTTGTCCCTGCAGGGATTCAAAAAAACAGTTGGTGTGCCCTGGGGAGAGGGTTTAGTGGGCAGGTTGGGGTTGGATTGTTGGTGGGACTGAATGATCTTGTAGGTCTTTTCCAACCTTAATGATTCTATGACTGATGATCTTTCAGGTGACTGACAAGCAGTAAGGTTGTGAAGACTGAAAGGCCCTCTACCTCTCATTTTAACAGGTATTGCAAACCTGACCAAGTTACCATCAAAATAAGTTGTCTTTTTCTCACCTGAGCTCTCCCTTGGTATGTAGGTAATGGAATATCCTCTTGTGAAATTGAATAACTGTTAACATGGAATCTGACTTAAAAGCTGCCTTCCAATGCATTATTTATTTAGCAGAGAGCCAATGGTCAGGTCCCGAAGACATCCCTGAAGATGCCTGGTCCCATTGTGACGAGTGCGCTGAAGAACAGTGACATGGATGCGACAGGACTGGAAATAAAAGGAAAGGTAGTGGTATGCTCAGTGCACTTGTTCACAGAGCTCTCAGATATTTTCTTTATTAAGTGACTGTCACTTGAGAGGCAGCAGAAGAGCAAAAACAGATGACTCTGTAGAGCAGATCTTGGTTTTCTATATTGCTTTTCAGCGTTAACACCTTACCTTGTGTCTGTCTCAGAACCACCGGAGTGGTGATGAAGGGAAGGTGACAGATCCTTAATGCTCTTTTTACGTGTGCCTGCCTATTCACTTTTCCTTCCATTCACCCAAAAACCTAAATGAATCTAAAGAAAACCCCGATAGGTACTTGTCTGAAATGCTTTTTGGTACAAGTGTTTAGATCCAAACCAGAGGCTTTCTGTATGTGAAGGGTGGCTGTCAGGACAATGAAGCCAGGCTCTGCTCCGTGGATTCCAACAATAGGACAAGGTGCAATGGATGTAAGCTGGAACATAAGAGGTTCCACGTGAATCTGAGAAGGAACTTCTTCACAGTGAAAGTGACAGAGCACTGGAAGGGGCTGCCCAGGGAGGTTGTGGAGTCTCCTTCTCTGGAGATGTTTAAAACCCACCTGGATAAGTTCCTGTGCGACTTGATCTAGGGGATCCTGCTGTGGCAGGGGGATTGGACTAGTTGATCTTTGGAACCCATCCAATCCCTTATGTTCTGTGATTCTGTGTGTTGAGTAACTTGGAATAGGAATGTAGTCCAGCTGATGGCTTGTGCTCGTGGTACCTGTGGTCACTATCCAACCGCAGGGCTTTCATTCTACTAAGTAGAAGGTGAATGCACGTGTTGCCAGCTGTCAAGTTGAACTTGAGAAGCACAATTAAGGCATCTAACTGCATGAAGCTGTTCTGTCAGGGGGAGCAGGAGGATGTTGTGTTTTTCTATAGTGGACACAGACCAGGGTCCTCTGAGGAGATGCAGCCAGAGTAGAGTTTTGCAGCCCGCTGCAGGGGTCAAGATCCTAATGTGACAGCACTTGCTAACTCAGAAACTGTCTCTGAGATGGAAAAGCAGTTTAGAGATTTATGACGCTGTTATTGTAGTATCTGTCAGTGCCACACATTGTGCAATGCTGATTTACAGCTTTTTGAAAACAAAGTCTTAATCTATCGCTCGAGGAGAAGGCTGGTATCAGCTGATGAGCTGCTCTGTGTCCTTCTGAGAAGCTCAGTGTCATCTGAAAAAACTGTGGAGGAGTAAGGATGGGTCAGCAGTTGGCTGTTCGGAGAAGAAATGTCACAGCCTGTGAATATGTCTTCTTGCATCATGAGTGGTAGGAGCCAAAGATGAAAACCTGATGAGTTAAAGCTGGTGGGTTAAAGACAACATTTACAGAGGAGATGGTGGCTGTCAGAAGAGGGGAGGGAAGTAATACCAGGATCCAGAACATCTTTGGGTGCTGTAACCACCTGAAACTTTCTGAAACTGCTCACCCGTGTGCAAATTGCTTTGAATAAGCAATTAACTGAAATTCAAGCACTTCCTCTATAAAGGCTTTTGATTTCAGAAAAGTGAATCTGAAAGATCACTGACAGTGTGTTCTCTGGGATTGTTCTGTTCCTTTGCAAAGATGCTTAGTGAGCAGCTCAGTGTACTGGCAGGCTCTATCAGCCTGACAAGTGCCACCTGCTCTGGTACAGCCCTTGCCTTGCCAAAGCCACCAGAATCTTCCTGCTTGATCCACTGGGTATCTTCTTCATATTGGACTTTGTTGCTCTCTCAAGAGAGCAACGGTTTGCTGAGCCATTTGGCTAAGTAGCAACTGGCAAGCTCAAGGAGGCAAATACACTCAGCTGCACTGTGGGAACATGTATGTTCAAGGGACACTGCTGTGTGTCTCATCACCAGGCTCTACTTCATACAGTGCGTGTGCCTCAGAGGCCTCACCATGCAGTTGGCACAGTCCCCAGGCATCACTCAGCTGGACCTGACTGGAGCTCAAGACACGCTACAACCCAAGTCACAGGCTGAGTCTGCCCTGGTGAGACCACATTGGGAATGTTGTGTCCAGTTCTGAGCCCCTCCATTCCAGAAGGGCACAGAGGTGCTTGAGAGAGTCCAGAGCAGAGCCACCAAGATGATGAAGAGAGTGGAACATCTCCCTGATGAGGAAAAGCTGAGGGAGCTGGTGTCTTGAGCTTGGATGAAAGGAGACTGAGGGGTGACCCCATGACTGTTTATAAATGTGGAAAGGGCAGGTGTCAGGAGGATGGAGCCAGTCTTTGCTCAGTGGCATCTAATGATAGGACAAGGAGCAACAGGAGTGAGCTGAAACAGAGGAGGTTCCACATCAATATGAGAAGGAACTTGTTCCCAGTGAAGATGACAGAGCCCTGGAAGGGGCTGCCCAGGGGGGCTGTGGAATCTCCTTCTCTGGAGATGTTTAAAACCCACCTGGCCATGTTCCTGTGCACTTGATCTAGGGGATCCTGCTGTGGCAGTGGGATTGGACTGGATGATCTTTCCAGGTCCCTTCCAATCCCTAGCGTTCTGTGAATTGAGACAGCAGTGGGGAGGCAGTGATTACATTCCAGCTCTTTATAAAAACCATCCTCAGATTTATAAGGTCTTGTGTTGTGCTCGTTGCTGGCTTCAAGACCATCCACCACCAAGGGGTGAAGGACATTGTGCTCCCTTCAAGTTGAGTTGCCGATTCTGATATTGATAAGGCAGCAGCAGTGCTGGCTAACCTGTGGCATGTTAACCCACATCTCTCCTGGAGAGCAGGTCTCCGATGGACTCCCTTAGGACCCAAATGCATGTTAGAGGGTTGTGTATCATGTAGATGTCAAGCCCAATCAGAGCTTCCTTGTCAGGATGTGTTAGAGCAGCTGTCTGTGATTTGTGTGACAGTGCACATCTATGCCAACAGACCACTTGTGGTCTCTGTTCTGCTGCATCTGCCGTCTGCAGCACTGCTGGGAACACTGCCAGCAAGAGAGAGAGCAACTGCTTGCACAAAGGTGGCTGGGTGGCACCTTTTGTAATCTGTGTTCTGCACCGTGTATTGATCGGCTTTGTGGATGGATCCCGGCGGTGGGGGCGAACACAAACACCACGTACCGGAGCATGACATTTTAATTAGAGAGAGGTTTCAGTGCTAGGAGCAGCTGGAGTGATGATGTCTTAAACCCAGAAAATGGCACACAAAACCCCCACCCCATGCTGGTTGTTGCTTAGGTAACTTCATGCAGTTAGAAGTAGGATGTGAATGAGCAGTTTGTGACAGACCTGCAAGCACCCTGAGGTAAGGCTCTAGTAAGGGGTGTTGCAGGTTAGACCCTGAAATGGCCTTTCTGCACATGTGTGAGCACACACCGCGGCTGAGCAGAGGAGCAGCATCCCCCCCCGCCAGTCTCGTGTCTCACAGGAGTAAAGGTGTCCATGGAGGAGACGAAGCTGTCAAGGACCAAGAGAGAGAAGGTGACTGGAATATTCACTGTGTTCGCAGTGATAGAGATTCATGAGGAGGATGGAGCTCTTAGTGGTTTGGGGTGCTAGATCACCTCACCATCACCTCAAGTGGAGGCTGATAGATGGCCACTCTAGAAACACCAGGGAAGCGTATCCTCCTCCTCAGCTTGCAGTGTGCCTTGTGGCAGAGGAGTTTAGGCTTCCTGTGGTAAAGTCTCAGGGACCCAAAGGAGCTTGGTTAACCTTGAAATTCCATGTAGTAACTTTCTACCTGCAAAGAGGAAAGCAACGCTTATTCGCAGGCATGAATGACTCCAAGTCTGGTCCAGAGGTAGAACTTGAAAGGACATTCATCTGCTGTTTGTGGGAACCGAACTGAGCAGGAGCTTCTGAAATGTCACAACAGACAGAAATGCAAAATTATTCCCGGAGCGCTGCCTGCCTTCTGATCGCTGGCCATCTTCTTTTGTGAAAAGAGGTAAGAGGAGTGGTTCCACAAGTTCCAGCACTCACACACTTCTCTCCCGGGGAAAACACTTGTCTGTCTTCTCTTGTGTTTGGATGCTTAAAATAAGGGAAGGAACCTATCGGAGTTGAGGGGGAAGAAAACCAGTCAGTGCTACCTTGGTATCTGATGATCAAAGCAGTGCCTCCTCCTGCCTTTCTGCTGTGCCCTAAGAAGGGCAGCAACTGTGTTCTGAGCAAACAGCACTTAATTCAGACCTAGGAATCTTCACTCCCTATGTGGCCCGCCTGCCTGCCTGCCTTTGGGGAGAGGAGGATTTAGCCTTTCCCAGAAAAAATCAGGGCAGCTTAACCAGTTATCCTGTGCCAATAAAAAGAAGCAGGGAGATGAGTCTTGGAGAATAATTATGCCCTGGGTCAGTGCCTGATATCTATTTTCTTGTGAAGAACAGCAGTGGGCTGTGGCTAGTACGTGCAGTAATTTATGGCATTCATTGCCAGCTTTCTGATTCAGCTTTTTTTTCCCATTGATTTGTAAATCTCTGATTTAGTTCTGACTACTGTACTTGTGGAAAATAATATAAGCTAAGATAAAAACTTGGTTCTTCACATTCAGGTACCATTTTGCTCTGTGCATTTTAACACTCACAGTGTTCAGCAGGTTGCTAGCTGGCATTTCCATCGTGGTGGAGAGCTTGTACTCTTCTCGTGTTTCTAATAAGGCACAAAATATAAAGAACACAAATGACAGGAAAAACCCTAGAATTGCTTTTTTTAATGACCAAAATAAATAAAAAGAGGAGAGCAACTCCAATGGTCAGAGGGCTGCAGCACCTCTCCTGCAAGGACAGGCTGAGCAAGTTGGGGTTGTTCAACCTGGACAAGAGGAGGGTCCCAGGTCACCTTCTAGCAGCTTTGCGATGTCTGAAGGGAGCTACAAGAAAGTGGGGATAGGGCTTTTGACATGGGTGATAATGAGAGGACAAGGAGAAAGGGTTCCAAACTTGAAGAGGGGAGATTGAGGTTGGATATGAGGAACAAATTCTTTGCTGTGAGGGTGGTGAGCTGCTGGAATACATTGCCCAAGGCTGCCCCTTCCCTTGAAGTGTTGGCTGGGACCCTGAGTAACGCTCTAGCGAAGGTGTCCCTGCCTGTGCAGTGGGGTTGGAACTGGATGATCGTTAAGGTCCTTTCCAACCCTGACCATTCTATGATATATAACTTTAAAGCTCTGGCCTAAGGTTATAGCACAACAAAGCAAGTGGAGTCTCTTTCATCTACCGTTTACTCGGAAACTAGGGCCACATTTCTGTCTCCCCAGGTGGCAGAAAACAGTAGAGAGTCTGCAGTACAAAAGCAAAGACCTCGTCACGCCCCATCCGGCACCATGGAGTCGATGTGACTTATTTTGCCAGAATCCAATAACATCTTTCTTTTCAGGAGTAAAACAGATAAGGGCAGGACAGCCAGAGAGCCAATGAGACAGGAGAAAATGGAAGTGAGGGGGAAATGAAAAGCTGTTAGAAGAGGGTGTTAGGCTATCTGATGTGAGAGAGCGTGCTTGGGACACACATAATGTCTTCTACCACCTCACTCGACAAAGGCTTGCGCTGACTTTAACCACCAGAAATTACGCACTGCGTTGCCTTTTCTGAGTCTTTAATACACATCACACCTGCTGTGTGATTTCTTGCTGCAACTCTAGGGCAATTTTCTGAGATGAGAATTATTTTTCACCACCTGCAAATTGCTCTTTTGTGAGGAACTGTACTGAGGAGAGGATAGGCGAGATGTTGAGGGGGGAGCCAGCACACCAGAGCTGCTCAGCTGACAAATGAGATGGAGAGGTGTACAGAAGAAACGAGAGAGAACAAAGCTCAACACCTGGTGATTCTAACAGCCCAGTGAAACTGGGGCCCGTGATCGGGAATATCTCAGAAATAAACAAGGGGTGGTGTAGAGTCTGGCAAGAACAACCTCAGGTACCAATAGAGGTTGGGGATTGACCTGTTGGACAGCAGTGTAGAAGAAAGGGACTTAGTGGTCCTGGTGGCCAGCAGGATGGTCAGGAGCCAGCAATGGGTCCTTGTGGTCAAGAAGGCATATGGCATCCTGGGGTGGATTAGAAAGGGGGTGGCTAGTAGATGGAAAGAGGTTCTCCTCCACTTCTCTGTCCTTATGAGACCACATCTGGAATGTTGTGTCCAGTTCTTGGCCCCTCAGTTCCAGAAGGACACAGAGCTGCTGGAGAGAGTCCAGCACAGATCCACAAAGATGATGAAGGCAGTGGAGCATCTGCCTGATGAGGAAAGGCTGTGGGAGCTGGGTCTCTTCAGGTTGGAAAAATCCAGACTGAGGGATGATCCCATGAATGTTGATAAACATGGAAAGGGTGGGTGTCAGGAGGATGGAGCCAGGCTCTGCTCAGTGTCGTGCAATGATAGGACAAGTGGCAATGGTTGTCAGCTGTAACAGAGGAGGTTCTCCATCAATATGAGAAGAAACTTCTACATGGTGAGAGTGACAGAGCCCTGGAAGGGGCTGTCCAATGGGGGTTATGGAGTCTCCTTCTCTGGAGATGTTTAAAACCCACTTGGAGATGTTCCTGTGCAACTTGATCTAGGGGGTCCTTATTTTTTGGGTGGATTGGACTGGATGGTACTTTGAGGTCCCTTCCAATCAATAACATGCAATGATTCTGTGAAAATGCCAGAGAGAATCAGTCCCTGAATGATGCTGTTAGGAGTAAACAGGCTTCACTTGGATCACGGCAAAGGGCTGAAAGTAGAGTTTTTAGCAAGCTCAGTGTCGCTGCGTTATTTACGGTAGTGTTTGGGGGCGTATGTATGTACACACAGACACGTGTGCTAGGGTCCTTTGAGAACCACACTGATTAGTTTGGAGAGATGAATGGCAAGAAAGCGAATAGAAAGAAATGGCTGATCTTCCCTCAGGGTAGCTGCACCTGACTAAAATGAAAGATTGATCTGAAGCTCCAGGAAAGATCTGACAACAGTCAGGAAAGATGTCCCACCCCTTGATCCCATGTCCTGTGCATTTTACCAGAAGGTCTTATTGGAAACCTTCAGTGGCAAAGGGTCCATGCACTTTTCAAGGCTGACAGCTTCTGTATGATGATGGAGCAGTGGTGGCCCAAAGGCTTTTTGTCTAGACATGTGGTGTTGGCACATGAATTTGCTCCTTGGGCTTGAACTTCCATTAAATCAACTCACACTGGCGTACTGAAAATGTAACACAACTGAGTTTGTGGAAGACAAACTGATGACAGTTTTGCTGCTGCTGGGGCTGTGAATCAGACTTTTTCTGCAGCAGGGTTGCAAATGTTACTTGAATTTTGAGCAGTGATCACAGAGATGGTGAACTACTCTGCATTGGTGAGACCCAGCCTGGAGTCCTGGGTCCAGCTCCTGGAAGGTGTCCAGAGGAGAGCAACACAAATGATCAAAGGGCTGGAGCACCTCCCCTGTGAGGACAGGCCGAGCAAGTTGGGGTTGTTCAGCATGGAGAAGGCTCCTAGGTGACCTTCTAACAGCTTTCCAATCTCCAAAGGGAGGTACAAGAATGTTGGGGGAGGATTTTGGACACGGGTGGTTGCAAGAGGACAAGGGGAAAGGGTTCCAGACTTGAAGAGGGGAGATTGAGGTTGGCAATAAGGAACAAATTCTTTGCTGTGAGGGTGGTGAGATGCTGGAACAGGTTGCCCAAGGCAGTTGTAGCTGCCCCATCCCTGACAGTGTTGAAGGACAGGTTGACTGGGGCCCTGAGTAACCTGACCTAGTGAAGGTGTCCCTGCCTGTGCAGGGGGGTTGGAATGGCCATTCTAGGATTTACTGCTCTGTTGCAGCTCCGATCTTATAGCAGGGGGTTCCAGAGCTCCTATTTGCTTCAGCACTGAAGTGATTTTCTGTGAACTAGCAGTAAAAGGAACGACCCAAGAACCTTTGGGCAGGGCAGTGTACTGAGCATTGCAGCCATAGAAGGGCTCTGATACTAAGCAGTGTTTTTCTGAGATAGTGTGGTGGATTTAGCTTATTCTCAAGTAATGCCTTGGACTATTGTTTCTGAGACATTTTCATGTCTACCTTTGATCTGAAATGTGTTAATCTAATGAGTGGGTAGAGAAAATGAGTTACTATGGGAACAATGTCTTTCTCTGACTTACTGCCCCAGTTGGCTGCTCTGGCAATCGAAGCACGCTGCAAAACGAAGCAAGGCCACAGGAGACTAATGTGCATTTCCATCTTAGAGGGAGCTTTTGAGATCAAGTCCGGGGTACAGAAGATATAATAGCAGACCTATGGGAACTGTATTGTGTTTTTAAATCAAAACAAGAAGGGGAGGACAGAGCTGTGATCTGACCATGATAAGGAAAAACCCCAACAAAGCGACAGTCATCTGGTGGGAAGGAGACAAAAGCTCTGCTGCTGCATTTATTGGGGTGTGATAAATGGTTGAGGGTAGCTGGTAAAACTCCAAGTCTTTAAATATGTTCTGGTGATCATCAGTGAGGTATCTCACCATTAATCAGCTTTTTGAGGTGCATTTGCTTCCCATTTCGCTGTAGACTCACAGCAGCAGCCATTGGTGCTGAAACCACGGGTATGTTGTGTTGTGGCGTGGAAAGCACTGGTACTCAAGTACCAGCAGTGATGTCTGGTCTCTGTGGGGCAGCCACTGTCATCTGGGAAGCACCATCTCACATTAGCACTCTGTCTGCTCTGTTCACACCTCCCCAAAGCTGCTGCACACTACAACATGTGTGGACAGCAAAACTTCCTTCATTGCCAATGCAACTAAGGGCAAGGTCTCCGTGAGGAAACATTTAATCCTTCCTATTTGGTCCTCTCTTAGCCCTATTGCCTGCGTTAGGCACTGGGAAAAGCACGTGACCATCCTACTTCCATTTACATCATTTACACAGTTTATTAGGGTTGGAAGGAGCCTGCCACGGCCGTAGGGTCCAACCCTGTGCTCCAGCAGGAGACAAATCACTGACAAGCAGAACCACAAAAGAAAAATCCTCAATCAGCTTCACAGAACCAAATCCAGATGGGTCTGAAACATGTCCTGAAGAGAGGACTCTACAGACTCCCTGGGCAACTCCTTCCAATAGTTAATAGCCCTGACTGGAAAGAACTTTCTCCTCTGATTGAGGTGAGACTTCCTATGTTCGAGCTGGCACCCATTACTCCTTGTCCTGTCTGACGCCACTGAAAAGAGAGGATTCCTTTCTGCTTGGCACCCAGCCCTCATGGATTTAGAGACAGGAACTAAATCCCCTCGGAGCCGCCTTTTGTCCAAACTAACAAGTCCCAATGTTCTCACTCTTTCATAAGGCAGTTATTGCAGATCCCAAATCATCCTTGTAGCTCTGTGTTGAATTCTCTCCGTTAATTCTCTTTCCCTCTTGAATTTAGGAGACCAGAACTGGACACAGGATTCCAGGTGCATCCTCACTGAAGCAGAATAAAGGGGTAGAAGTACCTCCCTTGAACTGCTAGATACCCTCCTCTTGATCCATCCCAACACACTCTTGGCCTTCTTGACCACCAGGGCCCATTGCTCATCCATTTTTATTTTGTTATCCTCAACAACTCCAAGATCCCTCTCCCCAGGGGTGCTCTCTAGCTGGTCACTACCCAACCTGTAGTGATAGTCCCATTATTCCTCCCCAAATGAAGGGCTCTACACTTGTTTTTGTTAAAACTCATTAAATTACCCTCAGCCCAATCCTCCATTTGACTCAGTAGCTCTCAGCAGGGTGCTAGCAGGGTGCACCCCAACTTCAACACCCACAATGAGCAGGAATTCATTCCTGTGGGCAGTATGTGTCTCTGATGCCTTCATCCCTCACTGCACAGTGTATGTCATTTATTTTGCCTACACTGTCAGGAGAAAAGCTGTATGACGGTTAAATCAAATCAGGATCAAACTAGTTTGTTTCTTTTATTTTTTTAAATGAAAGGTACTGAAAGAACAACCTGTGAAATCGTGTTGAGGATCAATATCAGCAGTGTAAACCACCATGCTAGACATTGACAAAACATTAACGTGACTTTCTGAATGTCTAACTAGGTTTTGACTGCCACTCTGCTAACACTCTGCAACTCCAGTGTTTGTCTCCACAGTCAGAGCTTTTCATACCTTTTCTTTCTTTTCCTGCCGAATCCTGACGTCAAAGTCTCCTTGTAGCCCCTTGTGCTGTGTCATCTAGTTGGTGGCTGGTTTAAGCACAGCATCACAGAACATCAGGGATTGGAAGGAACCTCGAGAGATCATCCAATCCAATCCCACCCACCACAGCAGAATCCCCTAGATGAAGTCACACAGGAGCATGTCTAGGCAGGTTTTAAACGTCTCCAGAGAAGTAGACTCCAAACCCCCACCTTTGGGCAGCCCATTCCGGTGCTCTGTCACAATCACTACGCAGAAGTTCCTTCTCAGGTTGATGTGAATCCTCCTCTGTTCCAGCTTACACCTGTTGCCCCTTGACCTATCATTTGATGGCACTGAGCAGAGCCTGGCTCCATCCTCCTGACACCTGCCCTTTCCATGATTATGAAAATTAATGGGATGACCCCTCAGTCTCCTTTTTTGCAAGCTCAAGAGACCCAGCTCACTCAGTCTTTCCTCATCAGGGAGATGTTCCACGCCCTTCACCATCTTTGTGGCTCTGTGCTGGACTCTCTCAAGCAGTTCCATGTCCTTCTGGAATGGAGGGGTAATCATCACTGGCAATTTTCTCTCAGCACTGTAGTTTTTTGTGTGGATGCCCTTTCAGACAGTTGCAGGTCAGTTACACTGACCCATGGGTTGCACCGAGGTTGCTCTTCTCCTCTTTGCTATTGCCCAGACAACATCACTGGGTGGCTGTGGGGAACCCCCACACCTGCCCTCAGTCCAGTGCCTGCCCTGTTTTCATCTCTGAGGTTGTACTGCACCACCTGCAGCCGTATTGCTCAGGTTTATCTGATTCGTAGGTGTGTATTCAGCACCCCTACAACTTAATCTCCACCTCTGCGGTGCTTATTACTTGCCTTGTTTTTTTGCTAATTTTCAGTGTATGCTTCTCTGTTGGGAAGCTCATGGACCTGCTTATCCTGCCTGCCCATGAGCATCATGCTGGGGTGGGCTGGCCTGCTCTGTCACACATACGTGGCAGGCGGAGGTCTCTCTCTGTCTTTTGTGGCACGGTCACGTCCCAAAAGCTAGGCAGGGTCACACCACATCTGGATATCAAGGATTTAAAACAACTGAGGCTGCATTTCTTGAGTTTTGAGCCACACTGATGAAAACGACCACAATAACTAATGCACCCAGAGCTCGGTGTGTTACAGTACCTGCAGCATCTCTCTACCTGCCTCCAGCAGCTGTGCATCTCCACCTCTTCCATGTTCCCAGGTTCTTCTCCAGAGAGCTTTCAGCAGTGCGAAGATGTCAATATTACAAATAATTAATGCCAAGTGGCTGTCGATAGCTTCTAGGTCTACAAACATAACACATGGAAACCTATATTAATTAATTACATCCCACTCTGAAATCTGAACAGTAAACAAATTAGGAGGGATGGAATGGAGATAATGAGCAACACTTATTTTTTCCAGGGAAATGTTTAAGAAGCAGAGCAATGAAAAAAATTTAACTGGCATTTATCTCCCACCCTTCTTCTGAAAATGGATTCTTGGCATATTTGACAGCTAAGGGTAAAATATATGCCCTATAGAAAATAAAGGTACTAACGATTCTTTTAGAATCATTAGGGATTAGAAGGGACCTCGAAAGATCATCTAGTCCAACCCCCTGCCACCACAGGACAATTTTAATACATTTATTCTCAATATACACAGATTAATTCTATTGAAAAGCCTCAAATGAGAAATTGTATTTGATGTCAACAGGCAGGGTCTTAACGTGACCTGATCCACATTCTTGCATACTGTTCATACATCTAGTGTGCTTAAACCAATGTCGTGTCTTGGCAGTCCCAAGCACAAATCCATGGAAACGTTGCCACAGATGCAGAAAACCACAAAGGGAAAGCACCAGCAAACCGAACTTATAAGGGTGGGGGCTCAGCCTCTGTTCCAAGAGAGACTTCTCCCCATTCTACAGACCCTCAGGATACCACTGGGATGATCCTTTCCCTTCTTCTTTCCTTCTCTCTTTCTCTCTTTTCTCTCTCTCCTCTCTATCTTCTTTTCCTCCTCTTTCTCTATCTCCTTTCTTTCCTCTTTCTCTCCTTCCTTCCTCTTTCTCTCTATCTTCTTTTTTCCTCTTTCTCTTCTTTCCTTCCTCTTTCTCTCTCTCTATCTTCTTTCGTCTCTCTCTATCTTCTTTCTTTCCTCTCTCTCTCTATCTCCTTTCTTTCCTCTTTCTATCTTCTTTCTTTCCTCTTTCTATCTCCTTTCCTTCCTCTTTCTCTCTCTCTATCTTCTTTCTTTCCTCTCTCTCTATCTTTCATTCCTCTCTCTCTTTATCTCCTTTCTTTCCTCTTTCTCTCTATCTTCTTTCTTTCCTCTCTCTATCTCCTTTCCTTCCTCTTTCTCTCTCTATCTCCTTTCCTTCCTCTTTCTCTCTCTCTATCTTCTTTCTTTCCTCTTTCTCTCTATCTCCTTTCCTTCCTCTTTCTCTCTCCCTGTCCTCTCCCTCACTCTTAGAGGCCTGCACCTCGGTTTGATTTATGTAATGCATAGCACAGCATAAACAGAATTCATTCAGCTCCCACTGTTTGTAAAGCAGTTGTAAAGTGCATTATGCACCTACCAGTAAACGATCATTTTATTTGCAATAGTGCTGGAAAGAGAAATGTGTTGCCTTCCTTTTCTTGTTCCATGTGTGCTTCGTATGTAGAGCATTAGCTTGGATAAAAGGAGACTGAGGAGTGACCCCATCAATATGGATCCATATGGAACAGGCAGGTGTCAGGAGGATGGAGCCAGGCTCTGCTCACTGTCATCTAAAGATGCTACCAGGGGCAATGACTGTCAGTTAGAACAAAGGAGGTTCCACATCAATATGAGTAGGAACTTCTTCCCAGTCAGGGTGTCACAGCACTGGAAGGGGCTGCCCAGGGGTATTGTGGAGTCTCCTTCTCTGGAGACATTTAAAACCCACCTGGATATGTTCCTGTGCATCTGGATCTAGGGGATCCTGCTGTAGCAGTGGATTGAACTGGATGATCTTTCAAGGTCCCTTCCAATCCCTAATGTTCTGTAATCTGTAAGTTTTTTGCATGCCAAGGAGCCTGTGAGCTCCCACTGGACTGAAATCTTCTTTGTTGCTGTGAAAATGAGAACAGTTGTCCAGAGCACCTTCTTTTCTGTTGTGCTGGATGTTCTTCCAGCCACACAGCGCAATTTGTTGGGCTCAACAGTTTCTCACCGATTACTCTGCCGAACCCCTTTGGATGCACAGGAGCTGAGTAGCTCTTCTTCAGTCTCCGGAGGAGCAGCCACTGTTATTAGAGCATGGTGAGCAGTCGTGATTCCTGCAGTCACTCAAGTCATGACTGACGTAGGGCTTGATCAGAGGAGTTCAGCTGAAATGTTTCCTTCCATGGCCTTTTCTCCTTAATTGATTTTTTCTTCCTCGAATGCTGAATCTTTTACTTCCTCTCATAAAATAGATTAGAGTCATTAGAGCTGCATGCTTTTAAATCATTCCGCTGCGTAATTACTGCTGCTACTGTTGTCTTCTGGTTTACAGCTACTCTTGTCTTCTGGTTTACACTGTGTCTTTATTAGCAGCTCTTATTGCCAGAAGCCATCAATGTTTAATATTCTATCGAGGGAATAATTTGGTTATTTAAATTGAAGACCTTTTCAGCGATATCTTCAAGCACCTGGCCTGGTCAGATGCTTTAATAGTCACTTATCTTTATCTGGTTGGTTTCATGTTATTTTCTAATTGCTTCTCTGCTGGATATCCCAAGTTTCCCATTCATAGCATAGACAATTTAAGCAGGTCACATGCAGCTGTATCAGGCAGTAGAACAAATTACCTGGCATCTGCTGGGACTACAACACAGCAGAGAGAATCACAGAATCATTATGGCTGGAAAGGACCTCCAGGATCATCAAGTCCAGCCCTCATCCCAGCATTTCCCTAACCCCTAGATTCCTTGAATGTGTGGAAGATAATTTCCTGACACAGCTGGTCATTGAGAGCCTACAAGGGGAGCTGCCTCACTAGACCTGTTTGCAAACAGAGGAGGTCTGGTGGGAGATGTGGTGGCCAGAGGCCATCTTGGGCTTAGTGATCGTTAAATGGTCAATTTCTCAATCCTTCATGAAGTAAGGAGGTGGGGGTGAACAAAACCAGCACAATGGGCTTCTGGAGGGCAAATTTTGGCTTGTCCAGGACATTGATTGAAAAAGTCCCTTTGGGAGACACTCCTGAAGTACAAAGAGGTCCAGGAAGGCTGGGCATCCTTCAGAAGAGTACTCTTAAAGGTGAAAGAGCAGGTTGTCCCCGCATGCTGCAGCAGGAACTGGTGAGGAAGAAGACCAGCCTGGCTGAACAGGGAGCTCCTGCTGGGCTTCAGGGTAAAAAGGCAAGTTTATCATAGTTGAGAGAAAGGCTGGGCTGCTCCAGCAGACTACAGGGACCTAACTAGGGCAGACAGAGAGGAAACCAGAAAGACAAAAGCCTGGTGAGGATTCAAGCTGGCCACTGAAGTGAAGATAACAAAAAACATTTGGGTAAAATCTGGCTGCATGCCAGTTCCTCTCCAGCCACAAAAAACCCCCAACAGTGCTACAGGCTTGGGGCAGAGTGGCTGCAGAACTAACTGCTCAGGGGAAAAGGACCTGAGAGTGTTGGTTGACAGAATGGTGCCCAGGTGGCCAAGAAGGCCAACAGCATCCTGGCCTGCGTGAAAAATAGTGTACCCAGCAGGACAAAAGTAGTGGTCATCCACCTGTACTGAGCGCTTGTGAGGCCTCATCTTGAGTACTGTGTCCAGTTCTGGGCACCTCAATACAGGAAGGACAATGAGATGCTGGAGAGAATACAAAGGAGAGCAACAAGGCTGGGGAGAGTCTTGGAGGACAGGTCTTACGAGGAGCAGCTGATAGAGCTGGAGTTGTTTGCTGTGGAGAAAAGGAGGTTGAGAGCAGACCTCACTGCTCTTTGCAACTACCTGAAAGGAGATTGTAAATGGGGGTAAGTCTCTTTTCCCAACTCACTATCGATAGAACAAGAAGAAATGACTTCGAGTTGCACCAGGGGAGGTTTAAATTGGACATCAGGAAAGATTTCTTCCCTGACAGAGTGGTCAGATATTGGAGTAGGCTGCCCAGGGAGGAGGTGGTGTTGCTGTCCCTGGAGGTGATAAAAAGTGTGTAGATGTGGTGCTTGGAACCACGGCTTAGTGGGCAGGGTGGCATTGGGTTGATGGTTGAACTTGATGATCCTGTAGATGTCTTCCAACTTCAATGACTCTGTGAAAGCAGACCCTCCAGAAACACTGATAAGGCTGCTTGCAAAGATGAATCATCAGCGAGCTTCTGTCCATTGGCACTAGCAAAAGAGATTCACTGCAGCCTGACCAAGCACTAATAGAATCCTAGAATGGCCAGGGTTGGAAGGGACATTAAAGATCATCCAGTTCAAACACTCCCTGCACAGGCAGAGACACCTTCACTAGCACAGATGACTCAGGGCCCCAGACAACCTGATCTTCAACACTGCCAGGGATGGGACAACCACAACTGCCTTGGGCAACCTGTCCCAGCACCTCCCCACCCTCACAGGAAAGAATTTGTTCCTCACGTCCAGCCTAAATCTCCCCTCTTCAAGCCTGGAACCTTTTTCCCTGCCTTCTCGCTACCACCCGTGCCAAAAGCGTAGGAAACGCAGGCTGTTGTGGTTTCCATAACACAAAAGATCATATGAGAATTTCTTATTTTTCATCTGTTTTTTGAATTTCCATTCAGGGCCCCTGCAAAAACACAGCCGTCCTTCTCCCTGAGCTCCTGCAGGCATTTTCTATGCAGCACGTCAGCTCTGGAGCATCTTGCTTTTCTTAAATGCCAGATAAAGCCAGACAGTAAGTGGGTGGTATTTTATCTCTGTAAAAGGCTCTTGGATCTCAGTTTTCACTGACTTGAGCATAAGTCTGAGGCGGTTCTTCAGCAGCTAGTGTGTCCATCAGCCTTTGGTCATCATGCTGATGGGCAGGACTTCTGGATGAGGCATTTTGCTCCCATGGCATGCAGCCACCTCATCTGAGATCGAAGCTATGAGCTGCAGCACTGCCCAGTTCACATGGAGCGTGCAGTCAGATCACCTTGTCTCCCACCAGGACAAGGCACTGGTGGTCCCACCACAGTTGTTGCTCCTCACCCAAAACACCTACTGGAGCTGACAGTCAGGCTTCTGCATGTGCCCCTGGACCCTCACCATGTGCATGGGGTTTCAGATGTGGGGCTCCACTCTGCAAAGCAGCTTTTCTTGTGTCCACAAGGTGATAAGGTAGTGGAGAGCATCGAGAAGGGCTGGAAGAAGTGAACAGTTAGCACAGATTACTGAAGTTGGAGACAGGGTGGCCTATCAGAAGATAAAGGACTGTGATGATGCCCAATTCTCCCCAGCGCTGGGGGAGAGGACAACACGTAGTTGGTTTCCTTGGACTAGAAGAACAAAACTTCTCAGTGCTGAAAGGTAGTGAAGCTCGGGAACAGACTGACTGGGGATCTGGTGGCGTTTCAGCTGCTTGTGGCTCCCAAAATGGGCATGAGACCCGTCTGTCAAATGTGACACAGCTATGACGGGAGCCTCCCTTCTGTCAGCACAGCTGCTCAGGCTGCCTCTTCATTCTCATCCCTCTTCTGCTCTTCATGCCTAGAAGTGCAAGCCAGAGGGAACAGAAAAGCTGGGGCTGGCGGTTTTTTGGGTGTCCTCAAAAAAACTGAGAACAAAAGGGTGGAGTAAAAGTTGGGCCGTGTGTTTGACCTACACAGGGAAGAATAAAATCCAGAGGAAGTGAGTAATCAAGAAATAAAGAGTCAAGGATTGGTTTTGGAAAACAAAGATCGTACATCTTACTGTTTTATACCGCCTTTGCTTTATAGCAGTGTGTTGGGGGATTTGGTACAGGGTGGTTTGATTATTCTCTCAGAGGTTTTGGGTTTCCATTAATGGAACCAACTGTCTGCACTGGTTTTAGCACCTGGAAGGTGCCTTCTTTTATCTTGCCAGAGGAAACTGGCAGCTATTCATTGGAGTGGTTTTTCTTGTCTATATGATAATCCAGACAAGATTCTGACAATCTCAGTACAACAGCACTTCAGACTATGTGTTAGTGCAATCAGAGCTTTCCTAAGAGCAGGCTAATATCTTACCCTTATGGAGTTCATTATTTGGAAAGATAAAAATTGAGTTTCAAGTGACCTATAAGGCCCTTTTGCCAAGATATAATCTAGTTACATTTTCTCAAATTGAATTATGTGGACTGCATGTCATGTATTGATTAAGAATATCTTCTTAATGGTGTCATACGATCAACCTCTTGACATGATTTTTTTCCCCCTCTCTTTGTGCGGAGGCATTTTTCAACAGAAACTTCAGCATTCTGTTTTGTAAAGCTGTCACCAGCATGAGGGTTTCTCAGTCCGATAAAGCTTTGACCTCTGGGCCACTTACTCGTTTCAGGAGAACACCACTGCAAAATTAACTCATCTCGTGCCACTTATGGATGAGTTCTTCATGCTACGCTGATATAAAGAAGCTGAAGGCTACTCTGAATTATCTTCTGAGGGACTGGTACTGTGACCTTAATTCAAGAGGTGTCCTTTGCGCTTTTGAATTTGACATTTTGTTAAGAGCTGCTTTCAGATGTCAGGAGTTAAGTTCTTGGCTGAGGTATTTTTCAGACCTGAACAAAGCCAAATAAAGGAGCAGTAAGGGTAAGGAGTCAGGCAAGTTGAAATCAAGACCTGCTCTGTAGCATTGGATGAAGAGGAGAGTCCACCTTTAACACTGCCTTATCTGATCCCATCTGTGGAAGAACAAGAGCCAGCAGGGTGCCCAAGTGGCCAAGAAGGTCAATGGCATCCTGGCCTGGATCAGGAATGGGGTAACCAACCGGAGTAGGGAGGTGATGGTGCCCCTCTATTCTGCACTTGTGAGACCACACCTTGAGTACTGGGTCCAGTTTTGGGCACGACAGGATCAGAAGGGCAATGAGGCTGAGGAGAGGGCTGGCAAACAGCCTGTATGGAGAGCAGCTGAAGGAACTGGGGTTATTGAGTCTAGAGAAGAGGAGGCTGAGAGACCTTATTGCTCTCTACCTCAAAGGAGGTTGTAGCAAGGCTGGTGCTGGTCTCTTCTCCCAAACTACTAATGATAGGATGAGAGAAAATGGCCTCCAGTTGCACCAGGGGAGGTTCACTTTGGACCCTAAGAAGAAGTTCTTTGCTGAGAGAGTGGTTGGGCACTGGAACAGGCTGCCCAGGGAGGTGCTGGAATCCCCATCTCTGGAGGTGTTTAAAACTGAGTAGCTAGAGCACTTGAGGCCATGGTCTAGGGGTTAGGAAGGTGTTGGGCTGAGTGCTGGACCTGATGATCCTAGAGGTCCTTTCCAGCTGTAATGATTCTATGATTCCATGACTCTATGATCTTTACTCTTTAAAAACTTTAGCTGGTGAATTTGGGACCTCTACAGTCGTAGCCTCTTAAAGGTCTTTGTGTATCCCTGGACTGTTTAGTGACCTCAGCTGTAACAGCAGGAAGAAGTCTGATGCGTCAGCTTTGATTAGTAAGTGGCAAAAGGAAAACAAAGGGGCAGTGGATTCCATCAGCGTCTGCGGGAGCACTGGTTTAAGTCTTATTGTGGACCTTAAATGGAAATTTGAATGTGCTCAGGAATTATGAGCCTTTGAACCCTGTCTGACCTTCTCCAGTTGTTTGGCTTTTAATGAAGGTCATTTAAATAGTGATACTGGGTTTTTGATGCTCTGTGGCTCTTCTACAAAACCTGCTGATTGAGGAAGACAGGAATAGGTTGCTCTGTGGAGAGGAAAAAATGATTTGAGGTTTTTTTCCCAAGTGTTGAAAATCCAATAGAAGAAGTTTTCTGGTGGGCCATTTCCAGATCACTTAATCAAGACAATAATTTAATGTCAGTAAAAACAGAAAAGAAACTTGTCTTTTTTAAAGACTTATGTTTTATCAGACATGAAGTTGTCAGTATTTGTTTGTTTCTTCGTCACTGCTAGAAATGCTTCACTCATTCAGAAGCTTTCACGACCCCCTTAGGGACTGCTAAAATTTAATATAAGCTGTTTTCCTATTTATCTCTGGTATTTCTCTCACATGATTTCCTCTTTTCTTTTCTCCAGGTGTCTCATTTTTGTTGCTATAGCATTATTTCTTTCACTTTAAAAGGTATCAGCACAGCAAGAGCGTTTCAAATCTTTTATCTGAATTTCTAGACCCAATTCGTAGACAGAACAACGCTAAAAATATGTTGCAGATTTGCTACTGAACAAGCTTAATCAATCAATAGTTCCTGTTTGATAGAGTAAATAAATTATGTTGTGGTATGTGATAATCCCTCAGTTTTCTCACCACATAACAGAAGGCTCAGGCTGCGGTGGGAGTGTGGAAGCAGAGGAATTGACAGGCGCAGACAAATGAACAATTAAGTCGGTGTACTGAGGTCTGAGGCGAGGCAGTAGAATAAGGTAGAATACGTGCCTGGAATATCAAGATCTTACACGCTAGTTTGAAGTGTCCCAGGAGAGCTGCAGGACAGATACCGTGTGGAAAGCGAGTGATGCTCTCATTACAGCAGATTAGGTTACTTAGCAGTGGCCCAAAGCTTGGAAATATGAGAAAATGGAGCTAGAATTGTTGGAAAACACAAACGTGTGTGTGTGTGTGTGTTTCTAAAGCAGATTTCTGATTCTTTTCAGAACATACATTTTGAAGCAACCTCTGGTCAAAGAAGAACAGGCATGGCGTTGCAAGGAGCCAGGTGTGGGAGTTCGTGGCAGAAGCCTCTTTGACCCCAGATCACAGCCTGGCACGTGGCTCCAGTAGGTCATACGAATTGTGTAAGTCACAGAATTCAAGTGTCACAAGTAAGCAGCCACATCTGCAGCGTTACGAGCAAAAATGAGCAATAAATGCCCAAATGGCAATGAGAAGTGTATGTACTCTTGGTATCTCCTGCTTCTGTTTTACAGTCATACTCTAAAATCACAGAATGATTGGGGCTGGAAAAGACCTCTGAGCTTATCCAGCCCAGCCCAGGACCCAACATCACCACAGCGGCCAGACCAGGGCACTCATGGCCACAGCGAGGCTGTCCTTAAACACCTCCAGGCATGGGAATTCCACCAATCCCTTGGACAGTCCATTCCAGCATCTGATCTTCCTTTCTGTGAGGAAGGGCTTCCTGACATCCAGCCTAACTCTCCCCTGGCAGCTTCAGGCTCTGCCCTCTCATTCTGGCACTGGTTGCCTGGGAGAAGAGCCCAACCCCCACCTGACTACAACCTCTCTTCAGGGAATTGGAGAGAGGAAGAAGGTCCCCCCTGAGTCTCCTCTTCTCCAGGCTAAGCACCCCCAGCTCCCTCAGCCTCTCTAGTCCCTTCCTCATGGCTCCTGTGGACCTGCTCTGTTCTCTTCATCTCTTTCTTGAAGTGAAGGGCCCAGAACTGCCTCCAGTGCTCAAGGGGAGGTCTCCTCAGTGCCCAGTACAAGGGGAGAATGATGTCCCTAGTCCTGTTGCTGATACAAGCCAAGATGCCATTGGCCTTTTGTTTGCTGCTCTTAGTTCTAATCTGAGTAACCTCTCACTTCAGAAGCAGCATTTAGTCAATGCAGTTCACTGCTCTCCACCTCCAGTTGCGACGGAAAAGTTGCATCAGCAGATGCTTGAGCAGACATAACATTTTTGCTGAGTGGACAGGATCAGAATGAGTTCTGGGGTAAGTTTGCACGTTTGCTTCTTTTCTCTGGATTTATTCGTTACCGTAACACCAACAAACTGCAAACTGGACAACAGAAAGGAAAGTGGGCTGTGAGTTGCAAACAGGAATACCCACTAAATACCAATTGTAGGGTCTATGTAGACGGTGCGTGAGCCAGAAAGCAGATCCTAATTGTATTTTATTTCTGTTTTCATAGAGGCAGCAGTTAAAAAAATCATTATCACTCACATCTAAGCTGATCGTGTTTGATTTGGAAGTCTCTGGGATGCAATAAACAGGAAACCCCAGGGTGCCATTTTACTGAGACAGTTTTCGGAGAGGAACCACAGTTCCTACTGCAAAGCACTGCTGATTTACATGGATTTTCTTGTCACATGTCTTGGCAAAATGCATCAGCTTGTGCTTCTTAGCATCAACAAATAATACTTGACTTGCAAACGAGCTCCTTGGCAAGTACCCAGCCACAGGAGGCTTGGAGACTTGACTGAATAGAACAGGCTTTCATTTCACCAGTCTGTGAACTGGTGCTATCCCTGCTATGGTCGTTTGCAGCTGCGTTCTGGTCCACGCGCTTGATTCTAGGATATTGAAGCTATTGAGCCTGTTAGCTTTCACCAGATTCCAAGCAATGAAAATTAAACATTTATTTTTTCAATTTCCATGTAAATGCCTTGAAGGACTCTCAAGCTCATTTGTGCTCCTGTGTTTAAAATCCATCTTTTCTGCCGTGTGACGTTGGCTTCTTTTCCCTCACTGAATAGACCTATCCAAATGTTCACCTTTTAAAGGCACCCAAAAAAAGCAGCTTACTTTGTATTTTTCCTGTGCAGCCTTCTTGTTCATAATGAGCTTAAATATAAGGAACATAAACCCATCTGGAGATAAAATTATGCGCTAGGTTCACTAAAAAAAGTAATTACATTATAATCAAACTGTCACTGTATGAGATAGTGGGAGATGAAATACACCATAACCTGACAAAAGAAGAGGATGTCTTCCTCTTTTAAATATCATCCCTGGCACAAAGCAGTGAAGAAACTTTGAATTACGTACAGCTTAACCAGTAAAGCTCTTGGAGCCTGGGAGCACAGCGCTAGGACCCGCTAGGCAGATACACTCTCTTCTGGTGGGAATGTCGCAGCTGTGTGCAGCTCAGAGCACGCACAGGCTACTGCGGTCGGTAGGCTTGAGGGGCTTTTGGACACGGGATGACAAACCCAGGCCCATGATTAGGAAATACACTGAACTCATGCATCGTGCTTCACACAGACCTCTCGTCTCTGCAGTTGTGGCAACTCTCAGGCTGTTGCCCTTGTTTGCTTCACCTGAAGCGTTTGTACCCCACTAACCTGTCAGCCTGTATTAGGCAGAGGCTGACTCATGTCCCAGGTTAACAATACAAGTGACTTGGGAAAATCTGAATGTGTAAGGAGCTCCTTTGACCACCTCTTGTCCTTTCTTGCAGCCCCTGCAGCCCATGTTGCCTTCCTGTGAATGGAAACACCCTAGGTTGGTGGGATGCTCCTGATCCCACATAGCAAGAACTGTGTGTAGCCACTGAGTATCTGGCAGCACTCAGGTGGGAGTGATTTTCTTCAGTCCTTCTGGTCCTAGTTATATAACCTGCTGTCCCGTTGTTCCCACATCATTTTTTGTATATTTTAGCCAATTTTCTGCTTTCTGTTCCCTGCCAATGAATCCTTTAAATGGACAATCCTGGCAGCGATCCTTACTCCAATAGTTAAGAACAATCTGGTGGCAAACGGTAGGAAAGAATGCGGGACACAGGGAGGGGAAGAAGAGCCGTTGATGTGGTTTTGGAGGCCAGCTTTGTTTTGCCAGCAGGGGCCAGGGAGGGGGCAGGCAGACAGCTGTGAGTTTACTCTCATGGATAGAATGGAGCTGGTGGAAGTCTGGCACTCACAAGAGCCACTCTTGCTGCCAGTAACACATCTAATGAAAGAGAAATGTGTTTTCCTGTCGGGTCTTTCTTCTTGTCACTGAAAAAAGCTTCAGAAACATGAATGGGCTGAACTTTGAGGTTTTGTAGTTTGATTTTGTTTCTATTCTAGAGACAGAAATGGTGGCATACCAGGAGGTCCATGCTGTGGAAGTGGCACAGCTCATACCTTTATTCAGTGTCAGGCTTCTCTCTTTTGATGCTCTGAATGCCTGCACGGAGCGGCACGGGGCTGGCCATGCACAGTGTTCTCTGTGTGCAGCCCGTAAGACTCGCTTTGTGCATTCACATCACATCTCTACCTGTCAGGGTACTGTGAGCTTCAGGAAAACAGAAGCTGGGGGAGCACAACTGGGAATTTGGAGACTTCCCAATACTACAACTTGCTTATTCAAAATGAAACCTCTAATTTGTTTAAATGCAATTAGTTTTGTTTTTCTAAGAAAACCAGGAAGATTGCAGTTCCAAGAACATTAACGTGAAAGGAAGATTCATCAAACAGGAGAAATAATGAAGCCTTGCCCAAAAGCCATTGTAGCTGGGTTACTCTGTTTTGACAGAAATATCTTTTGTCAGAAGCAGCTTTTGACAGTAGTTCTCCCTCCAGATGAAAGGAACAGTTTTAAAGCTCCTGTTCTTTTCCTTCTGTCGCTGAATATCAGCACAAGCAATCCGACTGCCAACAGTGGACTGCTGATGAGGTGCAAGTTGTGTATTGAAGGTCTCAAGGGCTTAAATTCAGCATCATGCTCACTTCATGTTACGCTGCTGTTGCTGAAAACTGTCTTAGTTAAAAAGCATAGTTTCTTCTCATTAAATTCATGCTCCTACAGCCACCCTTTCCATGCAAGATGCCTTGCATTAAAAAAACTGCAACAAAGCACCAAAAAAATCAACTAACCAACCAAAAAAACCATACACTCAACACAGACAACACGGGCAAGGTGTTCTTGGCTTTGGTTGTGCAAACACTTCCATGAGGCCACCATGGCCTGTGGGGCATAAGAAGGCTATTTGAAATAGAAACTACAACAATCCCACAGTGTCTTGGGTATCTTCACTTTCCACATCATTGTTTTGCTGCAAGGGAGAGAGCAGAGATTCTGTTTCATCCGCATGCCCAACTCACTGCACAGTTGCACCAGAACTGTGGGTGGAATTTGTGCTCCCTGGTGAATTATAAATTCAATTAGTATGGACAATTAGTATGGACATCCTGTATTTACTCCATTTGGTCCTACTGCATCTCAGGCTCAATTGACCTTAAGTTGCAACAGGTGCAGCAAAGAGATCAGATTTTTAATCTATTTTTAAATAGATCAGATTCTGCTCTCTTTTTAAGACTCCCATTTAAACAGGCTTGAGTTAAGTTGTAAGCATCAGTGGTGCATAGGTAAGATCCATCACTTTCACAGGGAAAGCTGAGTTGAAGAAGAGGTATAATAACCTTCCTTTAGAAAGCAAACAAACATCCTGGGCTCTAATATCACTTAACCCTAGCACAGGAAGCAGTAAAGCTGTTATTTCTGTTGCTAGCCAAAGGGCAAACACAAAAGGTATTTTTCCACAAACTTAACAAGCAGGTTTGGAGATCGTGTCAAAGATTTGGCAATATAGTCTGCTCTCTGGCTTTTGACTTAGCTTACACTAAACATTGTTTGAGTCTCATCAACTATTACATCTTTATCGTATCGAATCCTCTTTGCCTTGTGAAGATCATAGAGTCATAGAATGGCCAGGGTTGGAAGGGACCTTAAAGATCATCTAGTTGCAACCCTCCTACACAGGTAGGGACACCTTCACTAGAACAGGTTATTTGGGGCCCCAGCTAACCTGGCCTTCAACACTTCCAGGGATAGGGCAGAAACAACTGCCTTGGGCAACCTGTTCCAGCATCTCACCACCCTCACAGCAAAGCACTTGTTCCTCATGGCCAACCTGAATCTGGAACCTTTTCCCTTATCCTCTCTCTACCACCCATGTCAAAAACCCTCCCCCAGCTTTCTTGTAGCCTCTTTTAGAGACCGGAAAGCTGCTAGAAGGTCACCTGGGAGCCTCCTCTTCTCTAGGCTGAACAACTCTAACTTACTCAGCCTGTCCTCATAGGGAGATTCTGCCACCCTCTGATCATTTGAGTTGCTCTCCTCTGGACATCTTCCAGGAGCTCTGTGTCCTTCTGATGTTGGGGACTCCAGAACTGGATGGTAGCAGTGCGATAATTTAGCTCAGGTAGATATGACACTGTAAGTCTAAAATGTAGACTTGATGACTGTTGAGGGACCTGCCTGCAGCAGCTGTTCTCTGGTGACCTAAATACTGTGCATGATAAAAAAAGAAAATACAAATTTTGTCTTGAAGGTGATGGGGTTTCAGGGTTTTTTTGTAAGTGGAATCATGGAAGTTTGAGAAGACAAAATAATCCAGCTGGATATGCCAAAATGTTCTCAGAATTTATCACAGTTAGGGATAATAGTAGGTGACACAGCTGACTCATCTTAGCTTGAAAATAGGGGTGGCAAAATCACTCTCGTAAGTTTGTGGTATCTAAGTAGGCTGCATGTGTCTAAGGAGCTCACACAAGTTATGAATGCTGACCAGACTAAATTAATGTGGTTTTACATCTTGACATTTGTTTTATTGGTGTATGGTCTGTGCTCTCAACTCCCTGCTTCCCTCCTGCCTTGTGTTGCTTCCTTGAGCTACTGTGCTGAGTGGGAAACAAACACTGGTTTGTGAGTTGTCTGTTACGACCTGTTCAGGACCAGATGAACTTTCCTGATCGTGAGAGAAAGAGTGATTGTATTGTTGGGAGCAGTGAACGCAGTGTTGGCAGGTCTGGTTTAGGTGTGAACTTGTAGAGTAGGGTTGATGGTCGGACTCGATGATCCCAGGGGTCTTTTCCAACCTGAACGATTCTAAGATTCTGTGATTCTATTAGTGCTTTGTATTGCTTTTCTGCAAGGTCCAGGGCTTAAAGCCTCTGGCACAGCTTGACACAGAGGTGTTAAGGCTTGGGCTTGCCCAAAATGCATTAACAGAGCCGGTTACATCCTAGGAGCTGAAAGAATGTGGTCAGTACTTTTGTTGGAAGTGCTATAGGTCCCTCAACAGTCATCAGAAGTCTACAATTTGTCTAGTGACGAGACCTGCGTGCACTAGACTGTCGGGATTTTTTCTGGAAGCCAAAACTTGTATCCTCATTTCTGAAACAGCTGAGCATCTCTGCCTCCTTGGATCATGTCGCTCTCCCTTTCCCTCTCCACCCCAATCCTGAGTCACATCATATGAGCAGCATATTCTGCAGCTGGTTTACTGTCCATTCTCCCTACAAGAACTGATATAAAGAGTGGTGAGGCTGATAACTAATGCAGTTTCTTTTTGACTTTTTGATTCTTCAAGCACTTCGAGGCTAAGGAAAATTAGCATCACACCTCTTATACATCTGTCCTCCTGGCTGATGCCAGCCCTCCCAAAAGCATGCCAAAACAACTCACTTCAGCATGGCAGTTTGCTAAAAGGTGATGACAGTGGAAAACAAGATAAACTCTAATCAAATCTTGCAGGAAAAAAGCTTTGGGTGCTTGTATTCTCAAGGTTTAAAGTGGAGCATCAGCTCAAGAGATGTGTAGTGAGTTTTGATAACACTCAAAACTACACAGTGCCTTTTCTCTGACTGCAGGAAGGAAGCCCTCCATGTGATCCCTGTTCTTCAGACAAAGGCAGTAAAGTTTGCTGATCTGGATAAACAAACTTCTGGTCTTAATGCAGTCTTTGAACGAAATGTGCTTTAAAATCTGACCTATGCAGACAGTTTTCACCTGTGGAAACAGTATTCATGATTTTTGCTGTCTCATTGTAAAGTGCTTATGGCTTTATTAGAATTACTGTGAGCTCTTCAGACTCCTGACCTGACTTAAAATGGTTGTGTAATGTAAACAAGCACTGTGGGAAGGGTTCTCTTATTCTCACTTGGAGAGTTTGATGAGGAAAGAAAGATCTCTTCATTATAATACTTCGTTATCAGTTCAGACGAAACATAGAGGCTTTAAAAATCCTGCTAGTTTTTTTTTTTTGCATGGCTCCAAACTTTGTTGGTCTTATAGGTCAGCACTGACGTGGAGGTGTCTGTAATCCCATTACACAGCACTTGAGTTCTGGCCTTAGAAATAAGTGGAGACCTGAGCACAACATTTAGTGTCATTACTTATTTTGTTAGGACAAATCTGTTTCCAGTGGAGTCACTGCACCGCATGCAGGTACTTCAGTGCCGAATCCAAATATCCTACTAGCATGAGTCGTTCCCTAGCCCTTAGCATGTGTCTGCATCTCTCTTCTGGAGCCTGTGCTTACCTTCTCCTTACTGTTATTCTGATGCAAACTTAAGTTATTTGTCTGAAAGCTGTAATTGACTGAGACATGGTCATTTCTGTGTAACCTGTTTTAGGTTTCATGATCCTGCTCAAGCAGGTGGGTTGGACTCGATGACTGTTGCAGGTCCCTTCCGACCCCTAATGACTTGTGTATTTGCCTTTAGCTACCAGTATCAATGCAAAGGCAAAGATACATGTGAAATTGCAATGTGGGCTTGGGCTGGGTTCCTTTTCACATATTCCATCAGAGCTATTAATTGCTTTGATTAATTCAGCATAGAATCTTCCCAAACTGACTGTTTACCTCAGCGTGTGATACCTGCTTGTTGCAAGCATGGTTTGCCCTTGCCTGGCCTCATAGATCATTTCAAGCACAACCATTCCAAAAGGGAAATGTGAGAAATGCAAAGTTAGAGAAAATTCAACAATTAAAAATAAAACAGAGTTTACTTGGAGGCATGGAGTTTACTCAGAGGTGTGTAGTCCCAAGGGAGCTTTTTAGGAACTGAACATCAACATCAAACGGATCAGTAATGTGCCGTTGTGGTCAAGACGACCAACGAGGGGTTGGGATGGATCAAGAGGAGGGTGTCTAGCAGATCAAGGGAGGTTCTTCCACCCCTTTGTCCTGCTTTAGTGAGGCTGCACCTGGAATCCTGTGTCCAGTTCTGGTTTCCCCAACTCAAGAGGGAGAGAGAATTAATGGAGAGAGTTCAACACAGAGCTACAAGGATGATTAGGGGTCTGAAACAACTGCCTTATGAAGAGAGAGTGGGAACATTGGGACTTGTTAGTTTGGACTAAAGAAGGCTCTGAGGGGATTTAATTCCTGTCTATGAATCCATGAGGGCTGGGTGCCAAGCAGAAAGGAAGCCTCCCTTTTCAATGGCGTCAGACAGGACAAGGAGTAATGGGTGCCAGCTTGAACACCAGGAGTTTCACCTCAATCAGATGAGAAAGTTCTTTTTATTCAGAGCTATAAACTATTGGAGGGGGTTTCGCAGGGAGTCTGTGGAGTCCCCTTCTCTGGAGATGTTTCAACTCAGCTGGATGCAGTTTTGTGGGGTTGATTGAAGCTTTTTAGGCAGTTCTGCTTTTCAGTAATTTCACAGAATCACAGAACATTAGGGATTGGAAGGGACCTTGAAAGATCAACCAGTACAATCCCCCTGCCACAACACGATCCCCTAGATCAAGTCACACAGGAACATGGCCAGGTGGGTTTTAAAAGTCTCCAGAGAAGAGGGCTCCACAATCCCCTTGGGCAGCCCCTTCCAGTGCTCCATCACCCTCACTGTGAACAAGTTCCTTCTGATATTGATGTGGAACGTCCTCTGTTCCAGCTGACACCCATTGTCCCTTGTCTTACTGTTGGATGGCACTGAGCAGAGCCTGGCTCCATCCTGCTGACACCCAACCTTCCCATATTTATAGACACTAATGGGGTCACCCCTCCTCAGTCTTCTTTTTTCCAAGCTAAAGAGATCCAACTCCCTCAGCCTTTCCTCATCAGGGAGATGCTCCACTCCCTTCATCATCTTTGTGGCTCTGAGCTGGACCCTCTCAAGCAGTTCTGCGTCCTTCTGGAACTGAGGGGTCCAGCACTGAACACAATATTCCAGATGTGTTCTCACCAGGGCAGAGCAGAGGGAAAGGAGAACTTCTCTCAATCTACAACCACCCCCAACTTCTAATCCACCCCAGCATGCCTTTGGCCTTCTTAGCCACCAGAGCCCACAGCTGGATCATGGTTATCCTGCTGGCCACCAGATCCCCTGGATCCCTTTCTCCTATGCTGCTCTCCAATAGGTCAGTCGGTTGTTTCCTGCTTGAGCAGGAGGGTTGGACCTGATGGCCTCTGAAGGCCCCTTCCAACTCTAATAAACTGTGTAAACATAAATCTAGCAAGCTGTAGTCACTACGACACATGGCTGTCAAGGTCCAGGAGAATTGACTTCCTAGACCACTAACAGCCTGTGCAAATTGCACTCACATGCGAAACAACAGAGTCAGAGTTCTTCCCTTTAAAAAGTTTGGCACCATAACCTTGAAATTAATCTTTCCTCCTTTAAAATTCTCATTTGCAAGTAAATTTGTGGTGATGGCCGTTGAACTCTCTTTCATGCCAACTCCCTTTGGCAGCCGTACTATGAAGATGCTGATATAAGAGAGGTCATTTAATGTAGGGCTGGTGTACTAGGTGAGTGTGGCACGACCACGTCCAAAGGAAAACTGGACGACTTTATGGAAGCTGCCAACAGACCTGGCTGAAAACAGACAGTGCTCTGAAAGATAGCCTCGTCTTTCTCATGGCCTGCCTAATTAAAAAGCTAATTGAAAAATCAACTCAGAATGAGCTTTCTCCCTGAAGACATGATCTTTGCTCAGGCTTCAAGTGCTGCTTTTGAAGCATCAAAATATGTAGACAGTGGTTATGGGCTGAGGTTGAAAGCAGACAGCACCTTTTTATGCATCCCTTGGTTATATTTGAGAATGAAAGCCTGGACTGATTCAGCCTTTATTTGTCCTGCAGGCAACTGGGAAACTTAGAGCCGTTTATGGGCTTTCCATCACCAAGGCAGATCTGAAGGTCATTGGCATGGAAATGAAATTTCAGGTTACAATAATGAGGAATATATCACGAGGACATTATAAGCGCCCAGCAAAATGTATGAACATTTTAATGGGCCTCTGTAGGAAAGATGCTGTCTTAGGCAAGCCAGAATATCCTGAAGGCTTTGCACCTGGGAAGGCTCAGGTAGCAGCCAGAGAAATGCAAATGAAGTTGGATGGTAGAGCCATCAGGTGGTTTTATGAAGAAATGGTGGCAGAAGACAACCAGTAGCAGAAGCAGCATTGCTATGGGCGCACACATACCCAACTGAATAACTGTGGTGGAAACCAGCCAAAGCCACGGCGGGCTGTGGCCTGAATATCTCACCAAGTTCACAGCCTGAAGTCTTGCAGCATCTCCTGTTAGCAGTGCACCTCTTCGTTCTCAGCTGCATCTAGAACAAGAGGAAACAGAGTCAAGTTGAGTCAGGGCAATTTTAGATCAGACTTTAAGAAAAATTTCTTTACTGACGGAGCGGTTGGGTTGTTGGAACAGGCTGCTCAGGGAGGTGGTAGAGGTCACCATTGGTGGAGTAGTTCAAAAAAACCATAGACATGGCACTGGGAAAAACAGTTTAGTGGGCATGGGGACACCAGGTTGACAGCTGGACTTGATGAGCTTAGAGGTCTCATCTGGCCTTAACAACTCTGTGATTCTGTGTGCAGGTTGAAAGCGTGTTTCAGAGCTGGAAAAGGGATTGAGTGAAAGGTCATTGACCCAAACCTCCTTCTCTGTTAGGCTATATTGCCTATGCAGTGGGTCCGTGTATTTTCACCTCCTCACCTGTTAGTATCATGAACCACTTTGTTTGCACCAGCCTCTAAATGATGTTCTCATTGTTATTAATACCCTGTTCCACTAAAGCCAGGCACTAGTTTTCTACAGAATAAACTGTCCTCTGAAGCATTAAAGCGAAGATCATGATCTGCAGCTGAACTGGTTAATGAGTGAGCTTGTTATTTCCTAGTTACCTTTTTTAACATTTTTAAGAGGTGCTGTCATAAAGTCTGTGGAGAGGACAGATGAGTAACAGTCGGTCTGACTTATGCAAATTTGAAGTGGGAAATGGGCTTAGGTAATGGCTATGTCATAAATATCTCTGAGTTATGAAGTGGTGTGTTATCAGAGAGGTCAGGTGCAGGACACAGTGATTGCTCACGACCCCATATTCATCATGAGTCCCTTCTCTAATCCTTTTGTGTTGGTCCTTTGTGCCTCTGAAAAATACACTAATAAGCAGATAGCTGGAAATGGAGTCTAGAGAGGATCATTCCGTGAGTGAAATTAACTCTGCTGGAGGTGAATAACCCCAGTGGTAATTCTTCCCTGAGTATTGGTGTTACGGTGTCAGATACAGTGTACGTTCAGATGCGTTTCTCCAAGGAGAAACGAGGCCAAGGAGTGATTGTTGCATCACATAACCAAATAATTGGTTTCCAGCCTGCTGTAGATTACTGTTGGTGGCAGCGATTGCCAAGAGGTACCCATACAGGGAAAGGATAAATGTGTGCAGGAAAGCTGCCACAGCAAAGCTCAGATCTCACCCCAGCGTGGGGTACAAACAAAGCAGCGGGGCTCAGGGTGGAAGGGAACAGGCAGTGCAAACAGCCCAGAACTAAATCCAAGCTGTCTTATTGCTGTAGCTTCCTTTACTAGATTTTTCTGATTAGTTCCTGGGCTGCTGATGTGAGATCACACTGCCTTTAACAGGAAAGCATGTGGTGACTGTCGTGTTCCTTTCACTTACAGGCTGCGTGCTCAAGTTTGCTGTCATGAACTTGATGAAGCTGGTGGCTGGAAAAGGCCATTTGTTGAAGGAATAACGTGTAAGAAAGGAGTTCAGATAGGGAAAGTAAAGGGCAGAGGTCCTAGATCCAACTCATGCAAAGGAAGCTTGGTCAGCAGAGCATTTGCATCTCAGGAATGCATCTGATGGGTAAGTGCATTAGATTTGAACGTCCATAAAAACTATAGCATGTGTGCAGTGCTGTGTGGTTATCAGACAAGCATTTATGTGTCAAGGATATACGGTTATCATATATCTCAGGGTGTGGGACTGAAGAAGAAGTACAATTGGGACAAAATGCAGATTTACAAACAGAAAAGGTAGATGGTGATTAATGGGCAATTGCACTGGATCGCTTGCTGCAGTGTGCTAAGCAGTAGAGTTTTTGAAAGCCTCTGGAAGACCTTAGACATAACAATCACAGAATCACAGAACGTTAGGAATTGGAAGGGGCCTCAAAAGATCAGACAGGACAAGGGGTAATGGGTGCCAGCTTGAACACAGGAAATTTCACCTCAGTCTAAGGAAAAACTTCTTTCCAGTCAGGGTTGTCAACTATTGGAAGGGGTTGCCAAGGGAGGCTGTGGAGTCCCCTTCTCTGGAGATGTTTCAGCCCCAGCTGGATGCGGTTTTGTGGAGTTGATTGAGGCTTTTCAGGCAGTTCTGCTTTTTGGTAATTTCACAGAACATTAGGGATTGGAAGGGACCTAAAGAGATCATCCAGTCCAATCCCCCTGCCACAGTAGAATTCCATAGATCAAGTCACACAGGAACATTTCCAATTGAGTTTTAAACCTCTCCAGAGAAGGTGACTCCACAACCCCCCTGGGCAGCCCCTTCCAGGGCTCTGTGACCCTCACCACGAAGTTGTTCCTTCTTGTATTGATGTGGAACCTCCTCTGTTCTAGCTGACACCCATTGTCCCTTGTCCTATTGTTAGATGCTACTGAGCTCCACCCATACGGACACTTGCTCATTCCATATTTATCAGCATTAATAGGGTCACTCCTCCTCAGTCTCCTTTTTCCCAAGCTCAAGAGACCCAGCTCCCTCAACCTTTCAGCGAGATGTTCCACTCCCTTCATCATCTTTGTGTCTCTGTGCTGGATTCTTTCCAGCAGTTCTGTTTCCTTCTGGAACTGAGTGGCCCAGAACTGGACACAATATTCCAGATGTGGTCTCACCAGGGCAGAGTAGAGCGGGAAGAGAACCTCTCTCAATCTGCTAACCACCCCCATTCTGATCCACCCCAGAATACCATCAGCCTGTTAATTTCTTCTGAATTTTCCCTCAATTATGTAACAGTGGGGAGTACTCAGAGTACACTGAGCACAGCAAAAGTAGCAGGTGACTGGGCACACATACAAATAGTTCTGTACCTGAGAAATCACTTTTCAGACAAAATTATGTAACTAACTATCCACAATTGCTGAATAACTTGGTTGCATTTATGTTTATCTTGCTCAGTTAAATGTCACCATAATCAATAGGTTCTCTCTCGGGTCTCACTAAGGGGTAGAACATCGGTAATTGTTAACTTTGTCTCCATGGGAACTAAATCACTTTAGCAACCTTGAAATTTTAGAGTTAAGAAAGGTAACCGTGTTCAGTTCCATGGAGATCACCTCATTCCGTGTCAGTTATTAAGCAACTAGTTAAGTGTGGACTGTCTTTGAAAGGAACTGTTCTGTGGGCTTCTTGACTCAAAGCTGAATATGAAGATCTGGTGTTTAACATTTAGCAGCTGATTCAGTGTCAGAATGATTGATTTTAGGCTATGAGGAGGTTATCTATAAGCTTAAAAAAATAGGAAAGGGTGACATTCCAGAGAAGTTTCTGTTTGTGATTTCTGTTCTTACAGGGTTGATGGTAGTTTCCTCCCGAGCACCATCTGTAATGCGTAAGTGTGATAGAATCATTGAATCATAGAACGGCCAGGGTTGGAAGGGACCTTAAGGATCATCTAGTTCCAACTCCCCTGCACAGGCAGGGACACTTTCACTACAGCACATTACTCAGGGTCCCAGCCAACCTGGCCTTCAACACTGCCAGGGATGGGACAGCCACAACTACCTTGGGCAACCTGTTCCAGGATCTCACCACAAGCACAGCAAAGAGTTTGTTCCTCATGTCCAACCTCAATCTCCCTTGTTCAAGTCTGGAACCCTTTCCCCTTGTCCTCTCACTACCACCTATGTCAAAATCACTCCCCCATCTTTCTTGTAGCCTCCTTCAGAGATTGGAAAGCTGCCAGAAGGTCACCTGGGAGTCTTCTCTTATCCAGGCTGAACAAGCCCAACTTGCTCTGCCTGTCTTCATAGGGGAGATGCTCCAGCCCTCAGATCATTTGAATTGCTCTCCTCTGGATCCGTTGTAGGAGGTCTCTCTCTTTCTGATGTTAGGGACACTCAAACTCAACAAAGGACTCCATGTGAGGGTCTCACAAGTGCAGAGCAGAGGGAGAGAATCCTCTCCCTTGACTGACTCTCACTGCTTCTGTTGATGCACCCCAGAACACGATTGGCTTTCTGGCACACTGATGCTTCTTGCTCCACCCCGAAGTCCTTCTCATGTCTGTCCTCTATCCTTTCTCCTCCCAATCTCTACTGTTGCATGGGATTGCCTCAACCCAGGTGCAGACACTTGTCCTTGTTGAACTCTGTCCAGTTTTCACAGCCTACTTCTCAATCCTGGTAATGTCCCTCTGGGTGGCCTCCCTTCCCTTCAAGGTGTTGACTTCACCACACAGTTTGGTGTCATCAGCAAACTCACTGAGAGGGCATTCAATTCCACTGCCTATGTCACCAACAATGGTGTTAAATAGCACTGGTCTGAGTACGTTGAGGAACACCCTTCTCCACACTGAGCCATCCAGCTCTTTGGGTGTGACTATCCATGCAACTCCTGTGATGATAAAGAAGAGGAAAACCAGAGTACCCTTCTGTGAAGTTCTGGTTCAACAGACCTGTCACTTCGCATTTCTCAGTTCTGTTTCCTTGTAAAACACTGATGCTGCCTTAATGCTGTCTTGCCTGACTCACAGAATACTCTTCCCTGACAGAGTGGTCAGGGGTTGGAACAGGCTGCCCATGGAGAAGGTGGAGTTGCTGTCCCTGGAGGTGTTCAAAAAATGTGTAAAAACGGCACTAGAGAACAGGGTTTAGTGGGCAAGGTGGGATTCGGTTGACGGTTGGACTGGATGGTCTTGTAGGTATCTTCCAACTCTAATGATTCTATGATTATGTGATTCCTCATGCACACTCCATGTGGACCAGTGGAGAAACCATCCAGACTAGTGTCATATGCACAATTCTGTAGTGTTCAGTTGATGCAGACACAGACAGGGTGGTTAGAAAAACAAATTAGAACAAAGAACAAAAAACCCCCAAGATCAAAAAGCTCCTATCATAATGGAATCTTTGTGTAAGGATAACGATGGTGTGGTGACCAAATCTCTTTAGCAGGATGTTTGTTTGCAGTCTGGATGGCAGCAGGACTCTCCATCGCAAGGGTCTTTGTATTCATTGCTGTTGATTATTTTAAGACAGATACAGAACACCTAACTCTTCAGGAGCTGAAGAGCAGTTCTGCATCTGCACCAACTATTTCTACGACTATGAAATAGAATGAAGAATATAAATGCACCGGCTGTACAGGCAGGTAGACTTGATCTCACCACAATTATAATTATAGAGCACACTTGATTTTCTTCCTCGTATCTCGCAGATAAATGCGGTAGCTTTTGCCAAACACCTCACGTAACAGTAATTTACTAGGTGTGTTCTCAATCTCGTTGGTGCCTCAAGAAACAGCAGCATCACCAAACTGAAGCTCAGCCTTTCCTCGTGCAAAATATTGCTCCCTGCTCAAAGCACTGCTCTCAGTTGGAAAGAAAGCTCATTCTTAAGCTGTGGGTTGAATTTCAATGTAAATTAAATAAATGCAGCAACATTTTCCAGGCTATTAGCTTATGAATTTAACACTAGCATCTTCGCCCTCCATTCCTTGTTGCTCATGATACACTTCTGTGACACTAGCTGTTGTTCATAATGGTTAGGTTGGTGAATAGAAAGGAATTTAATAGAGCTTTTTCTGATAAGAAAATATTGTAAGAAGTTCTTGTACATGGCCTGACAAAACACCCAACTTAAGATGCTTCATAAATATTAGTAATAGTTCAGGATTTTTTATCTGCGGTTCCACGTGGCAGAGGAGTAAAAAGCCAAGCTGCTGTTAAGCAGCCTTTGGCAAACATAAATGAGTGTGTAGAAGCCACACAATTCAAACTGACATTTTCTACAAACAACGGCAACTCTACACTGTTCAATAATTGAAAAATCCCTGTGGCATGAACATACATAATGATGGGCAGCAAAAACACTTCATCTTCCTTGCAGTGCTTGTTGTGGGTTTCATGACTGGAGCTTGCTGAATTATTCATTGGAAATAGTATTTATTGTGGATGTGTTTCCTTTGCATTCAGAAGTCTAGAGATACTGTGGTGCAGTTAGAAGAGGCTGTTGGTGTGACATGTGCTGGGTCATCTCCAGAGCCTGGTTGAGGTAAGAGCATTAAAATGTCCCTTTGCAGAGTAGCTTTGAAAAATTCCATTTTCTCCCTGATTCTCTATATTCAGTAGTTTATAAAACAGTTACAGAATCACAGAGTAGTCATGGCTGGAAAGGACCTCCTAGATCACCAAGTCCAGCCATACCCACAACAACAAAAAACCTGAATACCTGAATGATCAACAAACACAAAATAACCCCCCACCTGCCTGCCACTACAGCAGGGTGTGAAGCACCATGTCTACACGTTTCTTAAATACCTCCAGGGGTGGTGACTCAACCACCTCCCTGGGAAGGCTGTTCCAGTGCCTCACCACTCTTCCTGTCAAGAATTTCTTCCTAATATCCAATGCAAACCTCTCTTGCTTCAACTCCAGACCATTCCCCCTGGTTTTGTCAGTAGTTCCTAAGGAGAAGAGGCCAACACCCACCTCTCTACAACCTCCTTTCAGGGAATCAGGTGCCATACAATTTTATTTTCATCCTATGTGCTGCTCAGATTGCTACACTCGCTGCTCTCACACCATGTGTGGACACACGTGCGTGTTCATGGTCCTTTACAGACATTTAGTGAAGTGAGTGCACTAGAAGGACTCAACTCCAGCTATGAAGCTTCACCATCCTAGCATTTCCCCAAATAGCCTCCTAACCAGTTCAAGGCATCCTTTAATAACCTGAAAGACAGACAAACTGTCAAGTGTGTGTGAAACTTGATTTCCAGTAACCAGTCACTGCTGTGCCTGCTCAAACTGGTAATTGAGTGCTTTGTTTTAGCATGCCACAAACAGTTTTGGTCAGGTCACCAACTGTAAGCACAAATGCCTTGTGATAAGAAAAAAGTTTACACAGTTAACAGTTTATTAGGGTTGGAAGGGTCATCTTGCTGAAGTCAAACACCACCAAAAAGCTGAACAGAGAACCCCACGAAAGAGACCTGGTACCTGAAAGCAGTGGTGTCGTACACTGCTCTATCCATCAGTCCCCTGGGTACCTTCTAAATCTTCTGCTCAATGGCAAGAAATCAAAGGTAAATAAGCAAGTAGCATAGTCTGTGTACACTTGTGAGCGTAGCAGCTGAAGCTGCCTCATCTGGGACCATAAATCCAATAGCCAGCTAGATTTAAAAGAGCAGAGATAGTAAGGTCCATTTGAAATAGTAGTGTGTACCAATGCCAATGACTCTATGTGTGTCAGGGATGGCTTTTGGACACCATAAATCAATCCTTTAGACTCCTAGAAGGAGAGACGGCTTGGTCAGAATATGTCAAGGGATAGCGGTCTGCAATAACTCATAGAGGCACCTGCCTCACATTCACAGATGAAACATTTCCAGAGATAAAGCTCAGGAAAACAGAGTCATTATCTGTAGTCTTTTGCTGAAAAAGTCTTAAGGAACTGATTTTTTTTGTCTCCAAGAAGCAGTAGAAGAGACAGCCAGCCCCTGGCACTGCAGCCTGCCGTAAAGGTTGTGTTCAAGGCTTCAGTCAATGCTTCTGCAAAGTAAGTGATGAGTTTAGTTGCTATGGAGAAGGAAGTCCCCTCACCCATCACCACCACTCTCACCCCAGCCAACAAATGCGACTCAGCAGCGGTGAATGTGACTCTCTTCCTTCTTCCCCTGCGTAGTGTTTCAGCACTCTTTCCAGGCACCAAAGGTAGTGATTCCCATTTCCATTACTGCAGAGCCCAAGGTGAGGACCCAGTGCAGGAAGATGCTGGCAGGAGCCATGCCCGAGAGAGCTCCAGCTGAGACTATGGAACAAACTGCAGTAAACTAATTGACTTTTCCACCAGCCAGTAAAACCTGCTGAAGCCTTGGTGTGTTAAATCCAGGTTCTGGTGCAGCTAAATGTCACATTCTCTGGAGATATTTAAAACCTGCCTGGACATGTTCCTGTGTGACTTGATCTAGGGGATCCTGCTCTGGCAGAGGTATTGGACTGGATGATCTTTTGAGATCCCTTCCAATTCCCAACATCCTGTGAGTCTGTGGTTCTGTGATTGTTTTTTAATAACAGGGCTTGACATGTACTCAGGCCAATGCAGAGGTAAATTCAAGCAACAGCCTTTCATCGACTTAGATTTGGCTGCTGTGAGATCAGATTTTCAGAGACAGGCACATCCCTTATAGAGAAGGACACACTCCCCGTTCTCATTGCACAGGACACTCTATCAATCGCTGCAAGCACTCGCAGAGAGGTGTCACGAAGTGGAGCAGCCCCTCGAGACTGTAGTCACTTTGCCTAGCCTTCAGAAGTGTTCCATCCTGGTTAGAATAAAGGCCTGTTATTGCTTTCCTCCTGCTTTGTTGCAGGGTACATGAAAATGTCTTTACTCCAAAGCTGTCAGTCTAATGACCCTCACCAGAATTAACACAGCTTTCATGGAACAAACTGTTGTATTTAATTGCACCACGTGGAAAAGGGGAAAATAAAAGGAAGACGAGATAGTAATGTGATGCCTCAAGAGATATAAATACAACATGCAGCTTTTGTAGAGAAGAGGGGAAATAAAAGGGCCAGGTGCATGCAGTTTTTCCTGACAGTAGAGTTAAGACACCTGATTAAATTTGTGCAAGAGACAGGTACAAATATTTTGAGTGAGTTCTTGGGGTTTTTGTTAAAGAAAAACTTTACAGGAGATGTCTTCGAAAATGATATTTTGATTATTTTTCACCTGATTAGGGGAGAATTGAACTTCAGGAGAGTGGTTGGAGCTGCAGCTTTCCTGCTGTGGGAGAACAGAGGGTATCTGAGACACATTCAGGTCAGCTGCTGAACTTACTCATTATTCAGATGTTTTACATTTAGATGAGTGCTACTTCAAGGCTTCAAATTCTGACTTTTGCCACCAGTTGGGTTTTTTTAAGCAGTTGTGCTTTATAAGAGGATATCAGACTCTGAGGCAGCAGTAGGAAGAAGCAAGTTTTACACAGAATCACAGAACTTTAGGGATTGGAAGGACGTTGAAAGATCATCCAGTCCAATACCTTTGCCAGAGTAGGATCCCCTAGATCAAGTTGCACAGGAACATGGCCACGTAGGTTTTGAATGTCAGCAAAGAGACTCCACAAAAGTCCCCTGGGCAGCATGTTCCATGTTCCAGTGCTCTGTCACCCTCACTGGGAAGTTGTTCCTTCTTATACTGATGTGGAACCTCCTGTGTTCCAGCTTATGCCTGTTGCCCATTGTCCCGTCATTGGATGCCACTGAGCAGAGCCTGGCTCCATCCTGCTGACACCCGCCCTTTCCATATTTATCCACATTAATGGGGTCACCCCTCCGTGTCTTTTTTTTTCCAAGCTAAAGCTCTACATACAAAGCACACATGGAACAAGGAAAGCAAGGCATAAAAGGAAGGCAACACATTTCTGTTTCCAGCACTATTGCAAATAAAATGATTGCTTATCAATAAATACATAATGCACTTTACAACTGCTTTATAAACAGTTGGAGCTGAATGAATTCCATTTACGCAGACCAACCTGTGCCATCCATTACATAAATCAAACCTAGGCACAGGCCTGTAAGCTTTTGCTGCTTCACTGGGTTTTATTGCCATACAAAATGATAACTGGAAACCATATAGAACAAGGCAAATTAAGAATCTATTGGGGGAAAATGCAATTGGAAATGAACATCCTCCTGGAAGCTATATTCATGAGCCAAATGCCTTGTGAGATTTTATCTTCCATGCACAATGTGATGATACGCCTGTGCATATATGGTTAAATTAATTTCCGCTTATCAGCATAAAAATGTAGCCGGCCAAAATAGATTAGAACTGCATAATAGGTTGGATCACATTTTATTTAGGTAGAGAAGAGGGAAATACTTAATTTCAGCCTGGAATGGTTTTGAGCAGAATAAATGATTGCGTTCAAACAAAGAGACTGTTCTTCCCTGGTTCTTCCTGCCTTTTGTTATGTGAATGAAATGATCTGTAAATTCGTGACAAGACGATGCTTCTCTCAGTTGCAGAACAGTGAAGATAGGATTATTTTTCTGTGGTCGGATAGAAACTCCTGATCCTGCTGGAGTCTGGTCTTAATTTTTGAAGGACTATGCAGTTTCTTGGGGTTCAGTCAGTCACTTTGTGCAGCTTGAGACAAAGGTGGTCTGTGCCCTGCAGGATTGTCCTGTAAATTAACTCGTCTTGTAAACAACTGCAGAATGCCCACATTTGTAAGTAAAACTCAGCAAAAGATAAGCAGTCAACTTCAGCCCAGGCAAGTTGTTCTGTTAACCTGCCATTTGCTGGTTTGCTCAGTTGAGCAAGCAGTTGCAAGGCCACCAGCCCATGGATGCCAGGCTTGTCTCTCTGCTAAACACATAGAATGATAGACTTCATAAGGGTTGGAAAGGACCTCCAGGATCATCAAGTCCAGACCTCAGCCCAACAGCTCCCTAATCCCTATACCATAGCCTCAAGTGCTCTAGCTACTTGGTTTTTAAACAGCTCCAGGGATGAGGGCTCCACCACTTCCCTGGGCAGCCTGTTCCAGTGCTCAACCACTCTCTCAGCAAAGAACTTCTTCCTAAGATCCAATCTAAACTGTCCCTGATGCAACTTGAGGGTATTTCCTCTCATTCTATCATCATAATTTGTGGGAAGAGACCCAGCACCAGCCTCGCTACAACCTCCTTTAAAGTAGCTGTAGAGAGCAAGAAGGGGTCTTCTCAGCCTCTTCTTCTCTAGACTCAATAACCCCAGTTTCCTCAGCCACTCTTCACAGGGCGTTTTCCAGATCTCTCCCCAGCCTTGTTGCCGTTCTCTGGCCCCACTCCAGCCTCTCAATGTCCTTCTGATCCTGTGGCACCTAAATCTGGACTCAGTAGTCAAGGTGCAGTCTCATGAGTGCAGGGGCACCATCACCTCCATACTCCTGCTGGTTACCCTGTCCTTGATCCAGGCCAGGATGCCATTGGTCTTCTTGGCCATCTGTGGCCCAGAGGACAGGTCTCCTGTACAGAGCCCACTGAAACCCATGAAATAAAAGATCATTTCATTATGAGTTTGAAAAAACCAGTAGGAGAAGGGCAGTATTTTTGTTTGGGTTTTTTTTTTCAGACTCAGTTCTACTTCTCCTTGTCCTGTGCTTCTTGAGTTCGGGAATTTTTACCTTTTTTTTTCCTTCAGCAACAATGCTATGGAGAATTATTCAGCCCTCAGCTATTTTTCATGAAGACTTTTGAAGATGACATCTAGTGTGGACCTTATCTTACTGTTCCAATGACAAAATACCCTTCAGATAAGACAGGCAGTAGAAGGATATTTGTTTGGATGGCTGCTTCTAGTTTCAGCTATGCTGATTTTTTTTTTAATCCAAAGTGCAAGCATTATCGAGCTGGTCTGGTGATTATTTAACCTTATGATGAGAATTAATTGTTCATTTTTTATTTAACTGTGCTTATTTACGTTAGGTACTGTACTGTACTTTTTCAGTTTATCAGATCTCATTCACACCCAGTTCTACCTGATCTTTAACTAGACAATTGCTTGTGCACTATGCTGAACAGTTTTTACCCTTCTAACTGCTGAGACTCCTCTCTATACTGTTTGGTGGTAACCTTCCACCTCCCAATGGCAGCCTCTCTTGAATAAGTCCTTCAGGTGCTGTGCCCACAGCATGTCTGGCTCTTGGGTTTTTTATGGTTACATCATGTCATTTGAAAGAACACCCCCTCCCTCACAGATCTCACTTCTAACCATAAACCATTATGTTTCTAAGAACCTTCTTGTCTGAGGCACATCTTCTTTGGGCAACCAGATGAACGAGACATTGAAATAAACAGTAAACAATGATGATTCACTGGGTCTCTATCACTAGCTTTTACCAGTTCTAGCAACGTCTTTGGGTAAATTCAGCAAACCAGATCTGGTTGAAATAATTGACCAAAAATTTATCCCCAGAATTATCCAATTCTTTGTGATACAAATCAGACTTTTTAAACAGTCAGCGCTTATGTTAACAGAATTTTAAATGTCAGTTTCAATGCATAATCCATATATCATAGAATCATCCAGGTTGGAAAAGACCCTTAGGATCATCGAGTCCAATCATCAGCCTTACTCTACAAGTTCATCCCTAAATGAAACTCCACAACACTTCATCTGAGCAACTTTTAAACACATTCAGGGACGGGCAGTCAACCACCACCCTGGGCAGCCCATTCCAGTGCTTGACCACTCTTTCTATGAAGAAGGAAAGAGAAATAAGGAAGGTAGGAAGCAGAAATAAGGAAGAAGACTTTTCATGGCACTGGAGATCTAGTATATAAAAGTGAGTTTATTTTAAAAATTAGTTTATGGAAACAGTTGGAAAAAATCCCCACTTTTTCCTCTCCATCCCCTGACCTACCCCTAGCAGAGAGTGAGAGTGGCACCTATTGTGGTAAGACACTCCTTGAGCTGTCTGTGTTGAAGGAAATGAAAACTCATTAAATAGATAATAGAATAAAAGTGCAGTGAGATGTTCAGAGAACCCATCAATAAAAGGATGGCAAGCAATTGCTCGAGACAGCCCTCTCTAAATGTGTCTTTATTGCCAGAGGATGGAAAATTGAGAGAGAATTTGCAAACAATTGAATTTGTGGTAATGGCATGTAAGCGCCTTGTACTACCAAAGCAAAGCACAGAGGAGATACAACCAACCAAATACACTGAGGTCCCACAGAAACCCTTGTGTTTTGTCTTTTATGGAAACTGTAATGCTCTGATACTAAAATCAAGTGCACTGGAAAATGCATCGTGTGGCACTGACAAGGAGACTACTCTGCTTGGTGTCTGCAGTAATGAGAATTGTTGATCTAAAAGCAGATTGAGACACGAACAGTGAGGAGCTCGTACCCGTGTACTCAAAGTGCCTTAGCTTCAGCCATGCCTGCAAAGTCTAATGTTCTTGGTAGTTTTTGGGTAAATCCTTTGGGATAATCTGAGTCAATTTGTGTTGTAAACCTTTTGAAACCTGCCTTGTAGTTAGGTTTATTGTGCAGAAGTGACTAAAAAGAAAATCATTAATAGATGGACTTAGAAATGGAGCCTCCAAATAATCAGATCAACAGAAAAGGAAAAAAAAACCTCCCAAAAAACTAATTCAGGTAAGATGATTTTTCTGTAAGTCCTCTGTAAAGACTTGAACCTGCAAATACCTTCCCATAATGGAAAGTCCTAGTTTGGAGGAACATAAGAGCAAAACTAACTTTGCAAAGAGTTAACAACAACAACTAAAAATCTAATTTCTAGGAAATTAAGAGTTTTAAAAATGGTGAAGGCTGCTATGAGGTAACCATTGGTGAGCTGATCACAGCCTTTCAAAACAGTATGGGACAAGGACAGTCTGAAGACATTAACTGGAGAACTTCATGGTGAGGGTGACAGAGCTCTGGAAGGGGCTGCCCTGTGAGGTTGTGGAGCCTCCTTCACTGGACATGTTTAAAACCCGCCTGAACATGTTCCTGTGCTGCTTGATCTAGGGGATCCTGCTGTGGCAGTGGGGATTGAACTGGATGATCTTTTGAGGTCCCTTCCAATCCCTAACATTCAGTGATTCTGTGAAAGTAAGGAGCAACAGCCCATCTCAGCCTGGCTCTTTGGAGAGCAGAGCTTGGAGAATGCTGCAAAGCTGGAACAAAAGTGCATGCAGCTGGCCCTGCTGAGGTGGTAGGACAAGCTGCTTACACGTAAAATACCTCTAAGCCAAGCCTCTGTTTTAAAGACAAAGCCTCGAACATTAACATCCTGGCCTGTGGCACAGCCTTGTGTCTCTTTCCCTGGAACATTTCCTAAAAACCCAATTAGCATGGATTACAGCGTTGCTGTTATTAATGCTCTGCCTCTCCCGAATGCAACTATCCCTGATTTATGGGAGTTTTCTTGTTCTACACCGTTTCACCTGAAGCACAACAACAGCTACGTCTCTGGAAATGACAGAGGCACAGCAATGTGAGCGCTGTTGAAAGATTTAAGCCTATCATTCCAAGAAGTCTAGTTGTCTTGGCAGCAAACAAGGATTTAAATACCTTTGAGACATTTGCTTTTAATTGTAGAGGAATGGCAGCACCAGATGCAAAATTCTTCAACCCTCGGAAATAACTTGTCTTCCTCGTTAGCACCTTGTTGAGGCACTAATTACAAAAAGGAGGGCTGAGGGGTAATTAGAGCACGATAGTCTTGGCTAGTGGGGAAAAGAGCCACCTACGTTTAACTGAGCTCAGCTTCAGGGACTTCCACACAATTTATTGCTTTGGGCAGCTGGAGGGCTGCAGTGTGGTGGTACTGTAGCTGAGATGGGAAAAGTTCTAGGGTAGTCATCAGCCTGATCAAGCTGAGAAGCAACTGTGGTGACATTGAGCGGTGAGACATGTCCCTTCATAGGTCATAGCCATTAAATTCCTGTTGCTTTCCCCATCTTCGCCCTAGACATCCAGAAGTTTGTTATGTCTGATGCTAGTGTCTCAGGACCAGCTGTCCAAGTACAACGGTAAGTGAATGGGGAACAGGGAGGGGGTGTTTTGGTTCCAACCCAAGCAGTTCAAGACCTGTGTTCTCTTTTTCTGTACCACCAGAATTCTTCTGACAAAAGGTGTGTACCTGTGAAAAATCGTTTACCTTTTAGATTTGGAGAACATTGTATAACCCTATCTTAAAAGGCCACCATGGAAGTTAACAAGGCTAAAATCTTCATCCCTGTGACACTTCTCTAATCACAAATTCTTCAAACCTTGCTTGTCAGAAAGCTGTGCCTGACTTTCCCAGCACTGATATGTAGCCACAGCTGCTGCTTTGTCCCCAAGATCTGCATCTCCCACTGGTCACTACCAGCACTATGGAGGTTTGATGAGATCTGGCAAGGCTGGTCACTTTAAATCACCATCTAGTGATAGTAAGTGCTCAGGAGGCTGTTCTCACTCCTTCAGCTTCCTGTTCTCCAGCCAGGAGTCCTGATTTACTTAGCTATCTTTAAGCACAGGTCTGATTCAGTTTTGCACTTGTCATTCCCAACTTCCTTTATTCAATGAGAATGGCTGAAAAGCAGCAAACCCAATGCTGTAGCCAGCAGGGTCCAGCACAGTAGAAATCACTTTCTGAAGGCTGGGGTAGGATTTGCTTTTCATATAAATTAAATAAAATCTTTACCGAGGAACTGTGTGTTTCCTCTGTCAATCACTGCCTTCTGCCAAGTGCTCAGCTTCCATTCCAGATCTGTCCACCGTCAGACCTATCTTCAATTTATTCTGCATAAATTGAGACGCTGTAATTGGGCTTCTCAAGGTCTGCACAGCCTTGTCTTAATAAAGTACCCTAAGAGTCTTATCCCAGCTTCGATTACTCCTCTGACGGACTACAGGCATCCTGCTTGTTTGTTCATTAGGCAGCTTCTTATCTCAGTTGTAGTCTTAAGAAACTCCATCATTTCAATTGCACAGCTCCAGTAATTAGGGTTCCTGCTTTTCTGCTCTGCCTGGTGCCACCTCAGCCTACACCAGGAGAGCGGAAGAAAGAGGTGTAAGAACAGTATGAGGCAATGATATTGGTCATACACACGAAGAGCTAAATTCTGTACAGCTGGGGTGTTGAACAGACCAAGGAGGTGCTAACACAGGACCAGAGAAAAGAGAAGAGCTGTAAGATAAGGTAGGGATTGCCTTTTCACTAAAACTGCTTGTTGCTTTTTTCCAGCGTCAGCTTTTACTAATTGCAGTGAAATGAGCTTGACTTGGAGTTGCAGACACACAGATCATTCAGGGTTGGAAGGGACCTCCACACATCATCGAGTTCAACCCTCGTGCTCTAGCAGGACCACAGAACCGAGGGCAGGTCACACAGGAACGCATCCAGACAGGTCTGGAAAGTGTCTGGAGAAGGAGACTCCACAGCCTCCCTGGGCAGCCTGTTCCAGTGCTCTGTAACCCTTACAGTAAAGAAGTCCTTGCTCATGTTGAGGTGGAACTTCCTGTGCTCCAGCTGACACTCATTGCCCCTTGTCCTATCCCAGGGTGCTGAATATTCAGGTGAATCTTCCTTAAAAGACAACATGTGCCTGAAGCACTGCCAAAATACAAATACTGAGGGTTTATAAATGTTTTCTATCCCCCTGGCAAAGCACCCCTGACTCAAATGCATTTGAAGGTGCCTTGAATTAGAAATGTTTTAATTTCTAATTAGTAGAACAAGAGAGGTTCTCTTCCAGTTCTACTCTGCCCTGCTGAGACTGGAATACTGTGTCTAATTCTGGGCCACTCAGTTCCAGAAGGACACAGAGCTGATTGATTGATTGATTGATTGAGAGAGTCCAGCACAGAGCCACAAAGATGCTGAAGGGAGTGGAGCATCTCCCTGATGAGGAAAGGCTGAGGGAGCTGGGTCTCTTGAGCTTGGAAAAAAGGAGACTG
>JAOXOE010000001.1:61355517-61389355 GCA_028565055.1 Phoeniculus purpureus
ATGTTGATAAATATGGAAAGGGCAGGTGTCAGGAGGATGGAGCCAGGCTCTGCTCAGTGGCATCTAATGATAGGACAGGGAGCAAGGGGTGTCAGCTGGAAGAGAGGAGGTTCTACATCAATAGAAGAAGGAACTTCTTCCTAATGAGGATGACAGAGCACTGGAACCAGCTGTCTGGGGAGGTTGTGGAGTGTCCTTCTCTGGAGACATTTAAAACCCACTTGGACATGTTCCTGTGCGGCTTGATCTAGGGGATCCTGCTGTGTCAGGGGGATGGATGATCTTCCGAGGTCTGTTCCAATCCCTAATGTTCTGAGGGTCTATAACTGTGTGCTCCCACTGGTGAGCACACACACCAGCAACAAATATTTCTTCAGATGAATGGATGTGAGGATCTGTTTTGGCTTTAAGCCTTCACCGCCCCTAGCCAGTCGCATACTTCACTGGTGGGTCTTGCTGCCACATTCTCTTCCTTGCTGAGAGCGAGTCATTCGTCACGCTGGGCCAAGTACATCAGCCACTGGGAATCGCCCATCTGCTGGCCTTTCACAGGGGAATGATTTGGGGTTAACTTTCTGGAGGCCAGCAGTGCTGCCAGTATCTGGTATGACAGGACACAGTACGGGACCCTGACTCTGGGCTGATCCAGACACTTGCCTGGCACGATCTTAATTACTGAAAAGGACAGCGCAGGGTACTGACTGGCAGTGCTGCTGCTCATTTAGCCACCCTTCAATGCTGTTCAGGCAGGAGGGAGTTTTAGCAAGTTGTTGCCAAGCAAGGAGCACGGATGTAGTGCTGTGTCATAGAACAGGATGTTTTTAAACTCATTCCAATCTTTCTGGGTCACAGTTCAGCTTGTTTCCTTTGAACTCCTGTAGGGAAATCCAATCTATGCTCAGTGTTAAAGGGTTTGGTTTGTTGCTCTGGTTGTTTTTTTCCCTTTGGCAGAGCCTCCCAATGCCTCCGTTTTTCAAATAGAGATGCTGATCCTCTAACTCACACGAGAAAGCTGCTGCAGATTTGGTTTCTGTCTTCTTGACAAGTAACTGGTTTCTGTAGCAAGATGAATTCCAGCCAAGACCACTGGAAGGCTAAATCCTGAACAAGTCAGGAAGAAGGCAGAAACCCAGCAGTTAAAAATGCAACGGGATATTATGGAAGGGCTTCCTGAAGCTTATGATTTTCTTGGCAGCCAAACTGCATCAGGGCTGAGCAGTCAGAGCGATTTCAGTGCGAAGGTTTTGGTGCCTGCCTTTCAGCTGCACAAAAAGCACATGCACTAGCATTTTCAGGCTCAGAGGACTGAGCACTTAACATTGACTAAGGGTGGCACAGTTATGGATTAATCTATACAGCTACAAAATGGCTCCTTCCACTGATTTCTTCGTGCAAAGAGTAGGTACCTGTTGAGCTGTCTCAGGCGAGAGCTGCGGGGAGCTTTGGCAATGAAAGGAGATGCTGCAGGTGCCTGCCCAGCCCTCTTTCTTGCTGCAAAGCAAGAGCAATTGCCTTGGCATGTAAAATAGTAACTTTAAACAAACCCACTCACCAAACATCGGCTGCATAATTCAGAGCCATCTCCACTACTGATGAAAGTATAATGTACCTCAGGGAGGACGAGCAAGGAGCAGATTCTCAAATGCCTGACAACTAAGGGGGCCAGGAAAAACCCTGGCATTGCTGGCTGGGTAGGATGGCTGTTGGCACGTGGCAGTGGGCAAACTCGCTCCGTGCAACACCTCCCCAGTAGCCGGGCAGGTAGGGCAGCAGTCTTGCTTCTTATCCTTTTGCCAGTTTCACTGCTCTGTGTGTGAAATTAGCAAGATTTGTCATAAAAAATATGCACATTTGCTGTCTGTGTTAATAATTGACTTAATTAGGATCTAACTGCCTCTAGCCCATCCCTGACAAGGTAATTGAGGGGATTGCGCTAGTAATCTGCCTTGAGTGTCCTAATCTTCTGTCCTGGTGCTGCCAAGCCACGGGTGGATTGATTGATTGATTGATTTTTGGTCTCTTGGAGCAAAATAACAACCTTCTGAGGCAGACTTTGGCAGTTTCCCAAAGATAAAGTACACAGCATGAGGAGCCATGAGGCTGCTTCGTGGTGTTTAAACGTGAGCTGCTAAATCCTGCTTCCTAGAGAACGCAAACCAGTAAACATTGAGCTCTTAGGTCTGCTTCAAGTCCCATGAAAAAGCTGCAGTTGTTAGCAGGGAACCGGAGTCTTCCGTCATCAATGGCAAAGTTTCTTCTGAGAATCGGTGTGAGTGGTTTAGATCACAAAACAAAACAGGAAGTCAACCCTGCTTTTTGCAGGCGGTGAATGTCACTCCTTAGGTCTGGGGACCTCCTCAGCAGAGGAGCTACCCAGCTACTTGAACTGTGTGGAGCAGGTCAGGGTGGCAAGACACGATTCTGGTGAGAGAAGGAAAGGTCACCCATAGAGAAAGACAGCTGGAAACTGTTGCTGCAACTGAGAGATGGAAAACTGCAGGAAAACATGTTGGAAAGCCTAAAGAGAGATCTAACTCTTCCTTAAGGTGTTCAGCAGGAGAAGGGAAGTTTTTGTGCCCTCGTACTCAGCCCTTGGATGGGCTCACCTCGAGCACTGTGTTCAGTTCTGGGCCCTGGGCCCCTCACTGTAGGAAAGACATTGAGATGCTGGAATGTGTCCAGAGGAGAGCTACCGAGCTCGTGAGGGGTTTGGAGAACAGATTGTATGAGGAGAGGCTGAGGGAGCTGGGCAGGTTTAGTTTGGAGAAGAGGAGGTTGATGGAGGACCTCATTGCCCTCTACAACTGCCTGAAAGCAGGTTGTAGAGAGGTGGGTGTTGGCCTCTTCTCCTTAGTTACTACTGAGAAAACCAGGGGAAATGGTCTGAGGGCAGGGGAGGTTTGCACTGGATATTAGGAAGGGATTCTTTACAGCAAGACTGGTGAGGCACTGGAACAGCCTTCCCAGGGAGGTGGTTGAGTCACCACCCCTGGAGGTATCTAAGAAACATGTAGACGTGGTGCTTCAAGCCCTGCTATAGGGGCAGGCAGGTAGGGGGTTATTGTGTGTTTGTTGATCAATCAGGTATTTAAGTGTTCAGGTATTTAGGGGTTTTGTTGTTGTGGGTATGGTTGGACTCGGTGATCTGGGAGGTCATTTGCAACCGTGATTATTCTGTGACAAATCCAGATGAACTTCAACCAAGCTTTTTGTTAAATGATTTGTAATAGGTAATAGTTCTAAGCATAAGCCACCTCATACTCGTGCTCTATTCTGTAGATCCCTCATTTTGAAAAGCTGATTACTGCCCTGAAAAAGCCCTAGTTCTTTCCTAGTGTGGGTGCTCAACCCATAGTGTTTTTATTGTTAAAACCACGGCACCCTATATGAATTTTCTTTGAACTTACATTTCTTTCATTACCCACCTTGCCCTCTTCAGCTTCCTGGGAATCAGAGCTAGTGCAAAGCAAGAAGCCTGCCAGACAAGTCCAATATCTGAGGGCGATATGAGATTATAGCTCAAATCTAATAAGGATAGATTAGTTTTATTTCCCATTTAGCCATGAGCATTGCTGGTAGAACAAGATATTAAATCAGATTTCTTAAATTGTACTTGTGCTCTGAACAGCTAGGCAGCTGTACTGATCCCCAGCCCCGGTACTTTCGCTTGCATCCTAAATGACCACAGCCAAGGCTGTACAGAAGCGCTACAAGCCGAATGTGTCTCCAGTGTATTCAGGGAAAATACCAAAATGAGCCTGAAATGATTCTGGTCCAGCCTCCTGCAAACAGATCTATGGTGCTAATAGACTTGATTTTTCATGTAGCTCTGTGGTGCTCTTTTTAATGTTGTTAGAATTGTAGAGTCATCGTGGCTGGGAAGCACCTCTAGGATCATCGAGTCCAGACCTCATCCCAACAGCTCCCTAACCCCTAGACCATGGCCCCAAGTGCTCTAGCTGCTCGTTTTTAAGCACCTCCAGGTACTATGACTCCAGCACCTCCCTGCGCAGCCTGTTCCAGTGCCCAACCACTCTCTCAGCAAAGAACGTGTTCCTAGGATCCAATCTAAACTTTCCCTGACACAACTTGAGGCCATTTCCCCTTGTGCTACCAATAATAATTTGGGAGAAGAGACCAGCACCAGCCTCACTACAACCTCCTGTGAAGCAGCTGTAGAGAGCAACCTCCTATTAGGTCATTGCCTCCTGGGCAAGCCTTTTGGTGCACGGTACCATCAGTTAGAGAAACACATCACATGAATCAGTGCAATTTTAAAGGGAGAAGGGGTGACTGGTAGCGCCTGTGTCTGCCTTAGTCTGCATTCTGTTTGCTGCTTTGGCTGTTGTGCAGCTGAACAGGGAATAGGGGAGAAGGAAAAGTCCTCTGGAGAGTCTGATTCACAACGAGCCGACTTGGTTCAGGTCTTTAATGAGAGACTTTTTCCTTATTTGCAATTAAAATGTCAAATAACATTAGAATTATTTGATTTGTGCTCAGTCACAGTGTAATTCTCCAGCTTACTTACTTTAGGGAAAGTCTTGCAAGACACTGCTTTTTTTTTTCAATCCAATCACAGTAACAGACTGAAATTAATTTACTGAATCATTGATTTTTTTCCAAGGGATGGAGGGTAGCTTCAGCCTTTTGAGAAACAAGGCTTGGGGAACACAACCAGCTTCCCTTGTCTGCACAATGGTGGTCTTTTCGGGAGGCAGCCTGGAAGCACCTGGGTGACACCTGTGGACTTGGGCAGTGCTCTGGTTAGGCTCTTAAACCCACTGAACTGCAGGATATTCATTTTGAAAGTGGGGACAATCATGCAAGATAGAAGTTAACAGATGTGGTAGGGTCTCTAATGATTTAATTGCTATTAGCAGCATTGTTAAGCTTAACTAGCAGTGGAGAAGTTAAAGCATCACCTCATTTCAGGCAGGAGGAAGAGGAGTGTTCAGTTGAGTGGTACCTGTGTATCAGTTGGTCATGAGCTGGCGCCTGGGAGCGCGTAGGTCACACATCAGTGACTGGGATGGAAATAGAGTCTAGGACAAAGGGTTGAAGTGGGAGGAGGCTGAAAGTGTTGAAGCTGGTGTGACTACCAACCCACTATTAGTTCACAACCAAAACTCAAGTCCTGGTGATGCTCAGGGTTGATTTTTGAGGCATAATTGTCTCTCCTCTACCTTGGCCAAGGACCATGCGATCAACAACTCTTTTAAATCCCCACTAGCTGGCAGAGGATGCTTCATTAAGACAAAGACCTGCAGTTCGGGCTCTTCCTAGCACTGCAGCAGGAGGTGACAGCCTCAGCTAGAGACTGAACATCTGTTTCAGCTGGGCAGTGACCCTTACAAACCAACCAAAAGCTAGAAATTTATCTTCATTTAAAGAAGGCTGAAAAGCTGGGAATTCTTACCAAATGCTGAAGGAGGTGTTATCTGTTGAAAAGTAGCTTAATTCCCTGTCCTTTTTTTTCAGCTTCTCTGGCAAGAGTGCTCTGAAGGGAGACCAGTGTTCAGCACAGGTTGCTGCACTATCAAGTCCTTGCAGGCTCCTTAGGGCAGGTTCACATTATGTCTTTGAGCAGAGTGAACCAAAAGGATCCACATCTGAAGTAGTTAAGTCTCACTCTCCTGATGGTCTGGAAAATATCATTATGCAGAAACATCTTAGAAGTTTCCATTCTCCTTTTTACCTTCTAGCTACACCTGTGCTGTATTTATCCCATCTAACTGCAGGCTGTTGACTCTCTTGAGATGCCCAGGCTTAGGAATGCTCTTGCCCTATACTGACCTCACATAAGGTGCAATTAGCTCTGTGTTGCCTTCTAGAAGGGATTCCCATCTTTCCAGGACGCCTGCTTGGGGTGGCTTTCTCTTTGAGGCTCCAGGCTAAAACACCCCAGGTATCCAAACGTGGGCTCCACTAAGGTTCCGTTTCTTTTTCACAGAGCCAGGCTCAACATGAAAAATCTCTCTGCTGTGATTTTCTTCATGTGTATATCACCACCTGTAGTGGTGTAGTGGACAGTTTAATGGGTGATGGACATGATGGGAGAGAGATCTCTCTTTCCTGCAGTTGCTTCTGACATGCTCTGTCGCTAAGTTGGGTAGCTCCCTCTTTAATGCAGACCTCAAGATAAAGCCCCACAAGCTGTGTTCATGGAAAGCCCTTTCTTAAGCAGACTCCTGTTCTCTTCTGCTGGCATGATCCATGGCAGCTGCTCCAAGCTCTGTCTGTGAAGCTCCTGCCAAACAGACTGGGGTTGATAGGACCTTTCTGAGAGACCTCACTGGAAACCTCATCTCGTAGCCTGATGTGAGCAGATGTTTCCAGCACAAGCAGTGAGTGACCCTTTCCTAACAGATGCTAAAAACTATGGGTGCCCTCTCATTTTGTCACAGAGTTAAATACCTTCTGAAAAATATTTCCTTGCAAAACGTGGGGGATGTACAAGTGAAGAGGAGACTGAGAGGAGACCTTACTGCTCTCTACAGCTGCCTCAGAAGTGGTCTCTTCTCCCAAGTTACTAATGATAGGATGAGGGGAAATGACCTCAGGTTGCACCAGGGGAGGTTTAGATTGGATCTTAGGAAGAAGTTCTTTGAGAGAGTGTTTGGGCACTGGAACAGGCTGCCCAAGGAGGTGGTGGATTCACCGTCCCTGGAGGTGTTTTAAAACAGAGTAGCTCGAGCCCTTGAGGCCATGGTCTAGGGGTTGGGATGAGGTCTGGACTTGATGATCCTGGAGATCCTTTCTAAATATGATGATTCTGTGATTCTATGAAGTGAAAAGACTCTGGCTGATGCTGTGCAAAATGTGTCTTTCTTACATCAGAGTGAGCCAGCGATGTGCATTCACAGGGATGTGCAAGGACCCTCCTGCTTCCCCAGAAAGTACCGTTTTGCCTTATCTGAAAGGTTTTATAACCATGGAGTGGTCACAAAGACATTTATTTTCTCCACATACAGCAAGAACAGAGGATTTAAGGGCTGCAGTCCTCGCCTATCCATTCATTTTGACTTGTAGTCTTGGGTGGGGCCCCCTGAAAGCAAGTTCCCTGCTTACAGAGGGAAGAAAGCAGCATTCACCAGTGGGATGAGCAAAAGGAATAATTAAAGAGCTGTCGTCTGTTTGGATTTGGCACCACAACATCTGTGGGATGTAATGGCAAATTAAACGTTTGTTAAAAGGGCTGTGCTGGATTCTGCTAGTGCTGGCAGTTGGATCAGCAGCAGTGGAGCTGGGGAAGGTAATGGAGCCAGCCTGGTGCCTGGCTGAGCTGTGCTGGAGCAGGGAGGTGAGTGGGGCTGAGCTGCTCTTGGTTTTCTCTCATACTCCAAGCTGATATTGAGAGATTAGGGGTGCAAAATACTTCCAGATCTTTAAATACTTCAGATGGAGAGATTGCTGTTGGGAGGGCACTGTGTATGTTGTGCTGTGCTGCTTAAACACCCCGGCTGAAACTGGGGCTGTATGATGTCAAACACAGCGTGTGGATGTGTGTGTGTGTAGCCATAAGGGAGGAGGATGAGAAGAAAACAAAGTGAGAAACCACATTTTCTCTCTTACCCACACAGAAGAGGCAGCGCTGCAAGCAGAACAGAGACGTGGCACCTAGAGATGGGGAGGTAAGATGAGGGAAGCCAGGGGGTCACTGAAAGAACTCAGTGGGCATACCACCACCAGCTCAGAGCCCTGTCCCCTGCCACGCTGACCCCCTCAGCCATGCCACCCACTAGTCCACCCCTGTGCGAGGTGCTGTGGCCGAGGTTGCCTGCCAGCTAGAGCCATTAGCGCGATTTTCTAAGAAGTTCAAAACAAAGCCACGACAAAGTGGGAATTTCTGTGCCGAGCGCCAAGCGAAGCTGGAAGGTTAGTTTACTCTTTAATGAAATTCCTCCTTCAAAGTCTCCATCTCTTTTTCACTGGGGAGCAGCACTTTCTTTAAGCAATGTTTAGAGGACGTCAGTCTGCAAGGGTAATCATCCTCGCCTCTGGCAGGAAGAGCTCACACTCCAGCCTTTCTGAAAAGGCTCTCTTTGTGAATAATTGAATTTGTCTCTGGAGTTCAGGGTTTCTTTTTCTGCGGGACTGACTGCAGCTCTGCTTCCTCCTTAGGTGCAGCTGACTGTAATTGAGGCAGAAGAATTGTATTACAGTGGAGGGGTTTGCAAGTGTGATGAATAATAGGGGTGATTGCCATGGAAAATAATCATTTGTAGTGTTCAAAAAGCCTCCTCCAGTGGTGAACAGATCTGCAGAAAATAATTAGAGGATCCCCCACTGCCACCCCCACTCCCACTCAAGGAGAAAAAAAAATTAAGGTCCGTGAAGCAGCAGAGGTGCCCTTGAGCAGTGGGCAGCACCCTGTGCTGCAGGGCACCATTAGGATCCCATCCTGAGCAGTGGTCGAAGCCTACCAGCTCCTGACAGTGCTGCCACCACCTGGGACACAGGGTGGGACCAGCCAGGCCAGCTGCCTGTCCAGCCCAAAAGGAACTGCTGAGGTTCACACACCCCCTGACAACATATGTTGCTTGCCTAAGCACAGCTTCTTTGCCTGTAAAACATCCCAAGCTTGCAGAGGTTTCTGGGTTTCTTCAGAAAGGTATGTGTAGCACGGAGGAACCTCTATGTCCCGGCCCTGAGACAGACATCCTTGCAGCTGCCCCACCAAGGAGAAGTCAGTTACAGCTATCTCAAACCTCGTGCTACGCTGGCACAGTTCAGTACCTCCTCTGAGCCACTTGATGTGGAACCTACCAAGTTACCTGTGAGTAACTCCTCAGGAAAAAGGTGGTGGGTGAAGAACCCCTCAATAATTTGCATTGTTATGAGTGGGACCTTGAGTGAGACCACACCTTGAGTACTGGGTCCAGTTTCGGGCACCTCAGTACAAGGGAGACATCAAGGTGTTGGAGCAAGTGCAGAGAAGGGCAACGAAGCTAGCGAAGGGTCCGGACAATGAATCTTATGAGGAGAGACTGAGAGAGTTGGGGCTGTTTAGTTTGAGGAAGAGGAGACTAAGGGGAGATCTCATTGCTCTCTACAACTATCTGAAAGGACACAGTTAGAGATGTTGGTGCTGGGCTCTTCTCACAGATAATTAGCAACAGAACCAGAGTGAAGGGCTTCAAGCTCCAACGGATAGGTTTAGACTGGACATCAGGAAGAAATTCTTCATGGAGGGAGTGGTCAGGCACTGGAATGGGCTGCCCAGGGTGGTGATTGAGTCCCCATCTCTGGATGTGTTTAAAAGTTGCTTAGATGTAGTGTTGAGAGATCTCGTTTAGGGGTGACCTTGTAGAGTAGGGGTGATGGTTGGACTCAATGATCCCAAGAGTCTTTTCCAACCTGAATGATTCTATGATTCTGTGGTTATGTCTGGCTCCAGGGAGAAGACAGGTCCCTGCCAGGAGGCTGAGATAAGTGGTGTGTCTCCTGAGTGGGTTTTATGTCATAAGCAGGGGCAGGGTTGAGCTGTTCATGCATATCAGTGTCAGCAGTGGGGTGGATGTTTCAGACAGCTTAAGGCAAGAAGTGGGGCAAAACACAGCTGAGAAGTGAACAAACTCCATGAACTGGAAGCTTTCTTTCTTGTCTGTCTTTCTTCACCAAGCACAATCCTGGGTGGCTGCATTCAGGCAACACCATGCAACATGGCAGCAATTCGTTTTTAAGATGCTCTTTTAGGTAGAGAAACAAATTATATGGGCAAAATATAGAGTCTAGTAACTCAAATATGTTTCTCTGGCTTTTGAAAATACCACACAGCACTTGGGCTACTTGTTGAATGGTGATGTGTTGTTCAGAGCAACAAAAAGGCTCATAAAAATATTTGAAGGGGGGGGTATCAGGAGGATGGAGCCAGGCTCTTCTCAATGTCATCTAGTGATAAGATGATGAGGGGCAATGGGTGTCAGCTGGAACACAGGAGGTTCTACATAAGTATCAGAAGGAACTTCTTCACAGTGAGAGTGACAGAGCACTGGAACAGGCTGCCCAGGGGAGTTGTGGAGTCTCCTTCAGAGACGTTTAAGACCTGCCTGGATGTGTTCCTGTGCGACTTGGTCTAGGTGATCCTGCTGTGGTAGGGGGATCGGACTAGATGATCATTTGAGGTCCCTTCCAATCCCTAATGATTCTATGATTTCAGACTTTCATTTTTCCCCATGTTACAGAAAATCTGTCCCCTCCTGGTGCAAACTTACTTTAACTGATCTGCAGAGAAAGCTGAGGTAACTAAACTCATGAATGAAAGCCCAAATTCTGGTTTGAAGTACAATTTGATTGGGACTCTGGTATCTGCAGATAATCTCTGGGTTCTTTGTGGTATCTGCTCTGAACTGGAAACCAGAACATAGATCTTTAAGATTTTTACTCCCTTCTGTGGCTGTTGGTTGCAATTGCTTGAATATTCTGCTATTCCTCAACCTCAGGACTTCTTCATCCTTTGAAGCAGATATTTCTGTGTCTGGGTAGAAAACAGAGATTCCATCCTCAGAGATAACTCTCTTAGCAGAAACCCAGACATTCAGTGCATTTACCTTGACTGCTTTTAGTGTGCTTTCTCAGCTAGAATCCTAGAATTATAGAATGGTAAGAGTTGGAAGAGACCTCTGGAGATCACCTAGTCCAACCACCTCCATCGCAGGTTCTCTCAAGCATTTTAGTGCCCAGCCTGTACTGATTCAGGGGGTTGTTCCTCTCTAGATTCAGCACTCAACACTTGCCCTTGTTGAACCACATCAGGTTTCTGTCTGCCCAGTTCTTCAACCTATCCAAGTCTCTCTGGATGGCAGCACAGCTGTCTGGTGAGTTAGCCACTCCTACAAGCTTTGTATCATCATTAAACTTGCTGAGGGTACTCTGTGTCCCCCCCATTCAGATTGTTGATAAATATATTGAGTAGGACTGGACTCAGTACTGACCTCTGAGTAGCAGCACTAGACACAGACCCCCGGTCTGACTCCACCTCACTGACCACAACTCTCTGGAAAACTTTCAATCCACTCTGTTTTAATTTAGGGGGGTCGATTGTTTTGTGTCATCGGGGGTTTTTTTAAAGATAGCAAGAGTAGAGAGTCTAGAAATAGTGCATCTGAGTCATTTTGGGCTCACATGAAGGAAATACAGCACCTAAAAAAAAAGTCAGCTATGTTTTGTATGCTCTGTATCATATACCTGACCTGGGACACCTGGCAAGTTGTTGAAAGTGTGAAAACCAGTAAACTGCCTACTCTGATTTCAGCTAAAAAGACATAGGAAAGAAATTCTTCAGTTTAAGTAATGCTTTCAACCTAAAAGTTTCATGAGACATACTAATGTTATCACCCTGGCAGGAAACTGAGGCTTTCATGGCTAATGAAGCATTTCTTTGAAGTCACACGAAGACGATGAGCACGACTGCATTGCTCATCTGCATAGGTCAAACCACTCTGACTTCCTTTCCTGAGACACTGCCAGAAGCAGGCCAAGAGAACTACGTATTTACCAGAACTTCATCAAGTGAAGACTGCAAAAATGTGGCTCTTCTCCCTTGCTGGTTTGCTGTCAGTGCCCAGCATTGCAGGTAAGCGTGTTAGTGGGATGCCTTGACTCCGCTTGTGATGGAGAGTAGGGAGGAGTGGGGTGGCAACTGCAGGCTGGACTTAGTGTGTCTCACTAGAGCAGGCTGGAGCTAGTCCTGTGTGACTTGATCTAGGTGATCCTGCTCTGACAGGGGGATTGGATTGGATCATCTTTCGAGGTCCCTTCCAGTCCCTAATGTTCTGTGATTCCTGTACCGATGATTTTCTCTCCTGAAAGCTTTCTATTAAAGCTGGCTATAAGGTGCAGCTAGTAAGGAGTAAATGGCTTGTGCTAAGTAGCAGATTAATTTATGCAAAAAGCCTAACCAGTTTCCACCAGAATAACCACTGTGATGAGCTCACTTGCACTTAGAGCAACAGGTACTTATGGGCACAGGTACTTAGAGTAACAGTTGGCAAAAAGGAGAAACTGCTTCCTAAGAGCAAATGAAAAATGACTGTGTCTTTCACACACCCCCCCACCCCTGTCTATGCAGAGAGGAACAGCTGAAAGATTTAAACACAGGATAAATTGTACAGCTGCAACCCCTTAATTAGATTCTTCTCTTTCCCCATCCAATTCTGTGTGCTGCATTAAAAGCTTCAGAAACAAATTTGTTATTGTGAGTAAAATGTTTAGAAAAGTAAGGAGAGCTGCATCTCCATCAGAGGGAATTTAAACCAAAACTGACCTGAAGAAAGCAAAAAAGTAAAAGCCTGATGCTCACAAGCCTCTTCAGCCACCCCCACACCAGGCTGAGCATGCTGAAGGCAGGGGTATTTATTACCAGCTAGGATGAGAAAGGAAAAGGTTCAGGTACTGCATGGTAGGAGGCACCTCATCGTCTGGCATAGCCTGCTCCTATTTTCTGTATCACTGAGGCAAACTGAATTTTGAAAGAAAGTACAATATTTTGTATGTGTGTTCATAGAAAATAAAAGTTCTCACAGAAAGAGAACCTTGGAAGGTTCAAGGCATGAACATGCAGCAAAGCAATACTCTTTAGGGGAAAAACGGGACTCTTGGGGTTTTTTTTCCTCCCTGATGAAATCCTCACTGAAGTGACCCAAAAGTGAATCACAGAATAGTTATGGTTGGAAAGGACCTCCTAGATCACCAAGTCCAACCATACCCACAACAACAAAAAACCTAAATATGTGAATACCTAAATACCTGATTGATCAACAAACACACAATAACCCCCTACCTGCCTGCCACCATAGCAGGGCTGGAAGCAGTATGTCTACATGTTTCTTAAACACCTCCAGGGGTGGTGACTCAACCACCTCCCTGGGAAGGCTGTTCCAGTGCCCACCACTCTTCCTGTAAAGAATTCCTTCCTCATATGGTGGAAGTGGACACCACCAAGCCCTTTGTAGAGATCAGGCATCTAATTGTCTGGGAGTGACTATTAAATTTTAAAATGAGCACAGGGTTGGATGCATTTGGTTTGGAAAAACAGATGTGGGGTAAAATGACACTAACTGAGGTGCTAACAAAACACAATGAACGTTTTATCATGGAGGGGTTTCAGTTAAAATAACCCAAGTGCTAGGCTAGTAACAAGCACAAATGAAAGTGGTGTTTCTACGTATGCAACTTTTTCATCTGAATGTAAAATACTCGAGTAATTCTTGGTGAGCATTCTCACCATGGTCCCTGCTCTGACAGAACATGGTATGAGAGACAACTTGCTGTGTATCCCTTGCCTGCCAGTCTGATTGCAAGATTGCTAAATGCTTTTTACTTCACTTGTCCTGCTGTAGAACTTGCAGTGAAATCAGTGAGCATCTGCTTTAATGAGCTCCTTGGGCTGACAAAAATAGTTTTCAGTAATTTTTTCCTCACAGCCTTATTTATGACATCCAGGTTTATTTTTATTTACCCTTTTACGTCATCTCCCATCTCTTGGAAGTCAATTAAAAGATGAACAGAGCACGAACAGCAGTAAAACCTGGAGAATGCTGTTGGCCATGGCCGTGCAGTAGCTTTGTTCTCTGTGTGCTCATGTCACACTCGAGTGGTTAGGTACCAAACCTCAGACAGCTCTGAAGGCATGGGGGACTCTGACTTGTTCTTCCTCCCTGTCAAACCGGAGCTGCGGGTGCATTGGCTCCCTCTCTGTGTCTCTCCCAGCTGACTTGGCAGAGCACAGGTCAAGCCAGACCCCTTGCAGGCAGGCAGCATCAAGCCTGCCTGGCCCCTGGCAAGGTACCCCCTGGCTCAGGTGCCCCAGAGCCCTGTAACGACAGCGCCGATGTCAAAACAAAGACACTGGTATCTGTTTGTTTCAAGTCAGAAGCTTGAGAAACGTGCACTTGCTGCCATGGGGAGTCAGGGATGCGGCTGGTGAGACTACAGAGCACATTCCCAAAGCACATTCCCAGCGATGTTTTGATGCAGAGGGAGGATAAGACCCAGCGGAGTTGGCGATGACAAGTGCACGCCTAAGAACATCTGCACAGAGTCATTTTCTTTGGGAAAACGCATGCCCTTTCAAAAAAAGACCTCTTTGTGTATAGCTCTGTGGGTGTGATTGATTGCTTGCCTGGGTACGACTCTCCCACCCATAAATTCTTCATTTCCTTGAGTCTGTCAGTGCCCGGCATAACAGCGGTTTGGGGACTGCGAGCCTCTTGTCCGTAGAAGGGAGAGAGGGAGAGAAATCAATTTTACTACAACAGCAGCAAAACCAAACAGTGCAGGGCTCCCACCGAAAGTCCTTCATCCCACTCCGCCGTTGCTCCGTTCTATGACACACTGAGGACTGCCAGTGTGAAATTAATGGAGGGAGAAGCACTAGGCACTGGTGCAGCTCCCCCCGACAGTGAAACAGACACTTGTTTAGGTCACGCATGAACTGCTTGTAGTGTGGAGCTTTCTCTGCTGAAGCAGTGAAGGCAGCGACGGCGGGCAGGGGTAATCTGTTTGTGCTTGCAAGAAAGAGCTGGGCAATAACTGGCATCAGCTTCTGCTTTATTTAAGTTGCTGGCAAGATTTCCATTTGCACAGAGGCCCTCAGAGTTCCTCTTTCTCTGCCGTGAGCACAACGGGATTTATCATGCCACCTTCCAGACAAGTGTGTGTTTGCTCTCCCGTCCTCTCTCAGCAGTCTTGTACTGGTGGAGATCTGTACAGCTCCTTCCTGAAAAGCCTGTGGCTGCTATTGTAGAGTTGCCTGTGTGTGGAAAAAGCTTTGTTTGAACATTCCTTACATTGAAACTTGTCCCGTTTGTTTTCAAGGGCAGCCTGAAGTTGTCATTACACAAGCAGGAGCGGTTCATGCTTTGCCAGGAACCGACGTGACCCTGGTGTGCAGCTTGCCAAAACCACACGCCACCCACATAATACAGACACAGTGGGCCAAGATCAGTGGCAACCAGCTTACCAGACTAGCTGTCTATCACCCCATTTTTGGTACCCACTACTTCACCTTTCCTGAGGCTTCTTACAACTTTTCGGTGTCCTTCAGCATGAGGAAGTGCTGCAGCACGGATATAACAGAGGCTTTGTGCTCTGCTGATCCAAACACCGTATCTGAATGCAGCCAGTGGGCTCTGCATCTGAGGAACGTGACAGTCTCCCTTAGTGGGCAGTACGAGTGCAGTTTTGCTACCTACCCGCATGGGACCAAGGCTGCAAACATTCAACTTGCTGTTGAGGCAGAAGGTAAGTGATTGTGAATGAGATGCTGCTTCTTTCTAACAGAGGTGGGGGGATAGCAGGTTAGATGCACATGGTGACTTAGTTGGAGTTTGCAGTAGTGCCTCTGAACATTGCTGTCTGCACAGATTCCTATTTGCCAGGCACTTTTTAGCTGCTGTTATCCAGCTCATGATTAAGAAACACCATGGCTGGAAAGGACCTCCAGCATCATTGAGTCCAGCCCTCATCCCAACAGCTCCCTAACCCCTAGACCATGGCTTCAAGTGCCCTAGTTACTCAGTTTTTAAACACCTCCATGGATGGGGACTCTACCACCTCCCTGGGCAGCCTGGTCCTGTGCCCAACCACTCTCTCATGTGAAACCTTCCTATGCTTCTGTTCTTTATGTGATGTTTGCTTTGTTTCTTCTCCAGGCATTGCTGCTTTTCTCTTGCTGGTGTCCTTGGTTGATCTAGGCATGTTCTTTGCTGTGATTGCTGTCTACATGTTAAATTCAGGCAGATCCCTTTAGTATCAGCATCCCTGTGGCTTTTATTCAGCAACTGCATGGTGTAGCAAGCTGTGCTACTGATAACTGCTTGCTAGAGAGCACTAAATATGGGATTGGCAATGTGTACCTGTGTTTTAAGGTAACAGATTTGTTTTGCAGAGGCCACTTCCACTCAAAAGAAGGCAAAAGACCTTAATCCAGCCTATGAGTGGGATGGAGATGGGTGCTGATCATTGATGAAGTACAGCTCCTGACTATCAGAGTGAAGTGAACCCAGATGGATTCAACTTGGAGATACTGCAAAAAGCCCACAGAGCAGCAGGCCTGAACAGGACTGCCAAACAGGGGGGACCTTGACCAACAGGCTGTTAATGGAAATAGGATTCAAAGACAGGGAAAATAAACAGCTGAGACAAGTGACTATGAGAACAAGCAGAGGTTTTTGCAGACTGAACTCCTGGAACAACTATTCGTACTTCTCGTGTGCTGCACAGCACTCTTTCATGGTAGCTTGTCTCAGCAAAGTGTTCTGTGCAGTTTTCTTCCTGATGGAGCTATAGAATTTCTTTCTTTGTCCCTTCCTTATCCTTTCCTCAATATGTAGCTCCTCTAGGCCTTCTGTGCTCTGTGTCTCACCTTGATAGCTGGCTCCTCAGATGCTTTGCTCTGGTGGACAGCAGTAACAAGCTGCTTCTGCTGCTGGGTCTCCCAGGCACGACTCTGGGCATTGTCTTTTTGACACCTCTGTGGCACCAGCCCTGTGCTGGCACCATCACGCTGGGCTTGGATGCTGGGCATAAAGGAAGTTACAGTGAACAGAAGGTCCTGTCTGCCCAATAACATATCAGTCTGTGACTGCCAGATACATTCCCTCCCCTCAAGGCACCAAACAAAATCTATGCCTATTCTATCCCAATACTCAAGGGGAAAGAAAGAGGGAAGGCAGGTCTGTGCAGCACAGAGGCCAGTTGTGCTGCACTTCCTGTTTAAATGCATGCAGATGATGTTTCAGCCACTGCTGAGCCTTGTTTGGGGCACCACTCTGCCCTTCCACAGGCAGACTGGAGCACTGGACTGGTAATGTGTAGGGCAGGAGATGCTGAAATGCTTTCTTCAGTCAGTGAGAAAGGAAAGAGTGACGGGCTATTTACTTTTAGCTGTTAAAATCGGGTTCATCTTAGCCTCCCTGAACATGCTGAACACCTTGCTTTGTGAAAAGAAAGTCTGCAGAGATCTCCAGAGTAAAGGAAATGCAGGTGCACAAAATGTATGTGAAGGTTTATTGCTGCAGAAAAAAATCACTAGAGGAAAATTGAATCTTCAAATTATTTTCATCTCCAAAATGAAATAACTTGATCCTGCACTTCAGCAAAGGTTTCAATGAATTGCCTAAAAACTCAGGTAAAACTGTGAATAAGAGAATCCTAGAATCGCCAGAGTTCGAAGGGACCTTAAAGATCACCCAGTTCAAACCTCCCTGCACAGGCAGGGACACCTTCACTAGAGCAGGTTGTTCAGGGCCCCAGACAACCTGGCCTTCAACACTTCCAGGGATGATGATGGGGCAGCCACAACTGTCTTGAACAACCTGTTCCAGCATCTCACCACCCTCGCAGCAAAGAGTTTGTTCCTCATGTCTAACCTCAGTCTCCTCTCTTCAAGTCTGGAACCCTTTCCCCTTGTCCTCTCACTATGGCCCCATGTCAAAAACCCTCCCCCAGCTTTCTTGTAGCCCTCTTTCAGATATTGAAAGGCTGTTTGAACGTCACCCGGGAGCCTCCTCTTCTCCAGGCTGAACGACCCTAACTTGCTCAGCTTGTTCTCATAGGAGAGGTGCTCCTCTCCGATGTTCTTCTGTTTAGTCTTCTGTTCAGCGTGGGTTTCTAAAGCACAATGGACATCATATTTCTGATTTTCCTTCTTGGGCTTTTTGTTGTCGTTGCAATGACAGAAGAAGAGCAGCACTATGTGAAGGAAGTGAGGTTAAACCAGACTTTAGAAATCCCGTGCCTTGAGGACGCAACCTCTGGAAATTTGTCCAATTATCCTTTGAAATGGCTGGTGGTAAGTACTTCAGATGGAACTACAGGTTATTTTTGTGGAGTGAAATAGAAACGTTAGACTTCAGTGGAGAACCTGCTAAACAAAAGTTATCACAGAATGTTAGGGATTGGAAGGGACCTCCAAAGCTCACCCAGTCCCATCTCCCTGCCACAGCAGGATCCCCTAGATCCAGTCACACACAAACATGTCCAGGTGGTTTTAAACATCTCCAGTGAAGGAGACTCCACAGGCCCCCTGGGCAGCCCCCATCCTCACTGTGAAGAAGTTCCTTCTCATATTGAGGTGGAATGTCCTCTGTTCCAGCTCACACCCATTGCCCCTTGTCCTATCATTGGATGCCACTGAGCAGAGCCTGGCTCCATCCTCCTGACACCTGCCCTTTCCATGTTTATAAACATTAATGAGGTCACCTCTCAGTCTCCCTTTTTCCAAGCTCAAGAGACCAGCTCTCTCAGCCTTTCCTCATAAGGGAGATGCTCCACTCCATCATCTCCCCTTCTGCAACTGAGAGGCCCAGAACTGGACACGATAGTCCAGTTTCAGTTTTGTTGAACTGTGATAAACAAAGGGAAAAGTACAAACATGATTTTGCAGCGTAGACACCACAAACAATAGCTGTAAAGAAACAGAGAGGAAAAATTCCATCTCAATGGCTTCTGATTTTTCAGGAGTACATGTAGAGTAGCTCCATGGAAAGTGACAAAGAACTCAGCAAATGAAACTGCACTAAAATATCTCTTGCATTGGGTTTCTCAGAGGTTTTTATTGCAGCGATTCTTTAGCATCTCTGAAAAATCCACCGTTACTAAGCGAGGTAGTGAGACACCGGCACTCTTTGAAACAGAAAATGAGAAGGGTCTGACTGAGGTGGGTTTGTTTTTGTTAACCTCTGTGCCATAGATGCACGCTGGAGACGGGCGATCTAGCCAACCACATAAAAACCATTCCTAAGCAATTTGCTATGAGGTATAAAGCTCATTATAGTCCTGCTCTTGGTAAACATTTGTATGCGTGTTTTCACGTAACCTTGTAGCATTAATTTCAGTACGGAGAGATAAGTATCAGCCAGCAGTGTCCTTGAGCTTTGCCTCTTCATTTTTATCTGTGATAGGAGGAGGTGTCGCAGTCGAGAGTTTTCTTGAAAGCAATTTTCAAATGGTTTTTAGTCTTTTGTCCCAGCTCGTTATCTATTCAGACCTTCCCTTTGCAGTGCATTTTTGATATTAAAATTCTGATGAAGTTTTGTAGGGATCATCCTTGTCCTTACAACTTTGTAGTGTTTTTAGTTCACTCTACAAAGCAGCAGAGGAAGAGGCGAGGGAAAAAAACCCACTCAAAGGTCAGCACATGGGTTACCATGCATCATTCAGAGCACAGCTCGCAAATATGTACCGAGGCACAGATGTCCAGGATATGCTGGCTGCACTTATAACTAGGCAAGGCTACCACACAGGCATTAAGGGGAGATGACTTTTAGCTATTATTAGGATTTTTGCTATTTAGAGTCTAAAGGAGCAAGGACTTTCATGGAATTTCAGTTGTATTTAGTATGTATGGGATGTTCAGCATAACTTGGTGTGCTGCAGTGAGAAAGCAGCTCTGCTGCCCTCTCTGCAGGCTATAGATAGAAAAAGCTATTTATTCCGTTGTTTATTGCTAAGATGATGACTGCTATTGAAGTTTTGGGAGAGAAAGTACACAGAAAAAATTAGGTGTGGCAAACGTCCGCTTACTACCACGTGACGCTGGGGCTGTAAAGGAAGGTTTTCATAGAACTGGCTTGCAAAGATATTTAGGGGGTATCTGGTTTTCACACGTTGTGTGGGTTGCTCTTTTCATAGGAAGAAAATGGCAGGAAAGAGGAACTGGTGACCAAGGAGCCCTCTCACTCTGCAGTGTACTGGAACGGCAGTGCCCTGTACAGGCAAAGAGTCCGCCTGGGTTTGAATAATGCTCTGAAGATTTTCTCCTCCAAACCCATGGATGATGGCAGGGTGTTTTCCTGCCACGTGCTGCTCCACCCAGAGAGAGTCCGGAAAAGCAGCACCACCGTGGCAGTATTCGGTAAGGGGCTTATGCCACCCACCCACCTCCTTGCCCTTGGGAAGGTAACACTCCTGTCTGGTTCTGGAGGCAGTACCTTTTGAGGTACAATAAGGGCAAGTGCCATGTCCTGCATTTTGGTCACAACAACCCTAGGCAATGATACAGTCTTGGGAATGAGTGGCTCCAAAGCTGCCCAGCAGAAAAGGATCTAGGCGTGCTGGTAGACAGTCAGCTTAATATGAGCCAGCAGTGTGCCCAGGTGGCCAAGAAGGCTAACAGGGTCCTGGCTTGCATCAGGAATAGTGTGGGCAGCAGGAGAAGGGAAGATACCGCTCCCTTGTACTCAGCCCTTGTGAGACCTCACCTCAAGTACTGTGTTCAGTTCTGGGTCCCTCACTATAGGAAAGATATTGAGATGCTGGAACATGTCCAGAGCAGAGCTACCAGGCTCGTGAGGGGTTTAGAGAACAAGTCGTATGACTTCAAGGTGAGGGTGACAAAACACTGGAACAGGCTGCCCATGGGGGGTTGTGGAGTCTCCTTTTCTGGAGATGTTTGAAACCCACCTGGACATGTTCCTGTGTCACTGGATCTAGGGGATCCCGCTGTGGTGGGGGGATTGGACTGGATGATCTTTTGAGGTCCCTTCCAATCCCTAATGTTCTGTGATTCTCTAAGTATTCAAGAATGCTAGTGTACTTGGCCTCTCTGTCCCTCCATCCCTGCTAACGCTCTTCCCTTGGTTTGGTATCTGTTAGCCTGAGAGGTTGCTTTATTTGGCTTAGTCTCTCAGTTATGAAACCATCCACATCACCATACTACTGGGAAGAGAGGCAAACAAGAGAAAGCAGCTGAGGTCCTTGTTGGTGAATACCTTGTTAATGGTTCCAGTAAGTGCTGGGTGGCTATGAACCGGTATGCTGTGCCATTAGCCTCCTTCACAGGTGTCCTGAGGGGCAGGGTGAGATGGAATGGCATCCTGAGAGCTGTTTTGTGCCGGCTGCTGAGGAAGGTCTCTCAGACCTCTGGTCAGCAGTTTCCAGGTCTTGGAAGAAGTGCTCTTGTCTTGGCTTTGTTAAACCTCATCTCATTGCCCTAAGCCCATCACTTCAGCCTGTACAAATCCCTCTACAGCACCTCCCTACCCTCAAGCAGATCAACACTGCTGCTTTATTTTGTGTCATCTGCAAATTTAATGAGGGTGCATTTGATCTCCTCATCCAGGTAATTGACAAAGATGTTAAGCCAGACTCATCCCAAAACTGACCCCTGAGGGACACCACTTGTGCACTGCTTGTGACCAGTCACCAACTGGATTTATTCCCATTCTCCACAATTATGGCTGAGGGCTGCGCAGGAGAGGATGAGGAAGGCATCAACAAGTTTCTCAATGAAGATAAGAGCCTTGATAGGTTGAGTGAAAACAGGCTACCTAGTCAATCACGAGGGACCTTTCTTTAAGGGGACAGTTTTGGACTGCAATACTTGAAAACATTTCTTTTCTAGAACCTAGTTCTTTTAGATGAAAGTCTCTGAGAAAATGTGTGGCCTTTTCACATCTCACTTTGCCAAATATTGATTTCTGCTTTTCGCATGAGTAAAAGCTCAGAAGCAGAAACTACTATACTAAATATTGAATTTCTGCTAGAGCCAAAACATCGGTAAAGATCCTAGCAAGACAAATGAATGTCAGACCGTTAACAGGGCCTGGGATGTTAAATGGAAAAGATCTATTAGATCATTCAGAGCTGTGCTTGAGAGCCACCTACCAGAACAGTTACACAGCAAACACATCTTGTGAGAGAGCAGAGGACAGCACCCAATGCTGTCCAATGGGGATGGAAAAGCATCCCCATTCTCATCAAAAAGGGGACTTTCTAGTCCCTTTCTACTCTGCCCTGGTGAGACCACACCTGGAGCACTGTATCTAGTTTTGGGCTCCCTGATTCAAGAGAGACAGGGATCTATTGGAGAGAGTCCAATGGAGAGCTACAAGGATGATGAAGGGACTTGAACATCTCTCTTATGAAGAAAGCCTGAGATAACTGGGGCTGTTTAGTCTGGAGAATGCTGAGAGGGAATCTCATTAATGTCTGTGAATATCTGAGGGGTGGGTGTCAAGAGGAAGGAAACAGTCTATTTTCTGTGGTGCTGGGACAAGTGCTGGTAATGGGACAAAGAATAATGGGGATAAGCTACAACATAGGAAGTTCAACCCCAATGTGAGGAGAAACGTCTTTACAGTGAGGGTGGTGGAGCTCTGGAACGGGCTGCTCAGAGAGGTGCTGGAGTCTCCTTCTCTGGAGAATTTAACAATCCACCCGGATGCATTCCTGTCTGACCTGTCCTAGGTGATGCTGCTTTGGCAGGAGGGTTGTCATAGATGATCTCTAGAGGTCCTTTCTGACCCCTGGCATTCTGTGATTCTATGAAACACAAAGGGGAGAGCAGGCACTAGCCTAGATGTTATTTAGTCTCCCAGGCAAATTCTAGCTGAGATTAGAAGACCCAGTTCACCAGACTTGTTCTTATATCTGAAAAAGCACAGTTGCCTTCTGCCAGTCCAACTACCATCTGTACAGTGTTGGCAAGGCAGAAACAAGGGCAAAATCTGAGTGCAATAATTTTTCTGGTAGAAAGAATGCACACACACAAAAAAACCCAAACCAAGAAAACCCCACCAAAAAAAAACAACATTAGGAACAAAATAAAGGGAAGCATCACTCAGAAAGTAACCTAAGTCCAGAAAAACCATACAGGCATGATAATGAAATACAGGTCACCCCCAGATCTGATCTACCAGTAACAGTAGGCAGAAAAAAATTATTGTATTGTTTTTCTTTAGAAAAGGTAGAAGAGTCCTTGGTGGCTTTGCTGCACAAAACAACAGGGGAAGCTTGAGCAGTCCACCTCAGCAGCAAATGTTCTGAACTGAGGTGACCCCTTATAAAGTAATAGGGAAAGGACAAGAGACAAGATGAAGAGAAGAGAAAGGGAGAGAAGCAGAGAAGAGGAGAGAGAAGAAGAGAGAAGACAAGGAAAGCAGACAAAAGGAGAGGAGAAAAGGAGATGGGAAGGGAAGAGAGAAGAAGAGAATTGTCTAAATGGCAGAGAATAAAGTGAGTTTTAGATTGGAAAAACAGAGAATTACAGATCTCCTGAGTAATCAAGGGGCTACACTTATTTCCAGTGCAGTTTTAAAGCTTTGAAAGGGCAGAACAACTTATCCAAGGCTCTTTTAGCATTTGCTATGTACTAGCACAGTTTCAACAGTCCTTACTTAACAAGTCAGTTAATATTACTGCAACGCAGTGATCCCAATGGCTAATCTAGAAATACTGACTCAGAAAGGCTTACAATAGCTAAGAGCTTTTATCTGTGCAGTCAGCTGTGCCTGGAACCAAAATGCTGCAAAAGCAGAAAAAAAACAGATTTCCACTTCTCGTGGAAGTGCTCATCAGAGCCCCCCTGTTCTGATGCTTCCTGGCAAGGCAGGAAGCACCTGTGTTGTGCCAGTGTCACACACCTGCCCAGGTGACAGCATGTCGATAGTAGGTACTGAAAATCAATACATGGTTTTGAGGATGGCCAAAGCCTTTGCAGGTGACTCAGGTTTGCAAATACCCAGAGGAACCAACAACTGGAGAGTGTTTTATTTCACTGGGAAGTGTGGCTCGTCTGCCAGACCCATGACTACAGAATGGCTTCAGCTCATTTCTCCAGCAAAGTAGCTCAATGGTAGTTTAGGTAGAGAAATAGATTGTAGATCTTATGGTAGTAGCTGCTGGTGTGTGCTTGTAAACCACTTCCTTGACATCAAATCGGAGCTGAGCAAGCTTTTATCTTACTGGATGTGTGGGTGGTGACTTGCAAACGAAGTCGTGCACTTCAGTCACAAGAGGGAGACAACGATATATAGGTCAGTGAGTTAAGTTCAACGGTAACAGTGAGAGTGGTTTAACAAGATGTGATTGCAAGGTACTCTTGAGTATCTACTGCACAGAGGATAGGGTCAGACAAAACCGGCTGGAAGACCCTCTAGTTTAGTCACAAAGTTTGAAAGGACTTCCTTGCATCCTGAACTCCTTCTCGAAAGGGAGTTTAGGTGTGGCTAGATCCAGACTTCATATCATACCTGGTCAATGGTTTATGTCTACAGAATTACAAATGTACAGCAAATCCTTGATGTTTCCTTGCTAAGATTTCAAAGTTTCAGAATGCTCATTCCTAATTCACTTATCAAGTATCTGGTGTGATAAGGATTCTCTCAACCTTGAGGAATAACCTTGAAAGGCATCCCTACTGAAGGGGAGATGATGGCATGCAGACCATGGGCTGTTCACTATTTACCGAGTCAATGATTGATTCCTGATCATATGTGCATGCCAGCTACAGATGTTAGGTTTTAAATAATGGTCTTGAGTCGGACATTGACCACCACTGCAGTTAGGTGGTCACAGTGCTCAAAGTAGCCCTTGGCTATTGTGGTTTTATCTGTCCTCCCTGAATCCACTTTAACAAAGCCATCACAACCACACACATCCACTGTGACCACTACTGGTTCATCAGGGTTATGGGAAACACACATGTTATGGGGACACAGCACCATGGCTGGGTGTAGGGTCTTGTTTCCACTCCCACTTCCCTCTTCCACAAGGCTGTTAAGTCTTAGAAGCTGTTAGTATGACCTTCAGCATCCATGTCACTAATACCTTTCTGTTTGCTTTCCAGCCTACCCAGAGATGTCTGTAAGCCTGCAGGAGGGCTCAGCTGGCACTTCACAAAAGGTAAGTAATTTTGGAGCAAAGAGCATAGTTGGCCAGCAGGAAGAAGGATGTAGTTCTCCCCCTGAACCGGGCATTGAGGAGGCCTCTCATCAAGTACTGGGGGCAGTGCTGGGCCCCTCACCTAAAGAAGGATTGAGGGGCTGCAGCAGGTCCAGAGGAGCAGTGAGGCTGGGGAAGGGACTGAAGGGAACGTCTAATGAGGAGAGGCTGAGGAACCTGGGAGTGTTTACCCTGGAGAAGAGGAGGCTCAGGAGGGAAGTTCTCCCTCTGTCCAACTACCTGAAGGGAGGTTGTAGTCAGGTGGGAGTTGGGCTCTTCTCCCAGACAACCAGCACCAGGACAAGAGGGCAGGGCCTGAAGCTGCCAGGGAAGACTTAGTTTGGATGTTAGGAAGCCCTTCCTCATGGAAAGGGTGATCAGACCCTGGACTCTGACCACTGGCTGTGGTCCTCTGCTTGCTCTTGCATCCATCCAGGTTAAAGCTTTTGATCTATGAGTATCCCAAATTAAAATGTTCCACAGCACTTGTGGGCAGGCAGAACCTTGTGTTAAACCATATCCACCTGCTTCAGACAAGCCATGAGTCAGTCAGTCCTCTGGCAACACCAGTACAGTTGCCCTGGCAGCCTATTTCCAGGTACAGTGTTGGACATTGCAGCCAGGGTTGCTGCTCTCACGGGACCAAACAATAGAAACTCTTCTTAGAGCCTCTGTCCAATCTTCTCCTCCACACACCAATTTCTTTCCTTCTCTTTCCTGCTGTCTTGTTTTTGATTTTGTACCTACTTTGGGTGCCAGACTTCTTCATAGGAAGCTTTTATAAAAATATTATGAGCAAAAAGTGCCTGAAAAACAAGGCAATAATGAAAAGAGAGTAAAGCTGTGAGTTCAGAGGTTATTTTCCATGGCAAGGAACGAGTTTCAGCTGGGTAGTTTCAGTGGTCATACTCAGTGATTGACTCCTGCTGGCTGCCATGCATTGAGCCTGCTTTCAACTAAATGTGGGAGCCACTTTCTTCAGAAGTGGGAGCAAGAAGGCTTTACTCTGTACTTGTGAGACCCCACCTGGAGTCCTGTGTCCAGTTCTGGAGTCCCCAGCATCAGAAGGACACAGAGCTCCTGGAAGGTGTCCAGAGGAGAGCAACTCCCCTGTGAGGTCAGGCTGAGCAAGGTGGGGTGGTTCAGCCTGGAGAAGAGGAGGCTCCCAGGTAACCTTCAAACAGCTTTCCAATCTCTGAAAGGGGACTACAGGAAAGCTGGGAGAGGGCTTTTGACATGGGTGGTAGTGAGAGGACAAGGGGAAAGGGTTCCAGACTTGAACAGGGGAGATTGAGGTTGGACATAAGGAAGAAATTCTTTGCTGTCAGAGTGGTGAGATGCTGAAACAGGCTGCCCAAGGCAGTGGTGGCTGCCCCATCCCTGGCAGTGTTGAAAGTTAGGTTGTCTAGGGCCCTGAGTAACCTGCTCTAGTGAAGGTGTCCCTGCCTGTGCAGGGAGGTTTGAATTGGATGATCTTTAAGGTCCCTTCCAACTCTGGCCATTCTAGGATTCCAGTGTTTCTGCAGGTGGATGTTTGACACTGAGGGGCTGGGCTGGGAGTGCGAGGGTGCGGGTCACTCTATGTCCCTCCACCCACAGCGTAGAACTGAAGGGTGTTGGAGCCCCATCACTTCCCATCTGGCACAGGGCAATAGGGGTGTCCCTGGGTGCTCATTCAAGAGTGTCTGCAAGTGGAAAACTGGGGCAGTGGTGGGAAAGGAACAATAATAAAGAGGAAGTGAGTGCTTTGTAACTGAGCTGGATGCTGACGGTGAGTAAATAAGCTCTGCCCATAAGGGATTTTGTGAGCCAACAGCTGGGTAAGAAATGATGGAGGCTAACAACTGGCTTTTACTGCCCACAGTCTAATGTGACCTGTGTCGTAAGGAAGGCATTTCCCAAGCCAAACCTCATGTGGTACCTGGACAGATCAAGACTGATGGAGAAGCCTGCAGGTAAAACAACCTGTCAGTAGGGCAGTGGTGGAGCTGTAGAAGTGGTTCCAAGCAAACTGCTGGTCACTTGTATACTCCTGCTGGTCACTTGCATGCAGGTCACAGGGAGCTGCAGGGGTCTCTCTTGGTGGAGACTAGCAGGTCTTGTAAAAGGGAACAGCTGACAAAGACCCATGACCACAGTGCCCTACTACTGCCAGTGATGGGAACAGCAGCTTTGCCTAGCAAAGCTGATCCTGACAAATCTTTGATAGCAAAAACACCTGCAGCCAAGTTAGCTTGCTTTTCAGTACCAACATTTTGCACAGCTCTGATTTCTGGTTTGAAATGCAATGGGAGGGTCTTGCAGCTTTTCTTTCTTTTCTTTCCCCAAGGAATTTCTGTTGAACAAGAGGACTTGCGAGACAGTGAAGGTTTCTATCAGCTGAGATCAACACTGATGTTGCAAGGAACCCACCAGACACACAAGGTGTTCTCGTGTGTATGTCAGTTTTCCTTCCTTGGGAATGAAATACGGACAATTTCTTCTGAAGAAATAGTAGTTTCCTCTGGTAGGTTTCCCATAGATGAAAACATTTGAAAGGTAACATGTTAAGACCACAAAACACATTTATTCTGTTATTTAAAATACTAACGAACTGCCAAGAGTAAGGATGCTTTATTGTACAAGTTCATCACATGTCTTGAAATCTCTGGCAAGTTTTTCAGCTCAAGCCTTTAGAATCATAGAATCATCATTGCTGGAAAGGACCTCCAGGAGCATCAAGTCCAGACCTCATTGCAGCATCTCCCTAACCCCTAGACTATGGCCTCAAGTGCTTCTAGCTACTCGGGCTATAAACACCTCCAGGGATGGAGACTCCACCACCTCCCTGGGCAACCTGGTCCAATGCCTAACCACTCTCTCAGGAAAGAATTTCTTCCTAAGATCCCATCTAAACCTCCCCTGATGCAACTTGAGGCCATTTCTCCTCATCCTATCAATCATAATTTGGGATAAGCATTACTGAAGCCTCTAAACAAGCTAAAAAACTTCTGCACAGACTTAATATGCTTGTGGGTTTTTTTAGGCAGTATCTTGTTGCACTTCCCATAGCCAAAAATACATTCAGCCACATGGCACCAGTGAGTTATTATCATCATGTGTTTCTCACTGAGCGCTCCTGGCAGCAAGACTATATGTGTGCAGTACAACAATCTGGAGAATCAAGCCCTCAGAGAGTGGGCTGTGCTGTCCATCTTCAGTGAGACCTGCCAAAGGTCACCCAAAGCAATTACAGAATCACAGAATATTAGGGATTGGAAGGGACCTTGAAAGATCATCCAGTCCAATCCCCCTGCCACAGCAGGATCTCCTAGATCAAGTCTCACAGGAACATGTCCAGGTGGCTTTTAAATATCTCCAAAGAAGGAGACTACACAACCCCCTGGGTAGCCCCCATTCCAGTGCTGTGTCACCCTCACCGGGAAAAAGTTCCTTCTTATATCGATGTGGAACCTCATCTGCTCCTGCTCATGCCCATTGCCCCTTGTCCTATCATTGGATACCACTGAGCAGAGCCTGGCTCTGTCCTCCTGACACCCACCCTTTCCATATTTATCAACATTAATGGGGTCACTGCTCAATCTCCTTTTTTCCAAGCTGAAGAGACCCAGCTCCCTCAGCCTTTCCTCATCAGGCAGATGTTCCACTCCATTATGTTTGTGGCTCTGTACTGGACTCTCTCAGGCAGCTGTATCCTTTGGAACTGAGTGGCACAGAACTGGACACAAGATTTCCAGATGTGGTCTCACCAGGGCAGAGGAGAGGGAGAGGAGAACCTCTCTTGACCTACCAACCCCCCCTCTTCTAATCCACCTCAGGATGCCATTGACCTTCTTGGCCACGGGGTCTCATGGCCATCCTGCTGGTCACCAAGACCCCAGTTTTAAGAACCACTTTCACATTATTTTTATTTTCTTCACAGAAAATACATCTAATGAAGCCTCATACAAGGGTTTCACCACCATGGCTTCAGAAGGTACAATAAATTAGAGAATTGAGTAACATGAGCTATGTTAGAGGTGCATCTATCAGTTCCTAAAGGTGGTGAAGAAATGGTTTTGCCTAGTTGTTTCTGTATGGGTAGTGATCTGCCCCTTTCTGCAGCTATGAAGTCAGAGAAAATACAATAAACAGATATTTTGGTGATGTAATCTATCATAATTAAGGCCAAAAGTAATTAAATTCCAGCCTTGAGAGGTGCTTAATGGTATTTCTGATGCTTCAGCTGGCATTGGAATATGGCTTGTTCAGCACTGAACAGATAATTAAAAATAACAGACATACTAATGGTTCTACCTTCTGCTTAAGTACACAGCCCAGACCCTCAACACTTTTGTGCAATTAAGGAGCTGATGGGATGTTTCTTCATTTGTGTAAATTTGCTAAATCTGTGCTCTGCCTCTGCAAGTCTGTCTTATTATCTGCTTATTGCAGAGAGATAAATGGTGCCCTCCGTGCCTCTACTGAAGCCCATCGGAGAAGCCTGTCTTCATAGAATCATAGAATGCTCAGGGTTGGAAGAGACCTTAAAGATCATCTAGTTCCAACCCCCCTGCAGAGGTATGGACACCTTCACTAGATCAGCAATCTGTTCCTTTGAGGCCCCTTCCAACCCTGGCCATTCTAGGATTCTGTGGCAGAGAGGGGTGTGTGATAGAAGAGTTAAACCCACTCTGTTTTCCTGATGCAGTAGTAGCACATCATTCCCTCCCATTGATTATACAAATACCTGTAACTCTGCTTTGCCAAAGCATGCATAAAGCTGTCTTCAGCAACTGAGGGGGAAAAACACAAGGGCAGGCATTCATGCTGGGTTATACCGCTGCTGGGATCTTCTCTGGTAAGGTTCTGGCTGGGCTGGGGAGCACAATCCACTCTGCAGCAGTTAAAATGAGTACTGTGTATAAACCCATAAATAAAGAGCACACACAGGTAGCCCATGTAAAAGAGTCAGCATTAGGAACATCAACTATTTCTGGTTGCCCCTTGAATCTGTGGGGTGTGTTTTGAACGTTTAACCTGAACCCTGACCAGCAGAATTCCTGCTGCAGAGTCCACATTTACCAAACAGCTACTGCAAGTTCTTTGATCCAGGTTTGTGACTGATTAATGATTGGTTTATGATTTATTAATATTATTTTTAAAAGACCTGATCAACTGTATGTGATCTGTTTGCCTTTAGAGCACCAGTCGACATCTTTGGCCTCTTTGGATTTCACCAGGCAAGCGAGCTTGGCTCCTACTTACACGACACAAGGTAATCAATCCAGCCTAAATGCTTTCTCTATTAGTTCAAGAATGCAGCAGAAAGATGCATAAACACAATAACCATCTTACATCTATTCTAGAAAACAATTTAATGTCCAGTGAAGCTCTTTTCTTAATGCACAATACACTAGGAAGTCTTCAGGTCAAGTATCTGAGAAAATGTTGTCTTGATTTTATACCTTTGTTTAAGATCTCCACATTGATTTTACCAAGGGAGGGGGCACTGACTGTTTTTACACCACTTACTCTCTATATCTCTTAAATTAAATATCAGACAGAACATCAGAGCTAAGCAAAAGCCCCCCAAACATTGGAGCACAGGAGCACAAACACAAAGCACTGATGAAATATTTACAGGAGATGAGTCAACCTGGTAATTTCCTTCTCCTGGCTGCTGACACTGAGGACAGTGGAAGGCAGAGGAACTCATTTGAACAGGTTTAACCTCATTTCCCCAGGGAAAGAGGTCTAGGCACCAGTGCCTGGCATGCACTCAACAGTGTGGTAGCAGCCTGAATCAAGAGCAGATAAAGCTGTGAACCTTCTGATCCTAAAATACAGTGCTGATGCCCACCAGACCTAGCTGAGTGAATCTTCTCACAGCACAACCTGTCTGCAAACAAACCTTTCTTTAAAGTCTCTTTCTCTTTTGAAGCCCAGCATGGCACACACTCCCGTTTCAGAGGCAAAACAGCACGTGCAGACAGAACAACGAAGAGGTCTAATGGGCGAATTGTTGTCAAATGCCATCTTCCCCTCCAGAGCAGCACCAAAGCTTTGGCTCAGAAATGATCCACTGCTGAGGTAGCAGCCAACAACAGTGGATTTGGCCCTTGCTGTTTGCAGCAGCCTTGTTCTCCCAAACAATTAAAGCTGGTTGCAACAGATAGCTTTAACTAATTTTTAACTAACACTGTGGGGCATTGAACATCCTCCTTAAGCCATGTCCTTCTGTTCTGCAACCTTCACTTAACCAACATTATTCTATAGCAGGTATTTAACCAGACATTGGTGAGTAATGTGGTGGGGGGTAATACTGGAGGAAGATGTGGAACACAAGGCTTCATCCCACCCCAGCAGAGCACTGTTTGGGAGCTGAATCACTCCATGTGAAGCCCTGAGGCGTGGATAGGCTAGGCTGGGATATGCCAGGGCAAGAATACAGATGGCAGTAGCACTGAAATTGAGTGTGCTGCCTCTCACACTGCTTTCCACATCCCCAAGGTAGAGACCTGTGCTCAGCCTAGCTGACAGCAGGGTAGCAAAGTGCTTGTTCAAATGGACTCAAAGCCCCTCTGTTTCAACAAATAATTTCATGACAAAGTCTATAAATATTTACTGTGTACAGAGAGAATTCTCTGCACTCGATTATATGTCTTCACTGGTTGAGGAGGTAAGCGGTCAAAGTCATAGGTGTAGTCTGGAGCTGAGCCATTTTTCTTCTGTAAATAGCCCAGGAAAAGGCTGCATTTAACCAATGTCACTGATGTATGACACTCACAGCATGCTGACCATAGATTACTGCTTCTCCTCTCTGGTTCCCACACTGGTGCCACCATCAGATCTTTGAGCAGACCCTTTGGGCTGTAGCTGAGTCAGGATACCAAGTCCAAAGCTTGGTTTAGTTATTCTAATTTGGCAAGTTTTTAATGAAAATTTGAGTGACAGCTTGGAACTGGTATCATAGAATCGTAGAATGGCTAAGGTTGGAAGGGACCTTAAAGATCATCCAGTTCAAACCTCCCTGCACAGGCAAGGGCATCTTCATTAGGACAGGTTACTCAGGGCCCCAGACAACCTGACCTTCAACACTGCCAGGGATGATGGGGCAGCTACAAGTGCCTTGGGCAACCTGTTCCAGCATCTCACCACCCTCACAGCAAAGAGTTTGCTCATCATCTCCAACCTCAGTCACCCTTCTTCAAGTCTGGAACCCTTTCCCCTTGTCTTCTCACTATGGCTCCATGTCAAAAGCCCTCTCCCAGCTTTCTTGTAGCTCCCTTCAGCTTTTGGAAAGCTGCTCTAAGGTCACCTGGGAGCCTCCTCTTCTCCAGGCTGAACAATCCCACCTTGCTCAGCCTGTCCTCACAGGAGAGGTGCTTCAGCACTGTGACCATTTGAGTTGCTCTCCTCTGGACACCTTCCAGGTGCTCTGTGTCCTTCTGATGTTGAGCACTCCAGATATGAGGGGAGAATTGCACAGTCATAGGCAGGAGGAGATGAGGAGAAAAAGACAAGGCTGAAGCCTGGTCTTTTCTTCGCTTCCATGACAGCTCCATCTCTGAGCCCAAAGATGCTCTGGTTTAAGTGCTGCATTACAGATGCATTTTACTTCCTCAGGTTTGTTCATTTGGCTTAAATATTCTTTTCAATAAATGAGACAGGTGCTAGGAAAGACAGACTCTTCTTAGTAAATGTGAAATAATCCTCTTGGGAAAATGGAATCTACTTTATAGCCACCATCTGTCTGTGTCTATCAGATAAACAGGTAACTGAGCCCTAGAACACTTAGCTCTTCAAATAAAAGAATAAGAAAAATGTTAGATAAGATGGCATTGGGCACCAGGCATTTGAACTCTTCAGAATTTCTCTATGCTACTTGGGAAAAGAGTTTTGTGCCATTGGAGCTGGTGAAACCCCATCTAAACTCCAGTGTATGGACACACATTCATTGCTCTGCTATTTTCAGACTGAAACAGGCCACTGCACTTGGAAGTGCTGAATGTCAGCTGAAATTAACTTAAGTATCTCATGCATTTTTTCAAGGTCTATTAATCATAGAATGCCAGAATGATTAAGGCTAGAAAAGCCCTCTGAGCTCATCCAGCCCAGACCAGGACCTAACATCACCACATTGACCAGACCAGGGCACTAAGGACCACAGCCAGACTGCCCTTCAACACCTCTAGGGTGAGGACTCCACCGCTGCCCTGGGCAGTCCATTCCAGGGTCTGATCACCCTTTCTGTGAGGAATGACTTCCTAACATCCAACCAAACCCTCCCCTGGCAGCTGCTCTCTCGTCTTGGCACTGCTTGCATGGGAGAAGAGCCCAACCCTCACCTTCAGAGAGCTGGAGAAAGGGAGAAGGTCCCCCCTGAGTTTCCTCTTCTCCAGGCTAAAATCTCCATCTCGTCAAACTCTGCATTAGTTTGTCTCTTGGGATAGACTTGCAAACTAGCCAAGCTGTGTGGTGTTTGTTTACTGTTTGACTTGGTCAGTCAGGGAACTGGAAAGAAAGGAGGGAAAATGAAAACCAAGTCAGAGTCCTCTACACCAATTTCACAATCTCGTACGTTTTTTCAGCAGGAGGACCAAATTCTACCACAGAGACAGGAAGCAATACCATCCTCACAGCATTCAATGGGAGTCCAACAACAGCATGTGAGTAGACAGTGCTTTGTAGGACTGTAACTGGGGAGTTATGGACACAGTTTTGTGTGCTACGAAGAGTAAATGTGGCACTAACTTAGCAAGTGCTGGGTTACACATTATAGAATCACAGAATCACAAATGTTAGGGATTGGAAGGGATCTCAAAAGACCATCCCGTCCAATCCCCCTGCCACAGCAGGATCCCCTAGACCAAGTCACACAGGAACGTGTCCAGGTGACTTTTAAATGTCTCCAAAGAAGTAGACTCCGCAAATCCCCTGGGCAGCCCCTTCCAGTGCTCTGTTACCCTCACCATGAAGTTCCTTCTCAGATTGATGTGAAACCGCCTCTGTTCCAGCTGACACCCATTACCCCTTGTCCTGTCATTGGATGCCACTTAGCAGAGCCTGGCTCCATCTTCCTGACACCCACTCTTTCCATATTTATCAACATTAATGGGGCCACCCCTCAGTCTCCTTTTTTCCAAGCTCAAGAGACCCAGCTCCCTCAGCCTTTCCTCATCAGGGAGAT
>JAOXOE010000001.1:61397803-61426437 GCA_028565055.1 Phoeniculus purpureus
GAGGGCTGGCAAACAGGCCCTCTAAAGAGCATTGGAGGGACCTGAGCTTATTTAGTCTAGAGAAGAAGAGGCTGAGAGGAGACCTTACTGCTCTCTACAGCTACCTAAAAGGAAATTGTAGCAAGGCTGGTACCAGCTGGTTTCTTTTCCCAAATTACTAACAATAGGACAAAGGGAAATAGCCTCCAGTTGCATCGTGGGAGTTTTAGATTGGCTCTCAGGAAGCAATTCTTTGCTGAGAGAGTGGCTGGGCGCTGGACCAGGCTGCCCAGGGAGGTGGTGGCATCCCAATCCATGGTGTTTAAAACCAGAGTAGCTTAGAGCACTTGAGGCCATGGTGTAAGGGTTATAGAGCTGTTGGGCTGAGGGCTGGACTTGATGATCCTGTAGGTCCTTTCCAGCCATGATGATTCTATGGAATGTGTTTGGAAGGCAGAAGAAATGGTGTGTGACAGAACAGCTTGCAGAGCTGGTGTAATGTTTATGTTACAAGCATGAGCACTGTAGATAGCTGGTTCAAATGCTTGCCTTAATTTAACTCTCCTGTCTGGCTAAGCTGCACTTCTCAGAGTTTGTACTGATGAAGTGGATTTTGTTCTTCTGCGGGTTACCTCCTCCCAATGCTACAAGGGAAGAATGAGCTGCACAGCTGAGAGCGTCAAAGGTGTATGTCTGTCATGACGGTTATACCCCAGATGCACTAATGTAGAAACGATTTCAATAAGGAATTACAGGAAGATGTCTGTCAGGCAGTATTGAATAAGCATCTTCTCAGACTGTTCTGTTAAGTAATCAAGTAGATAACAAATTATTGAGCTGATTGTCCTAAAAGAAAGCACACAAAATCCCAAATCTACAACAACAAAATAAACTTCCCAAAGTCAGTACTAAAGGGTTAATTAGTGAGCAGGATAAGTTTCACAGAAACAAACTTTTAGTTTTTGAGATAAAATAAAAAGAAATGTTTTTGAAATGAGTTATTAAAATAAAGGGGCTGGCAATTCTCAGTGTCATGCTGTTGCCAGTGAATTAGTGAATGTAATGGTGTGTGGAAATAATGCTGTGTGTGTTGTAAAAGTGCCAGTTTGCTGTGTACAGACCTCCTCTGTGCAGTGACAAAAGGAAATTTGGTTGTGAAACTAACAGATGCGGTTGAAAAAGGCTCAAGAAATGTCTATAACCATAAGCAACTTTGAGGCCTGGAAACTTTTCCAAATGCTTTATGTTGGCCTTTTTTTCCTATTAGAAACTGTATGTTCTTCAGCAATTTGGTATCTGATTGTACTTGTGAATGTAAGGTGAAGCTACCATAGGTAGAGTTAAATTAGTGGTTATCAATGAGACAGCACAGATGCGAGAACTAGTTGAAACTTACTAAACAGCTGCACATATAGCTGTCATGCTTCAGTCACAATTTCTTATAATTCCTGTGTAATTCATGCCCCAATGTTGCTTTGTGTTTATATGAGTGTTCTCCTAAGACACATGAATGATTGAACTCTGTTGTGACCTTTGATACACTGACTGCACACAGGTCATCAACTCTAATAATTTAAAGGGTATAGAGGAAGCAGCCACTGCCCTTGAAACTGTTACGTTGTGGGAGCAGGTCCCTTACCAACCTCAAAGATCCAAAAGTCTGGCTTGCTTTCCCAAATAGAGGGCTGTCCCCATGTCTTTATTACTTGACTGGAGTGGAGCGTAATGTTCTTACTGAATGGATGAAGCAGCTTCTCTAAAGCTTTTCCAATTTCCTTCGTGTGTTGTCCCACACTGCCACTGTAATGAATAGAAATCTGTAGGGCATGCTTTGGTGTGATGTGGCACACTGAATCACAATGGGGCAAGAGAAGACTGCACAATATCTGTGTGTATAGAAGTTACTTTCTGGAAAAAAGCTATCCAAAAAACCCACAAAAAACCCTCCAAACTCCACACCCTGGGTATTGTAATTGGCCAGATCAGGAACAGTAAAGTAGTTGCTGTTGTGAAAGGCAAGATGCCAATAGCTCTTCTTTAATTAGAATGCTTTCAAAAGATAGTAGTTACCTTAATTCATGAGTGAAATAGTGAAAAAGTCTGTCAGATCAGTACCTGGGTTTGTACTGGTTTTGCTTCAGCTGATGGGATGAATCAATGCTGGAGGATAGACTGTAGAAGTAACTAACCTCCTTTCTCCCTTTCAGTAGATGGCTGTTTGGTTATTTAGTAGTTGGTGTGTGCTCAAAGAATGATGATTTACGGGAAGATGTGACAGAAGCCTAAACGTAGGACTTAACAAAGAAAGTACTAAACCGGGTGGACTGGAGATGAGTCTGTTTTGTGAAGAGCTGAAGTTTTCAATAGCTCATCTGTGTCTTTCTGACAAGTGCAAAGCTATCCTGTCATACACAATCTCTTCTGCTTTACAAACACATTTCATAGAATCATCATGGCTGAAGAGAACCTTCAGGATCAAGTCCAGCCCTCATCCCAACATTTCCCTAACCCCTAGACCATGGGCTTAAGTGCTCTAGCTACTTGTTTTTTAAACACCTCCAGGAATAGGGACTCCACTGCCTTCTTGGGCAGCTTGTTCCTGTGACCTGAAACTGGCTGATATCACCAACTTCAGATACCACTTGAGAAAGCAGAGCACACTTGTTTGATAATAGTGATGGTAATACAGGTTGCTCTTTTTTTTTTTTGCTTTAAACTACCCTGTTTTTTGGCTAGTATCACTTAATACATCTTGAGGACTTTTAAGAATCCACTCTGAGTATCTGCCCAAACAACTTTCCACTTCATAAAGAGGAATATTCTTTAGGCACTTAGAAGCATGGAATAGTAAACACTTATTTTCAAGTTGCCTTTCTTTTTAGTGTAATTGAGCAAGTAATAAACCCTCTTCTTCAAACATGAGCAGTGTTAGACTGATGAGAAAATAATCAAACACTGATTGTTGCCCTGAAGTTGGAAAATGTTACCCAGTTATTGCTTGCAAGTATAGGTAGTTTGGGAAGTACCTTGCCAGGTACTGTGAACTCTGCTCTATACATGTTTGTATGTGGGTTAGCTTCCACGTGTGGGAAATAACAGTCCCGGGATAGATCTCCCTGTAGGGCACTTACAGGCACAGAAGTTGCAAGAGTTGTCCCTGCTTTGTGATCAGTGAGGACTGGTGTGCTGACTGGGTGCTGCAGAATTATGGCCTCACTTCAAAGAACCCTGACAGACTCATTGGATCAAAACAAAAGGTTTCTCTATTAGTAGGCTGCTGGAAACCGCATCTTCTAATATTGATGATAGAAATGGGCCATCCTAGAAAGCAAAGAGGTAGCTTGTGTCTGAAGAAGTACACTTGCATGTTAGGAACTACCTTTTAGAAAGTGTGTTTGCTAAGCCTCTAAAATTTTGGGATGAGCAACGGTTTTACAAGGTCAGATTTTTCCACTTGGAGATGTCTTGACTCTCAGAACAGAGTACTGAGTTCCAAGTTTTCACTGTTGTAGGGATGCATTCGCAACTGTGTATATAGACAGAATTTTTAAATGCTTGTATATCAAAAACATAACAGAAATTTTATAAGAAGTATGTAGGTATAATATTAGTGTATGTTATGCAGATACGTAAAACATACATATAATGACAATACTCTGTAGATGCTAACTGTCCTTTTGAGCATGGAATCATTTTGTTGTACTGATCAACAGAAGCTTTTATCAGCTGAATTAAGTAGCTTTAAAATGGCAGAGTCAGACAGTATAGATCTATGCTTTAACACTCAGAAGTGCAGCAGAATCTAAGATTTCTCAAATCACAGTAGTTTCAGCCTAATACATTAAGCTGTCTGGTGTCAGATGCTGCAGCAACTGAAGCACTTTAGTTGATGTTTTGAATGGAGGTAAAAAAGGGAACAGTATCAGCATGTGAAAGCTATATAAAGTAAATATGTCATAACATGATTTCTAGTATAGCTGGTGAACATGGGCTTTTGCAAATCAATTCCCTTTTGTCTAACTCTTTTGGGTAGCTTAAATTCAAATATGTTGAGTCATCTTGCAATTTACTTTATTTTCATCCTTCCCTAGTGGAGCCTGTTGTGACCTTAACAAAAGGACCAAACCCTCTGATAGATGGTGCAAACAGAACCGTAGCAGCCACTTGTACAGCAGCCACGGGAAAACCTGCTGCAGAGATTGACTGGGAAGGAGGTCTTGGTGAAATGGAATCCAGTTCAATTTTGTTTCCGAATGAAACAGTGACTGTTGTAAGTCAGTATATGATTGTCCCTACGCGATTTGCAAGAGGAAGACTTATAACTTGTGTTGTGAGGCACCCTGCTTTGGAAAAGGAGATAAGATACCCTCAAGTGCTGGACATACAGTGTAAGTATTCTGTAAGGTAGTTACCTCTTGATATCTTACAACCACTGTTTTTATCAGTGTATACTTTCCACAGGAAGAAGAGCACTTGAAAGTTTTGAGGGACAAAAAAAGGGAAGTTAGAACTATAGAAAAACATGTAGTGAAGATGTAGGTTGAGCAGGAGCAAAGATCTAGCGTATCTGTATCAAAAAAGAATGAAAAACCTAGTTGCAAAGATAGAATCCTATTGTGTTTGTATTGTCTATTTTGGATATTATCTCATGGGTAAATATGATTATTCATGTCAATATTTAACATTGGAAGGGTTACAAAGCAGCAGATTCACCTGATCTATAAACTGTTTATAGTGCTTTACAGTGCCTTAGAATTTCAGCGGTTTTGAAACAGAATTTTGATCGAGGGTTGTGTTTGAGATGAGACATGGAAAGTAGGTCTGTAAGTTAGTCTCAAATTGTTAAGCTTTTACCATTCTAATTTGCATAAGGAAATAAGAAAATTCTTTTGAGAGAGTGGTGAGATGCTGGAACAGGTTGCCTAAGGCAGTTGTGGCTGCCCCATCCCTGGCAGTGTTGAAGGCCAGGTTGGATGAGGCCCTGAGTAACCTGCTCTAGTGTGAGGGTGTCCCTGCCTGTGCAGGGGTTTGGAACTGGGTGGGTTGTTTTGTTTTTTTTTTTTTTTTAAGGACCCTTCCAACCCTGGTCATTCTAGGATTCTATGAAATGTAAATTTCTAACAGTTGTTACTGAACTTCAGATTGCTCATGTGGTTCAAACCTGTGCCAGACTTGCTTAATAAATGTGTTGCATTAGAGTACACAAATACAAAGTGAAACAGCTTGTACTGCTGCTCGGACCAGTTCAGATGAGCATTACCTGTGTGATCAGTTTCTGTGGTGTACAGTACGCTCGTGACCAAAACGAGTTAGTTTGAAATTGTTCCTTGGCTGTCCTGGCTCAGGTCTGTGCAGCTTTAAAGTTTCTACATCACAGAAGTCTGAGAATTCAAATGAGAAGACTTTTTCCAGCCACTATGTTTCAACTTTGCCATTTTGGTTTGACTACAGCCTCACGGGGATTTGGTTTTGTTCTGTTCGGTAAAGAATCGTTTCTTTTGGCATAAAATAGTGACTGCTACTGGACTATTTTGTCAGCATTGAAATTAAGTTGTAGATTCAAGTTCCACTGATGCAGAAATGGAAGTAAAGTTTCTTTTTTCTCGTTGTCTTAGAGAATGATGTTCTAAATTTAAAGTGAAATAAAGGAGGCAAATGGGCCTAAAACTAACTTTAATCTGAATTTACTGTTACTGCAGAGTTCAGAGCTTCTAACAAAATTGTGTAGTAAGCACCACAGCAGCGAGAAGCAAAGAATTTCTTTACTAGTCTTTCTCCAGTCTTCCATTAGGCTTACAGCTTTTGAGACTACTTTTCCGTCTCTTCTGGAAGGGTTTATATCAAATCATACTGCTGTTTCTGTTCTCTAGGTTCTGAATGTTTCAGCTAGGATCCTCTTGCCTTTCTGAAGTAGCCTTGTTTTTTTTAGAACCATAATAGTATATTGACTCCAGTGGATAACTGTTAGCCTTTTTAATTGGCATCTGGGAACTTCGTGATGATTACCTGTCTACCTGGCTTCTCAAAACACTCATTCTGACCGTTTGGCTTTCTAGTGAGAAGTGGCTCTAAATTACCCTTCCTCACTTGCAGAAAGCACTAAACTGATTTGTATGAATTCCTCACATCTCCAAAGCACTGTGTTTGCAGAAAACACATAGTGGGAGAAGTGTGCTGGCTAAAACTTGGTGTTCTTGAACTAAGCCACTGGTGCATCTTACACTGTAGCTTGGGCCTGTATTGGGGTTCTCTGTAGGTTTTGTTGTTGGGGTTTTTAACAAAACAGAAAAATCCAGAACAACCTACCTTCTGCTCTGAGGAGCTGACCACTGCACGCAGTTTGTGTTGAAAGAAAATATTGTGGTTGTTGACTGATTCTGTCTTGTTTTGTCAGATGCTCCAGAAGTTTCAGTAACTGGCTATGATGGGAATTGGTTCATTGGAAGAGAAAATGTTCAGCTCAAATGTAATGCTGATGCAAATCCACTACCCATGGAGTTTGTGTGGAGCAGGTAAATGTTTTGTACCGAGGGGTATGCCACGTGATTGAAGTGGTGTCATCTTAGTTGATGGTAAACATGTGCTTTGAATTGTAATCGGTTGTGATGTGACTTCATTAATGTTGATAAATATGGGAAGGGTGGGAGTCAGGAGGATGAAGCCAGACTCTACTCAGTATCTTCTCAGTGTCATGCAATGATAGGACAAGGGGCAATGGGAGTGAGCTGGAACAGAGGATGCTCCACATTAATATAAGAAGGAACTTCTTCCCAGTGATGGTGACAGAGCACTGAAAGGGGCTGCCCTGGCGAGTTGTGGAGTCTCCTTCTCTGGAGATGTTTAAAACTTGCCTGGACATGTTCCTATGTGACTTGGTCTAGGTGATCCTGCTGTGGCAGGGGGATTGGAATGGCTGATCTTTCCAGGCCCCTTCCAATCCCTAATGTTCTGTGATTCTGTGATGGCATTATACAGCCTTCTAAAAGGACTTGATATCTTGTAAATTTATTAGACTGAACAGTTTGTTGTTACTCTGAGTAAATTCTTTTGTAGTTATGCAGTTTAGTCTACTTTATTATGTTGCAGTATATCGAGTAAAGACCAATAAATCTAGTAGGGCTTCAGCTACTATTTTGTTAATTGTGTTTTACTTAAAGTCAACTGTAAACACTTGAAACAGACTTATTCTGTAAGTGCTTATTAAAACCTGGAAACAATGGTTGAGGTGGCAAATACTGAACTACAGAATTTGTCATGGTTTTAACAAAGTGCTTAAGTAGTTGCCAAGGTACAGGAATGTGGTGATTTGCGTGGAATCTAGGGCTTGAACACAAGTCTCTAGAAAAAAAATAAGTCCCATTTCCTTATGGATGGGCTGAGCCCTACTCAGTAATTTGCTGCTGGGCTTTTGCAGCCATGGTTGTACTTTGGGCAGGAGACACAGGAAGACAAAGCAAGCATAAATCAAAATTTCTGAGGGGGGTGGAAAATAAATCCAGTTATTTTAAGTAGACTTGTTTGCTATAGAAACAAAGGCAGTAATGTTCCTAAGGACAGTGTAAATGTATGTGTAGCTGTGTTGCAGTGCTTCTGTTGGTTAAATCACAGGAATATCTGCTGATGTGAAGCTGTAATCCATTTCCCTATCTTCTCAATGGTAGATAGAATGTAGATTACTGGACCAGTAGTCGTAATCTCACTTGTAAATGTTGTGTAGATAAGTTTGGAATTACTTGTGGTAGAGTCACAGGAAAACAAAGCATTCCTGTAACTGACTCACTCAATCCTAAAAGCAGCCATTGAAATCTGAAATCTCAAGTAAGTATGGCAGCTAAGTTTAGTCAGAATGGTGTGGCTACACTAAAGTAGGGTTGGTAAAAGGAATGATTTGCCAGTGTGCCACAGAAGGCTGCATCCCTGTCCCATGCTTAGCTCAGAGTCAGCGTAATGAGAGATTTCAAAAGACAAAAATCCCTGTGTTTAAAAAAGCATGCCAGGCTATCAACAGCAGTCCCAGTTTCTTCAGTTGAACGAGGTTCTTAGTTCTCTAATTGGAATGAGATGTATACCAGAACTCATTGCTGCAGTCTCTTTGCTCAAGTGTCAGTTTCAGAAGGTATACACATTTTGAAATTAACCCTGAGGCTTTTCTAAACTTCTTAAGGTTAAAGCTGAACTAACTTTCACAAGAGTTTAATTCTATGGAATAAAACTAGTATATCTCCTTTTTGTTTGGAGCAAGAAAGCCCATCCAGCAAGCTCTAACAGAGGTAAAGGAGAAACTTGAAGCAGGGAGATGACAAAAAAACAACCTATGCAAGAGGAGTACTGAAGGAAGTGGGGGCCAAAACAGATCACAGAACATTAGGGATTGGAAAGGACCTCGAAAGATCATCCAGTCCAATCCCATAGGCACAGCAGGATCCCCTAGATCCGGTTGCACAGGAACATGTCCAGGCAGGTTTTAAATATCTCCAGAGAAGGAGATTCTACAACCTCCTTGGGCAGCCCCTTCCAGTGCTCTGTCACCCTCGCTGGGAAGAAGTTCCTTCTCAGATTGATGTAGAGCCTCCTCTGTTCCTGCTCATACCTGTTGCCCCTTGTCCTGTCATTGAATGCCACTGAGCAAAGTCTGGTTCCATCCTCCCTTTACGTATTTATAAACATTAATGGGGTTAAACTATTGAAACTGGATGCTGCTTTACAGATTTCAGATAGTTACCAGAACTGCCACACAACAAAACCTTTATCCTTTGGAAGTGAAGCTGATGTGTGTTCGCTTGGGTGGTGATGTTTTCAAGGCCGTAAATATTTTCAAGTGTTGCACATATCACAGCTTCATTAGAATAGAGCTCTGGAGGACATTTAATTAAAAATAAATGCTGCTTATTTTGTGAATTATGAAGTGTGTGCAAATACATTATGAAGTAGCAGAAGAGACAACATCTTATAACATCTTGATATGGCTGAAGTAAGTTGTAGCATCGCTAGCTGAGCAATGGGAATGTTGTCTTAAAACCAACAGTTGTAGAAGGTGTTTACTGTTAAATGGGGCGTTCTGTTTTCCTTTTTGTCAGCATGGCTTTCTTCACTAGTACATGCTTCCTAAAGGCACTAATATACTGAGACCTGGCTGTTACGTGATTAACTTAGTGCTGCTTAGCTCTTAGCAGTTACTTGAAAGCAGAAATAGCATGAAATAATGAAGGTGTTGAACGACCAGTTAGCAGCTCTCTAAAAATAGTTGCAGTGCTTTTACCCCCTACCCTTTCTCTCTGTTGTGCTTGCCCAGGTGTTACTGCAATTGCATGCAGAATGCCACAGGGAAATCATAGATCTGGAGAAGCCAGGTGATTAGGAACAAATTTTGAGTAAATTGTTTCCCCAAACTGTTTTTGTTTAGGTTGGATGGACAATGGCCTGAAGGATTGCTCTCTGCCAACAACACTCTGCAGTTCAGCAGCCCACTGACTTACAATTACACTGGGACTTATGTCTGTAAGGTGACTAATGCACTTGGTCAGAGAAGTGATCAGAAGACTATCTACATATTGGGTAAGTCTTCTCAGTAAAGACACTGTGTTAACTCGGGAGTTTTTGTATGGTCAGTGACTGAAATAGCTGACTGAAGAGGCAGCTGATACATACAATAGTTATGTCTTGAAATTGTGTGAAAAGGCATTGAAAGTACAAATTTGAGAGCTATAGTGAAACTTGGGATTAAACTGCCTCTTCAATAACAACATAGAGTGGAAATTCCTAAAATTTTACGTAGTTCGCATGGTACTTCGGCTGTTGTTACTTTGCCTTGGTAGGTGAACTCTGGTTTTTCTGGTGAAAGCCTATGTTGGCAAGATGTACTGACTGCAATAAATAGTACCTTCTCTGTAAATAATTGAAAGAAAACTGATGTTAGTCAGAGAACTACATTTAAGAAGTCAAAGATGCTCTGTTTAAGGAAGTGTTAGGGGTTGTGTTCTGAATGTGTGTTATACTTCAGTTACCAATTGTCTGATTTTTGTTGTGCTGAAGATAGCTAGTAATCGAAGTATCTCATGCAGAACTCTTGCTGATCTGCTTACTCTAATATGGGAACTGTGTGTGTATGCTTACCATTGCTGCTGTTAGAAAATACCCTTCTATTACGCACTTAGTGTTAATAGATGTTTTACTATGATGCTTTGTGCAAGAACAGCATGACTTAGAGCATATGTGACTGGTGCTATACAAGTGTGAATAAGCTCTCTGTATCTTTGTGTTGGATTGACTAAATTAGCTAACCCCTACCTTCATCAGTAAAGGCCAGTATTTTTATCTACATTGTCCTCTTTAAGGAAAATAATACAGAGGGAATCATTACAACTGAATAGCGTTGTGTGGCGGTGGTGGGTGGTCTTCAGCAGGTTTTTGACTTGGGTTGTTCCACAATGTGAATTAATTATTGGAGTGCATGTTGTTTGGTTACAGAATACAAACACAAGTTACTACAAAGAAGTGATCTAAACCAAAAAATGAGCACCTAAGGGTTGAGATGACAATGAAACTGAGCTTTAAACATCATGTATCTTTTATGTCACAGTGGTCTTGCACCTTTAGAAAGGGTGTTTCAGTCAGACTGACATTAACTGACTAATTAATGAGCTAATTAATTGGAATAGTTAAATAGTTTGAGACAGTGAAATTATTTATCAGCAACTTAAATTTTATTAAATTCCAGCTAATAACAGACTTAAGTGCTGCGAATTCATATGAAAGCTGCTCCAAGAAGTTGCTCTTGGATGTTCTATTCTGATGCTTCCTTTATGAAAGCTTTTCTAATGGCTGTGTAGCATTCTCAAAGCAATCACCGAGACTGGCCTGTTGTAACGAGTGTCAAGGGAACAAACAAAAGAATATCACAATCACAGAACATTAAGAATTGGAAGGGACCTCAAAAGATCAGCCGGTCCAATCCTTCCCACCACAGCAGGATCCCCTAGATTAAGTCACACAGCAACATGTCTAGGTGGATTTTAAATGTCTCCAGAGAAGGAGAATCCACAAACCCCCTGGGCAGCCCCTTCCAGGGCTCTGTCACCCTCACCATGAAGAAGTTCCCTCTCATATTGATGTGGAACCTCCTCTATTCCAGCTCACATCCATTGCCCCTTGTCCTATCATTGGATGCCACTGAGCAGAGCCTGGCTCCACCCTCCTATTACCTGCCCTTTCCATATTTGTCTACATTAATGGGGTCACCCCTCCTCAGTCTCCTTTTCCCAAGCTCAAGAGACCCAGATCCCTCAGCCTTTCCTCATCAGGGAGATGTGACACTCCCTTCATCATCTTTGTGGCTCTGAGCTTCAAACACTGAATTCACATTGTGGAACGAGATTAAATATTATTATCTTAGAATTCTAATTCAGATATACTTACTCAGAAAATAACAATACAGTTTATAGCTCTGTTCTAATTCTAAGGAGGGCCTTACTACTTTTGGAATTGTCAGTTCTAAGAATATGATCTGCTGGCTGGTCCTTAAACTGTCGCAGCACTTTGCATAAGTTTTTATTGTATAGGAGCCCTCTTAAAATTGGAGTTGAAGTGACCGAAATGTGTAGTACCTCTGTTTTCAGACATTGTTAAGCACGTGTTATTCTCTTAAGAGTAACTTTTCAGTGTAGCTGGTACTTTAAAAAGCTGGACTGTCCTTTAGGTGATGGATAGGTAAGTGACTATGAAATATCAAAAACATCCATCTTAAATAAAGTTGCCTAATACAGGGAATGTAGTCTCTGGATGGCAGGAGTGCAGCCAATACAACTTCAGTAAACATTAGGTCAGAGTGCTTGCCACCTAAATACTTGACATAACTGACTGAATATCTAACTTATTTTTTTAATGAATTCTTCCAAGCTTGAAGAAGCAGCTGCATGATCACACTATGCTGCAGACTGTAATCATGAAACTTTCAGAATTCATGAAGTTAAATGTTTCTGAGCAGTCATGATGCTGGTTGATGTAAACCTGTAACTGTGAGAGAGTATAACTCAAGTTGAGTGGTGTTCTACTACTTGTAGGATTGGAATATAAGCCAAACAAAAGATGCTTTTGGTAAGATAAAGAGCTGTACAAATACAGCTGTGTTTTTAAAAATTATCTTGTTCATACTCGTGACAGTAGAGTAGGGAAATAGAAATAGTTGGCAAGTACTTAAGGGTAGAATCACTAACTTCTAGTGACATGACACATCCTTACAATGACATTTGAAGCTAGAGAGTTCTTGTCAATACTGTTTTATGGCACAGATACCTTCACTGTTTGCTTGTTCAGTGATGGAAAATTCTATTTGTTTGTGTTTTTGTGAAGCAAAAGGTGGGTTACGCTCCTCATGGAGTTCATAAGTGATCAACTCTTATACAACTGAAGTCGGCAACTTAGTTCTATAGTGCAAGGTTTTCAGAAACAAACTGTCAGCTTGATACATCAAGCACTTCATCTTGTGATACAGGTTGACTCAGGTTTTTTACACAAGGAATTAGCTTAAGCTTGGTTCTGTGGCCTTACTTTCCATACTGCTTACCAAGGCTTGCTTCCCCTTTTTCCTTTCATGAGAAGTGACTTTCAGATATGAAGATACTTGCTTCCTTTGTTAAATTTTCTAGCAATTGCCTTTGGAAAAGGCTACTTTTTTTTTTTTTTACAACAGTGAACCCAGCTTTTGTTTAGCCAGCAACGCCTGAAGTTTTTTGTAAGTACAGAGACCCCCTTCTCATCAAGTAGATACTGTCAGGGCTAACAAAGCAGAGGCTGATTTTAGTCTTTGTTTCTTCATATGTAGACATCTCTTCTGAGGAAGCATTGTGAGAACAGGCACCTGTGTGTGTTCTGTAGTACATATTAGAAGGGATATTGATCAGAAAATAATGGAAAAGGGCATTTCAGGATATCCAGACTGCTAACTTGTGTATTGCCTGCAGTAGCAGGCTTTGAATGGGCAGTGCTGTTTCTGAATGTTCCTTGCATGCTTGATAATAGGTTGTTTTCTTGTGTCTCGAAGAAATGCCTAAATATCCCAGCTAGGAACTGCAGAATTACTCTGAACTTTGAAAATGAATGATTGACTATTATGAAAGGAATTCTTGGTTGTTTCAGGTTGATACCAATATTTGTATCTGTAACGTGGAATCAATGTACCCAAGACATCTTGTGGGGAGAGGGTTACACAGTGCCCTTACCCATTATTTGTTTCACTTGAGTGGGAATAGTTGGAGAAACAATGATGAATTTCAAAATCAGCATTTCAGCTGTTCACTTCTTCCATGGAAAAGCTTCTTTCCCTGCAGTTGCGAGGGAAATACAACAAGCTTTTCAGCAGTTAAAAGGGCTGGGTTTTTAATGTCTGGCTCTGCAGAGTTACCAAGGACTGGAGTTTTTAGGTATATAGCATCTAAGGGAAATGGAGCAACAAGAGTAGGTTAAGAAGCAGATTAAAATGCATCTGTGCAAAACGTGTCTGAGAGACACCTACAGCCAGGCATTTTCACTTGGTAAGATGAAGCTGCAAAGTGACATCCTGTAATTTGTGCAAAGCCAACTTGCTTTGGGATGGTGAATTATTGGGAGCCAGTCATTGTTTTGCAGAAGGCAAAGAAGGGGATACAGGATTTGAAGTGTGAATCATGTGGGAGTTGATTTTAGTTTTGAAATGGGGAGAACTAGGTTTTATAGATGCAAAAAGTAGCCAAGGCACCTCCTCTTCCAAAAGGTTTTCTATAACTATTAACTGACAAACTTTAGCCAAAGCTAATGTGTGTCTGCATTGGGTTTTCTTATTATAGAGCTGGTCACAATACCCTTGAAATACGTCATAGTGGGATACCTCAAAACTGGTCTGTAGTTCAAAACTGTAGTGTTCCTTTTGACAGAGATGTGCTTTTTGATATTAAGACAGGATTTAGGGTTAAGATTTTTTTCAAGCTAATGATCTGGTTCTAAGGATAATCCATGCATCTTGTTGCTCATAAATCTTTCTGACACTCGGTTTCTTGTTGGCCTGGAATTCTCATGGAAGATGAGTCCTGGAAGTTTGAACAAAGATGTAGTGCTGGATGTCTTAATCTGCTGAACTGAGCTGCAACAACTCATCTGCCCAAAATAAGTGGTTTGTTATTGCAAGAGCTGGGCAAACTCTATAAAGAACAGGGCTCTTCTCAGTGTCATCTAGTGATAGGACAAGGGGTAATGGGTGTAAGCTGGAACATAGTAGGTTCCACATAAATATCAGAAGGAACTTCTTCCCAGTGAGGGTGACAGAGCAGTGGAAGGGGCTGCCCAGGGGGGTTGTGGAGTCTCCTCTGGAGATGTTTAAAACCTGCCTGGATATGTTCCTGTGTGATTTGGTCTAGGTGATCCTGCTGCGGCAGGGGGATTGGACTAGATGATCTGTCACGGTCCCTTCCAATCCCTTACGATTCTATGAATTTAGGGGAAAGTCAGCTTATCTAACTGAAGATTTTCCAAGTTGATCCTGCCTTTCATGGGAAATAACTGGAAAATAAGTAATGGAGGGAAAGCTAAGCATGGTGTATGAGGATTGTGCCTTGTCTGAGAAAGTATTAGTTTCAAGTAAACAGCAAAACTTGGTTCTCTTGATACGCTATCAAAAGCTTTAAAACAAACTAAGAAAACATCTTTTCCTGCGTACATTTACTCTTTCATGCTAGAAAATAGGTTTTTCTGTGGCTTTAGTCATATTTTAATGAGGATGGTAGCAATATAATAAATATGTAGTAGGTCTTCACTTACTGTCATCGTTACTACAGAGTATACGTAATAAGGATGGGAAAAGGGCCCAGAGCATAGAGACCAAGACAAATCAAGAAGCATTTCACCTAAAACTATTGTTTGAAGAATTTGTGCCATATTCAGCTTCCTGGCCTCACACTTGGCTGTGTTGTACAACACCAGAATTACTGAGGCTGGAAAAGATGTCTAAGTGCTATTTAAAGCAATTTGCTTAAACAGGTATTAGTAGTTACATAAACTGTGACAATTACACAGCTTGCTGGTATGGAAGGCATGTAGTCTTCCACACTAACACACAACAGTAGCATCTTAAGTTTGAGACAGCACTTGAGCCATGAATTACAAGCAAAAAACTTAGGGAACAGAGGTAAGGAACTCAGTCATTCCTGATTTTAATGTTTTCTACTTCAGAAACTTGGTTGGTGCAGAAAGTAAAAAAAAAAAAAACTAGTTTGATATTCAGAAATGTCTGAGTGGCATCAGAAGTTAACTTTACATGTTCTTGGTAGTAATCTGCCAATTAAAAAGGAGAGAGAATTTTAATATTGTCATTGGGGTGTATTAGAAAGGGGTTGTTAGAAGGTCAAGAGGTTCTCTTCCTGCTCTGCTCTGCCCAGACCAGTGTCCAGTTCTTTATCCAGCAGGTCCAAAAGGACAGAGAACTGCTTGAGAGTCTAGTGCAGAGCCACAAAGATGATGGAGTGGAACATCTCCCTGATGGGAAGGCTGAGGGATCTGGGTCTCTTGAGCTTGGGAAAAAGGAGACTGAGGAGGGGTGACCCCATTAATGTAGACAAATACGGAAAGGGCAGGTGATAGGAGGGTGGAGCCAGGCTCTGCTCAGTGGCATCCAATTATAGGACAAGGGGCAATGGGTGTGAGCTGGAACAGAGGAGGTTCCACATCAATATGAGAGGGAACTTCTTCATGGTGAGGGTGACAGAGCCCTGGAAGGGACTAACCAGGGGTATTGTGGAGTCTCCTTTCCTGGAGACATTTAAAGCCCATCTGGCCGTGTTCCTGTGTGACTTGATCTCGGGGATCCTGCTGTGGTAGAGGGATCGGACTGGATAATCTCTGAGGTCCCTTCCATTCCCTACCATTGTGTGATTCTGCAACAATAAGAGATAATGACACAAACACCAGAAGTATTTATGACTCTGTATTCTAGGAGCACTGAATTGATACTATGTTTGCAATCAATTAGTGCAAACTACTGGTATTTGAATACATAAGTGTAAATCCCTCTGTGTTGATTCACACGTGATGGTTACATTTGCCACAATGCAAATACCCCCCACACTCATAAATGTGTATTTTATATTGTGGATGTGGAGGCTGAAGCCGAAGACCTCAGTATCAGATGGAAATAGATTAAGATTTACTAAGTCTGTTTTTAAAAGTGCGTTTATATAGCACAGAAGATACCACTGCTACTGTCTGCAATTGTGTTTTAAGCTAACAAGTTTTAGAAGAGGGTTTTGAGTTTAACTTCCTGACCTATGGATTTGTGGGATGTGGGAACCCTGGTAATAAACTTGGATTCCTTAATCTCTACTACTTTGTGAAATTGTTAAACTCCCTTAAATCAGTTTTTACTAAAATCGTAATCCAAATTCCTCTTGTTCATTTTTAGTGCATCTTCCCTTGTTCAGTTTCCTGTCTTCTGTCAAATTAATATCATTTATATACAGCTCCCTAACAAATCACCACTTTAACATAATCAAATCATATAATTATGTGCTTTGAAAGAGCTGTGTAAAACTACTGTGGCGAGCATTAAATACTGCGTTCAGCAGTAAGGTACAGTCTGAGGTGTGATTTGTAGTGATTCTGACAAGTGGTGGCTATTCTGAAAGAATTAGATGGTTGTTTCTGAGTAGTAAGACAAAAAAATAATGGTTACCAATCTTTGAAGTTATGATTTGTGAAACAACTGAAAGCTTGACAAAGTTCTATCTGCTGTACTTTATGTGGTGGTAAACTGAGGGTACCTTTGTCATACAGTGGTAGGAGTTTCAAAGAATCTTGCTTTTGGGCACTTAATAACACGACATAATGAGCTACCTTACTGCCTATGTAATGCGCTCTCTAAAGTAGTGCAAACTCTAACATGTTTATTGATAGTTGCTTTGCTGATGTTAAAATTACCTTTCCTTGAGCAAGGCTGAAAGCCACTTGTATTCAGTGTGGCCAAGAACTAGAGAGTGGAGTTGCGTGCAACAGTGCTGTTGACTGGTATTATCTCTGGAAGCTTTCTCAGTGTCTTAAGCCCATCACTTGCAACCTTGTCTTCACTACAAATGCATACAACTGCAGTAGACCTAAAGAATAAAGGGAAAAGCTGAGCGCTGGAGAAGTTTAGTGCTTGGCATCCTTGCTGTTCGCTTACAGAAACCTGATAAGAAAGCAGTTGGTTTTTTTGAGTAGAGGAGTGAATATGGAAATCTATTTGTGCATGAGGGATCAAATTGCTTTTAAGAGGAATGCATAGAAATAGTTTTTATTTAAGTAACTTTGGAGTCCTGGAAGCTCTTTGCTCAATATAAGCTTTTTGAGATTAATACATGCCTATTTTAACTACGCTTTTTTCACTAATCCTAAGGTGAAGCTGAGTAAATTGTATAAATGCAACAAGTTTTTGGAGAGAGCAGCTTAAAAATCAGTAGTCCGTATGCTGCTGACTGAGCACACAACTCATAGTTTTTCATTCTTACACTCAGTGTCCAGAGTATAATTGTTTGCCCTGAGAAATTTCTGAAGTGGGAGTTTAATGTGGAATAACTGACTCAGTGGCATAACTGATTTGATCCAGTGTTCCTAACTGCTGGCTGGAAAGACTGAGGACTGCTTGGATTTTTCCTAATTGACAGCTTTCTTCCATGGGGGGAGGTAGATAATGACCTATGAACAGTTAATATCTGAGCAGACTGGCTGCACCTTCTTATTTTGAGAAGGGCGAGATGTCTACTTAGAATTTATTTTCCTTCTCTGTTCTCCCCATACTTCCTATCCAGCTGCAATGTAGTATAAAAGCATCAAAGCTAATTCAAAAGCTGTGTCAAGTTTTAAAATTTTTTTTTTGTAGTGCCATGAACTTGAGAATGAAAAACTATTCTTGTAGAACATACCCATCGACTTTGCTTTCTTATAAACCCTTAACTGATGTAGCTTGCATTGACATTCTTGTGCCTTTTCTGTGTCTTGTCTACTTCTTTGCTCTTTCCATTAGATCCTCCTACTACTACCACTCGACTGCCCACGGTTCCCTGGCATCCTTCGACTGATGGCATCACAGGTTTAGCAACACAACCTAGAATAATAGAATTCCCAACATCAAACTTGCCAGAAATGCAGGAAGACACTTGGGGTACTGTCATCGGTAGTGCGGTGGGTGGGGCTCTCTTCTTCATTCTTGTCAGTGTCTTGGTTGGAATTATCTGCTATAGGAGAAGACGGACGTTCCGTGGTGACTACTTTGCTCAGAACTACCTTCCACCGTCAGATATGCAAAAAGAGTCTCAAATAGATGTTCTGCAGTCAGACGATGTGGATTCTTATCCTGGCAGTATAAAAAAAGAAATAAATCATCCAATGAACATGTTAATATCAAAAGATTTAGAAGACCCTGAAAAGCCAGAGTGGAACAATATAGACAATATTAACAGGTACCAGGAACGTTACGAAAGACCAATGGATTACTATGAAGGTGGAACGTATGGAATGAAGTATCTGGGCGGTGAATGTTTCGATGACAATGAAGAAGACTTTGTTTCTCACATAGATGGCTCGGTAATATCTCGGAGGGAGTGGTATGTTTAGTAACCACCGAAAACTAAACATGTACCTGCAGTACACTTGGTTGGCTGATCACTTCGAGATTGTTTATACTTACACAGGAGGAGGAATAAACTTTTTGAAACTGAATTTTTTTGGAAGGTTTTTATATTGTGACTTGACACATTGGAAATACGGAATCTGGGGAAAAATGTATTTGAGCTGCTTTGGGGTTTTTGTTTTCCAATGCTGTACTACTGTTTAAGGTTTGAGTTTTAATGCAGAGTGCTTATATTGGTCAATGTTAGAGGTAAAAAAGGCTAAATTAAAGCTGCCATTCAAAACTGCTTAACAGAAAAAAGTGGCTTCCTTGGTTCTCTGATTTTAAAAAGGCAATGATAAAATATAATCTGTTGGGACTTTTACTTTGCAGATTAAGTAAATTGCTGCAATCTAGATACAATCCATGGTAAACCTAAAGCTTCTGTATAGCAACTACTTTACCAATTAAAATTAATTACAGCAGAATCAAAGCTTTATTTTTAGGGTTTTCTGCGCAGAAGTTAATACCTCTTAGCATTTTAATGAGCCTTTCTGGAATGATGTACTTAAGAGAAGTCATTGCACTGAAACTAACATAAGGACAAAATTGGGAGGAGTAGCTGTGTTAAGCAAGTTAAAGGCTTGTTGTCTTGGAGTAAGACCTGATTATTTTTGTAGTCATGGGTTTCCACAACTGTGTACATGCAGCAAGGTGTTTTGTTTAGCTTGTCATTGGCAGGATGTCAGAGCTGATTAATGAAGACAGGACTCGTTGCAAGTACCCTGGGTTCTGTTGGAGACCCATTTCCGAGGCTTTGTGGGAATCTGACCATTTACTTGGAAAGCCAGAGGATGGGATGCAGCTGACAAGAAAACGTGAATAGAAGCTGGAGTCTGATGTGAATTTCCTGCTTTGTCTGGGTGCCAATAAGCATTAGGCATGCTAAGAGGTGTCAAAGCATTTGCTAGGATTTATATGGTGAGACGTTAAAACAGCGGTTTTACGCTGCTTGCTTTGAAGAGGGTAACTAGAATTTCAGATGACTGGTAGGGAGCTGGATACTTAGTTTGCTGCTTCTTATAGTGAGAACATGCTCTGATGGTGCAACTACAGAATCTGTCAAACACGAATTGAGAAACTGTGCAGTCTCTGTACTGCAGGGGGTTTCTTTGCCCTGCTAATCATTGATACTGTTTTAACAACAGGTTCTTGTTCTTTACGGTGATGTGGTATGCATTGTGTGTAGGACATCTCATTTGACATTTGAAGTCGTTCTGCATTGGCTCTAGCAGAACTAGTTCACTGAACCTGCTCAGAACATAGGGAGTAATGTAAGAACTGTAGGTGACTTACAGAACTATGAGTTACAGAACTTTCCTCCTAAGAACAGTTGGTCCTTTGAAGTGCCATTTTTCAGTGTTTAGCCTGAGACAACAAAGCTGGTTATCAGGTTCTTAGTATTGAAACCTCAAAAGGGACACTTTCTGCTACCTGTAAAATGAAAAAGGCTGCATGATGACGCAGCCTGTCCTGAGCAGTCATGCTGGAAGTTCTTTTATGTCTTCATGATCTTGGGGTAGCCTATGGCATTTAGAGCTTCATAAAGCTATTTGTACTGAGCATTGTAGATGATACACTGTGATTGCGTATGACTGCATGACTTTAAAAAAGAATTAAAACCACTTTGAGATTTGAATGGAAAACAATCCCTAAACAGTTTAAGTTCATGTCTGGATTAATGAAGAACCGATAAATGACAAATTCTCAAGAACAAGAGCAAATGCATACTGTCTATCTGTAGTTTGAGAGCAAACACAAGGAAAGGAGTTATACTTCTGGCAGAAGGGTCTGATCCAAATTGCTTCTGAAATAAAGAGATCATACCTCTCTTCAAATACATACATACTTGATCTATCATCTTTAAAAGATGGTGTTATTTGGAAATAAACATTAACCATAACCTTGTTCTCCACATGGGATATCTTGCTTTTGTCTTTGGGGTTTTTTGTGTTGGCTTTTTTTTTATAAATATAAATCTATTTAATTCTTATGGGTTAAGAAGTTGAAATGTTTTGGAGTTGAAGTTAATAGTATTGCGATGTTTTGTACATTATGTCTGCTGTAAAAGAAATGATTGTAAGTACAAATGGTTGTTGTGTGAATAAACTTTTTGTTACGTTATGGAACATAGGTAGCATTCCACGATGTTTGAGAGGTGTTCTTGACGTTGGAGATGACAAAGCATCATAAAAGGAGAGGCTGTGTAGAAATCTCTAAGATGGGCTTGTTAGTGTTTTCTTTGAGATGCTATATTGGCTTTATAAGTTTTTTGTTTAGAAACTGCTTTAAAAAGTAATGAAACTAGAGGATGATGAGTATAAGGGGTAGTTGCTGTCAAAACAGCTTTGCTTAAAGCACAGCTGAATTGCTATCTAGGATTCATGTTCTTGTTAAAAAGTGGTTTTGGTTTCATGTTTAATTTTCAATCCATTTATCTCTGGTTAAAGCAGACTTCTTGGAGTGAATCAGTTTCTGTTTCTGACCAACTGGTAGTCATATAGCTGTCACCATGCATCTCAGGTGCCTTCTTGGGTTTTAGTAATTTTTCTAGTTAGGCTGATAGAATTTTGTGCCTTTTTTTGCCAAAGTAATTGAAGTAAGCAAATTACATGAGCTCTGTCCTAATTGCATTTTGGTTTGTGTTGCTCAGAGCTCAGTGTTGGGATTACTCTTGTTAAACATCTTTATCAGTGACCTGGATGAGGGGATCGGTTCCACTGTCAGTGAATTTGCAGAGGACATGAAGTGGAGTGGGAGTGTCAGTCTGCTGGAGAGTAGGGACGCAATGCAGAGGGATTTGGACAGGCTGGAGTGATGGGCTGAGGCCAATGGGATAAGGTTTATCAAAGCCAAGTGCCGGGTCATGCACTGTAGTCAAAACAACTCCCAGCAGCTACGGGCTGGGGGAAGAGTGGCTGGAGAGCTGCCCTGTGAAAAAGGGCCTGAGGAATGTTGGTTGACAGTTGGCTGAACAGGAGGCAGCAGGGTGCCCAAGAAGGCCAACAGCATCCAGGCCTGGATCAGGAAAGGGGTAACCGGCAGGAGTAGGGAGGTGATGGTTCCCCTGTACTGTGCACTTGTGAGACCACACCTTGTTTACTGGGTCTAGGTTTGGGCACAACACAATAAAAAACACATTGAGGTGCTGGAGCAGGGCCAGAGAGGGCAGCAAGGCTCGGGAGAGGACTGGCAAAAACAGGGTCTGTAAAGAGCAGCTGAAGGAACTGGGGTTATTTAGTCTAGAGAAGAGGAGGCTGAGAGGAGCCCTTCTTTCTCTCTTACAGCTGTCTTACAGTTCCCTCAAAGGAAGTGGTAGTGAGGCTGGTGCTGGTCTCATCTCCCAAATTGCTAATGATAGGATGAGGAGAAGTGTCCTCAAGTTGCATCAGGGGAGGTTTAGATTGGGTCTTAGGAAGAAGTTCTTTGCTGAGAGAGTGGTTGGTCACTGGAACAGGCTCCCTGCGGAGATGGTGGAGTCCCCATCCCTGGAGGCGTTTAAAAACCGAGTAGCTAGAGCACTTGAGGCCATGGTCTAGGCATTAGGGAGGTGTTGGGCTGAAGGCCCGGCCTTGATGATCCTGGAGATCCTTTCCGACCATGATGATTCCATGATTCTATGGTAACTGGATTTTTTTCTCTGGTTCTCAGAGGTAAATGGTGGCTGTTGTTCTCTCTGCCAAATGCTGATTAAGTGGCTGAGCTTTCATGGAAGGTATTACATGAGGTTTCAACATTTTTCCTGGTAAGCCCTGCTCTAGAAAAATGTGCTGTGAAGTCAGCATACTGGGAAACTGTCAGACTCTTTGGGTTAAATCACGATACCTAAAGTGTCTTAATGAGTTCTTGATTTAAAAGAGTGTAACAGTGTATGTACCTTCTGCAAAGCATTCAGCACTGTTCTACCTGATATCCTTGTTTCTCAGTTGGAGAGACATGGATTTGATGGATGGATGACTCAATAATGAATTGGCTAGATGGTTGCACTTGGAGATTTGCAGTCAACAAGCCTGTATCCAAGTGACTTCTGGAGAAGTGTTGGTTCTCAGGGGTGAATGTTGGGACCAGCATTGTTTACCATGTGTAGTCAGCAGTACAGGCAGCTGATAAGTGTGCCATCAGCCAGTGGCGATACTGAGCTGTGTACTGGAGGAAACTGATGCTGTCCAGAGGGATCAGGGCTATGCATATATGTGGGGCGGGGGGTGTCTGTGCAGACATGGTCATGTTTTACAAGGCCAAGTACGGAGTCCTGCACAGGCAAACCCAAGCACAAATACAGTACAGGTTGGATGATGGAAGAGGCTGATAGCATCCTTGCAGATGAGGACTTGGGGATCTTGGTGCATGAAAAACTGAGTAAGAGCCAGCATTGTGTGCTCTCAGCCCAGAAAGCCAATGCTATTCTGGAATGCATCAAAAAAGCTGTGACCAGCAGATTGAGGGAGGTTATTCTGACCCTGTTCTGATCCTCTGTTAAGACCCCACCTGCAGTACTGTATCTAGCTCTGGGGCCTCCAATATAAAAAGATGTGGGCCTGTATCAGCAGGTCCGGAGCAGGGGCCACAGAAATGATTGGTGGGGGAAGTGTCTTTTGGGTAATGATGTTAAACTAAAACCAGGAGATGCTGACTAATTACAAGGAAAATTCTTTGCTGTGAAGATGGTGAAGCCTTAGAACAGATTGCCCAGAGAAATAGTGGCTGCCGCCCTCCCTGGCAGTGTTCAAGGTTAGGTTGTGTGGGGCTCTGAGCAACCTGATCTTGTGGAGGTTGTCCCTGCCCATTGGCAGGAAATGGGAACTAGGTGATCTTTAGGGTCGTTTCAAACCTAAACCATTCTATGTTAATTACTGTTATGTCTATATAGTATTCTGCGGTTTCTTTTCAGAAACAAGAGGCCACAGGTGCAAACTAACTATGCCAGATCAAGTGCAGCATTTGGCCTTCCACTGACTTGTGACCATTTGTAAGGGGACAGTGAGAATTATGACTGCTTAGGTACATAGACTGGTATCTGAGAGAGAGCACTTCTGTCAGGGTAGCTGCTCTGTGAACAGAGCATTGCTCACTAAATGTGCTGTGGTGTTAGCAGACAGCCAATTCATAAAACTAACATTTAGAAAGTAAAAAACGTGTTTCATTCTTAGTTAAACCTGCATGAGTGAGCCTATGGGAGTACTGCTGTCGGGCCAGCACTGTGCAGTGGACAGGACAGCAATCTCTCTATCAAGTTTGCACTAATGTGTTTGCTTTTGATGTTTTGCTCAAAATGAGGGATGAGGAAACAAGATTGCTGTGTCCAGCTTTCCAGTGCCCAGAACACTATTATAATTGTCAGTGACTGATAAAACACACTGCACAGGTTGGGGGTTAATAAAATAGCTGAAGAGCATTCTAAAACTTTCTCTGGCAAGAGATAAGGGAGTGCTTGGTTATTGTTTGGAGAAATGTTGTGCATGATGAGTTCTGAAGGAAAGTACCTGATGTCAACTGTGTTAGAAATGGATTACAAATACACCTGTGTTCACTTGAAACTGACTTGCTGATACCTTTCTGATGCAGCAGTGTAGATCAGAGTATTACTTCTCTACACCATCTGATTTTTACAGGTTCAAGTTTTAGTGGTGCTGATGAGACTTACTGCTCTTGGGCAAGGTTTTGATAAAACTGCTGGTGCAAATTTGAGGCACTGATTAGATTGAGTAAAACAGTGTTTGCAGGTGTCACCTTTTTATGAGACAGAACTCACTAGAGGTTTGGCAAACAGGCCCTGTGGAGAGTGGCTGAGGGAACTGGGGTTATTTAGTCTAGAGAAGAGGGGGCTGTAAGGAGACCACCTTGCTCTCTACAGCTACCTCAAAGGAGGTTGTAGCGAGGCTGGTGCTGGTCTCTTCTCACAAATGACTGATGATAGGATGAGGGGAAATGGCCTCAAGTTTGGATCAGGGGAGGTTTGGATTGGATCTTAGGAAGAAGCTCTTTGTTGACAGAGTGGTTGGGCACTGGAACAGGCTGCCCAGGGAGGTGGTGGAGTCACCATCCCTGGAGGTGCTTAAAAACAGAGTAGCTAGAGCCATGTTCTAGGGATTAGTGAGTTCTTGGGCCTGAGTGCTGGACTTGATGATGCTGGAAGTCCTTTCCATCCATGATGATTATATGGTTAGTGAATTCCTAGCATCATAAGATGGATGATGTTTCAAGACTGACAGATATGCTAGTTCAGTATTGGAGTTACTAAACACTGCATTTGGCAGTACTGCGGTAAAAGTTTAGATAAAAAAATTTTAGCTATGAAATATTACAAAATGTTATATTTATAAATTTTGAAATGTATGCATTTAATTTCCTAAAATAGTTATAAATTTTATAACACTTATAAAAATATTAAAAACTTGATTTATTTTATAAAATAACCTGACGTTATTTTATAAAAAGCAAGAACAATCTTTCCCCCCACCTTGGTAAAATGTATTGCTCTTTCTTACAGCCTAAAGTGTGGAGATGGCAGATGGTCTTATGTGTTGTGATAAATGCAAGTGAAGTTGCAAGTTCATTGTTCCTAGTTAACTTCTGTATCTTCTCTTGATTTTAAGGTCACCTCTTTCCTACCTGCAGTTTCAGTGGCTATAAAGAAAGATTAGCAATCAAGCTGTAGCTTTCTAGTTTTTGAATTAACACCTTGTGAGTACAAAGCGGATGTTCTGTAACTTTTATCTTGCCTTGAAATTCAGAACAAAAACATTTCTTAATCATCAGCAAATCCCTTGAAATCATATTAATGATTCATGAGCCCTCTTACTTCAGCCAGGTTTTTTTTTAACTGGGTGACCAGAGCCAGTACTGCAGGAGAGCTTAGTGCAGGACAGAGGGTTTCTTTTTGGTCATGGAAGGAAGAAGCGCTTCTCAGAGCACTGCTGAACTAGCTTATCTGAGTATTGAAAGTGTATGAACTTCTCAAAGTGTAATCTGTGCTGTCACATTGCAGATGTGCCATTTAAGCAGACATCTTCTGTTGCTGTAGCAGGGGCTGTGATTGGAGCAGTCCTTGCTCTTTTTATCATTACCATCTTTGTGACAGTGTTGCTGACCCCGAGGAAAAAGAGGCCAGCATACCTCGACAAAGTGTGAGTATGTGTTGGATTGCTTAAAAAAAAAATCTTTATTTCTGCACATTGCTTTAAATTCAAAATAATTTCTTTACAGGAATTGGAATGTCTGAGTTTTCTTAGCAGCTGTTCAGCTGTCATAGTTTCAAGGCTGTGTTTTCAACATGGAGAAACTTCAACATGCTGGTCTTTTCTCCCAAATTACTAATGGTAGGATGAAGAGAAATGGCCTCAAATTACATCAGGGGTGCTTTAGATTGGATCTTAGGAAGCAGTTCTTTGCTGAGAGAGTGGTTGGGCACTGGACCAGGCTGCCCAGGGAGGTGGTAGAGTCCCCATCCCTGGAGGTGTTTAAAAACAGAGTAGCTAGAGCACTTGAGACCATGGTCTAGGGGTTATGGAGCTGTTGGGCGGAGTGCTGGACTTGATGGTCCTGGAGGTCCTTTGCATCCATGATGATTCTATGATTCTGTGGAGAAATTAATATCAGTTGCGTTTCTGAAAAAGTGTTACGGAAGCTAAGAATCGCTTCAGAGTGGATTTAGCTACCTCTCCAGATGACTTTGTTTTTAAAAGAGAACTGCTCATCACTTGAACTGGAGGGTGGGGGAAGAGGTCCATCGTAACTGATGCACAGAATCCTAGTTCATCGTAACTGAAGGCCTGACATGGGAGCTAACTGACTGTGCTTTGCCGAAATGAAGGTCCACAAGAAAGCAGCCATAGCCGTGGTGCTTAGAAATGACTGACTTGATGTGCTTTCAGTAGTGTCAGTTGTTTCTTCAAGCCTCTGGCACAGACATGCCGTTTATTTTTTAAAGCACTCAATATGGTCAGACAAAAACAAGCAAACAAAGTCTGAAAAGATTTTGCCAGCTCAAGCCTAATGTGTCTAGACTCTTTTTGGAATGTTTATAAAGAGTGATGATGGCTTTGAGTATCTGTAAACAAAAGTCGTAGAGCACATGCCACATACAGTTAACACTGAAATTGAATAAGAAATGACAATGTCTGTCATGTCTCTGTGCTTAACCAGAAGTAGAACACAGTACTTTTATGTTTAGCTTAAAATAAGTTGGTGTTTGAAGCTCTTCAGCCAGCAAGGTGAGTTCGTGTTGTCCCAGCACAGAGTCATTTCTAACATAATTAGAAATAGTGTGTGCTTGTTTGTTTCTATTGAATAGACCTCAGCCATAGAATTCATGTGAGCAGTCTCAGACATTGGAATTCTTTTATAGTCATTTGCTTCAACGAAAAAGTTTCAATACACAAGTCTTCTGTGTGAAGATTTATAGCAGGGCTTTTCAAAGCAAGACTGCAGTACTGAATCTTGCTCAAGCTGTATTTCATAGCCTAGAAACAGTGATGGATGGCTGTAGTCCCTAATTGTACTTAATGACAACATGTAGGGGGGTAGTTTGGGATACTTCACACTTGATGGGATCAATAGCAAATGGTAGGTAGTGCTTCTCCACAAGAAGTGTGTGGCTGAGTTGTTGCCAGTAGTGGGTGCTTGGAATTAATACTACACCCCATTTTGTATGTCAGTGCTGACTGAGAGCAGTGTTCCTGGATGCTGAGTGTTGGGTGATTTGGCAGCTAAAATCATATCCAGACATTCAATTGGACTGCCATGTTGTGTTTCATTCTTTTTACTACAGGATTGATCTTCCACCAACTCACAAACCATCCTCATGTGAGGAGAGAGCATTCTCTGGGCCACAGAAAGAAGCTATGCTTCAGGTAAGTGGTTATGTAGATCTTAAATTGAGGCAGGAAAGCTGTTAACTTACTTGAGTTTTTGGTTTCCTGATGTAATGTGTGCAATCTTTCAATTGGTTCACAACCAAGAGGTTGTCATTACGTACGTGATACCTAAGCTCATATTCTTAGTGTAAAGACATCTCCACTGGTCAGTAAACTGGTAGTTTCTTTTCTTTTTAACCTCTAGTAGTTAGTGTTTGACAAACTCTGCTCCTTTTGAAGTAGAAAAGGCTGTAGTTAAAATTCTGTGGTAGTGAATAGAATATACGTAGCTTTATGAAATCATCTTCATATGGGTGAACAAATGTACTTTGTACTCTTCACAAGTTGCTTCAGCATCATTTTCCTTCAGAGTAGTAACTGCTCTTCTTTTAATCAATGAAGGTTTGACTGGTAGGGGTTATATTTGGCTATGGCATGTCTAATTTGCTGAAGAATGGTTTTCATTCCCAGTAAAGATTACTAAATAACTTCTAAATACTTGCAGTTATGTGACTTCTAATTTTATCTTACTTCCTCAATTTCTCATCAGCAAAAGACTGTAGTGTCTTCATGTCTTCTAAAGTAATGCTGTCTGGCTAAGGAAGCACTGGGCAGTTAAGAGTTCCTCACTTGCACGTAGCAATTGCCTGAGAGTAGAGCAATGCAGCAGGATTGTAGAGGTAATGTGCTGGAAAGTTAATTCTGGCAAATGAGACAGGATAGGTGGGGACTAGAAGGACAGGACCACTCTAATACAGCATGGGTTTGTTCTGGGTTGGGCTGCTTGTGAAATGGAGGTGACTTCAGAAGGATTCCAGTGCACTAAGCAACACAGAAAGGGGACCTGTTGATGGAAGACATCTACAGTCGACAATCCTGATTACTGCTCTTGATATGTCATTGCATTCATCTGGACAGGTTGGAGTGATGGGTTCCAAAGGTATGAGATTTAACAAGGCCAAGTGCTGGGTCACTTCAGTCACAACAGTCTCCAGCAGGTACACACTGGTGGAAGAGTGGCTGGAGAGCTGCTTGGCGAAAAAAGACCTGAGGGTGTTGGTTGACAGTTGGCTGAACAGGAGGCAGCAGGGTGCCCAAGAAGGCCAACAGCATCCTGGCCTGGATCAGGAACGGAC
>JAOXOE010000001.1:61426537-61446786 GCA_028565055.1 Phoeniculus purpureus
GCTGTGGCAGGGGGATTGGACTGGATGATCTTTCAAGGTCCCTTCCAATCCCTAATGTTCTGTGATTCTGTGTGATTCTTGTCAGCGCATGGAAGAAGCCAAACCACTGTGTCTACAGCTCGCAAGTTCACAGAGATTTCTTCTGCTACCTGTATCAGACACAAGTGTGGAAGTCTCTCCCCTCTTTTAGCCTCCCTGCCTCACAGGCTGTGTGGCAACACCCAACCCTTTTAGAACCAAAGGAAACTTGCCTCCACATTCAGACACATTCCGGGCACCAGCTACTCCCTGTCCATCATTGCTCGGGCAAGGCTCACAGGTAAGCTGACCTTCTGTGTCTTGGTACGTTCCTGGTGAGCACGGAACACACTGATTGTGTTCTCCGCTATAGAAGGTGCCTGTGCTGCAGGTAACTGAGAAAAGAAAAGGGAAAATCTACATCAGGACATTTTTATCACATTATTTGCTTTTATAGCGAACACTGAGACAAGATGAATCTCTCTGTCCACAGTACGTTTTGTATAGACTCATCCACTGCGATCTAAGTCGATTTACATCAGGACAAGGTCCTTCTGCTGTGGTTTAAATGGCACTGTACTGCACTGAGGTGGTTATCAGGCAGTGTTTATCAACCTGTGTTCCAAAGGACTGGAACACCTCTCCTGTGAGGACAGGCTCAGGGATTTGGGGTTACTCAGCCTGGAGAAACAAAGGCTTCTGGAAGATTTTACTGGGACCTTCTAGTACCTGAAAGAGTCTGACAAGAAAGCCAGGTGGGGACTTTTTACTGGGGCTTTCAGTGACAGCAAGAAGGGTAATGGCTTTAGACTGGAAGAGGGCAGCTTTAGATCAATGTTCTTCACTATGAGGATGGTGAGACATTGGAACAGGTTGTCCAAGGGAGCTAGCGGTGCTCCATCCATGGAAGCATTCAAGGCTAGGCTGGGTGAGGCTTTGAACAACCTGCTTTAGTGGGAGGTGTCCCTGCCCACGGCAGGAGGGTTCGTAGTAGACGATCTTTAAGGCCATTTCTAACTCAAACCATCGTGCGATTCTATCACTTACCGCATTTTCCATCCTGCAGCACTTGCCCTGTACTGCAAGCTTCATGCCCTTCAGTAGCTTTAGCTGGCTTCTGAGCCACTTCATATTCTGTCCCAGAAAACTGAATGTAAAATTGCTGTTTATTAATAGATTTCCTCAATGTTTTGATTGCAGTTTGCAGCTTCTGCTCCATCCTTTTCCGAACACAGTCAATGTTACAGGTGTCTAGATGGGAAACGATAACAAAACTAGAAACAATTGAGATCCATGTTTAAAAAGAGGTGCTTCATGGAAAGCTTAGGCTGCGTTGGATTACGACACCTCTGCCTGCTGCACTGTCTTCTCCGTACAAAGGGTAGCAGCAGCCTCACTGTATTCAAAACCAGGCCTAGTGAAGGGACATGCCAGGACACTGAGGCTCATCAAGCTGCATTTCCTGGCCCGTAAGTACACACTGAATGCTGATACCTCACCTCTAGCACTAAGAAATCTGCTTAGAGTTAGTGCACTGGGAGAAGGTGCAGAAAGCTTCGCTCCCACTGTGTGACGCTTCCAGGTACCCATCAGTAATGTTTCTGAATCCTCTCTTGCCATGCTTTACGCAGTCGATTAGCAATTCATCCCAGTTCCCTGACCAAACCAACGAAAGCTGATTCCTGAAGTGACTACTGTTTGAATCACTTGGCTAAGTTAACCCCTCAGGGCTGAGAAACCTACTCTGGGAGACTCATGTGTTTATGGAAATCAGCCCATATTTTCTCTGGCTGGATTTTACAGGACGACATTCTACCTCATGCAGCACTCAAAGCAAATCTTTTCCTTCCTGAGGTTTGTTATGAAAACATGAATTTTCCACACGTGTGATAGTTCAATTCTCCAAATGAAGTTTCAGTAACTTCTGTTCTGGAGGACACTTCTACCTGCCCCTTACATTGTCCGTGCATCAACTGGCACTTCTGCTGTTTGAAGTAGTCAGTCTGTATTAAAGAACATGATGTAACTCAAGGCTTTGAAGTGGTTTTGCTGTGGGTTCAGTCTTTGGTCCTTTGCCTTTCATACCTGATTCCTCTCCCTGAGATGTCTCAAACCTTGAAAAGGCTGTTGAATGAGGTTTGTGCTAAAAGATCTGTCTGGCAGCTTGACAGAATCACATCAAATACGCTCTAACACTACACTGAGCAACTACGTTCTGATTTATCTTTCACAAACCTGAGATTTCTTCTGACTTCATCTCCACTTCAAACTCTGCAGTTATGTGGGAAACTTCTTTCGATGGTGACTTGCGGCCTCGGCGCTTTTTCTTGGAGGAGTCACACTTGAGATTCACAAAGGTCACCTGGCAGTTGTCTGTACAAGGGAATTGACCTCCTTTGCGTAAGAGAAGCAACACAGAAAAGAATCATAGAACCATAGAATGCTCATGGCTGGAAAGGACCTCCAGGACCAGCAAGTCCAGTCCTCAGCCCAGCATCTCCCTAACCCCTACACCATGGCCTCAAGTGCTCCAGCTACTCAGTCTGTAAACCCCTCCAGGAACGGTGACTCTACCACCTCCCTGGGCAGCCTGGTCCAGTGCTCAACCTCTCTCTCAGGAAAGAACTTCTTCCTCAGATCTAATCTGAACCCCCCTTGATGCAACTCAAGGCCATTTGCTCTCGTGCTATCATTACTAATTTGGAAGAAGAGACCAGCACCAGCCTCACTACAACCTCCTTTCAGGTAGGTTTCTGAGAAGAAATCAAGGAGCAAAGGGCCAAGCAGCAGGTGATTACTCACGACTGCAGTGCCAGGTGAATTGTTAGATGCTTCCCTCTCTGGGAAGTTTTGCATTTGCTTGTTGTGCTGGCGAATCAAGAGGCACAAACACGGTGCGGTGATGCTCAGCTGCACAGCAGTACCTCTGCCTGTAACTACCTATCTCTGTTCTGCATAAGGATTAGGAAGCTCTTTAAAGAAATGGGTTTATCACAGAACGTTAGGGACTGGAAGGGACCTCGAAAGATCATCCAGTCCAATCCCTCTGCCACAGCAGGATCTCCTAGATCAAGTTGCATAGGAACATGTTCAGGTGGGTTTTAAATGTCTCCAGAGATGAAGACTCCACAACCCCCCTGGGCAGCCCCTTCCAGTGCTCTGTGACCCTCACTGGGAAGAAGTCTCGGTGTCTAGAAACTACCAGCTAGTATTAGACCTTTTCCTTCAATGACCACCACCAGATACCAAAGGTTTTAAAATTACACCAGTACTGAGAATTAGAATCCAGCATTAGAATCCTCCTGCGAAGAGGAGATCAAGGGGAGACCTTCTTGCTCTCTACAACTACTTCACAGGAGGATGTAGAGAGGCAGAGGCTGGTCTGTTCTCCCCAGTGGCCAGTAGTAGGACGAGGGGAAATGCCCTGAAGCTGCACCAAGGGAGGTTCAGGTTGGATGTCAGGAGGAATTTCTTTGCTGAAGGGGTTGTCAGGCACTGGAACAGCTGCCCAGGGAGGGTGCTGAGTTCCCATCCTTGGAGGTGCTGAAGACAAGGGTAGCTGTTGTGTTGGGAGGTAGGGTTTAGTGGTGCTGATAGGGCTGGGAAAAGATTGGTTGAAGGTCTCTTCCAGCTGAAACTGTTCAATGATTCTATGATTCTAAAATGAAGTCAAAATATTTGAAGCCATGGAAATGCACAGCCCTAACACCCAAACTTTCTTTAATCATTCCCCACCACGATATCAAGGGGATAGAGAACAAGAAATGAAGGTCACGAAGATCAGTCAAACAAAATTAACTTCTAAAACAGTTTTTGTTCAAAACTAACCATAAACCCCCACCCCTACCCACACTGAACTTTAACAGGCTTTTCATGACTTTGATTCAGCTTAACGTGAACTTTACTAAATCCCATATTTTTTATAATTAGATCTAAATACGTGTTTTTTCAAGCATCTTGACTACTTCAATGCAGCGAAAGATTGAAGGTTGGGTCGTATCAGATTTTCCCACTTTGTTGTTGTTTTTCCTGCTGCAATGGGATGCGGCTAACCCACCTTACAACGAATAAGTAACCGCTTTTATTTTACAAACTGTGCTCAGTTCTGGGCCCCTCGTTATAGGAAAGACATTGAGATGCTGGAATGTGTCCAGAGCTGAGCTACCCAACTCGTGAGGGGTTTAGAGAACAAATTGTATGAGGAGAGGCTGAGGGAGCTGGGCAGCTTCTGTTTGGAGAAGAGGAGGCTGAGGGGGACCTCATCACCCTCTACAACTACCTGAAAGGAGGCTGTAGAGAGGTGAGTGTTGGCCTCTTCTCCTTAGTAACTGCTGACAAACCCCGGGGAAATGGTCTGAAGTTGAGGCAGGGGAGGTTTGGATTGGATATGAGGAAGGAACTCTTTACAGAAAGAGTGGCTGGGCACCAAAACGGCCTTCTCAGGGAGGTGGTGGAGTCACCATCTCCTGCAGGTGTCTAAGAAATGTGTAGCCGTGGTGCCTCACGCCTTGCTACAGTGGCAGGGATGGAGGGGGTTCACTTGTGTTTGTCAGTCAATCGGGTATTGAGGTTTTTGTTGCCGTGGATTCAGGTACTGAGGTTTTTGTTGTTGTGGGTCTGGTTGGACTCGGTGATCTAGGAGGTCCTTTCCAACCATCATGATTCTGCAATTCTACGAACTCTCACTTGGGAGAACTAAACCAAGCAGACATCATTTCATGTAACTTTGCATCGGTTAGAACTTCTTGTCTCAGGATATTTCTGACAGCACCAACACAAGGAAAAGGTTCAGCTCAATTCCTAACTCAGAGTTTTGCAATGGGTATCAGCTGGAACATAGGAATTTCCACATCAATATCAGCTGGAACATAGGAGGTTCCTTATAAACAGCAGAAGGAACTTCTTCCCAGTGAGGATGACAGAGCACTGGAAGGGGCTGCCCAGGGGTTGTGGAGTCTCCTTCTCTGGAGACATTTAAAACCCGCCTGGACATGTTCTTATGTGACTTGGTCTAGGGGATCTTGCTGTGGCAGGGGGATTGGACTAGATGATCTTTTGAGGTCCCTTCCAATCCCTAATGATTCTATGATTTTCCAAAGCAACCGGTGACACTTCAGCACTGTTAGATCCAGCCACGAGGCACTGTTCAGCTGGGCTCAGTTGAACTTCAGTTAAGCTGAACTTCAGTTCAGGCCTACATGTGAAAGCCTTCACTCCTTTTTCAGTCTGCATTGTGAAAACAACCTGTGCAACCAAGCAAACAGAACGTGGGAGTGCTGTTTCTGCATCAGGAGAACACACATACCTAACCCAGGCTGCTTCCCGGAATCCTTGGGTTTCTCCTTGCGGCGAGGCTGCAAATGGCACTTGGCATCTTTAATTTTGAAACGAGCTTTCTGCTTGATTGGAGGGGATAAGGAATCTGTGTAGGTAAAGGAGAAAGCTATCATTTGGGATGGAGACCACAGTCTGAAACTTCGTTTTTAAACCAGCCCAGAAGTATTTTTGTGACAGTACGAGGGGATTCAGAGGAGAGCAACTCCAATGAGCAGAGGGCTGGAGCACCTCCCCTCTGAGGACAGGCTGAGCAAGTGGGGGTTGTTCAGCCTAGAGAAGAGGAGGCTCCCAGGTGACCCTCTAGCTGCTTTCCCATCTCTGAAGAAAGAGGGCTGCAAGAAAGCTGGGGGAGGGCTTTTGACACAGGTGGTAGTGAGAGACCAAGGGGTTGCAGACTTGAAGAGGGGAGCTTGAGGTTGGACAAGAGGAACAAATTCTTTGCTGTGAGGGTGGTGAGATGCTGGAACAGGTTGCCCAAGGCAGTTGTGGCTGCCCCATTGCTGGCAGTGTTGAAGGCCAAGTTGACTGGGCCCCTCAGTAACCTGCTCTAGTGAAGGTGTCCCTGCCTGTGTACAGGGGTTGGAACTGGATGACCTTGAGGTCTCTTCCAACCCTGGCCATTCTAGGATTCTTCCTTACTTCTCTGGTATTTCACTGATGTGTGTCCTCAGCCCCCTTCAATACTTTAATATCAGAACCTAATACTGAAGAGACATTAGAGACCATTGTCATGGTCTGCAGATGGCATAATCTGCAGATGATATAATGTGCTCTTGCACATTAAGGGCTTTTATCTTTCCTTGTGTAAGATCAAGTGAGAAGGACAGAAAAAACCAATTCAGAAGATATACAAGTTGTAGTAGGAACAAATACAAATTTGCATCTTAATAACTCTGTGCTACAGAGCTCAGCATAACTGTTGGCATTATTTGCTCCATATATCTCCTTGCTGCTTGTCCCTCACCCACTCGTTTAAAATTCTTCATCATCTACTGAAGGGCTACTAAGAAATATGGTGTGAGGACTTAGATTTAACAAATTCCATAAGTTTATACATTGATAAGATATAGAAGACGTAATAAGATAAGAAGATGTATTGATAAGATATAGAAGATAAAGACCAAGAAATAGTGATAATAGAATCAGACACAGAGGTAGCAATCTGGTCACCTTCATCGAGAAAATACGTAGAACATCTGTGAGTTGATTATCTGGACATAACCCTGTGCACCTGCGCTGTCTGTATCAGTGTCTACATCAAAAAGGGAAAACTACCTAAAATTTAAACCAACAGAAATTCAAAGTCAAAAGCCAACCTACTTGAGGAGAGAACAGAAATACATGAAAGGAAGACAGTTTGACAAATATGGGTGAATTTAACAGTGTTATTCAGAGTGGGAAGATAAATTGATAAAAACCTAAGTTGTCAGTTTTCCCACTCATTTCTTAAGAAATTAAAGTTTTAAAATAAAAACTGTGAGTTCTTATGTGGAGAAGTTATTCACGTTCTTGTCCCTACCTGACCTTGAGCAAAAGCACGCTTTTTGCTAAACTTTATTAGACCTTTTTCCCCACTGAAAGCGAATGTAGCACACCACAAGGAACATAAGTGTATTCTCAAATCAACTGAGTTATCTCTAGTCTTAAAAAGTGAACCTTAGCAAGTAGATTTTACCTTTGCTTCAGCTTTTTCACCTGCAAAATAAGGATAATTACATGGATCTCTTTAAAAGGCACTAAGATGGGTAGCTGATACGTAAGAACTTTGTGTTCACCTCAAATCTTGGTAACATTATACAGTTACACAGTTTAGGTAGCTTATGTCAGGGTTGGAAGGGTCTTTCAAATACCTTTGAGCAAAAGGTCCAACCCTCCCGCTCAAGGAGGACACAAATCACTGAAAAGCAGAACTGCCTCAAAAGCCTCAACCAACTCCACAAAACCACATCCAGCCGGGGCTGAAATGTCTCCAAAGAAGGGGACTTCACAGCTTCCCTGGGCAACCCCTTCCAATAGTTAATAACCCTGCCTGGACAGAAGTTTCTCTTCAGATTGAGGTGAAAACTCTGTTTGTTCAAGCTGGCATCCTTTACCTCTTGTCCTGTCTGACTCCATTGAAAAGAGAGGACTCATTTCTGCTTGGTACCCTCATAGATTTATGGACAGGGATTAAATCTACTCAGACCCTTCTTTTGTGCAAGCTAAAAAGTCACAATGTTTTCACTGTCTCTTCACAAGCAGTTGTTCCAGACCCCCAATCATCCTCGTAGCTCTGCACTGAACTCTCTCCATTAATTCTCTAATTGAGCTGAGGAGGCTAGAACTGTACACAAGAGTCCAGGTGCAGCCTCACCAAAGGACAAGAGATGACTGTTACAGCAATCTCACACTTTGCCTGAAGAAGGCAGAGAAGGGAAAGTGATGCTATTTGCTAAAAAACCCTGATAAACTACAGCAGTTCTGAAGACATCTTTTGGAAGTCTCTCTACCTTATTGAAGTGCTACAAAGAGACCTATAAAACAGATCTTATCTGTTTTCATTCTGCTGCTTCTCATCAAAAGCTTACTTTATCAGGTTGGCAAACCACAGGACATTTTCTATCTTATCTCTCATGATAAAGATTACAGGCATGGTATGAGTGAATGGCAGCTGAGAAGCTGCCCAACTGCTACCCAGGGAGCATCACAGCTTTGTAAATGAGCTCTTTCTTTTAATCATGATTTTCTTTAGTGCAAAAAAAGTAATTCAGTCTATTTTACATTAGTTAAACATAGTGGAGTTAACTATCTTAACATAAAGGATATTTTCAATAAGAGGGATATCTTTAGAAAACACCCTAAAGTGATAATTTATTACTTCCAAGTTGCATTTTGCAAGTATCAGTCTAGGGGAACACTAGGTACTTTTACAGGGATGAGTAACTAGGGATTTTATAGGTTTACATCTCTTTTTTTAGTTTATAAATAAACAAAACAATTCCTACTGATATATTTAGAATAACTTCTAAATATAAATAACCTGCAATGTTGTTACTTATTTCCTTTGCTTTTTTTAAGTTGAAGAATTTTCTTACTTCTTCAGCTGACTTAGGGGATTAAGAACAAAATCAAAACAGAATCAAACACTTCTTCATGAAATGCAATGGGATAACTTAGCCTATCATGAAAAAGGGTGGCAGCTACCAAACGAAGAGCCGACCCTATGCTGAATTTCCCTACACAACAACAAGCAGGCTTTTGTAACGCCTGCCAAAGCTGTGTCTGGCAAACCCATGACAACACTGATAAGGACAAAAGCATCTATTTCAACCTCTTATGTCCAATACTGGGAAGCAGGAATGAAAGCCAAGAAGCAACACTCAGAAATCATAAAAAGGAAATCTGATTTCATACTTGTGGGAATCCTTGGAAATCTTCCCAATTTATTGGATGTTTCCATAAGGGGGTCGCTTCTCTTACACCACATCAATGGACAATTGGGCATTTTATCTGTCGCAGTGTGTGCAGGGCTTAGAAAAATGTGGAATAAAAGACAGAGGAAGTGATTTTTATATGGAAATGCTCACTGACGTGAGACGCATTTGCCAACTAATCAATATCTTCACAATGCCCCCACCTGGTGGCCAGGTGGGAGAGTTTGATCACCCAAGTAAGAGATGCAAAATGGGCAGTAGAGCTCGTACAGGAGTGTCCTCTGGCAGAAGATGATTTAGCAAGGAGATGAGTTTGTACTACTCGACCTACCTGCAGGTAACCCACTCCTCCACTGAAGCCCTCACCAGCCTGCCACAGGCACTGAAAGGAGATGGGTAATATTCTCCAACTGCCCACTGCAGACAGAAGGAGGCAGCTTTCCTAAGAAGCTAGACTGAGAAGTATCAGCAGAGGAAGTCCTACAATGAGGTGGCTACCCTATTCCATCATCTTTTGGAAGATGATCACCAAAAAAAGTCCCATGTGATCTGACAGCCAATAGACCTCTCCAGCAACAGCCAGCGCATCTCACCATCAGGGTAAATAAAGCATCACCTGGGGTGGGGAAACCAGATTTATTGAGGCCTGGCAAACTAGGACCCAGGCTTTCACTCCAAAGGGGTGAAAACAGTCTGGTGACACCCAAGTATTGGCTGAAGAGTCCTGGTCAAGGGATGATGAGTTGTTTCATTTCATTAGTTAAGTAATCAAGGGCGGTGTTATCTTTCCTAGTGAATCGGAGTTGTTACAGAAACGACACGGCAATTCCAAATTCTTTAGAAAGTAGATTTGTTTCTACTAATTTCGAGGGGATTAATTTAAAAGCCTCTGTAACAGGCAGGTAATTTTAAGGTCATGTGTCAGGCAGCTCTGAGAAAGATAAGGAAGGGTAACTCTTGTCACTTGTCACTGAAAAGACACAATTATGTTGGCATCACCACTTCCTAAATTGCCAGTACCGGAGACTTCTCTTCAAAGATGTTCAATTTGCCAGTTATTTTCATTTCCAATAATCTCTTTTTTTGATTAATTTCTGTTGATAGCTATCTGGAAAACCCAGAAACAAGACTTACACGTGTGAGCCAATGCAAATACAGAGCCCAGCTAAGCGGCAAACTTCCCAAAAGGAAAGGACCTCTTGCAGTATTGGGTTTGCATTTGCTCCTGGCTCACAGTCTTCTTCAAGACTTGCAAGGGTCTGTCTGAAACACATGGCAACTATATGAGTAAGATGTCTTCTAACACAGCAAAGAAAAAGAGGCTCTCGGCAGTGTCTGATCAGAGACTAGATGTTTATTATACTAAAATAAATAGCGTTACCTAGGTTGCAAAGCTTCCAGCAAAAAGATGTTTTACCAATCCTCACGCTGAACTGAAGACGCTGCCCTCCTGTCAGACTGAATAAATGAATGGAATTAAAGCTGGTTCATTGCAGGAAGCAAACACGAGAAGAAATGCCAGGGAGAGGTTAACATTACTCAGTCTGTAACTGTCTGCTGGGATTGGAAACTAAAACTGCCACAAGGGAAAAAGGACCTGGCAAGCAGAGAAGTACAGCTGTACACAGCACTACATCCTCTCTCAACTGCTTAAGCTAATCTCTGTATTGTTTTCAATATTCATGTAAGGATAATAAGAAAGGGAAACACTAGTAATAAAATATCACAGACAAATTAGCGTTTGCCTCGCACAACTTCAGCTGTGTTTTCAGAGACGTTCTGCCGTTGCTTTATGGTTAATCACACGTAGCGGTGGCAAAGCTCCGTCTCATCTTTTATCTGGAAGAATTCTAGAGCAACGTTCCAAAGGGGAAATAAAAAACTCCGTTTCAAATACTGACACGGATTTTTGCAGCATGTGCTTGACTACTAATAGGTTTTTGAGTACCAACATTTTTCAAAAGGTTTGGTTTGGGGCTTTTTTTGTTCTCAAAACACCCTTATCTGCCGTAGTATCAGGTTATATGAAGCTGATTACAGAACGACTGAGGCAGGAAAAGCCCTCTGAGCATATCCAGCCCAGCCCAGGACCTGACATCACCACAGTGGCCAGACCAGGGTGCTAAGGGCCACAGCCAGGCTGGCCTTCAGCATCTCCAGGGATGGGGACTCCACCACTGCCCTGGGCAGTCCAGTCCATGCTCTGATCAGCCTTTCTGTGAGGAAGGGCTTCCCAACATCCAGCCTAACCCTCCCTTGGCAGCTTCACGCCCTGCCCTCTCATCCTGGCTCTGGTTGACTTGGAGAAGAGCAATTACAACCTCCCTTCTGAGAGTTAGATACAGAAGGTCCCCCCTGAGTTTCCTCTTCTCCAGACTAAACACCCCCAGCTCCTTCAGCCTCGTCTCAACACACTCTCCCTTCAGCCCCTTCCACTGCCTTGTTGCCCGTCTGGACCCGCTCCAGCCCTCAAGTTCTTTCTTGAAAGGAGGGGCCCAGCACTGCCCCCAGCACTCAAGGGGAGGCCTCCCCAGCGCCCAGTACAAGGGGATAATGATGTCCCTAGTCCTGCTGGCCGAATTATTGCTGATACAAGCCAGGATGCCACGGCTGAGCACCCTGCTGGCTCCTTTTCAGCCGTTTGCCTACCAGTACTGGCAGATCCCTATCTGGCACTCATCCCCCAGTCTGTAGCTGCAGGGGGTTCTTGTTGCCAAAGTGCAAGACCCTGCCCTTGGCTTTGTTAAACTGCATCCCGTTGGCCTCTGCCCACTGACCCAGCCTGTCCAGATTCCGACGGAATCTCAGGTATGAAGGGTAACTAAAGTAGGCAGGAGGCACCAGAGGCTTCTGAGCTCTGAGGCAGCCCTGAGCAGAGCTACCTAGAACCCGGGTCTCACAAACCAGCAAACTCAGAGCATGAAATATGTTCATGTTTCAGAGGTACAGGAAAGCCAGAGCATCTGATGTTTAAGATGTTGTTTTCTGTGAATACAGGGTTTTCCACAAAACTTTGACTGAGAAACCCACACCGAAGGGCTGGAGCGTGGCCAGAGAAGGGCAATTAGGCTGGGGAGAGGGCTGGAAAACAGGCCCTGTGAAGAGCAGCTGAGGGAACAGGGGTTATCTAATGTAGAGACAAGGATGCTGAGAGAGGATCTTCTTGCTCTTTATAGCTACCTCAAAGGAGGTTGCAGCGAGGCTGTTGCTCTTCTCCCAAATTACTGATGATAGGATGAGTTGCATCAGGGGAGGTTTAGATTGGATCTTAGGAAGAAGCTCTTTGCTGAGAAAGTGGTTGAGCACTGGAACAGGCTGCTCAGGGAGGTGGCAGAGTCCCCATCCCTGGAGGTGTTTAAAAACCAAGTAGCTAAAGCACTTGAGGCCACGGTCTAGGAATTAGGGAGCTGTTGGGCTTAGGGCTGGACTTGATGATCCTGGAGGTCCTTTCCTGCCATGATGATTCTGTGATTCTATGATACAGGAACATTTTTTCCAGCAGACATGTCCGAATGATTAACAACTGCATTCTAGTAATAGTGTGTTTATGTCTCTACGGTGTCCCTGCAGCAGGAATGCTAGCTTTCAATGAACCAAGAATCATTTATTTATCAAATAGGGTCATATAAAAATGAGAAAACCCTACTCAGTTACCAGCAAAACCAAATTACAGTGCTACTCTACTATAACTGTACTCTAAATGGTTCATAGGATGTGTAGACTACTGGACCCATTTAGAACATGCTAAATCCTATACCCAGTACTCCAACAGTACTTCTAGGCTTTAATATGTAATGCAGACAGACAGGTAAAACAGGCTTCAAAGCCCAAAACACTGAGCTTTCCTAACTCATCAGCAACAGCAACTATTGAAGAAGCACAGTACCTGAGAAAAAGTCGGACTTAACATTTATACATCAGAGGTTGCCATTGTATGCTATTTTATGTTTATAGATGTTACACTGATTGTCTACGAGGAGCTATAAAACCCTGAAAGAAAGCAAAGATAGCCTTCCAAAACAACTTAGAACCAATGAAGCCAAGGCAGCACGATTAGGCTAACTCTCCCTCCGAAAGCAGGCATCCTTCTATTACAGCATCAAATCAGAGAAGGAGAAGAACCACCTTAATGCAAGATTATAGCTAACCAAGACATTGAAAACTAAGTTCAGAAAATAGTGTCAAAGATTCTCACAGCACACACAAACCACAGCAAATTTATCTTCAGAAGAAATAACACAATCAAACAGACTTACAGCAGATTTATAGAGTCCCTGCTATTCTTAGGCCACTTCTTGTATTACACGATGATTAATTGAATCACACGGTATTGTTTCACTTTTGACCTGCAAATCTTTCCTCTCCCAGCTATAAGATTGATCTTCCAATTTGCAGGTTTAAGCAGTCATCCAACCGTTCTGCATGCTGACTCATTTTCTTGGCAAGAAAAGATGTGAGGTTTGCAAATACTCTGACGTTAGGGTTTAGTCTCTTTAAGCAGCATTTCTTTCCCTACAGAAACAAGCACTGTGGGTTGATGCAGGAAGCCCCAGCAGTATTTAGGTCGCTTGAGTATGAAAAAGCTTCATAATTCTGTTACTTAAGGCTCCATTCTGAGGCTGACATTTGAGCACGTATTTACTGCAATAACTAATACTCTTGGCTAAGAACAGACAATGTCATAGGAACTGAAAAGATGCTTCTGGCACCCATGAATACAGCTGGAAACCAAAGGCCACACAGTTCAGGTTACAAAGAACACTCTACTTCATCTTCAAACACACTCAAAGCCTGTTTCTGTTACGAAATAAAACTTCTACATTGCCACAAATATTTTCTTCTTCCAACTTTAAATAGTGAAGGATCAGACTCTCAAGAACTTTATGGGGTTTTTCCTCCCATAAATTGTTAAACATACAGTGAAGAATACCAGTCTGCTTCCGCATTACTTGAAACCTTGGCTGCACAACCGCCTTCACCAGGGGTCAAGTTTTCCAAGCAGTTCTCAGAAGCACACAAGCAATCAGCAGTAACGTGACTGAAAGATCAAAACACACAGAATCACAGAACACTAGGGATTGGAGAGAACCTCAAAAGATCATCCCCCTGCCACAGCAGGATCAGCTAGACCCAGTTGCACAGGAACGTGCCCAGGTAGGCTTTAAATGTGTCCAGACAAGAAGATTCCACAACTCCTCTGGGCAGCCCCTTCCAGGGTTCTGTCACACTCACTGGGAAGAAGTTCCTTCTCAGACTGATGTGGAACCTCCTCTGTTCCAGCTGACACCTATTGCCCCTTGTCCCATCATTGGATGCCACTGAGCAGAGCCTGGCTCCATCCTCCTGACACCTGCCCTTTCCATATTTATCAGCATTAATGGGGCCACCCCTCAGTCTCCTTTTTCCCAAGCTCAACAGACCCAGCTCCCTCAGCCTTTCCTCATCAGGGAGATGTTCCACTCCCTTCATCATCTTAGGCTCTGCACTGGACTCTCTCTAGCAGTTCTGTTTCCTTCTAGAACTGAAGAGCCCAGAACTAGACATAATATTTCAGATGTGGTCTCAGCAGGGCAGAGTAGAAAGGGAGGAGAACCTCTCTCAATCTACTAATCACCCTCCTTCTGATCCACCCCAGGATGCCATTGATTTCAATTCAAGTTGGAATTTTTGTTTTCTTGGGTGTTTTTCTTTGGTTTTGTGGTTGGTTTTGTTTTTGTTGTTGAGTTCTTTTAATCCTTATCAGATTATTTCAGCACTATCAGGACTTTAGAAAAACATGCTGACACAGACGCATTCTGCTTCAGGACCCCTGAAGCCTCAGAGCAGGGTGTTCTATTGTTTGTGTACAAAACTCTTACTAAACACTCTCTGACTTGCTGTCACACTTCCACATGAGAACAGCTTCACTGACCTTGCATGAAGTTCTCTCATATTGGTCAGAGAAGGGTTTTCCTTACAATCCAGATCACAATTGTTTTGACTGTGCTTTTCCAAACACTGTACAAGTAATGTGACCCTCTGCGAACCATAAATTAGATGATTCCCATCCCTTGTCAAAGGAGCAGAGAATTGGGAAGAGATTGGGAATGTGATACTAGGGCAGATGAGAGAGCAGGGCAGCAAAGGGTTACTCCCTTTGATATTCAACACCATGCATTTCAAAGGAGAGGGAGGAGTCGTTTTAAAGGTTCCCCAAAGGAAAGTTATATCAGTGCAGATGACTGACAAAGCTGCTGCTCTGCAGATGAGCAACAAGACTGGAAGTTGAGGCTTCCAAAAGAAAGTCACTGTTAGTAGTCGTTCCAGCCACTTATCTCCCAGTCTGCCCCACAGCCTGCCAGTAGCTATTTCTCTGCATCACTACTGCCCTGCTGGGTTTTCATTTTACTGTCATAACACTTGATGATGTTTCTGCACTTTTATCTGATACTCGTATCTTGTGATTACTGTGATAGAAGAAATACTTGGTTAAGGCACCATTACTCTGATTTCTTAGCTATCAGGTGTAGCTGCTTGTCCTCACTTTCCAGTCCGCACCTCATTGCCCACTCCAGACCACTGTGTATTTATTACTCAGGCAGTATGCCTTCTCGCCTTCGATAGTAAACACAGTACCGTAACCAATGCCCCAAATCATTAAAAGACAGTCTTGAGTGTATTTGTTTGCAGGATAAAGCGTCACCAAATCCAGTCATTTCCTTTGCATGAATAAGACCCAGCAGATTTCATGTGGAGATCGTATGCTTTACATTAGACACTGGAAGGTGTATTGCCCTGCTATACAGTCTATATACCCTAGTACCCTAGTCTGGAGGAGTTTTCCAGTTAGGACACTAAGCACCAGTCATAGCATGCCGCAGTGTGTAATACTATAATGACACCACCAATCTGCCACCAAAATGAATTCCAGCACTTGACAGTAACCAAACTGTCTGACAGGTCCTTTCGGACAGACACCATGTTCCTGCTTGTTTTCTACTGAGAGACCAATTCGTTCTTGTGTTTTAGCTCATTAGGGCACCATCAAAGCTTACCGGTTTTCCTAAGCCTCTGGAACTGCCTACTTTGAAACTTAAGACATCAGCAATCACAATTTAAAAGACTTATTTATCCTGAGGCTGTTGCCTTTCCCCAGACATAAGGTCTTTCTTAGTGTCTATACTGCAGATATAAGTCACTTCTTTTTTCTCAGCAGATTATAATGAAGTCTAACTAATCTGATGGCCATACTGAGATCTTATAAATCTTATGAGGAGAGATTCAAAGAGTTGGGGCTGTTTAGTTTGAGGCAGAGAAGGCTTAAGGGAGACTCATCGCTACATGCAACTACCTAAAAGGACATTGTAGAGATGTTGGTGTTGGTCTCCTCTCACAGGTCATTAGCGACAGAACCAGAGGGAATGGCTTCAAACTTCAACAGGGTAGGTTTAAACTAGACAATAGGAAGAAATGCTTCATGGAGAGAGTGCTCAGGCACTGGAATGGGCTGCCCAGGGTGGTGGTTGAGTCCCCATTCCTGGATGTGTTTTAAAGTCACTTAGATGAAGCATTAGGGGATCTGGTTTAGGAGCTGAACTTGTAGAGTTGATGCTTCAACTCGATGATCCCAAGGGTCTTTTCCAACCTGAATGATTCTGTGATTCTGATGTATTTCAGCCTGTGTTCCCTGCCGCCTTGTTGTGTTACAAGAAAGGACACAACAAGCAAGGACATGAAAAGCAAGCTTTCAGGGAAAGCAGATGAAGAGCAACGATTTGCAGCTCAGTGTTAACACTTATTGCTGAGTTTTAAAGTTACTTAAGCTGCTGAGTTTTGGCTAAACTGTCCCTGCTAGAGAAAGCACCAAATGATGCCGGGGATCCTGAGTATGAGACCACAGGACAAGGACTAGGCTTGTCAATCAGAAAGTGTCTTAAATAGGTCTGTAAGTTCTCCAGTGAGACTTTCCGTACCAAGACCAGGCATCTTTGACGGGGGGGAAGCTTGGGTTTGTATGCTGCATTTTAACAGCTTGGAAGCCCTAAACCAGTCCCTTTAGACAAAGTGCCCATTGAACAAGTTTTTCATCAAGACAATCACCAAAAGCAAAAGACAACAGAACGAAGAGTACAAACAGGAGATATTTCTTTTCTACTCTGATAAGAACAGGAGACCTCAAGCACAACAACAGAAAATAAATCTTCAGGACAAAATTCAACAATAATTGCTATTATTAAGCCCACTGTAGCTTAAATAAAAGGATTTGGTTTTCACTTGTATTTTAATCTATTTTCATTTTGAGTGTCTTAAAAGTTAATAGCCTGTACAGCGTTCACAGAAGAACTCGTACAGGTTTGTCAGGATTTTTTTCAGTATCTTTCCAATGCCATTGTGCATCTGATATACTTGTCAGGAAAAACAATAATCATTAAGTGGCACTCAACACCACAGCCAAGGAGTCTAGGCTCTTGAACGCTTGGTGACAGAAGAATACTTGGAAATCAGAGAAGTGGTGGAATTACTTAAACATCAAGTATTGACTTCAATCACGGGGGAAAAAGGCCAAGACTAAACCACATCAGAAGCAAGAAAGCAATCAGAAGTGCAGCAAGCAGCTAGGAAGCATCCCTAATGCAAGCTGCAAACTAGTCTAGCATTTGACTCTCTGCTAGCAGTGTGTGAAATTGCTAATCCCCAGTACCGTTTCTCTCTAGTTCTCCAGCACGAGAAGACGATGCACAGACATCTGCATTTGTAGGCCTCCTCCACTGATAACCATATCGTCACCACATGGGACAGAGATGATTTTGTACAGTTGGTCTTCCCACTTTGTTAATTTATTGTAAAACAAAATTACTTAGATAAACAACAATTCTGAATCTTGTTCCTTTGCTTTGTCTGAACACCAGATCTGTAAAAGCTGGTTCTAGGTACTCTGCAGAAATTCAGAACACTCATGCTAAACTTCTGACAACAGCTGGAACAGGGTGTGCCCCTGGGTTGAGGCAATCTCATGCATGAATACAGACTGGGAGGAAAAAGGACTGAGGACAGCCCTGTGGAGAAGGACTTGGGGGTGCTGGTGGAGCAGGAGTTGAATAGGAGCCGTCAGTGTGCGCTAGCAGCCCAGAAAGCCAATCGTGTCCTGTGCTGCATCAAAAGAAGCAGGGACAGTCGGTCAAGGGAGGTGACTGGAAAGGACCTTAAAGACCATTTAGTTCCAGCCCCACTGCAGAGGGCAGGGACACCTTCACTTGAGCAAGTTACTCAGGACCCCAGCCAACCTTGCCTTCAATACTTCCAGGGATGGAGCAACCACAACCGCCTTGGTCAGCCTGTTCCAGTATCACACCACCCTTACAGCAAAGAATTTCTTTCTGATGCCTAACCTTAATTACTGTCACAGTCGTACAGCCTTCCACTAAATTAGCCAGCACTAAATTAAGCATTTATCTATTAAGGCTCGTCATTTGTCCCGTGTTTTCTTTCTATTTAGTTTCTAAAGAGTCAACAGCTACTCATCTTGAAATTAGTTATAAGCTACATATTTGAATGTATTTGCCTTGCTAACAACTGAATCGTCATGAGCTGCCTCCAGTTAAAGCATCGACTTCCAGGGAAAATTACATCAACAGTAGTAAGAGAAAAAAAATCACCTTCCCTAAGAACCTACAGGCTGTGTGGTTGCATTGGGGTTTTCTGCAAAATAAACGTATACTTTAAAATAAGAACATTTAGCGTTTTTTACTTTCTAACCCCTTAGGGTTGCACTTCACATCTCATTATCTCATTGTTCTTCACAGGGTTTTATAGTCGTTGGTAAAACTTCTCCCTGAGAGCCAAGTGTTTTCATAGTCTTTCCTTTTTTTCCCCCCCTGCGTCTCTGAGTATTCCAAGTACAAAAGGATTTAACTCTCCCCTAAGATTTCTTTAAGTGCACCTGTTCAAAAAGGAGTTCTCAGACTGGCTTGGAGAGTTAACTGCAAAGTTAGGCAAAGTCAGTGAGATTCCTTTTACCAAGACAGATATTAAAACAGAAGAACTCTCAATTTTCCCCTTTTTAAAAAGAAAAAAGCCTCAGAAAAAAAAGCAGCTATTTCTCTTTTAGCTGGGCATGCTGCCTCCATTTAGACACTTAAGCAGCATCTTCAACAAAGAGTTATCACTGCTTGCAGAGTTTATATGCTTCCTGAGCTTCTGAAGTCCAGTATAACCAAAATATAGCAAGAAATAAGAGCAAATTCTACAAATTAAAAGGTCAATATTTGACTTATTTTCTAATCTCCAGCCTAGAGAATGTAAAAAAGGTGAATTAGAGAAAGTTAGACCAAACCTGCCTTCGTCTAAAAGCATTAAGAATTATAAGTCCTCAATTTTCTCAGCAGGGGAAATGAAAAATCAGATAGAATCATAGAATGCTCTAGGCTGGATGGGACATCTAGAGTCACTTAGTCCAACCACCCTACACAGGAACAACTCTACCTATACCAGAGGAGGGTGTCTCCAAGAGGAGGGTGTCTAGCAGATCAAGGGAGGTTCTTCTACCCCTTTATTCTGCCTTAGTGAGACCGCACCTCAAATCCTGTGTCCACTTCTGGTCTCCCCAGTTCAAGAGGGAGAGAGAATTAATGGAGAGAATTCAACGCAGAGCTACAAGGATGATTAGGGGTCTAAAACAACTGCCTTATGAAGAGAGAGTGGGAACATTGGGACTTGTTAGTTTAGTTAGTTTTTATAACTGGCATAACTTGATAATCGTTCAACCTACAGTAAGTTTGAGCGTTTGGTCCCAAAACAACTACACAAACTGTTCAACACACAACACCACACTCCATTTTCCGAAACAGCTACAAAATAACACAAATTGCAAAATGAAACTGAAATTTAGGGATCCACTTTGTAGTCGTTGCATTCTGTCTGCTCATTTATATCAAAGTCACCACTGGTGAGAGCATAATTTCATTTTATCTTTTGTCATGGGGTCACCCACATTCTTAAGCCAATTCTTAAGGATGCATCCCAAGAGTGAACAGGGGAAATTTTGGACTGACAGCTTCCCATTCTTCTCCAGTGGCTGATCATACTCAGCTTTGACCACCCAGCCAAATAAGCAGGGTTCACATGTTACTGCAGGTCTTGGCAACCATGGCATCTATATGTGAGGCTGACTGACCAAGAAGCAATGCTCATAAATCACAGCAGAATGAACACTGACCAGGCTGGTTGGTACTTGCCACTCCCCAGTTTATCAGTGGATTTCTTGATGTGTTGCAGCATCGTACCACTCACTTGGGCCACCGGAGGTTTAAGTCTGGGCCTCCCATGAAATCACTGGTGTGAGCTTGGTCTCAGGCATCCTGTCACTCTGTTGCTGATGTTGACAAGGTGAACTGGGTAAGTGTTGTTGGAAGTTCCGTTGGATGTTAGAAGTTCTTTACTGAGAGGGTGGTTAGGTACTGGAATAGATCGCCCAGGGAGGTGGTGGTGTCACCATCCCTGGAG
>JAOXOE010000001.1:61458694-61487792 GCA_028565055.1 Phoeniculus purpureus
ATGTTTAATGGCCCTTACTAACTAGATATACATTTAAACAAAAGTGAAGCCTGTTACTGAGCCAATTTCAGATCCCAGCTCAGTTGTCTCAGTCCAGAAAAGTAATCACGAGCTTACAAAATATTTAATACCAAAACACCCCCCTAAATTCACTAAAGAGGAGTTAACAGCTTATAGATTTTCTACTGGATAATAGTAAATTGCCAGAGAAATAGTGGAGCTTGGCAGGAGCTTACTCCTCTCTGGAACAGAAGAGTAGCAGCCTAATAGACAAACGCGAGTAATTACTACTTCCCCCACCGTCCAAAATCCTCCTGGTTTTCTGCAGTACAGAAAGAGCTGTCCCTCAGCTCCATGAAGGGGAGAGCGGTTCACACAACAGTCTTCACACCAAACGTCTTTGGTTTTCCCATGGAGTTGTTAACATTTATAAAGATGTTATTCCTTGAAAACTCCCTGCACCAAATCTCTGCCTCCAGTTTCTAATTATAGAAACTTAGAATCTGAGCAAAATGAGGTAGGAAGGAACTGCTGGGGCTGTCATTGCTTCCTCAGTGAGTTTCCTAAACTATTATTGCATGTCTTTTTTAAGAGCGAAGGTGATAACCACTGTCACTTTTTATTGTTACTGCATAATCAAGGGTTTTCTTTTCAGTCTTTTCAAGCATTTTTGGCTCTGGAAAAAGAAAGTGAAAAGGAGCAGCAAATCCTCTAGTTCCCATATCTGCTGCCTGTAGGCATTCAGCATATGTTTTCTTCTATTTAAAAAACCATAGAGCAACCAGATTGCAGTTGATGAGCAAAGCAGCAAGAATAGCAAGTGAACTGACTTCAGCTGACCCTTGTGCATGAAAGCGAGCATTTGAGAGTCTCAAATGTTTAGAGGCTGCCTTAGAGCTTCCCCCTCCAAATTCAGGAACAAGGGCACCAAAAGCGACGTCAGGGAGGTAACATCTCTTGCAGAGTTCCCATGGTAAGACACAACTGTCAAGGATTCATGTTATTTGCCTGTCAGTACCACGTATGTGCAGGGCACCCTGAGATGTCCACGTAAACCTGCCCCACTAAACCAGAGCACAGCTGTTTAGAGACACTGGCCTCAGCTTGGCTGACGTGTCCACACCTCAGCTTAATCAGCAGCTCATTCAAGACTGAGTTGGACTGACCTGCTACTTCAGAGCAATTTAGCCCCGTATGAATGTATGTCTCAAACACTGGAGACTAAAAATAAGAGTACTTTTCCTATGCCAGGGTTGTTCATTTGAAGTTGATGAGGAATTCACAGCCCTTTTTCGTGGGCAGAATGTTTTTTTCAGAAAGATCTGCAAGAAGTGCTTCTGCATCAGGGATGGCCCTAAAGCTGTCTAAAGCAATGCAATCACAAAATTAGAAGTGCAAAGTCTTCTGATCATACAGAAATTTCCACGCATGCTATTTATATGCTGCTGCTGCTGCTAAGAGTAACTACTACACCTAAACAAGAGTCAGAAAGGTAAGTGTAGTGATCATTTGAGGTTTTTTTACAAAAACCTGGGCTTCACAGCACACCTTAGACCAGTGCAGTTCCAGTGTTTTCAGTCTCAAGGTCCTGCATTCAAAATAAACTGGTGCCCTAATTAAATTTTCACTTTATTTACTCTGGATTCAACAACAAAATAATAATTAAAGCAGCTGGGGGTTGTTTTTTTTTTTCACTTCAGGCTTAAAAAGGAGCTCTAAGGTAGGACCACTTTGGTTTTTGTTCCATACCCTACAAGTCCAGCGGCAAATCCCTTGGGTATAGATGTGGGTTTTGAAACGCACGTTCTGCGAGATTTTTCTGACATTATCCACATCCATTCCAGGTGTCCTTGGAGCACCGTTTTTTCTGACAGAAGAGTCAGCAAACCAATTTATACGACTCAAACGACAGATCCCGTATTCTCAGAGCTACTGGGACCCGAGCAGCAGTCACAACGCGTGGGGATACACCGTGGCTGAACAGGTACTTTCTGCCATCATCTTGCAGCATCTATTGAAAAAAAAAAAGACAGCACGGGCCTGGGATTAGCACTTGGCAGGACCCTGTGGGGCAGGGGAAGAAGTACGAGTGATTTATCACCGCAGGCGAGGTTGCTCGGTTGTCACACGCTGTTTATTCAGTATCAAAGCTCAGAATGTTCTTTTGTGTTTCGGTCTGCTTCAGGTTAGCGAGTCATGGACAGCTTTGAGAGACACAGCGCAGTACTACATGGACTTGGGTTCTTTTGCCTTTGACCCTTCGACGGCCAGGTACGATGGGGTTTCTCAGCAGGGCATTTCATTGACTCAGAAAGCATGTGGGTACCTAAGCAAGACTGGCCAATATGAGAGCGCCAGAAGCTGGGTCCTACGGGCAGAGTGTGACACATTTACAAGCCCGATTATTAAAGACGTCTTGAAACATTGCAGAAGATTTGTTTTTACTGCCTGAGTTTTATAGTTATTTAAATCTGGTCATTTTGTTGTGGTGAATTCTTTTTTAAGTATGCTTTGGCAGAATTCATTACAAGCTTAAAGAATATCTATGGGTTTTTAAGCCCACAGAAGCTGAACTGCAGCAATAGATCCTACATAGTTGATTTAAAAAGCAGACAGATAGCAATTCCCCAACTAGTTCAGTAACAAAATTGGATTCAGTGAAGAATAAAACCTCAGTAGAAGCAGAGAATGAGACATAACAGTTGGTAGAACCAGTATTTATAGATCAGCACTCACGTACACGAAAGGAAGCGCCTCCAGTTGTCACACAGGAGTTTACGACTGTGCTAAAATTTACACATTTGTGGGACATGATTTTGTTCAGGTTTTGGGAACAACATTTGTGGGACATGATTTTGTTCAGGTTTCGGGAACAATGGCTAAATCCTTCCGTTTGACAAGCAGAACGTGGCGCGCACACACTCTCCCCATGGAGCGCTTCACGCGGATACACTGCAGTCCTTTGGAAAAGACAGACGTGGGTAGAACTACATCCGTACAACTTCAGGATTCAGTGCTTGAAATAGCTGCTAACACATGGCCATTTGGCCGGTGTGACCACAACCACCAGCAGGAAACGGGTAGAGCTGTGACTTTTTGAATTTTGAGTTTTTGAGTAGGTCTATTGATTTAAAAGCAGCTTTCTTTGGAAAGTCAGCACTAAGTGCCATTTTGAAGTATGGCTTTCGAGAAACACTTTTAAAAATAACTGGCTAGACCTGATGACCTGGAAGGTCTTTTCCAGCTGAAAGGACTGTAGGAGAATTTGCTTTGGAAGTCTCAGACTGAGCTTTCTGGGACTGTTCCACCTGAAAGGTGATGCCAGTCTCACTCACCCTGAGGCTAAGCAAAGGAGAAGAGAAGAGCTAAAAGTCATGATTTTCCTGCCCTCCTGCCAAGCTTTAAGCTAGTGCCTTTGGGCAACTCGAAGGAAGCATCAAGATATTAGCTCACTAATAGGGCACTAGGACAGGATCATAGCAGTGACTTCTGCCCTGTGACAAATCTGAAGTGACCTGGAGATGCTTTATGGAATTTTCTGGAAAAAAATACCGCCTGTCTTTTAGATCAGATAAGTTATTCAGAGAGAAAACTCCTACCTCCCTTGAGTTATTAGTTGTCCAGCGCACGTGTGTGAAGGCTGCCATCCTGGGAGCCTCCAGGCATACTGCATGGTGACTTGTGACTCCAGAATGAGAATCCTGGTCTTGTCAGGCGATGGGGTTAACACCAGGTCACCAGAAAACTTCAATAGGCGCTGCTGCTGAGGTATGTTCATGAACGCAGGACAAGGCTGGTTAACTCCCAGGCTGTAATAACCTGCTCCATGCTAATGGCACAGAAAATAACATCCAGAGGCTTTACAGCTGCGTGCGGTAGAAAAGGCATCACACTGAGAGGTACAAACACCATTACGGGTAAAGCAAAACCTCACTGTTCATGATCTGTGCTATGTCTGAGACGGCCAAGAAAAGCTGTGCAGCGAGAGAAGGATGCGCTTCAAAAGATTCAGGGGATGCACTTCCAGAAGAAAACATTGGTGACAGCCTACAGGTCTGAAGGTTTGAGCTGCTGATGGGAACTTCAACTTTGAAAATTCTAAAAGCATTTTATTGCATCTTTTCTAGTGACAACATGAGATCTTACATGGACATGCTGCAGCAGTCGGGGACACACCTCCAGCAACAGACAAGGATGAGCTATTAAATCCTACACAACTCCTATCTGCCCATGTTAGGACATGGCATGTGATGTATTTGCCATCAGGTCTTTGCTAAGACAACATTGTGTCCCACTGTCTAGAACTACATGTCGCATTCTAATTCTCTCACTACCATGCATTTTGTTCATCTGTAGACGTGAAAAGTAGATCATGGTAAATTGAATAAGAACTTGAAGAGAAGGCAACTATTAACGTTTAGGAAATGAGCGTTACAAATCCTGAGTTTTCATGTAAAACATTCTTTTTCACTAAATCCTTGTTCTAAAATGCACATTTTTGCTTCTGTGACTGAAAAGCAAGTTTTTATTTCGTGGAGTTTTACTTTAGCTCCATTTCTGAGAAGCAGTTAAGAAATGGAAATCAGTCACTTTGGGTGGGAAGAGAAGTCAAGCCTGTCTGCTCCATGTAAAGACTCCTGTGCTTCAACTACAGAGCCATTGGTTCAAGTGCCGGGGTCAAATCTGCAGGCACTATTTTATACATCCATATCCTTTAAACTTCTGACCATCATCTCCAGTACCAAAACCAGCTGAAGCCACAGCTATGACCGAGTTGCTTTTATCCTACTTTGTTGAAGTGAGCGTTGGTGGAAGCACGTGTTCACAGCTCCTTTTCTAATAAAAGTGGTAAAACCAAACGTTCTTCGTGCCAGGGTTTTCGGTCTGGAAGGCAGAACATTTGTGCTCACCCTTTGTGCCCCTAAAGCAGGTCCTCTGTAGCGTGTGTTTGGTGTTCTGTGAGAACACGGACTCTGGGTGCTGGCTGGAATGAATTAGGAGACAATGCTGGGTGTTCCACAGAGAGATGCACAGTCTGGCATTTTGGCAATCTCTGCTGTGCTCCTAGGCATGAAACTATTCTGGGACCACTATTCATTTCCCTTCACTGGGCAATGGGCCTGAAATTACCAGTACTCATTAGCTGAAGCTGAAAATTCATTAAACACTTGAAGAAGACAAATGAAGTGCAAGTTCAGTATCTGCCATGTAGAACTTCACTTCTTCAGTCACACTACTTAATTATGAACAAGTTAATTCAAAGATAAAAGCTGACACGTGATGAACAGACTGAAATCTCCCTAGTTATATAGAGTCATGGCCCGTTCCTTCTCTTCCACTTCCCTGTGCTGCTCCACCTTGGATAAGGGAGTGCTCCAGACCCTGAACTTTCCACCGCTTTCCTCGTAGTGGTGCAGGCACGACAGAGTTACCAACACTCTTGGATTTACAGCAAAAACGGGGACTCTGAGGATCAGCATTGCCTCTTCTCTTAAATGGATAAAAATCAAAGCGCCTGCCACCCCCAGCTGTGCTCCTTGCTGCTCACAGAGACACCGCTGCTCATCAGGAAGCCATCCCCAAACCTCTCGTACATCAGTTCCTGAAGTGTTGCTGTTTTTAGCCCTGCCTCTCCATTTGATGTTGTTGCTGCCAAGGCAGGAATTTGAGACCTGCTTGAGCATTAGCTGCATCTGTCATGCCTGCTGGTAAGTTAAACAAAAATAGGAGTTAGCCCAGGAGCTGCTTTGCAAACAGGGATCCCTGGGGTGTGCGTGGCAAAGTCCACTACTGAGCTGGAAGGTAAAATGAAGTAAGTGCATCTTACCTCATCTACTATCAGCTAGTGAGGTAACTGCCTGGCCTTTATGAGCCCCTTTATGGTTGTCAGCACCTTAACATTAGCATAACCACTGCCTTGAGTCACTTGCCACAAGGACAGCCTTGCGTAAGGCTGCCTCGGTGGCTGAAACGTCAGACAAAGCCAGGGGATGCAGTCTGACAATTCTGTTGTACTTCGACACGACTAATTCCTTTAAAGAAGCTGCTCTGAAAGCCAGAGCCTCACACTGCAAAGCTGTAGCTCCAAGCTAATGTCACTAATGCAGGTAATTAGTCTTGCTGAATTAAATGGGAGGAATTGTGCACGCATGAGTAGCAGGGGAGGATGAGGCGCTTATTTCACGTTATCAAAATCCATGCCACTCATGGCAATGAGCAAATGGTTTTCACAGGCATTTGGTTGTTAAACCCCTTCCTCTGCGCTCATTAACAACCAGGAGAAATATTTACCCTGTGAATTTGCTCCCCTTTTTTATCTCCACGTAGTGTTTCAGCACTTCAGCACGAGTGACTGTGGACCCTTCCTGACTGCTTTCTCCTACATCATCTTCATGGTGTCACCTACAGGGTGTTTCCCCTTTTGCACAAAACAGATGCACTCCCAGTACCTTACCAGTGACAAACGCAGAGAGCAGGGCTAAGCTAGGGAGAATTTCAAATGCAGCTGTGCTGGTCATGGGGGTGTAAACATAGACCTCAGGGTACAGGGTCTTTGCTTCTAGCACAATGGAGAGCAGTTCCTCTAGACTAGTTCCTGAATACTGCAACTGTTTCGAGGGGGAAAAGCCCCAAACCACACAAACTCAGCTCCCTGAGGCCAGAGACAGCAGAGGTCCTGGAGGAGGGGTGGGAAATAGGTGAGGAGGAAGAGGGCTCATAGAAAGCTGAAGTCAGTTTGTCTCCATATAGGCATTAACCTGATAGATACAGAACATCTGCTAGGCAGTCCTGGGTTTGCAGCTTTCTGAGGAACGTGTGACAACTGCCTAAGATCAGCAGAACTGCAGCAATAAGGACACCTAAGTATCCCATGGTTGATTATGAGCTCCAGAAGCAGCTCTTCCTTAGGTCTCTCTCCCATGAGGGTTCTTCACCTCTGAGTCAGATCTGAATCTTGTTGTGGCACCTTCCTCTGTTGGAGCTCCTGCCTATTCCCTCAGCTTCTCAGATTGCTGATTTTGCAAAACCTAGACAAACAAAATAAACCCTGTGATATCTACTGCTCTCCTGAGTTGAGCTGAAAATGACCCACGTTTGTCTGACTCTGATTAACAACAGTGAAATGGCTTAAATGATGACTGAGGGCCAGAGGGACGGGACAGGGAGCTGCTGCTGCAACTAGCAGAGAGATGCAGTGAGAACAGAAGCAGCCAGCCCTGAACCACCACTGTGCAGGACTATGTGTGCATTGGAAACACGACAGGTTCTCGCTTTCCAAGGACACAGCAAACACCTCACCTCACCACTGTTTTGTCTAAGCCCCCAAGAACACTAAGTCACTGACATCATGGAGGTGGAGAAAATGCTCCTCACAGCATGGGATAAAAGGGGACACACAGAGCTGGAAGAGGCTGATCAACCCCATCATCCTCCCACTCTCACCTGTGGAAGTGGAAACTGACTAAGAAGACAGCCAGAGACTCAGAATCTGCCAAGCCATAAAGCAAAGTGGAGGTCAGACCATGCCAGACACTGCTGCAGTCCAGAGTTGTGGTCTAAACTCTTACCTATCTTCTCTCTTTTCCCTTTTCTCTTCTCCATTCTTTGAGGATGGCATCTAGTAACTTCAGTAAACCAGACTTTTATGGGGCCCATGGCGTAAGTCTCCTTAATTTGACCCAAATGAATCCACGAACCTGAGTCACTTCTTTTCCTTTCTCTGATCAATGGGGATGTGACAAGGATGAAAAACTACTGTGGCTGGACACACAGGACAAGCACACGGCTGCCCTGACAGCGCAGCTGCACGCAGGAGCCTTGCTTTGTTAGAGAACCAGAGGAGACACACAAGTGTAGTCTGACGTGACAGTAGAAGTAAGAAAATGCATCTCTCCAATAAAAGCTAAAGGTTAATACTTCATGGGTTTCCTTTTTATGTGAAAAACAAGTCATTCTGAGCAGAGCAAACAGGGGAAGCTCTACAACCCAAGTAACTGACACATAATGCACACCACAAGTGCTTACTAGGATGCACTGTTTTCTGTAAGCTCAGTGAAACAGGTGAGTACACAGAGGTAATGAGGAAGAACCAGTTTGTTTTGTCATCTGTTTCTACAAACAGAACAGTGGCACTTGGTTTTCTGTGAAAGATCTACACGCTGCTTCACCACTACGGTAATCTGTGTGATTGAACTCGGTCTTACATGACTTTAGCACATAAAACTTGAGCTTCAGTCATGCTGTTGTTGTGCACTTGCTTTGCATTTGGTCTTATTTTGTCTTAATTTAAACCAAAACAGCGGAGACAAAGTAGTAACCTGATCGATACCTGCTGCTGTCTTCCCCAGTGCCAGCAAGAGTGACCTGCCTCCAGAGCAATTGTGTGCTGGCCAATTCAATATAGAAACCTCCCACCCAAGGCAGGTGCATCGCTCTAACCACTGCACGTAGAGTGAAAAATAAAGTCTGTTGTGCATTATTCAAAGGAACCAACGAGATGAGTAGTCAGAATATAAAAGTAGAAAGTTACCCACAATCAAAAAGTTCAGTCAGGAAAAAGAACGACAAGATAGTCACCTTGGAGTGACACTTCTTATTCAGCCTCTTACTCCTGGCCATACAACAACTGCTAAGGTGATTTCAGGCCAGCCACTGCGGCACTGGCAGGACTGAATACGCAAGTGAGAGCCTGTGTGAATAATTCAGCTATGTCATGGTTGTGATTAAAAGCCACTGTTCATCAGGAAGGGTTTAAAAAACATTCTTAATATTATTCTTGCAAATATATTATCTTTATATTTCATTAAAGAGTGTATTTAATATATAGTTTGTATTTATTGATGTAAAAATTTATCAATATCTATAGATTGAGAATACATCAATGTATTCTCAACACTATTGTCATGAATGCAAGGCTCAGCTCTTCAAGGTGCCACGAGAAAACAGCCTTAATGTGCAGGCAGAACCGCCTGACTACAATAAAACAATCACAGGAAGAAAGGGGCTGACACAGACAATCCTGGACCTTGGCGGTGGCTGCTCAGCGCTGCAGAATAGCTGATTAGCTAGAAGGGTGAGTTAGCAGAATCTTGGCTGCAATTTCAAACATGCTTTGGTTGAACGTTACAGAGAGAACGGTAAAGCAGCTACGGCATTACCTTTGCTGCACGGTCCAGGTAGGATGCTGAGTGCTGAGAGGTCTACCATGAGCTCTCTGATAGAACAGGACCTGTCCCACATCACACCAGATGTTTCCCATAGCACCTGGTAAGGCTCTGCCATTGCATCGTACCAAGGCTATGTGCGCTGACCTTGCTTTTAATTTAGAAGTGTTTACAGAATGAGGAAACATCTGTTTTATAAGCATTTAGCATAGTGAACTAGGGGAAAAAAGACCCCAAACCTGTTTTTTCTTGGGTGTGATGTGGGGGGGTTACTTATGGGTACACACACAGACATTTCAATCAGAGCTGCTGTCCTTTGTGGACTACAGAAATAGTTTTTCTACAAATAAGGACATAGTCTCCCTTTTCATTACTCAGGGTTACACAGTTCTCTATTCTTTTCTCATTGTCTTTGCCCCAGGCTAAGGTCTATTTTCAGTCCCTTAATAATTACTGCAGGATTAGATCTGGCCGCAGTACATCTACAGGTATTGCTTATAGAAACCACAGATCACACCGTTCCTCACGGAAGTGGTCAGGTTGCCTTGATCTGTGGGGTCAGCTGTGTCAGGAACATCACTGACAGCAGCACTTTCAGATGAGAAAATGGCCAAAAAAGCCTGTTTCCTCGAAATTTCCTTGGCCATTCTAACACTCTCGTCTAAAACCAGCAGCGACAGCGGAAAGGTTTTCAGAGAATTGGTTGTCTGCCAGCTCACTGTTTCCCACAGTGAAAGCTCTGAAGCTACACTACTAGTGGGAGCAGTGACAACAGAAGACAGGGAATTATTCGAGGTGGGCAGAGCCTTCCTTCCCAGGTCTAAACCAACGGTTACAGCTGCACGCCTGGTAATGAAAGGGCAGCCAGCACACAGGCTGAAAATATGAGGCACACTCTCTTAAAATGAGCGTTTTGAAGAACACAGACTAAGTGAGCAGAGATTATCAGACAAAACCACTACATCTCCTACGTTGTGGCCAGCTGATAGAAGAAATGAGCCCCAGGAGAACGAGGAGTAAATAACTGCACTTGTCTCTGAAGCTCTCACTGATAGCCTGGGCCAGCCAAGATTTCTCTGATAGTCTTTCAAGATGAACTAATTTGCCCTGAAATCAGATAGTTTGAAACTGCTACTACTCTTAGTCCAGAAAGTGAACTCAGAGAGAAATGCTTTGAAATGGTCAGGTTTTGTTCTGAGCAATGACTGAAAGGAGCTCATCTGTGCCAGAAGGTTGGCTGGCAAAGGACTGTCCTTTGCATTTGACCCTGACACAAAGTGACATGACTTCTTCTAGAAATCCAGCAGCATTAGGACTCAACCAAGTTAGAGCTGCTTTTACCACCCTCTAGAATCGGACACCCTGAAGCTGTATGTTTGTACAGCAAATGGCTCTCAGCGCTGAGAGGTGAGGATGTGAATTCATTACCTTTCTGGTACAAGATCACGGACTGGATAACGGCACTAGCAGTCGTTATGGCCGATGCGAAGAATGAATTATAAGTGTTTCGGTCTCATTACCTGATGGCAGGGTTGTCATCAGCCTTTGACTCCACAACATTGTCACAAAAAGACTCCCTGAGGGCAGGCTGTGCATAACCCCTGCCTGATTCACTCGCCTTCATTTCCCCTTGCTCAGATTGCATAGCAAGCAAGTGCCCTAGACGGAAAGGATCACTCGGTGACTGCTGAGCTGTGGGCTTTCTAGATCTCCAAACATGACTAACGGAAGTGGATATTCACAGACGTTGTTTTTTAACCCCGAAGAGTGGCCCAACAGGACGACACAACAGTCCACAGTGAGCGCATGGTTTTGGGGAAGAGGGTTGGAACGCGTCATTGAATTGCGAGGTCGTAATGAGATCGGAGGCGTTTTCAGCATGTGTGGCCATCCTACTGATGTGACGTGCCAGTGCCAGCCTGTGCTTCCAGAAACAAGCAACAGTTGCACAGGTAGTTCACCAGCAGAAGCATTGGAGAGCAATGAATCTGTGCAAAGACTGCTCAGCTAGAATGGAGAGGTTATTGCAATAGACAGGTACATGAACAGGCTGGCAGGTAGAGTGTGAGGTTCAGCTTATCCATTTCATCTCTTTCCTGGCTCAATGTCAGTGAAGATGATTCAAGTCATTTTGGTTAATTCACTGGTGATTTCTGCCAGTTTAGTTTCTGTATTTCTTTAATTTTCTGGCTTTTATGATTTGTTTTTAATATTCCAGTTTTAGAAACTACAGAATCGTGTCATACAGAGTCCCTACCTGCAGTCGTTCCTGCTGACAGTATTGTGTCGTCTTTGTTTCTAGGTGGAACAAGCTGAGCTCCTACTGGGTATTCACTTAACAGAACAGCATAAAGCCAGTTAAAATTCTCAGCCCACAAGTATCCAAGGATGGACACTCATGCCACTTACACTGCAGCTCTAAGTGGAGAATGAATCACAGATCACTTGAATTTTTCCTTAGGTATGAATAAATACCCATCTGAATTACCTACATTCCTTTCCTACTGCTTTATTAGCAGTAGCCCACAGCCTTGTGACAACACTTGGGCCACCTACACAGTAAATACTTTCTTTGAGCACTCCCAAAGGAGATTGTGTCAGTAAAGCGGTTATGAAACTAAATTTGCAAAATAATGAAATGAAACAACCTTGTAAAAATGCCAGCCACCACCAGTGGCTCTCCAGGATACAGCAGCTTCTGTACGGTTTCTTTTTGTCCTGTAAAGCTTCAGCTCGTCTGAATTAACGGCACAGCTGGCCTTTTCATCCTCCGCATAGCACTGTCATAGCTGTGAGAAAGAAAAACCCTTCCCAGAGCTGCCCCAACTTTTAAAAACTACATGGAGAGACTCAAGAGGATGTGAATGGGTTTCAGTGTTCCTGCCTCCTCTTGTTTGATTAGAAAAGGTTTTTTAATTCCATACAATATCAATGGCAATTTTTGTTCCTCCCCCCAGTTTTCTAAGAGAATATGTGTCAGCAAAAGAACCACATAAAATCTTTGGGGTAAAGAACTTCTGCTATCCTTTGAAATTGTGGCTGCCCCATCCCTGGTAGTGTTCAAGGCCAGTTGGCTGGGGCTCTGAGAAACCTGCTCTAGTGAAGGTGTCCCTGAGTGTGCAGGGGGGTTGGAACTGGATGATCTTTAAGGTTCCCTGCAACCCTGGATGTCCTAAGATTCTACGACTCTAAGAGTTTCTTCTTGCAAGATGATGCCAGTTATGGAGGTCATTCTTCTACATGTGATGGTCTCAGTGCTAACACTCCCTGTCCCGCCCCAACTCACTCCCCAAAAGGAACTCTTAGTGAACAGCCAGCCTAACCAAACCAATGGCACTCATGCTTGCTCTCCAGAGCCAGGAATGAGCTGTATTCTGATTGCTGGAGAAGTGCTGTGACCAACTTTTGAACTGGTATCTGTCAGGAGATTCAGCAGATTGAGACAGTTCACACGGGAAGGTTGGCGCTGACATGTTTGGGAAGACAGCAGGGAGCAGAGGTGTCACCCTGATAATTCCAGAGGTAGCTAAATGAGCCACTTAAATAGAAGATGTGGAACGCAGTACAGTATTCCCCACACTTCTCATCCAAACAGGAGACCAAGACTTTATTCAGTGGAAACATCCTCCTCAACACACCAGAAGGAAATATGGTTTGGGAGGGCAAAAACGGAATGGAAGAGTAAGACAGGAGAGCAGATTGGCTATGGAAGTGAGAGGGTTTGGTGGAAAGAGATCATCACTCAGACGCAGATGGGGCTTGGGGCACACATGGATGGAGACTGGCTTTTATAAGCCCTTTTGGTAGTGTTGTTCCTTTCGAACGCTGCACATGAATCCTGCCATCTAGAGTTCACCTAACCCTGCTTTGTGTGGAAGATGATTGCGGGATAACAGGGGAGCATCCAGGAATCTCACACAGAGTGATCAATGAGCAGGATGGCAGGGAGGAGAAAGGACAACATGTGGCTTGTACGGGCAGAGGGGAAAGACTGTGACTCTGACCCTTTTCTCTGGTATTTGGAAGGTCACATGATGCTGAGACAGACAGTAAAGAAAGGAGTGAAGGAGCCTTTCTATACCTAGGAAAGGCTCCAACACCTCCCAGGAGCAAAGAAGAAGGTTACCAGAGGGGCTACTAAAGAAGGCATCAAATAAAACAGCTGTTTGAAGTGTAATAGTGGCTGTAAGTTGTTAAAAGTTGGAAAGTTATGGCTTCACCTGTGAATGACCACACTACCTGCTACTCAGGGTAAAGTGATTATGAGAAGTGAGACTATATATCATGAGAACACAGGCCTGATGACATCTCTAACGCTGGGGCTCAAGACTCAGCAGAATGATCCTGTTCCAGCTTTCTTGCTCTCCCTGACAAAGATTTACCTACCTACCCATGTCTCCTTGTTTTCACTCACTTCTTTCTTCACCCCAAGAAACAGAATTTGCTGTTGAGCCAGCAGCCTTGCAAAGTTCAGGAGTTACAGCATCAGCTGTGCAGGGGAGCAACTGACCCTGGGTGTTTGCCTGCCTGGGATAGCACCACAGCGTAAGTTAAGCCAACACTTCTCACTTTGCAGCAACACGAGGGCAGCAAGTTGCCAAAGAAAAGCTCTTTCCAGGGTGCTAATTTAGTTGGAGTCCAGGAGGCTGAAGACAGATAATAGTCTTCAAACCCTGTTTCCAAAGTAAATAGAAGACAGATCTAGGTTAACGGTGTTTCAGTCCCCTTAGACTAATGCTTAGCTTGCACGGCTTGCAAAGCAAAATTAATCCACCCCCACACAACCCCACAACCCAATACCCTCACCAGTGGCCTTAATAACCCATTACTGGGCTGTCATTCGACAGTGACTGAACAGAAGAAACTAAACAGGAAAAATGACCAAATTACAAGGCTTAGAAAAATATTTCCTCTCAAAAACTACCTGAACATTTACTAATTCCTGTTCTGGTCCTAACCCCTTCCTAAAATACCAGCTTTTCTTGCATTCAAATTCCTCCTCATTTATTCTGTTTAAAGTAGTGAAACAGCCCTGGCCTTTGGCTTTTAATTTCACAGCAGCTTGAAGCAAGGCTCAGAAGTTCCCTTTGACAGCAGCCTGGCTGCATCCTGCCGCAGCTCAACAGCTCCTCGACAGCAGGCTTGTGACCGTGCCCTTTACAACCTTCACAGCTTAAAGATCTTGCACACAGAGCGCCCTTTTCCAGGAAATTGGTTTGCATGCTGCCCCTCCAAACCCTTCTTGCCTCCTGCCTCTGGTGATTCACATTTACCTGTGTTTTTTTGCATTGGCTCAAGGCTAACGTGGAGAAGGCTGAGCAATTTAGCCGCCCAGTGGAGCACTTATCATCACACAGGCAATGATAACTGTGCTGCCTACCTTGAGTAGCATTAATGGAAGCAGGTGAGCCTGCTGAAAAGAGATCACAGAGGAGACTCCAGCCTTTACCCAAAAAGTGCTTGGGCTGTGCTGGGGGATTAGGCAGCTGGAGGTAGCCACTGCTGTAAATGTCTACCTTCTTGAGGGGGGAAGAAATATGACATGGAAAGAGGCATCACCCTATGCTACAGCTTTATCGGCTGATAAAACCAGGACAGGACTGTGGGGTTTTGTTTCTTTTTGGACCTGAAATGGAGTGGAAACAGGCATCACACAAGCTTGGACGGAAAAGGCTTGGATAGGATCAAATTGGGGTGTGCGCTGCTTAAACAAGGAGCAGCACACTTGTCATCTCCCAGTTTGTGTTATCACCAGCCAGGGCTCTGGAGACGTGGCTCAGTCTGCAGATCTGACCACGAGGTCAGAGGAAGCAGAGATCATCTTGGTTAGAACTAGCAGGATTGGTGTGCAGTCTTGAAGACACCTGGCTCGTCAGGGTTTGCAGGTATCATAATGGAGAAGTCTGTACCGCAAGCATCGCTCCTCCTTTCTATTCCTCTCTTCCCAGCTGTTCCCCACCCAAAGGGCTCTAAGGACTCATGCACAAGATGGGAAACCACCCTGGAGGAATTTGGGCTTGGGTCTCAGGGGGCTGCAGTTCGGTGGAAGAGGAGTCTGTTTGCATCAGGCTATTGCTTGGGTAGTAAAAGTAATATTTTAATTCTTTTTTTTAAGTCATTTGATAATTCTCGCAACTCCATCCTTTGGAAATCTCTGGCAACCCCCATCGCTTAGCTCTCAGAAAGCAAATCCACCTCAAAAATCACTTCTTGAGAGAATGGTTAAGGCAAAGAGCAAATGTATTTCTTCTTACACTTCCCACGCAGAAATGTCAGAAATGTACTGCCAAAACATTCTCTACAATAACTGGCACCTTGCTTGCATGCCAAGAGAAAGGAACTTGTAAGAACATGCACAAGTGTAATCTTGCCATTCCCTGCCTTTTAAAAGTTTGTAAAAGAGAACTACTTTTAATTGAGCTTGAAGAAGAGAGCTCTACTCTATTGCTGGGGTTTTTTTAGCTTCATCTTAAGCAACTCACCCATGTCTGCCCTTCCTCTCACAACACCAACAAGAGTTAGAATATCCCACGCGCAGGTAAAAATTACCTCGTGAACACTCATTACCCCAGACTACCATTTGCATTCCCCGTGTCCTGTTTAGGAGATGATAGGGTTTCTTTTGCATTTTAAGTGCTATTTATGCACATTCCCATCATCACTTTGTCAAACATGAATGTCTGAGGTGAAGAAAGGATTCTGTGCTGCACTAATTGCCCAGGGAAATCCTAGTTGGGATTAGCAGCCTGTATTATAAGAGCAGACCCAGACCTAGAGTGGAATCTGTATGCGGAAAGGGCCATTTGAACTGTTCCTGCCTGTTGAGGAACAGGTTTCTCACAGACAGAAGGAAGAGCAGCTGATGTCCAAGCCTTAAGGCATTTCTTTAAAACAAAAACCAAACCCAAACCCATTTTATATTTAAGGGCACAGCTGTACTTTCTTAAATCAAGTGCAGAGATAGGGAAGGTCTGTGATTTAGGACTGATGGCAAAGCCAGCCAGTGTTACGTCAGCATCCTTTGTCCAAATGCGGTTTGATAGTGATGAAAGGGTGTCACTTTGTGATCTCTCTGCTCGAAATGAATTAATGGTAAGACACTTGATGGGCAGGTGCTTAAAATGGAAAAGCTTTTCTTTACCTGTGGCATCTTCAGCTGCACTTTTTCTGTAGATAACCAGAATACCAGTGGTACCCGTTCAGACAAAGAAATCAGCCCACACTGTTTTGAAGGGATCAACTGATCAAGGGAACAAAACAAACCAAAACAACCCCACACCCAAAGAATTTCTTCCCCACAGCCTAACACTCAGTTACAGTAGTAGAACCTTCTCCTGTGCAAGTCCTCCAACACCTGACACTTGCATCCCGTAGAAAGAGCAAGCTTTCTTTACAACACATTACAGACTGATGGTCTCAAGCAGAGGAACATACAGAAAACTGAGCTCAAGTAATTTACTTTCTAGACTCCAATTCACAGTGGGGTTTTCTTCCAAAAAGAAATAATAAAGCTACAAGTGGAGTAAGGCAATGCTGTCCCTGACACAGACTTACCCTTGTCTTTGGAAGCCAGGAAGGTGCTTTGACACGGCTTTACTGCTGAAGAACATGAGACAAAAGCAGGTAGGAGGCAGCAGATGAATCTTCACCTGGTCCTTGCAGTCCTCTCTCCTCGCCTAATTGCCCTGTTGTGGAGCATAAGAAGACAGAATTAACCCTGTGAATAGCATTCATCATCCTGCTCTATGCAAAAGCCACCTCTAGAGTTATACAAAACAGTTCAACTTGAAATTGAGGTGTTATGAAGCTACCGGTGCTGCAGCGATAGGTGAAACAAAGCCAGACAACAAGGAGAAAGGTCGTTGTGAGCTGCTGGACACAAGCATGGTCTTCCTGACACTTTTCAATTTCTAGTAAGGATGTTCTTTTTAAAGATGAGTAGCAAATTATAATGAAGGAAGAGCAGACTTGTGTGGAGGGCAGGAAACTCAGAAACCCTGCAGGAAATATGAGGTGTTCGCGTGTGTGAGTAACAGGCAAACCCTCTGCTCTGGCAGCGGCTGCTCTCTGTTTGTTTTGTCTTCCCTACAGGCTTTATGTTTTGTTTTCAGGTTTGGCATACACGTCTCACTGCAACCAGGGAATTCCAGCTCACAAATTCACATGTGCTTATGATTTTGACGCTTTTCCACAGGAGGGATCCTGTGCAGACAGAGAAAAAAGGAAAAAAAGCGTATTCCAAGTGTTCTCCTCTGTGAAGGGCTGCTGTGTTGTTTGCACTGCACAGATCTGCTCCCTCTGAACTGTCGCAGGAGCAGACTGCCATGAACTTTCTCTCTTATTTTCTTCTAGATTGATGATTAACTGCAGCCACGTTGCAGAGGTAGGGATGCTCCTGCTGCTCAACCACTCACGGCCCAAAGTAAATATCAGTAGGAAATCGGTCCCACCAATGCCAAGTGTCACCAATTAGGGCAGAATTTCACCTGCAGAAACTATCCAGCTGTACGTGCTGGAGACAACTGATGCTTTGGTCTTAGGATCTCACAGGGATGTTCATAAGGCTGCAGATAGGCTGAGGGAGAAGGAACCATTTCTTTTCTCTGTTAACTGAACATCCCTGGTGTGCATGCTGGTGTACCAGCTCTAGATGGGACACAGTTAATTTCCTTCATCACAGCCTGTGTAGTGCTGCAGTTTGGATTTAGACAATGCATCTTTTTTGAGGCTGCCACAGCTTTATCTCCTGTCCTCGAAGATGCACATCACAGAGCTGCATCTCAAGTCCATTCTACCTGCATGAGGGATTCCCTTTTCAACAGTATTTCAGATGAAATGTGTGAGTGCATCCACTCCTTTGTGGTAACTTGCTGTAAGCAGTGCAGAATGTGTGACCATCTGGACTGGAGCTCTGGTGTGAATCCTCTCCTGGGAAGCCACCAGCAAAAAGCAAAACAAAGGAACTCAACAAAAATGCACCCAGGATTCTCCAGATGATAACATCTCAAATGAAGGGTCTCTGCCTCCTGTGCACCCTGTGTAAGCAGTTACTTCAGCACAGCAGGCATAGAATGATTAAAACCTGATAACCTGCTAGGCTGCAGTTTATTGTAAGTAACTGCTCTGGTTTCAGAGAAGGATTTCACCTACGGAGAGCATTCCCTATGAGACCTAAAGCTCTCAAGCATGGGCACCTCTGTTCATTTCAAGGAGCACTACCTCACCTGCTATCAATGATGGTTTAAATAGCATTTGAAGTCTTTTTCCTTTTCTAGTGCTTATATAAAGACTAAAGGATGCCTGTAAAGATCTACAGTGGCACTCGATTAACAAGGAAGAAGAAGACAAGGGATGCATAAATCAACGAAAAAGAAGTCTTTAAAGACAGGACAAGACCGTGACGTGCCAGGTTCACATAACTGGAGATGCCAATAGCTGACACGTCGCTGAAGGAGCTCTGGAGAGCATTTCTAATATTTCAAATCCAACTACCACAATTTCACACAACAATATTAAAAGACACACTGAAACATGAAGAGAATGTCAGGTAAAGGCACTCTTTAACAGCACCAATCCAACCTATGGATCCAACCATCTACCACCACAATGATCTGTACCTTCCATCTGTTAACTTTATTCCTCAGCTGTGCCATTGCCACAGCTGCCTGCAAGTAGTTTCTCTGATCCTCAGACTATGACCGGGAACTGCTGTACAAATACTTTCCAAAGTAAGTATTGGAGCAAACCACTACCACTTGTCGTATTAGTTAATCCTGATAAATATCCTTCCTTTTTATATGTTGTTAGTAATTGCACTACAGTTAGCAAGTAATGGCATCTTCAGCCTCATAAATCAAATTTTCCAGCATTCTATCGCTGGCCACACAATCCCTAAGTCCTCCCTTGGAAGCACTTCCCATTATCGAGCAGACGAAAGGGAAGGCTTACTAGTTTCCACATAAAATACACAATCTATTTTACTTCTAAAGGTAGGATAAATATTTATTGATTGCTATTTTTCAACTGTCTGAACATGATCTAAGACTCCAAGCTGAAAGGAACCAAGAAAACCAGACACAGCTGAGAGCTCAGACAAATATTCTCTCACTTTTGTGTATAAGCATCCCAAAGGATTGCTCATTCCTCACAGTGCACAGCTGCAGCATCTCGAGGTCATAAACTCGCCTGTCTCTCTCACTAGGTACCTACTCCTTCATGTAGAGAAGACACAACTGGACCTCCTCATTAACAACTCTATCCTTATGGGAAGGAGTCAGCCCCATGTACTTTAGGACTTTCCTGCTGTATTTTGTCATGAGTGTTAGGACCCAAATCTATCAGCTTCCAAAATCAGAAGCTTCCTCATCTTTGTGCTCTGGGGCTTTCTTCCTGTAGCTGTTCTGGTAACCTCATAAATCTGTATCCAGGCCAGGCAAACAACAGGAAAAATACAATTTAGGGAACAACAGATTCATGACAGGCAGGGAAGGAGGGCAATGGATCATAAAGCACCTTTTCTACGTCTGCTTCTGAGTGCCATGCAGTTGTACTGCAAACATTGAACCTTCCAGAAGTGAATGAAGTCAAGACAATCCAAGGACAAAACCATGTTTGCAGCAGGTACAGATATTTGAAACCTTCTCATCAGCTCTTTGAAAATCTCATTACAAGTTGAAATGGGTATGCTTTCTTGTGGTGCTCCTACAGTCCCTGCCTTTCTTTCTGAATAGAGATGTGGGATCTCCAACTGATAAACTACAGGGCCAGGCAGGACACAAGACACCCATAGGTAACTGTTCAGTTAGTTTGCTCACTAAAAAAACCAGTGCCTGCCTGATGTATTTGAATCTGGTTATCACTCTCAGATTTCAAACTATGACATCTGCTTTGCTAAAGAGAAGACTTTCTCAACTTCAGTTGAGAAAAACGGCTGAGTTGGGAGCCCAGTGGAAGAGAATCACAGAACACTAGGGATTAGAAGGGACCTCAAGTAATCACCCAGTCCAATCCCCCTGCCAGAGCAGGATCTCCCAGATCAAGTCACACAGGAACGTGTTCAGGAACAGGAAACCTTCTTGCCTGTGAAGACTGGATTCTGCACAATGAGCTTAATCTAAGCTCTTAACTGAGACAGAATATTCCCAAGCAATCATTGCGACGGCGCGACATTAAGAACATTAATGCAAAGATAATGGCCAGTCCTGCTTATCTGACGCAGTAATTAAAAAGCTCTAATAAATAAATATTGAGATAGTTTTCAATGCTTTCTATGATGAAGCTACTCACAGAGACATCAAGTTTTTGCTTCTTTAGTTCCAAGTTGTTGGTTGGTTTTGAAAGCTAATGCCAAGCCAAATTCTAATAGCATCACTAGTGCACATCTCTATGCTGCCTTAATTATACATTTAGCTCTCCACAGAAGACACCCACAAACAGGGCAGATACAGGAAACATCATCTGCAGCTGGAGCCAAATTAGAACAGTGCCTACACCACCAGCAGCCCTTTCACGACTGTAGCTATTCTTGTCCAGCACTTGTACCCACTCAATTATCCTCGTGTTTCCTTGGCACTTCTCCTTCCCTAGAGAGGTCCACACTCCTGAAGGACTTACCAGTTCTTCAGAATGCTAAAAAAAGTTCTAACCAATTCATTTCCCCTGGCACCCTAATCAGGACAGCAAGAAGATCTCAAATCATAAGGCCTGAAGTCAGTGGAGAAGCAGAAGGAGGCTGGACACATTCACACGGGCAGTCACCGACCCCTTTTTTCCCACACGGCTTTCTCATTCTGTGCCAGATTTAGTGCAAAACCCTGTCACGACCACGTTTGTGCAAAGGTCTCTAATCAGACAGGAAGGCGTTTGCTGTCAGCACAGGACTCTTTTGATGCACAGTGTCCTTTGCCAGTGAGACTCCTGTTGCTAGAAAGCCTGGAAGGTTTGATTTTGCTTGTCTGGTTCACGAGCAGATTTGTGACACTGAGCAGAAAGAGGCATTAGGACACTCAGGGAGGGGAGAAGGAAATATCATCTGAATGCCAGCAAGAACAAACTGCTGGTAACAGCTGATCTTAAATCTTCTTCATGGGTGGGAGACTAACGGAAAACAGCGGAAATTTTCACCTTGGAAAATCCGAGTGGACTCGCAATGGTGCTAGAAGAAGTGACAGCACTAGAAGAGGAACGCAGATTGTACTTGGCTGGTACAGAAACAGGCACTAACGGCGGTTCCATCAATGTGTGGTGTGTCTCTGATTTGTTTTCCTCACTTGCAATGTACTGCCTAACCAAAGGTGTGACAGTTCCAGAGAGAAAGGACCTTTTAATGCAAATTACTTTAGGCCAGAGACTATCTACAAGACAGGAAGTTCCACTAATTCTTTTTGAGTACCCACGCAGTTTGCCATGCCCAGGTTTGATTTAGAAGTGAGTGCAGCATGGACCAGAGCTGCTCTTTGCATGAAGTCACGTACACTGGATAACCCAGTTGCATATAAATGGAGATGATTCAGGTCTTCTCAGCTTTGATTTGGAGACAGAGGAACAATTTTCCTGTGCACATCTTAGGTAGCTCAGTAAGTGTATCATAGGGTTATGCACACAAGTCCCCACGCTCAGACGTGAAAGGGCATAGATGACCACCCTCTTGGAACACGTGCACACAAACACACTGATACGTCTGTAGTGAAAAGTGGACGTAGCTGCTGTCTGCATCGTTGCTGTCTTCTCTGGAAGCCACCACAGCACGCTTCACACCCACTGCCTGACTTCAGCACACTGGGCTGTGCTTGGCTTTATGGGTGGAGTCCTCCTGCTCAAGCACCTCAGACACTTTGTGAATGGATGGTCCCTTGTTGGACAGTAGCTTTAAGGGGAAACCTTTAGGCACCAGTGGAACAATGTTTACCTGCAGGCTTTTTCAAAGGCTGACAAAATGCTCTCAGGGGTCAAGATGCAAAGAAGAGAGACAATAAAAGTTAGTACTGCAGGAGGAACGTGGGTTGTTTTCAGACTCTTCGGTAAAAAAAAATACACCCGTCCTAACTGCTCTGTGCTCAGAGCGCAGGGTGAAGGTGTTTAAAAAATGAGGGGTGATGACATGGAACAAGATTCCTGGGCTCCTGCTGTGCAGAATGGTCTCAGTGCACCAACTGCACTTGAAAGACTCAGAGCTTTCCTTTCTTCCAGAGCATCTGGGGCAGGCATATTGGTGTAAGAAACATTATTATTGCAAACTTCGGTTGAAACACATTTTGCTTCCATCCTCCATTCGTAAGAGGAGATAGGCTCACAAAAAAGAGGTGTGTGACGAAAAATTAAAGGGAAGTCATTTGGGGAGGGCAGGGAAGAGGAGGACGATTCATGAAGAGTACTCCAAGAATAGCTCCACACAAGATGCCTTCTTGAGATTAATGAATTTGTTGAATATGCCCATAATTATTTCCACTCACATGGAACAGGTCCAGCTGCTTTCAGTATCCACAAATGAGAAGCAGAAGGAAGCAGAAGAGAAAACAACCCTATTTTGTTATGTCCAACAGTTACAATCACTGGATAGCAAATAAATTATGCTAAGCACAATTAAACACAGAATTAACAGTAATCATTTGTAACGTAACACAACAAGGCAGCAGAGAGGAATGAGAAAGGGCTTGCACTGCATCCTACTGAGAGACCGAATGACCTTGCCCTGATACATGTTTGCAGCAATACGAACCTGAGGTCAAACAACTGATTGGCTTCTAGCCGTCCTTGCGTTCATCTGTGCCTCATTTGTGGCTGTTTCTAATCCCTTCCCCCGGTTTTATGTGCTCTAGAAAGACTCCCGCTCTTGTAATAACTACGAGGGGCAGGAGTACTGGTGCAAATCTGGGCTCAGGGGGCTGCTGTTTAGTTACTGCTGAGCAGGTTAGACTTGCCCTGCACCAGGTGAGAGGTGCCACAGTGACACGGAGCAGCTGCGTTTAGCTTAGATCGTTCTGGCTGTCAGGGTGCTGCTAATGACAGCGACAGAAGAGGGAATATTTCCTCAAAGTAAATTCAGCCACGACATGACTGTACAGGACTTCGGGGGCAGATGCAAGCTTGGACTGTGAGTGCTTCAGAGCGCTGTGCACAGGACTCTAACCCAAGAGCTGCGTGTCCCGATGAAAGCAGGGCGCAGGCTGGGCTGACACGTGCCCAGGCACACAATACGGGTGCTCAGCTTTGGTCAGTTTGGTGTGCAAGCACAGCAAATGTACACAAACCTGAAAGGTACTGTGTGACTTTGTCACAGTTACAGCGACATTATCCTTCTAAGACTCAGGTGCTTGAACTTGTTGAAAGAGACCTCCTTCATCTGTTGCTATAACAACTCTCTTGCCTTCCTACTCAGCAACAGCACTGGCCCAGACTTCAGTCCTGTTATTTCTTTTACTGCATTCTGAGCTGGCCTGCAGAGCTGTTTTAAATTACCGTGGTGGAAAAACAAGTGATGACCTTTCACTGGACAACCACAAGTCTCAGCCATGAAAGAGTAGCAGAACCCCAGTACCCTCGGAAGAACTGGACCCAGGTTTCTGCTACCAGGTATGGTAGCGATGGTTGCTCAAAACACTGCACAGCTGAGGTACTGCTGAATTGTGCATCCGAATCTAGGAGCTGAGCAGTTCTGCTGGGGGCTACAGTCTTAAGGGTTGCTTCCAGCCAAAGTGATTCTGTGACGTAGCCTGTGCACCTAGCCTGCCCAAAAGCTGCTGTGGGTAACAACTAACATCAACCTGTTTAAAAGACAGTCAGTGTGATGTTTTCATTTCACCTTTGTAAGCTACAGCCATTCCTGCTCAATGCAAGAGAAAGCTCTTGAATGTGATCATGCTGTGGGTGATCCCCGAGGATGTTCTAGAGCATCTCTGAGTTACCAAGAGATGGGGAATCTGTGCCCAGTTATGCCCACTGTCAGCAGTCTGTGAGACGTTCCTCTGAGGGTGAAACCATGTGCAGAGGAACAACCTGCCAGCTTTACTGTTTCCCTAAGTCTTCACGAAGGAGCTGCTGCTCCCATAGCCAACAGAAGCACTCCTCAGGCTACGGCTTCTGCCAGAGACATGGCGGTACATTCTCAGTTCCAAAACACTCGGCTGCCACAAGCTTCCCATAGTCTTTGAAGAACAGGCCAAATTTCAGAATTGCTGTCTTGTTCCTGATATGAAAAGACAGACCCAACATGTCCATAGGAGATGACTGGATTTCACAGTCAGAAGATCCAAGGGAGGTGAGGTGAGTGGGGCCATAGCGTAATTGCCTCAAGGATGCAAATCTGGCCCTCACTTAGAGGCTTCACTGGAAGCCTAGTTCAAAATAATGAAGGCTACATTTATTTGGCTTCTTCCTGCTCTCTTTGCTCCTAAAGAGTAGCTGACAGGTGGACACTAAGCCAAGAGAACACGGTCGCTGCATTAACCATTAATGGAGACAAATGCCAGGTGTAGATGTCAGCTGCAATTTTTCATTCCATGCTGAAGGCAGAAGGTTCCGCAGAGCAGTGCCAACATGTCAGGGTAGAAAACACGGTCCTGGCTCCCCTAGTCCTTTTGTGATTTTGTTTTCAAAAAGTAATTTCTCTCTGGTACTCCCATTGCTCCATGTAGCTCTGTCACAGTTCATTTCTATTAAAACTGAAGACATCACAAGAGAAGGAATAAATTGTTAGCGAAGGTAATTGTTCTGTAGCTTGATCCATTACAATTGGCCGTACACGGAATAACGCTGTGCGCTCACACTCGCTGTGTGGGGTTAGCCACTGACGAACCCAGCAGCTTATTCCTCAGTTTGCTTTCATTTAGGAGGCACAGCGAAAGCATCTTCTGCTAGAGACACGAGTAGAGTCACAGCCAGAACAGGGACTTCAGTTCACATGGAGGAAAGCCTAGAACTCTGTCAGGGTTTAACACGAAGATGAGACTGGTTGACTTTGTTGACATTTTGTTGACTTTGTTGATATTTTGTTGACTTTGTCAACTTTTTTTGTTGACTTTGTCGACACTTCATTGACTTCCTCAAGAGCGTGCTGGAATGGTCATTGTTATTTATGCTTTTGGTCGTCAATGATTCTACTTCAGTGGAGTGAAGGGGACCCTGGAGCCCCAAACTTTTCTGCCTCAACTGTCAAATGGGTCTTTGCATTAATAGTCTGTACAACTGTACAACTCTGACAAGGCTGTTGTGCTGCTCCAGGTCAGTACCTTGACCAATCTCATAACAAAATGAGGACAGAGCAATTGAAGACCACCCAAAGCTCTCTGAGCCGCTGTCTTCTGGCGTTGTAATTCCTTCTGCAGTGAATCTTCGCTTATGTTTTGCCTCAGCTGTAAGACTGTCTGCTGTCACCCTAAAATGGCTGATTAACAGTCTCTGTCCTAAATCAGCAATCAGCGATGGCAGGCATTTGATGGGTACTGTGTGCCTGAAGTACTTACGTCCAGTTAGTAGTTGATAATAAAACACAGTGCTCAATGGCCTGAGACATTTCGCAGTGAAATGTGGTTGCTGAGAGGATGTGGGAGCAGGTGAGCCAGGGGAAGGTATCCTGTCTTTAATGAGTTTAATAGAGGCAGTTTTCCACAGGGGGTAGGTGTTCAGTGATTGTTTCCTGGAAAAAAAAAAAGACTAGGTCCTTTCTTTACTGAGGTGTACTTACAAAGGAAAGGAGATTTGAATGGAAGTGGAAACCCAAGAGATTCCAGGGAACTATATACAAAATCTAAGGCAGTTGACTTGGAAGATCCTGCATCTGCTGCTACTTGTGAATAACAGAAGAATATCTTTCTGAGCCTTTCAGCCAAAACCAACTGTGAGCAGGGTGGCTGGTACAGAAGGGGATTTTTCTTGTTTGGCTTTAGTGTGAACAGATTAACAGAACAGCTTCATTTTTACTCCATGTGCATCTTTCAACAGTGTTTTCAACGACATTGTCTATTTTGAACATTGTAAACTAACACTTATTTACATCCATCTGAGCTTGACCTGAATTGAGAGTGACTCCTGGGTGCCTGTTTAACAGGAAAGACACTCCTCACAGTACTGTGATGGTCTTTTGTATTGATCCTTCAAACAGAAATACCTGAACACAAGCAAGGAAAGAGTTTCTTGAGGGCCTCCAAGGGGTAACAAGCTGTGTCTCCCCTAAACTTGTGCAGGTTTCTCTTCAGAAAATATTACCATATTGTGGAGGGTAGAGACAAGGACAAAGAACGAGTATTCTAGTACCAAAAGTTATTGCTAATAGACCTAGTGTGACAATAGACCTTCCCCCATCAAGGGGAAATGTCAGGGAATGGTGTTAATCCCTCATCCAGCTTTGCTTTAATAAGTTTACTGGGCTGCAACCTAACAAGTGAGCCCCTTCGGCAATGTTACTGAAAGCTTTGGTCAGGCAAGGAGTACTGTGGCTGTGGATACTACAGGTAGCCATCTAAAGATAACATCAGTTCAGCAGAAAATCGGTGAACAGAAATGACATAAATGTTAGTAAACAGCATTTTCTCAGCCTCTAAGAAGCAATTCCACCCACACACATAACCGCTTTTAAAGTCCGTAGTAATTTAGAATGATCTGCTTATGAGCCTGGAGTTGAAGAAGTCTGGGTGAGAAGGAGGACAGAAAACAGACAGTTGTTCTCACGACAGATAAACTTGGATTATGGCTTCAGAGGAGTGAAAAGGGACTAAGTTCTTCAACACCATTGCCTTAATGTTGTAAAAACAAGTATTTATAAAACTAATTAATCAGCGAGGTACCGCAGCGTTTTACGATGGCATTTTGCCCTGCTCTAATACAATTTCAGTTTATCTCAAGTCGCAGGTGCCTATGTGAAAGGGTTAATTCAGTTCTAGCGCTGATGTAGCAGAAGAAGGCAGGATGAATTCCTAGAAATGCTGAAGAACAAGAGGTGGACAGAATACATTACAGAAAAATTGTGGAAGTGACTTCATTTTTGAAAAGGAAAATCAGAACAGAAAGCAGAGAGGTAGGAAAGTGCAGGACAATAAAGATCGAGCAAAACTCCCCCCACTAACTGCTTAACACTCCCTGGAGCTGTAAATCCATAAAAAAAAAAATTCAAAGCCGGGAAAAAATGTGTACGTTGGTAGGTAGCAGCATTTAAAAGTTAAGCATCATCTGGTTTTGTGCAGGGAGAGAGGATTTATTAAACTACTGTGATGGGGCCATAAGAAATCAGAAGGCACAGGGCTGTGAAGAATCTACAGAGCAGCTTGAAAGAAACAGCACAGATGGATCTAGATATCACTTTGCATCCAGATGGCAGCTTCAGAAGAAGGTGGTGCACTGACTGTAGAACTGGGTTGTTGCCCTCCCATGACAGAGGTTTGCATTATTATCATCATCACTTTTTTCATCTCTGTACCAAGAGGCAAAGTAATTCTCTTGCTGGGTTCAGACAGGGCCACAGACCAGATTATTCAGACTCACGCAGCCTGAGCTGAGCGGACTGGTTTTGGCAAATGAGCCTCTCCGAAGGAGGCTGCTTTGGGCAGATCAAGGTATCACATGAATGTCATTACATCCTGCAAACAGGGTAAGGGGGGAGATGATAGAAAAGCAATTTTACAATAACTGTTCTGAACGGAAGTGCTGTGGTTGGAAATTCTGTGCTCAGAAACAAGATTTTTCAACACTGATGCTGAGGACAAACAATATTTTTGGAAAGTAGAGTGAACAGCATAAACCCTAGAACTTTAACCCTTTGTCTTCAGTCAAACATGATGTTGAGATGTTTCAACAGTTCTGCCTCCCCTGTTTTTGTCCTTCCAACCAGACTTGGATATCAAATGGTTTAAGAAAACTGAAACAAAACAGACATGAGCTTCAGAATCGTAGCCCCAGCGTAGCTCCAAGTCTGAGTGAGGAAAGGCAAACTCCGGAGTTTCAACAGCCCCGGGAAACATCTGCTAGCAGAACTTTTAAAACTGCTTAGGTACCTCTCCAGAACCCATGTACCGGGATAACCCTTGGCATGGAGTAGTAGTCTGTACTTCTCCAGCTCTGAAGGAACTTGGTCCCTCCTCAGGCTGATGAAGCTTTACCACTGCCTTGAAAGCAAGAGAGTAACTCCCCTGACACACGTAGGGGAGGCTGGGCACATCTGACATTTAAGTAGTGCTGGTGTTTGTTTCAACTTGTTTGTCCTTAGCATCAAGAGCCATCCAAAGCCAGAGATCAGGACCAGCAGATCTGTTAGAAATCCATGGGCAGGGCCACTTCAGAAACAGAGCTTTGTAATTTTTCACTTTTCAGTCTCTAAAACTGAAAAGAAACCACTTGAGTTTTATCAAAGTAGCACTCAGCCTTTATTTCAAGGCACTCAAAGGCACTACAGCCAAGCACACAAGGCACTGGAGTAACCACAGGCACAATAAATTCGTACCAACGCCAAGACATGAGTAAATACAAAGGTACCAAGGTGGCCAGGGGATGCCTTTGCTGCTGCATGGAAAACAAGGAGTTCTTCTAACAGGCGCACTACAAATGCACTGCTTAATTATTGACCTGTAGGGGTATGCCAAAGGGACTGGGTAGGTTTCCATCCTTGCACAACAACATTCCTTTTATAAAATGTTTTTGTGGTTTCAATCTAACTGATCAAAAAAATAAGTTTAAACAGTAGCTATGTGGTGTAATCATAACAGTAACGGTGGCATGAGCAGGTATGCTCACCACAAGTTCCAGGAGACAGAGCTGCTGGAGAGAGAGAGTCCTGTGCAGAGCCACAAAGATGGTGAAGGGAGTGGAACATCTCCCTGATGAGGGAAGGCTGAGGCAGCTGGGTTTCTTGAGCTTGGAAAAAGGGAGACTGAGGGGTGACCCCATTAATGTTGATAAATATGGAAAGGGCAGGTGTCAGGAGGATGGAGCCAGGCTCTGCTCAGTGG
>JAOXOE010000001.1:61487892-61512886 GCA_028565055.1 Phoeniculus purpureus
CCCGAATAAATACACATACATACAGCTCTGGTCACAAAGTCATCAAATGGGTTAGGTTAGAAAGGACCTTGGAGATGACCCTCTAACATGGGCAGGGAGACACCTCTCACCAGAACACGCTGCTCAGAGCTCCATCCAATCTGGCCTTAAACACTTGCAGGGATGGAACATCCACAGCCTACTTGGGCTACCTGTTCCAGTGCCTCGGTGCCCTAGCTAATTGGGGTTAACGGCACTATAAAGACAGCTCAGACTTCATGATTTAGTTATAATTACGTAATACTGGAAATTCCTCTATGGAGGTGCTCAAGAAGCAAGCTGTCTCTGCCCACTTGCTCAGGACAAGGCACCGGCGGCACAGCCTCACCTCTCCTCACTGCACCTCAGCATCAGCTATGGAGCTGCCTGACGCCTCGGGGGAAAAGTGCTTGTGGCCGCCAGAAGGGTTTGTGACACTCAAGGAAGTAGCTGGCCAGTAGAATTCCGTGTCAGGCACTGCTAGTTAGTGCAGCAGAAGTACAAACTGAGCCTGCTGGCACCGACACCGCCGGGCAGAGGGGCAGCAGGAGGCCCCTCCTTGCGTGCGTAGACCAGGAGGGCGGAAGGCCGCGCTGCCGGGCTGCCCCAGCGCCAGTGGGATGGCCGCTCGCGGCCGGGTCTCCGGCCAGCTCGAACGGCAGAATCCCGGGACAGGCAGGGCCGCGGCGGGGCGGCAGCAGCAGCTTCTCCGCCACAGAGCCCTCAGAGCCGCGCCCGAGGTCCCCTCCCCCTCACCGTGCCCACGCGCACGACGCTCACCCGCTCCAAGATGCGATTGACAGCGAACACGAAGCGGGCGTTGTTCTGCAACAGCCCTTCTTCCAGGGACATGGCGCTGCCGCTCCCCCGCGGCGCCACCAGACACCGCACACCCCGGCCGCCGCCGCACACTTCTTCCACTCCCGCTGCAATTCAAACTGTGCCCCGCCCCTCTGGCGCGTTTCTGCCTCTGATTGGGCCCTGCGCGCGTCAGTCCTTGATCGCAGTCTATCCGAGCAGCATCTTGGAGAGCTTCTCATGCTAATTGGCTGTCGAGCACGGCCGAGCACCCACCCCCTCCTGACGTACAGCCCTCCTCGGAGCGCTCCCATTGGGCACGCGGCGTGGGCGGGGCTGCGTACAGGGCAAGGTCCGTCAGCCGTGCGAACGGTCCCGAGCTGCTGTTAGCCGCGGGGCGACAGGGGCCGGTGGATGCTGTCGGGGTGTAAGGGCTCGTTGCCGCTGAGGAATAGGCGTGGAGCTGGCACTAACCCACAGCACCGTGCTCGCCCGCACTGGTGTTGGACGTCATCCAGCTGTGGTCACGGGCAGGGACTGGCTGCCCTCGGACAAACAGTAGCCACCGCCAAACAAAACCGCTGGTGCTTTTCGTTCCTCTTCTATAAATAAAGATTTTTTTAGAAATACATCAAACCTGCCAGCAGGTTCCCAGAACCTTCCGTTACAAGGCCACTTGCCATTGTGCCAGTGCAGGGGCATACAGGGGCATTGCTCACCACAGCTTCTGGGCTGGACCCACTGACCTACTGGTTTAAACTGGGTTGGTTGTGGTGAAGCTGAGGGAGAGGGCTGAGTTGCCATCCCTGGATGTGTTTAAAAGTCGTGTAGATCCGGAGCTTAGGGACAGGGTTTAGCAGTGGGCTTGGCACAGCTGGGCTAGTGATTGGACTCTTATCTTAGAGCTCTTTTCCAGGCAAATATTCCAAGAATTTGATAAAGATGAATGCATAGTTCCAGCCAGTTGTAAGCATTCGCACTATTACATGGCTGAGAAGTCTCCACAGCTGGCAAGTGCTGCACTAAGGCCTTACCCTGTGTCTGGCAGGTCCTGTTCCTTTTCTGGTTCTGCGTTAAAGCCTCACCCCTTCCCAAGTTGGGGTTTGCAACCACCGCTACAGGAACCCCTGTGCTCTCCGGGCAAGGCACGAGTGTGCTGAGCCAGCCCAGCACAGGAGCAGCAAAGCGCTGATCGCATTTAGCAGGAAGAGAAGGGATGAGTGCAGCAATGCAAAGCTGATGGACTAGATCCCACTCCTACATTTGTCATTCTTATCTCTCTGGTATGAGTGCTGGACATGGCATTCAAATCACAGTATCTCACTGATGATCACCTACTTTTATTTCCTTTAGTCTTTGTTTTCTTTATTCTTTACTTCCTTTAGTCTTTATTTGCTTTATTCTTCATTTCCGTGATACCGACCTGGCACTGTACTTGCAGAAGCTCTTACCTTTTTCTCTTGCTAATCTCTTTGATGAAAGCTATGTTTTGAATACATAATGCCTTATATAAACTTACTGACGGCTTTTTAAAGTGTAAAAATCCTGAGAAAAATCAGATCCAGTGTGCCTCAGACTGAGATGACAAAATTGGTGGGTGTTCTATCCGGTAGTTTGAAACAAGCCCCTATAATCTTTCCCACGGGAAAAAGAAGAATAGAACTACTGCTTGCACTCCCATGAATACTGGAAAAATAAACTCTGATATTTCTAACATTGTCCTGTATTGCTATAGTCAGAATGTTAGGAGGAAGTTTATTAGTGGACAAGTAAGTTCGTATATATTCAGGACAAGCTTTAGGTGAAGTGTAGGGAAAACATCCCCAAAGCTCCATGCTAAAGGAAGTGTGAAGGGGAGTCTTGGATAACTGTTCAGTTCTTTTAACAAGGTGCTGGGCTCATGTGAGACAAAAAAAATTGTAATGTCACCAGTGGTAAAAACCCATCGTAAAGCCTGACTTTTGCTCTAGGATTTAGGGTCATCGTGGCCTTCATCATGGTGTTTTGTGATCCCTTTTCAGTGGTTTGATAATTAAAGGTTGAAACACAGTGCACACGTAAGATGAGGTTAATTACTTTCCTCTGGCATCCTCTAGCTCAGGAGTCAATGTTTTGTAACTTTAATGTCTTCTAATAACTGACGTGCAATTTGCATAAGGAGCACCACCAGACTTACAACAGAATTGAAGTAGTTTCCAACTCAGGAAAGTAAGGTTATGTTTCTGCTATTTTGGTTGTACTAACAGATCAGTCGTTCAGCCAGCCTGTCCAGGAGTTAGGGTTGTCTGTTCTGAATTGATGCTACAGAAGCATTCAGTTGCAAAGGACTTCTGTCACCTCTGAGAACAGTGGCATTTAGCAATTCTGCATGAAAACCATCCCATACCAGCAGTAACTGCTATAGGTGCAAGGTATATCTATAACCACAGCTTTGAAACTCTGAGACCTTAGGAGCTGCAAAGCTAGCAAATACTACCTAACGCTTTTGCCTGAAGGATATGTTGGTAGAAACTGCTGAGGAGTGCTCCCCACTGTGAAAACAGCAAAGGAAACAATAAAATCCATCATCGTAAAACCTTGCTGTTAACCTCACAGGACTGGTGCTCTAGACCCTTCACCAGTATCACTGTCCTTTAAACACACCCTAACATTGTAATAAGGGGTCCAAAACTGAACACAGTATTTGAGGTGTGGCCTCACCAGTGCTGAGTGCAGGGTTGGTCCCCTGCACTTTCCTTTTCCTGTTGGTGACAGTATTTGTCACAGAAGCCAGGATGCCTTTGGTCTTCTTGGCCGCACTGCTGGCTCATAGTCAGCTGTCTGTCTACCAGCACACTCAGGTCCTTTTCTGCTGGGTAGCTTTCCAGCTGCTCTTCCCCAAGCCTGTAGCCTTGCATGGGGTGTTAACAATGAACATTTTCTCAATGTTTGCTATAAAACAGAATATTGATGTTGAATACGAGGTCCCTTCCAATCCCTCATGTTCTGTGATTATGCTGCAGAAACTCAGACGTGTCTTCAGGGCCTGTTCTTTGCAAGCTCCGTGCCTTCTGCAATTCTCTTGAAGAGGTCTATGGAGAAGTGTTTGACAGAAGATTTAATCCTATCTAGCTTCTTTTTGAGTAGTTTGGCTTATTGAAGAAGAATTGGTTGTGCGTGCCGGTGCTTGCCCTGTTGTACATAGCCACATGCACTTTTTTATTTATGGTGTTTTTTCATATTTGGAGAGAGTTTTGTCCACTCTAACTCGTCAGTCCAGCCTGTACATTATCCCTTTAATCTTTTTATCACTTTTTAATAAATCAAAACATCTGCACTAAACAATCATTGTTACTCTCTCAGTCAGTCTCTATCTTTAGATGTGTCGGCATCTGGAACAGTAAATCGTTTTCTGACAGCAGCCATATGAAAAGCAGATCTATTCTCTATAAATGTTGATCTTCAGATACACCCAGACTATCACATTGGCTATTGCAATGACAAAGGCATCTCTCTCCAGTATATTTCTGCTGGATTTCATGCTGCCAGCACTCTTTGCAGAAGGGAGTGTGGAAGCAGAAAATAACTGCTCTTTTTCAGAAAGCCGTGCGCAGCTCAGCTGGTGTCAAGACAGTGAATGTAACTGGAGTCTCAGAGGCTGTAAAATACCACTGAAAAGTTTGGGGGGAGTAGCTGTAGGCATGTAGAAGAACTGGCTGCCTTTGGAGAAGGGAAATCACTGATAAGTTAGCGCAGCCCAAGTGCTGCAGCAGGAGCTGTGTGCCATCGCCTCTGTGAGGAGCCCTGCTTTGCTGCTCTCCTAGAGGTACAACACAACATGGTCTTTCACTCGTCCTTGCTCACAACTCTATCCAAAGTCACAAATTAGTTCCTTCACAGAAGGCAGTCTCTACATGAGTGTCTCTGTTAGCACAGGCAGCTGTTTCCAAGCCCATATCTTAATTAAAGACATCCAGCTGCTCCACAGTTCTGCTTATAAAAGACATAAAAGGAAACAGCCCCAAAACTCCAGAGTTAGCCATGAGGAAGACATAAAAAAATCTTGCCCACCAAGCCAAATACTTTGCTGAGCTCCCAAACAAGTTACTGTGCTGAGTAGCATTTATCATCCTACGTATGACCACTGGGTGCGGGTTAGATGGAAGGGGGTCAGAGCAGTCTCTAAGGCTGCCCTTGCCGGGTTGCTCATTCTCTGAGGGCTAGTTATTTCCCCCAGTTGTTCAACGGTTATTTAATTTTGTTCCAGACTAACCCTTCCTCTGCCAGATTTGCTATTTTCATCTCCATATCCTGGGCTTTATCAAAAGTCATCATGGTGTCAAGGTCAAAGCAGGTGGTTCTTCCATTTTGCCCTTGTGAGACCTCACCTGCAGTACTGCATCCCATCCTCACAGTCCCAATACAAGAAGGACTTGGAATTGCAGAAGTGATTCCAGAGGAGGGCCAAAAGGATGATCAGAGGGCTGCAGGCACCTCTCCTATGAAGACAGGCTGAGGGAACTGGGGCTGTTCAGCCTGGAGAAGAGAAGGCTTAGGGAGAGATCTTATAGCAGCCTTCCAGTACCTGAAGAGGGCTACAGGAAAGCTGAGGAGGGTATTTTTGTTAGGGACTCTAGTGATAGGACAAGGGGAATGGTTTCAAACTAAAAGGGCAGATTAGGTTAGATCTTGGGAAAAAATTCCTCACTGTGAGAGTGTTAAGGCACTGAACAGGTTGCCTGGGGAGGTTGTGGATGCCCCTTCCATGGAAGTGTTCAAGGATAGGTTGGATGGGGGCCTTGGACAACCTGGTCTGGTGAGAGGTGTCCCTGCCTATGGCAGGGGAGTTGGAACTAGAGGTTCTCTGAGGTTTCTTCCAACCTAAGCCATTCTATGATTCTGAAAGCCTTCTGAACACTGAATTGTGCCCAGCTCTAAGCTCATTTACAAGGGTAGCTCATGAGTTCAACTACCATCTGTTAAATAGAGGGACCAGCAATTGCTACAACAGCCATTACCTCAAAGTGGCCAATGTTCTTTTGCATCACATCTGAAAAGGGAGAATTGAGAATCAACTTTTTATCACTGCAGGCTCAGTGCACAAAGCTCAGGAATCAGCCCTAGTAAGATTGCAGTGCTATTCAAACAAAGAGCGAGAATTTCCTTGGAAAGGAACAAGCATCTTGCCCTTTTCACTACTCACCACTTTCCCCAGCTCTGCAGCATCACCTGAAACTGTCTGGGTTGACCATTGCTCTAAGCCTTCACCGCTTCTGGCATTTTGTAGAAGTAGCTCCTACCTGGACTGGCAAAGAACGGCATGCCACCCGTGTGCTGAATGAGTGCTACAACTTAGCAGTCACATCATCCCTCTCTTGTGTAGGTGTCGAACTGTTTCATAAAGCATAGGAAGAGTTATTAACCTTGCTTGATAGATGGAAAATGCAAGGCACAGAGCTAAGTGATGTACCCAAGTTTATGCATGTGCCTTTGGCAGATCAGTGGGCAGGCTGCAGGCACATCCTAAATTTCAGTCTAGCATCCCTCTGCTTGACAGTGTTAGTGTCTAAGTAATTGTAGCCATTTCCCCCCAGTGCTGTTACACACATCAGGGTGGAAGGCTCTCGGTCTATCCCCAGAATGCTAGCCCTCTTGAGGAGTGCAGGACTGCCTGTTGTGCCCCTTTGCAGCTACTTTGGAAGGAAAGGCAGCAGCCACTCTGCACGATCCCATTTGCTCCTGCCAGCTCGCACAAATGAATGATCACAGTCAGACACATTGGAGGTGATATTAAAGCATATTCATCTGTAACAGATGTCTCTAAAAGATGTGCTGTCATCAGCAGCGCTGCCTAACCTCTGTCCTGCATGAGCAGATTAAATGGTTTTAAAATGTTTGAACACAGGCGCTCATTGTGCTCAATGTCACTCTGTTGATCAGATCAGTGGGAGTGAAAAATAAAACCCCATTTACTCAACAATAAATATTGGCAGTGCTGCTGAAGCAGGCCAAAGGCTTATTGAAAAGAATATTGATTGAGCCAAGAAACATCCAGCAGTTATAAAAGTTTAATCATATTCTCATTCAAGCCTGCCTGCGGTGCCAGGAATTAAAATTCTCCCATCTCCTGAGGATGGAGGCTGCATTTCCATAATGTTCTATCACTCTCAGTGCTTTGCATCTGTAGTGAATGGGGGAATCATTCCTTGCAAATGATTTAGCTGAGATACACAGCCTTTTCTACCCTGAGCGTACAAGTTGTGCACAAACAAGCTGTGATGTTTTGAATGTTTCTCATTTGCAATTGTTTAACAAAGAGCTGGGGAAAGCAGCAGGAGCCCACCAGGTACTTTTGAAGTGGTCAGAGTAAATATTTGGCCCGGGTGGTTCAACACCACGTCCTGGTCACTCAAAGCAGATGAAATTGTAATGATTCCTCAGCTAGGAAAGATTCATTTCATTAAAAGGATGTGTCCTTGTCCTTGTTAGAAAGCTGCTCAGAAACCATTTGCAGTGGTTAGAAGGTGAAAGGCCATTTTAAGAACAACCTGTTTTGGTACAAGAGCTGTGGCAGAGGCTGGTTAGAGAAACTTTACATGGTTTAAGAGCTCAGAAGTGGTTATATGCTTGCCAGGAGAAAACAAGAAATGTTCTTTTCTGGACCATCATTGTGAAACTTCAACTTTCTAAACTCTACTTGAATGCTGGTGTTGCTGGTTCTTTCCTGCAAGGGAGCTGTGACAGTAGCACGGGCAACAGTATCTCAGCTCATTTCCAAATACCTGGAACTGTAGCATTAACAAGGGGTAGGGTTGCACAGGGTGGGGACACCCTCTGCAGACACCTGGGAGCCCTCAAACGCTGCTGTGCTCTCAAGGACTTTTGTAGTCTTGGGGTTATGTGGCACGTACTCTTGCACGTTGTTAAATGGATTTATATCCTAGCAAAGATAAGATGTTCTGGGCATCTTCCAACTATTGCAAAGCTTGAGAGAACTCAGGCTACACAAGGTACGGCATAGCCTGACACACACATGCCTTACTTGTCTCAGACCTCTGACCACTGTGGACCACAAAATGAGGACTTAAACCCATGTGGACCTGTAGGCTTCAATTCTCTTTGGCTGGCTTTGCACATCTGAGGTGCAGAGGACAGCTGCATTGGTGTGGAAATTTCTGACCTTCCTCTTTCTTGCTCCTCACCCTTCAGTTGCCTTCTCTTTTGAAACCTCTTCAAAAAATTGGGAAGAGTTTTCCTACATGACGAAGGCTTTTAAATGAAGGTAGCATTTCTGTGATGTTGGCTGAAGGATTAGGTTACAGAAGAGAACACATTGAAGTGGATGGATAAAGACCTGGTAGCAAGCAGGGTGGAAAATAAATTGTGATGCTTTGGTGGGAGTAGCCTGGGTGGGGATGGATACAAACAGAAGCAGGGCGAAGAGGAACAGTAAAAGCCTCAAAAACCAATTTGAACCACTGAAAGATAAATTGTGGATGCTGGGAGGCCCTTTTCTCCAGGCAGTGAGGAAGAAGCGCATCCACCAACTTGCCAAGGGTATAATAGGAAGATTTGGACCAATCTGTCTCCCAATATTTCTGGGACAGAAACAGTCAAAGTGACAAGTCCAGAGTGTGGGGCTCGGCAGAGCTGTTGTGTCCTACATCCATTTGTCCAGCCTGGCATTGCATTGATTCGTAGCAGCGTACCACTAGTTCCAGCTGTACTTCTGCTACACCCCAGGACAGTGCTTCCAAACGGCACCTATGCTAAAAGTGCTCCATCTAAGGACATGTTCCCAGCCTACGCTGGTACACCCTGGGACTTTGCACACCATCCAGCGCTCTGAGCTGCCTGTGTTCACTGCATGACTTTGAGCTCTGTATGTGTTTTCCATTGTGCTAATGCTGTGCTCCATCACTTAATCCAGTATTTAGAGAGACACGTGTCACCATGCTCAGGTAAACCAAAAGATGGTTGGCTTTTTTGCTCCGTGACACCCATGTAACTGAGAAAGAGAAAGAAGACAGTACTTTGCACACTTTTTCCTGTCCTGCTTCTAAGATACACAAGGGTAACACTTCTTTGCTTAAACAGTTCTCTGCCTGGAGGTCTGGTAAGGTGGACACAGCCCTGTGCTGTGAGATGGGAGGGTAAGATCATCTCAACAAGGCGATGGGTGCTGAGAGGGAGCAGAGGAGCTACTAGTTATATGTCTTAAAGGTGATGTCATCCTACACAGGTTATAGTGAAACTGACTCTCAACAAAACCTCGTTTAAAGAAAATTCATGCTTTTTCAGCCTTCTCTATCCCTGCACTCTTTTTGGTAGTACAGAAATAAGTGGAGATAGATCTGTAGCCAAATACTAATCTCATGAACTCCACAAACACTAAGTAGCACCATCTGTGGAAATTTTTACTGCAAATTACAACAACATGTGGAAAGCTCCTCTCAGTCTGATAAGCAGTGCTTTGTCATGGGAGTAGTGTCACAAGAGCCCACTGCACCCTGGCTCTCATTTCCACATGTCTAGTTTAGATATCTAGGAGGAGATGCTGTATTTGTCTCCTTAGTAAGCAGGAAAATCCGTCTTCTCAGTGTGCAAAGCAGAAACTAAAGAAACCAGTCTAAGAACATTAATAACACTTCTTGAGCAAAGAGTGTTCTCCAGCACAAAGCTATTTCTCAGATACTGGAAAGCCATCCTTATCTATCCTCCCCTGCTTATTCTCAGGGTCTGACTACCTCTTCCTTGAGTATCCAGTAGTACTTGGGACAAGTGAAAGAATGCAGAAAACTACTGGAAGGAAAAACCTACCTCAACAACAAACAGACAAAACCGATGGGAACAGGAGAAAACACAGTCAGCAGCAGACTGGCTTGCCACAGGGGTACCTTGCCATCATGGCTTTCAGGAAAACCTGAGAGGGGTACAGGGATTTTGCTGTGAGGATTCCCCTTCTCTCTGAAACAATGAAGTTTATTTGTTGAACCATTTTCCCTCAACTTCTGTACCAACAGGTCAGTGAATTCCTATCTGTCCACCCTCATTTTAGGCTGTCTTAAGACCATTGGGCAACACTTCCCTTTTGTACTGGGAGTAGCTTCTTGTCCTTTGGCTTCTCTCAGAGACATGACAGCACTTGGCATTTACTGGGTAAGAAGCTGAGAATGTGACAGCAGAACATCCTCTATCTGATCCAGTACAAACATGCTTTCTGCAGCAACAGAAACCACCAGGAGGTATGTGATTTGTGCTTGTGTTCTGCAGGGCATTCACTAGCCCTGGCAGGCAGAATGCATCCTTTTGGGAGCTTCTCTTTCTGAGGAGCAGCACTTCTGTAGCTGGTAGGTCTGATGATACGCTGACCTTTCCTTACAGAAGCTTCCTTTTTCCACTGACTGTCAAGGAAAGTCAGCTTGTAACTTAGGAATGTCAGCAGCTTAGAGACTTAGAAAAAGAGACTTAAAAGATAACATAAAATCTTGGGGTTTTGGTGTCCTTTTGTTACACGCTATGCACATTGAAGGTCTAGGGAAGACCCCAAAGTTTGTTGGAAAACCGAGAAGGTATTCTGCTTAGAAAACTGGGAAAGCTTTCTGCTTGGAGGTAGTTCTGGCCATCGGGTGTAGCTTGTGTGTAGTGAGCTGTTTGATGCTCACTGTTTATGGAATGTTACTGGAAGTCACTGCTTTGCTTAGAAGGTGAGTAAATTATGATCTTCACCAGAAGTTGATTGCTAGCTGACTTGGATGGTAGAGTGAGCTGATGGATGGACGGTAGGGTCAGGGAAGTCTGACCCAATTAAAAAGTGAAGACAAGGGAATAAAGATCCTCTTTTGACAGAAGCACTTTCAAAACAATAAAGAAACAACGAAAGAACAACACAAACCTGTTTAATCTCAAACATTCAACTTTTTCCTCCAGGTGTTAGAAGCTCTTTAAAAATGAGCTGTGTTTTAATCTGAGGGGATTTGAAAAGCAGTTTGTCATTTATAATTTTTAATTGAAATATTTGTAATTTAAATAAAGAGAGGAGTAAAAGTACAAACTCTTCCCATATTGTCCAGAACAAATGAAGCTGTGTGCCAGAGGTGTGCTGCCAGCGTAAGAAACCCACGGAATTTTCATTGCTTTGGGGACAGGGATGGAAAGAACAAGGGAACAGATGTTAAGAATGAAAAGCTGTGCCTGAAGCCTAATGGGAGCTGAGTTTCTTTTGCTACACTCAAAACTGTGTCAGCCCTTTCAATGACTATTTTAAAAGGAAAATGATCATGGCTCTAATACATCACTCTTTTTTTTTTAAAATGTTTGCAAAAGACTGATTTCATTGCTTTCCTGTGCCTTTCTGCAGTAGCCCACAGAAATTCTGTGCTGCATGAAAGGTCCATGAGGTTCTGAATAAATAAAACATGTGATATATTCTTTAGGTGCTAGCATGAAGAACTTCTGTTCCAGTTTGCAGTCAGTGGGATCACTGAATTGTTTAAGACCACAAATGGTCTGTAAATCTATGTTCGTTTACCATTCTGCATGTACTCAGAGATTTCCACTGAAGGCAGAGATTAAAAGACCTACAGGTCTTTTAATGCTGGGTATATTCAACATATTGGCAGACTAGATGGCTCATGGGACAGGAGAACCAAATGCCAACCATTCTGTCATTAAATTAGTTTCTTAGACTCAGGAGACCTGATCTACGCCTACAAACTTCTGATGGGTGGCTGCAGGGAGGATGGTGCCAGACTGTTTTCAGCTATGCCCAGGGACAGGACAAGGGGCATGGAGCACAAGCTGGAGTGCAGGAAGTTTCATTTAGAAATAAGGAAAAACTTGTTTACAGTGTGAGTCCCAAAGCCCTAGAACAGGCTGCCCAAAGAGGCTGGGGAGTCTCCTCTGGAGATACTCAAACCCCACCTGGATGCAGCTCTGCCCACTGTGCTTTAGGCAGCCTTGCTTTGGCAGGAGCAGGTTGGACTTGATCTCAATGTCCCAGCTCTGATGGTTCTGAGATTCAAATATTTTATGCCTGCTAATGCTTAAGCAGTTTCACATCTACAAGAAAAGGCAGTTTGCTTCTGAATTCCCAGCTTCTCAGCAGAAAAACCCCCATTTATTTTCCTAACGCATTGAACCACCAAGAAACTTTAGAACAATTACCAGTTTTTGAAAAAGGGGACTGTTGCACTAATTACCTGTAGCTGTTTGGATGCAATGAAAAGGATATAAATGCTTCACAGCCAAAGAGCTTACGTTAGAAGAGCAACTACCCATTTCCCTGTTGATTGGCAAAGCTCACCCAGCTGCACAGAGTGAATTTGAAATCTGTGATTCTTTCTGAGGTGAGTATGTGACAAAATGATTAGTCATTCCCACTACACATCTATCTTCATTAAAACTTACCCTCCTGTGATGATGGTATCGGCAGCCCAGCATCTCCAGACACTCACAGCGGGCATCTGCATCAATCTTGTTGACAAAGGCGCTTCCTGAGAGCGTGTGCTGTAATGCTTTTTCTCTCTGTCACAGGGCTTCAAAGCAAAAGCAATCCTGCAGGCTGTGGCAGCCCCCAGGATCACTGGCTCAGCAATGCCACTTAACCACCTTAGTATTTACTAGGGAGCATAGGTAACAGAGCCATCACCAGGCTTTACTTCTCCTTTTCTGCTGTCTGTTAAGCTAGCACTCTGATCCTCATGTCACTTTGCACTTACACCTTCATGACTGAAAAAGTGCCTTCTCCACAGTGAGCTGGCAGCTTCCCATTGCTTCAGAACAGGACTGTGAGGTGGGCTCCCACTTAACAGGTTTACGAGGTGCCAGCTGATTTCACTGACACACTTGAGGAGCACCTGGCAAACTGAAGCCAGCAGAAGATTGTGGCCATCCTGCATTTACCTCAGACACAAGCAGCTCTGTGTCAAGTTGTGCTTCACCAGTTAAGGGGAATTTATGTTCATCAACTTATTTAATAAAGAGATTCTTAGGAGCAGTCCCAAACACACAGTTTGCTATTGCAGGCAAATCCTTTTGGAAATTCTGTGCCAGAGTGTTTGCATTAAACAGCAAAGATGCTAATTGCTTAATTATAGGGATTTCTGCTACATGATCTTAGGTTAGAAGTTGAAAATCAGCATATCAGCTACATGCCTGAAGTCCAGTCCAATGAAGAGTAAAGTCTTTCCCTTGGCAAGGAACAACAAGAGGCATCAGTACAGATTGAGTAGTGACCAGCTAGAGAGCACCCCTGGGGAGAGGGAGCTTGGAGTTGTTGTGGATAACAAACTAAAAATGGATCAGCAATGGGCCCTGGTGGCCAAGGCGGCTAACAAAATGTTGGGATGGATCAAGAGGAGGGTGTCTAGCAGTTCAAGGGAGGTTCTTCTACCCTTTGTTCTGCTGTAGTGAGGTCCCACCTGGAATCCTGTGTCCACTTCTGGTCTCCCCAGCTCAAGAGGGAGAGAGAATTAATGGAGAGAGTTCAGTGCACAGCTACAAGGATGATTGCGGGTCTGGAACAACTGCCTTACGAAGAGAGATTGAGAACATTGGGACTTGTTAGTTTGGACAAAAGAAGGCTCTGAGGGGGTTTAAATAAATCCATGAGGGCTGGGTGCCAAGCACAAAGGAATCCTCTCTTTTCAATGGCGTCAGACAGGACAAGGGGTAATGGGTGCCAGCTTGAACACAGGAAGTTTCACCTCAATCTGAGGAAAAACTTCTTTCCAGTCAGGGTTGTTAACTGTTGGAAGGGGTTGCCCAGGGAGGCTTTGGAGTCTCCTCTCTGGAGATGTTTCAGCCCTAGCTGGATGTGGTTTTTTGGGGTTGACTGAGGCTTTTTAGGTGGTTCTGCTTGTCAGTGATTTGTATCCTGCTTGAGCAGGAGGGTTGGACCTGATGGCCTTGGAAGGCCCCTTCCAACCCTAATAAATTATGTAAACGATGAAAATCTCTAACAATTTTCTTGCATATATAATGTATGTTGGTAATTCACTCCATGTAATTGCAGTTGCACAAAAAAATGAGACAAATTTAAGGGAAACACTCTCTTTAAAGTCCCTTTATGAAAACAGCCAATGTGCATGGGTGGCAGTGATTTTTCAAAGTCTGTAACTTTATTGGTGGAAAAACAAACATCCAAAGCACAGATGCTCCCAGACACTCCAGTTGCTTCAATTGGACCATTTTCTTTTCATTACTGTAAAACTGGTTCCGTAGGACACTTCCTCACAGGATCTTAAGATACAAAAGCTTAAGATTAAGAAAAGTGACTTTTTGAAGTCTGGGTGGGAGAAAACTGACACTGGCAGGGACATATCAGTGTGTCGATGACGAATAAACACAACAACTTAACATTCAAAATACCAGCGATCTCATACATCAGTCTCTCTATTCACTTTTTATTTTCGAAGGGTATAAAACATTTCTGTGTCAGATATCTAATGTCAGCACTGTTTATAATGTCAAGTGATGCATGTTGCATATTTGTAGTGCATCCCATTGATCAAACCAGAACCTGGCACAGTAATTGCAGATGATGGAGTGCATTTGGTGTGGAAATGGACACGGATGTGGAGTGACTTCAGAGAGAATTAATCCCAACAGAACCAGAGAGAATGATATTTCTTCCCTTTGCAGACAGTTCACACAGTTCCATTTCAGCTCATACAATTTAACTTGCTATTTATAAAGTAAGGGTGAGTTGTTTTTAGCCTAGTTTCCTAAGAAAACGAGACATATGTGATCATGCCATCTGCTAACGCCTTCCTTGTACTCCTAACAGCTAGTGTGCTCAGAGACAATTGCCATCCAGGTTGAAAGTAGGTAGAAGCCTCCAAGATACGAAATTGGTAAAAGCTTTTGCCTGAGTGTCTGGGCAGTGCAAAGATGCCTATGTCAGTACTCCCTGTCAGGGAAAGGCAGGAAGAATTTAGCCATTAAACAGTCCCTTTTGGCAGAAGCCAGCAGTCCCATCAGCAGGAACCAGTCGCAACCCCGCTTACCTTTTGCCTCACGCAGCCGTGGCACAGAGCCCAGTGAAATTGCATTGTTTTGAAAGGTTTGCACAAGCCAGAGGACACAAATCCCCAGGAAAAGAGTGTTTACAACATTATTTGGTTTCAGCTATTCTTTGAACACCTTATTTTACTCTACAAAGACAACAGAGTTTCATTTCAGCACTTCTGTCGAAGGTTGCTTTGAAAAAACAGTAGCTGAACCTTGACAAAGCCATCAGAGGCATCACATTGTTTTAATTTACAGATCCAATAAAATTGAGAGTGGTAGCAGCTTGTTAAGGAGGATGTACATCTCAGGAATGTTAAGCTGACCTGTGAAGGTGTTTCCCAGAGAACCTACTTCATTTCTGAGTACTGATCAGGGAAAATGTTAAGTTAATGCAAACCATGCCTCATCCTTAAGTAATTGGGAGAGAACCTGCTCCTATCTAGAAGGTTTTATCCACTCTTTACATAATGCCCATAAAAGGGCTTTGAAATGTGCTGTAAAGAAGATGCTTATGAACTCCTTGTCTTCTAGAAAAGTTGCTTTTTGTGGTATTTTTGTTGTTTTATTGGTTACTCTGAACAGTGTTCAGAGAGACACAAAAGCTGTTTGTACTGCATTTTCTGTTACATATAGGCAAAAGTTTGCGTTCTGTGGTTGCCACAGTCAACAGTGAAGCAAAACAGAGAGAAAAGACAATGAGAGATATGGAGTCAAGGGTGAAAATTATTACTCCTGGAACAGCTGCTTGATAGTGCCTGGACAGGCTTTGAGAACATCAGGCTTTCTGATAGCAAGACTATCTTCCTTAAAATGATGACACAGGTTCCACATCCACCACTGGACCCTTCAGACGCTGTGTCTCCTGCCATTCTGTATGACTTTGAGTACGTTGGAAAGGTCAAAACTTTTTGTAATCAATTCCATTAGATCCTCGTCTTTTTCCACACCGTTGATAAACTCTTCTAAAGTCAGTTCCCCTACAAGGAAGTTAGACAGTCCTTAGAAACTCAGAAACACGGTAGTCACTCTGAATCCAACCCAAGGCCATTCATGACAAACCGAATCCTTCATGAGTGTTCCCTATGCCCCGCTTGTGGTAAGTGCGAGAAGAGCATTTGCTAATTATTTTCTAACTTTGTACCACATCCTAGAACTCAGGCTCCCTTCTCTATTAAACAGGCCATTACAGCTTTTGCTGAAGTCTAGGATGACTATGGATGCCCAGTGTTTATGATGATACAATTGGGTGAAAAAGGCTGCTAATGAAAGCTGTGTCAAGCCTGAATGTAGATCTGTGGAGCCGTTCTCACTGAGCTCAATGGAATTTATCCTGTAGCTGGGTTTAACAGAGATTAGGGTGTGATTTACTGAGGATTACCAGACATACTCCCTGTGTTGACTACTAGGATTATCTAGAGCCATACTAAGACATAGTGAAAAAAAATCAGCTAAGTGGTTTGATTAGGTAACTTCTTCCAGGCAACTGAAGTGCTCGTTAAGACTGTGGGGTGTTTTGGCTTATGTCAGAATCAGGTAATACTTGGGAAGCTGCAAGACAGCTATAAAACCACTGTTACTGAGGGGCAGGAACGTTGTTCTTCCTCTTTACCTGCTCTCTTCCCTGCCAGCGAAGGCATGTGGTCATGTAGTACCTGGGAGCATACACTGATCAGCTTACAGAAGTTATTCCAGTGATACTGGTTTTCTGTGAGAGGGGAAGCGGAGCTCGGTTTACAGGAAGAGCTTGATTCTTTCCTCTAAGAATGGTTTAAAGGCTCCTGTTAATATCATGACAATAAATGATTTCTCACTGAAACAAGAAACGACAAGAGACCAGGCACAGAGGAAAACCGACAGATGACTCAGGGCCCTGGGGTACAAGAGCACAGCGGTTCAAGTTGTGTGCCCTGGTATCTCATGCTTAGCCAGATGACATGTGGTTGTTTTCAGATTTAAGTGCTCTCCGGAGGATTTTTTGATGTTTGGTGAACTTGGAAACCTCGTAGGATGTGAACAAGGAAATGGATCAGCATTTGAAAACAATGAAATCCACTTTTTACCCATGGGCACTAAATGCAGCCTCCACTTGAGTCATTTGGACCCTCACTGCATGGGTGAGCAGGCTTGTGTACGTGCTCCTAGAGCGGAAACAGCTTTATCTGACAGGCAGCCTGGCTCTTATGCCTCAGTGAGACGAGTAAGATCCTCTCCAGCGACCGGTGTGCAGTGCCCTGAGTATGTTCACACCTCCTCTCCTCAACCTCAACGCTCCTATAGAATCATCCCAGGAACAGAGACAGAACAAGTGTGTTGTACTTCCTGGGGTGGTGGGGATGGGGAAAGACTGCTTCCAGCGGCTCCCTGCCCCGGGACGGAGGGGGCTCACTGGGTCGGGTCCGCTCTGCTCCTGTAACCAGCAGGGAGCGGCAGGGACAACCCCAGCGTGGCAAAGACAGCCCCAGCCTGGTGCAGACCCCAGCGCAGAAGGGACAGCACCAGCCTGGACCTGATGCCACGGACTGGAGAAGCAGATCTACCACACCACTCCCCTGCAACTGCGAGCTAAGGAACTCCTCTTTCTTCCTCCTGGAGCTGAGATAGGAAGAGAGAAAGAGGAGAAGAGAGGGTTCTGGAAAACCCTCTCGGCCACATGCAGGTAGGGGGGGCAGCCCTGCTGACGCAGCCGTGCGGTCAATCTCCATCTTGGGTCCCGCACATGGCCGGGGCCCTGCGGCTGCTGCCATTTTAGAGAGCCCTGATCAGCAGGAAGAGAGACTGATGGTCACTTCTGCCGCTGAGAAAGACTGGGGGGTGCTTGGTATTGGGGAGAATTCCTCCGTGCTTAGCTGAAGAAAAAGCAGAAGGACAGTTTGAAATGGATTCTAGAAAGAATACTGAATAACTCATGTTCTGGCATCTCATTGCTAAAATACTGAAACCCAGCAGCTGATGGTCGAGCTCAAATACAACTACTCCTTGCAGTAAATTAGTCAAAGCAGAGGCCGAACTACAAACAGCCACAAAATTTGGTGGATACTCTAGGATACGACAATATCTTCTTTGCCTTCACCCAAAAGATGGGTCAAGCAAGTGGGGAACAGATCTTCTGTACCTTACTCACATGCATTACCAGATCACTGGTTGTCCTTGGATTGTCTGCTTTTGCTCTGCAATGCTTTCCTTGCATTCCTGCTCTGTCACTGATTGCAGTTGTGCATGTAAAACTATTGCCAGGGGAATAAGGATTCCCAGGATTAGCAGCATGAGGGAAGATGTTCACATGTGACAGATTCTCTATGAGAAGCAAATCTGAAGCAGTGACTTAAAGATTTGGTTTCCAAATGCAAGTCCAATTGGCTCAATCTATCTGTGTTAAGAACAAACAGCAAGCACGTGTCTTAGCATGTGCTAACTGTCAGCCTTCAGGGGACATACAGTGTGCTGTCCAACCTTTAGAACATTCCAGAGCCTGTGCAACCATGCATCTGAAGTGGCTGTCTTATCTGCTCTGGAAAGATGAAGCCAAAACCAATGCACTTTACAATGCCTCAATCACACTGTGGGTTTGCTGTGCAACCACAGCACTGCGACTTTGGACTAACAGCACAAGACCTTCATGTTTTAGCCCTTACTGCGTACAACTCCTATGTCAGCTTAACTGACTCTGCTGATTTCACTTCATGTTAAAGTAGAGGTAATGTGTGTAAAGAAGAACAGCTCCAGGCTTTCAGTTTGTCTAACAGTTTTTCAGTGGTGTGCTCAGCTCCCCTTCTGATCCTGTGCTTCCTTATGGGGGATAATCCATGCCAATGCCAAGAAAACCCAGATTCTTACCGTCATTGTTCACGTCTATCTTCTGAAATATCATGTTTGTGAACTCCTCAGCAGTCATGTTGGTGTAGCCATTAATAGCCTGGATAGCCTGAAGGCAGAAAGGTAGAAAGGTCTTTCAGGATGGCAGTGACTGTGATGCAGCTCTTTAGTTCACCCACCCTTTCAAAAATCACTACATAAACAGCTATTTGAAGTAAATCTTCAGTAATGAGGATTGGAAAGTTAATTAACATAACACAGGCTGAAGATTACAGGCTAATTTGCATATCTCTGAAGGTCCTCTGAACCCATGTGGCACCTCTGCTCCACAAGACACTTTAGATTCTAGGCCAGCGTTTTTATCTCGCCCTAGAGAGTTCTGTGTCTTCAGAGAGTACCCTGTGGCCTGTGTGATTTAAATGCAGTATTATTTTTCACAGCTGAAAGCACACGAGGAGAAAGCCCAATCCATTTCCCAGTAAGACGCATTTAACTTTGTAATCACAAATAAAGTCAGACCACTAGTCCTGAAAGTTGGCAAATTTAAGTGCCCTCCAAAGGAATTAAGACAACCAGAAGTCTCCTCTCTACCTTTTCAGTGGCAAAAGGACTCAGTATTTGGAGTAAAGGTATAAATCAGTGTTTTTGCAAACTCCTGTCGAGTGAGAAAGTCAGTTTTGTGTCATGGTGATCAATCGGGTTCATAAAACAGGAGCCTATATGTTAATAACCAGTGGTCCAGAAGCAACAAACATGTGTGTACAGAGTCGGATTTAAACTCATTGTCCCAGTTAGTAAGTGTCTGGGAGAACACGTGTGTGTGCATTCATAAATCCACTCCCATACACATTTACACAGCCACATGCTACAGTCAGCACGCTACAGAAATTGGTTTTCTACGCCTGAATTATCCTTATGTGAATTGTGTTGTGTAAAGTAATTCACCGTGTGGCTTACCTGTTTATTTCAGTATTCCTGATATATTAGAACTTACTGTCTTTAAATAAAATGTGAGTCAAACCTATTCAACACTGATGTTGGATTCTTGATCGTTACTGTCTTTATCTTTGCACAAACAAGGGCCAAAGGGCAGCAGAAATTGTACAGAAGTAGGTACATAAACTTGTTTGTACTGCTAATCCATACTTCACATACTTTTGGCAGTTTGTCTGTCTTCAGAAGGATGTTGTAACTCTGGCACCATTTCCTGAAGTACTAGGATCAATTACCATGAGGCAGCACTGGGCCATTGGCATCCTGGGGTGGATTTGATGGAGGGGGATTGTGGGGGGCAGTGTGGTGGTGGTTAATAGATTGAGAGAGGTTCTCCTTCCCCTCTACTCTGCCTTGGTGAGACCATATCTGGAATATTGTGTCCAGTTCTGGGCCCCTTGCTTCCAGAAGGACACAGAGCTGCTTGACAGAGTCCAGTGCAGAGCCACAAAAATGATTAAGGGCGTGGAGCATATCTCTGATGAGGAAAGGCTGAGGGAGCTGGGTCTCTTGAGCTTGGAAACCCCATTAATGTTGATAAATATGGAAAAGGCAGGTGTCAGGAGGATGGAGCCAGGCTCTGCTCAGTGTCATCCAATGATAGGACAAGGGGCAATGAGTGTGAGCTGGAACAAAGGAGGTTCCACATCAATATGAGAAGGAACTTCTTCACAGTGAGGGTGGCATAACAGGCTGCCCAGGGGGATTGTGGAGTCTCCTTCTCTGGAGAACCTGCCTGGACATGTTCCTGTGTGACTTGATCTGGACGATCCTGCTGTGGCAGGGGGGTTGGACTAGATGATCTTTCTGGATGTGTTTAAAAGTCACTTAGCTGTAATGTTGGGGGATCTGTTTTGGGGGTGAACTTGTAGAGTAGGGTTGACGGTTGGACTTAATGATCCCAAGGGTCTTTTCCAACGTGAATGATTCTGTGATTCTCTGTGATTCTGTGTCTCAGCTGATTGCCTGAGTCAAGGGTGTAATACTCCAGCCCAAAACAACAGTGCAATACAAGGAACATAAAGAAGGAAATAGAACAGGGCAAAAAGGCTGAGTGAAGAACAGCAGCACTGTGTTGTCTGGATGCAACTAATCACAGCTTTGCACCGCTGCTTCCTGAGGTGCAGCTATTACTTTCTGTTGACACTTACATGGCCTCTGTGTGTTGCTTACACTGAGCTTCTCTCAATAATCTGATACTTTGCTATGTCAAAACTTCTTTCATGTATGGATGAAGAAAGGGACAGAAGGAAGAATTTCTTCAGCTGTAGCCAAAGATCCTGAGCTGTTTGCTTTCATCTGCAGCCACAGTTAATTGTAAAACTTCCTGTAGTGTTCTGTCTCCAGGGTACAATTAGTGCAAGTTTCATCTTGACTCAGTTTGTACCCACATGGTTCTTCCTGCTCACCCTCATTCTTAATTATGTGTTCATTCTTCTCTAATATTTTGTCATATTGAAATCTCGAGATAATCCCCAGTCCTTAGACCCGTTAACTGTGAGGAGCCTACCTCTCCCAACAGTTCTCGTTGAACCAACACCAAGCCAGTTGTCACAGTGTTCACATAGGTTCACTGAGTTCTTAACTGCTAGACAGCTGACTAAATTGTAGAGGTCTGCTTTTTAAACTACGGGTTGGATTTTCAGCTGTTCATACCAGTTATCTCCCATGAAAACTTGACGTGATGCCTTTGACGCTTCTACCTAGAAAATGCAGACAATTTTCAAACGGTATTTTTAGAAAGCAGATCTATTGTTGTTATCCTTTATAAATTACTAATAATTATAGCAAGAGGGCCATGGAATAATACTTCTGAAGATATTTTGTGTCATAATGTGCTGGAGGATCACACAATTTAATTAAATCCCTCAGAATTTTATATTCTGTTTTGTGTACCTTACTCTGCCTAAGAGTAAGGCAAAGCTCTTCTCAGCCTGTTTTGGTGAGTTGTGTGAAGATAGCATGAGCTTCCACCTACAATTAGAAGAAAGTCATATGTTAACCTGGGATTTCTTAGTGTTTTGACTGGTGTTGAGCTAATAATTTTCCAGAGAAGCCTCCCAGTGTGTGGCAAGTCTGCTCTTAGGACTGGATAACCAGAGAATCACTGAATTTTAGGGATAGGATATAGAATTATCCCTAATTTCACAGAATCACAGGACATTAGGGATTGGAAGGGACCTTGAAAGATCATCTAGTCCAATCCCCCTGCCACGGCAGGATCACCTAGATCCAGTCACACAGGAACATGGCCAGGCGGGTTTTAAATGTCTCCAGAGAAGGAGACTGAGGTATTCAGTAAAAATCAGGACTCATTAGGAATCAAAATGTAGGTTTATATCTCCTGGACAACACTGTGAATCCTATCTGGTGGTGGCGGTGCTGGCTGAATGGGAAACTACAAAGAGCAGTCACTGACTACATAACAGTCACAGCGGCAACACTTCTGTTTTGTCTCCCCTTTAGAATTTCACGAGTTATGGTAACGACAGTGATGCCAGTACGTCCCAGTCTGCAGTCTTGGATAACTTGGCAAAATACAGCCATTACACTGTCTGGCTAACTGCAAGCACGGCTTTTGGAGATGGAAACAAAACCAGTGAAATCGTAGACGTCTACACAGATCAGGACAGTAAGTTAATTACTTCATTCACGCTTAGTACTTCCATTTATTGACTGTTCTCTGAAACAGTCAGGACTGTTTTAAGTACTGCAACAGTTTTCTTTGCAAGGAAACACTTCAATCTCTACTCTGCCCTGGGGAGACCTCACCTGGAGTGTTGTGTCCAGAACTGGACACAATACTTAGCACAAGAAGGGTGTAGACAGACTGGAGCGTGTCAAGAGGAGGGCCACTGAAATGATAGGGTGAATGGAACATGTCTTGCATGAGGACAGGCTGAGGGAGGTGAGGCTGTTCAGCCTGGAGAAGAGAAGGCTCCAGGGGGACCTTCTTTTGACCTTCCAGTACCTGAGGGAGGCCTCCATGAAGGCAGGGGAAGGTCTTTTCAAGAGGGTTTGTATGAACAGGATAAGAAGCAGTGGGTTCAAGCTGGGAAAGGAGAGACTGAGACTGAATAGTAGAACAAAGCTTTTCACTGTGAGGGTGGTTGATGGCTGGAGTGGGCTGCCCATTTGGGGAGGAGGTGGGGGCCTCATCCCTGAAGTCATTTCATGTCAGCCTTGATGAGGGTGGTTGATGGTGGGAATGGGCTGCCCAGGGAGGTGGTGGGGTCCCCATCCCTGTAGTCATTTAATGTCAGCCTTGACGAGGCTCTGAGTGGCCTGACCTAGGTAGACTTGTCCCTGTGTAGGGAGGTTGGACTGGATGACCTCTAGAGGTCCCTTCCAGCCCAGAACATTCTATGATATAAGCAATAAAAACACTGTCTTAAACCATTTTAAACTACTTCTAAAAGAAATTAATTTAATGTAGCTAGTTATTCATAAAAGGCCCTCAAAATACTTTGCTTTTGCTAGTGAAACATAAATTATTGTTTAAAGTCATGCGAAATACTACAAATGAGATTTACAGCCTAATTGTACGTTGAGCATTGATTTCTGTTTTGGTGTTGGATGCTTCGTTACTGTAATCCATGCACTTATTTTTTTTGCTTATTATCTCTCATAGTCCCAGATGGTTTTGTTGAAAATCTGGTCTATCAAAACATTTCCTCATCTTCTGTAAATGTAAGCTGGCTTCCACCATCCCAGCCAAATGGCTTAGTCTTCTTTCATGTTTCTCTAAGTTTATTGCAACTGGGAACCAGTAAGATACTGTCTCTCCTTACTTACAACACAAGCATTGTTTTTGACAACCTGGAGAAATACACCGATTATCTTCTGAAAGTCACACCAGCCACCGAGAAAGGGTCTTCTGAAAAACACACTCTAAGTCTGCACATCAGAACTGATGAAGACGGTAAGAGAAGTATATTTTACCTATTCCTAAGGAAATGTGGGAAAAAAAATTTTCAGCTTTGTAAAGGAAAAAATATTAATGATTTTGTTTGTTTCCCTCATGTTACTTGAAGCTGCTTTATTGTACAGCACTACAAACAACTGCTACTCATTTCTGTGCTGAGACCATACAACTCTTAGTGATGGCTAAAAGGCATTAGGCTGGTGAATCTGAGCCACAGGCTACAGGCTGCAGAAGGGTGGCTGGAAAGCAGTCTGGCAGGAAAGGATGTGGGGGTTCTAATTTACAGCAGCTGAATGTGAGCCAACAGGGTGCCCAAGTAGCCAAGGCGGCCAGTGACATCCTGGCCTGGATTAGAAGCTGTGTGTCCAGCAGGAGTAGGGAGGGTATTGTCGCCCTGTACTCAGCACTGGTGAGGCTGCACCTTGAGTACTGGGTCCAGTTTTGGGCACCTCAGTACAAGGGAGACCTCAAGGTGCTGGAGCGAGGGCAGAGGAGGGCAATGAAGCTGGTGAGGGGCCTGGAGAATAAATCTTCTCAAGAGAGATTAGGGCTGTTTTGTTTGAGGAAGAGGAGGCTGAGGGGAGACCTCATCACTCTCTACGACTATCTGAAAGGACACTGTAGAGATGTTGGTGCTGGTCTCTTCTCACAGGTCATTAGCAACAGAAGCAGAGGGAAAGGCTTCAAGCATCAACAGGAGAGGGTTAGACGAAGTCCTTCCTGGAGAGAGTGGTCAGGCACTGGACTGGGTTGCTCAGGGTGGTGGTTGAGTCTCCACCCAGGATGAGTTTAAAAGTTGCTTAGCCGTAGTGTTGGAGGATGTGGCTTAGGGGTGACCTTGTAGAGTGGGGTTGCTGGTTGGCCTTGATGATCCCAGGGGTCTTTTCCAACCTGAATGATTCTGTGATGTTTTTCAGAGTAATTAATGTTTGTTTGAGTTTATCCGTGTTTTTCTCTTTTTTTTTTTTTTATTTCTACATGTAGTCCCAGAATCGCCACCTATTATCAAAATATTTTCCAATCTCTCAACTACCTCAGTTATGCTCTCATGGGACCCTCCTGCTAAGCCAAATGGTGTCATAAGAAGTTATGATTTAAATTTACTTGGACCAGAAAGGAATAACTCATTCTCTACCACAAGTAACTTTATCATCTTGGAAGAGCTTCTCCCATTCACATTGTACAGTATTTATGCATCTGCAAGAACAGTGAAAGGACCTGGGCCATCCACTGTGCTTCTGTTCTACACAGATGAGTCAGGTGAGCAAATTCAGTTAGAACTCTCTTTGAAATATTGGCCCTGTGTTACTACATCTGTCTTAGGGAGTGTTATGGAGTGTCCTTCTCTGGAGATGTTTTAAATCTGCCTGGATATGTTCCTGTGTGACTTGGTCTAGGTGATTCTGCTGTGGCAGGGGGATTGGACTGGATGATCTTTCGAGGTCCCTTCCAATC
>JAOXOE010000001.1:61512986-61548624 GCA_028565055.1 Phoeniculus purpureus
CAGGTAGTTGTAAAGAGCAATAAGTTCTCCCATCAACCTCATTTTCTCCAAACTAAACAACCCCAATTCCCTCAGCCTGTCCTCATAGCAAAGGTGCTCCAGCCCTTGGATCATCTTTGTGACCTCCTCTGGACTCACTCAAACAGTTCTATGTCCTTCTCATGTTGGGGGCACCAGAACTGGATGCAGAATGCAAGGTGGGGGGGTCTCACAAGACAACAATAAAAGGGGAGAATGCCCTGTCTTGCTCTGCTGGCCACACTTCTCTTGAGCATCCTAGGATACAGTTGGCCTTCCGGGCTGCAGAAGCACACTCCCAGCTCACAGTGGGCTTCTTGTCAATCAACGATGAAGTAGACATTTCAGCCTCTTTTTATTTCTGAGTTCCTATGCCCACATTCTCAATGTTTACCCTAGAAAACATTACCCAGCCTATGAATTACAGCTGCAACCAGCATCACACCTCCTTCCACATAGGCTCAAAGGCCCCCAGGCACCCAAAGCACCAGAACCACCTTCCTCCAAACAGCTTCTTATCATGGTAACACAAAAGGTCACGGTAGCAGTTTGCAGCCTCTCTCGGCAAAGGGAATAAATGTGCAAACAAAGCCATTAGCAGCTTCCAAAATAAACTCCTGTGCTCGGTGGCCAGGTCTATGGCAGCAGCTGCAAAGAGCTCTGAGCCAAGCAAGCACTTGCTGTTTGACCACAGAAATGCCACCTTAATTAATCAGTCTGGTACTAGAAGCTTAAAAGCATTGAAGATAAACACAGGGAGATCAAGTGAAGGGTTTTCACCTGTCAGCCGGCTTCTTTCTTACTCTCGCCAAGTAATACTCACATCAAACAGGTGTCACTTGACTACTTTCCTTTAAATAATCGTATTATTCCCAACGGGACAAGCACAGAAATTACCAGGGAGCCATCTGTGCTGCAAAAATGTCAGCAGAGATGCAGCAGCCAGAAAAAGAAAAGTTAAATAAGAGAAAATCAACAGCAGTAAGAGCAATCCATCTGTACTTCAAATACCTCCATACAGGCGACCTTCTCTCCCAATGAACATCTCTGTTGAGGTTCTACTCAATCTGCTCCTAACCTCATCCGTCCATCCTCTCTCCTGGACTTTCTTTTCTTTTCCTGTTGTGATGGGTCTCCCATCACTGGTATAAACACAAGCAGAATTCTCCTGCATCACTCAGGCTCTGCTGGCTTTGAAGGATGTTTCTAGTCACAGAATCACAGAACATTAGAGATTGGAAGGGACACCCAAAGATCATCCAGTTTAATACCCCCATCACAGCAGGATCACCTAGACCAAGTCACATAGGAATATGTCCAGGTGGGTTTTAAATGTCTCCAGAGAAGGAGACTACACAACCCCCATGGGCAGCCCTTTCCAGTGCTCTGTCACCCTCACCATGAAGAAGTTTCTTCTCATATTGATGCAGAACCTCCTCTGTTCCAGCTCACGCCCATTGCCCATTGCCCCATCATTAGATGCCACTGAGCAGAGCCTGGCTCCATCCTCCTGACATATTTATAGACATGAATGAGGTCACCTCCAAGCTAAAGAGACTCACACCTGTAAGACCCGAACCAGCTCTTCTGGACACCAAACTTTTCAAACCTGGGTTTACTCTCAATCTAGATATCACCAGTGGATTTTGTAGCATCAAACCAAAGACCTATCAGTGCAATATCACAGAATCACACAAAATTATGGATTGGAAAGGACCTCAAAAGATCATCCAGTCCAATCCCCCTGCCAGAGCAGGATCACCTAGACCAAGTCACACAGGAACATATATCCAGGTGGGTTTTAAACATCTCCAGAGAAGAAGACTCCACAACCCCCCTGGACAGCCTGTTGCAATGCTCCACCACCCTCACCATGAAGAGGTTCCTTCTCTTACTGATGTGGAACCTCCTCTGTTCCAGCTCACACCCATTGCCCCTTGTCCAATCATTGGGTGCCACTGAGCAGAGCCTGGCTCCATCCTCCTGACACCCACCCTTTCCACACTCATCCTCATGGTTTTTCTCAAGTCCCACTTAATCTCTTACCTTCAGATTGCAGCTCACAAAGCAGGAAACACACCTCTTGGTTTGGAAAGCTCTGTGTATCTTCTGGCAGGACTAGAAGCACATTAACAAATCCGTGTAGCACCCAGCTTGAAAGGAGCATCCAACTAGCTGAGGAGGACTGAAATGATTGATAATGACAGGTATTAATGGGGCAAACAGCTTTACAGAGGCTGCAATTATACCCAGGTTGTACTTGTTTGAAATGTTAACTGTCTGATGAGGCTTAATTGGCTTTAGAAAGTAATTTCCATGTGCCACCACCTTCCTTTGCTCAGAGAAGGGAAGCAGAGTGTCTGGCAATTGCCAGGGCCATCAATCCAAGACTAGCAGCTAATCCTATTTTATTGCCATCATTAGCCAAATATAGGGACCATCCCTGAGGCAGCTGTCTGCTCTACCTCTTTCTCCCCACTTTTCCTCTACCTTCCTGCTCTCCACATCTCCACACACTTTTTCACTCCACCCAGGATACCCTCTCCAATTAGTCCTCCCCTTTGCCCAGCCCACAGGAGAGCCATCCAGGTTTTACACCTGATCCGAGGGATTGTGATCCAGCATGGCCCTGCAAGCACACTTCCTCCCACCTGGAGCTTAATCCACAGCTGGATTTGGTCCTGAAAACTAAACTCCCTTTCCTGAGGCTGGATGTGCCTAGTTCTCCCCCAAAGTGACTCCTCTGCAGCTGGCAGCTCCTGGCTGATCTCTGCTCAGCCATCCTCACTGCTGCTCTTAATGCTTTGCCCTCTCCTGAACTCTCTGCCCTCAGAGAATGTTCTGTTAAACTCTCAGTAAAAGGCTGGATAATGGTCATGGTTTGAAGCTGGAAAAGGGCAGATTGAGGCTGGACATGAGGAAAAAGCTCTTTAACCTGAGGGTGGTGGATCACTGCAACAGGCTGCCTAGAGAGGAGGTGGAGGAGCCATTCAAGGGCTGGGCAATCTGACCTAGTGAGAGATATCCCTGCTTCTTGTAGGGGGGAGTGGGCTAGACCCTTGGACATCCATTCCAGCCCTACGATTCTATGATATGATCAGAAAGGATTAATGAAAAAATCCCCACAGGTTTAAAATACACATATAACCAAGACGAGAGCACGTGAAGGCTGCAGTCAGTGGTGCCCGTGGAGGTTTGCAACACCTGAGAGGTGAAAACGTGCAAAGATCTGTGCCAGGAAGTGAACCTGGCGAGACTAATCCACGGGCGTTCAAAGTCGAGCTCGTTCCAGGAAGAGGAGAAGGGGATAAAGGAAAACTATTGTTGGAGCCTTGCGTGAAACAGTTTGCAGACTGTATTTATTTAACTTCAGCTGGCCCGTGGGCTTTTTGGTCCGAAGGGCTTGTGTCTTTTCATCAGAAAGGAGTGCCAAAGCAGAGCTTTAAATACTTCAATATTTAATTTTAAGAATATTTAAGTATTTGCCAGTAGCCGAGTTACTTCACCTGCCTTGCAAGGAGCAGGCAGCCTTTCTTCCAGCCTGCAGGAGAAACAAAGAGCGAACTCACACCTGCATCTCCTGCCAAAGAAAGTAAACAAGTGCCCTGTGAGTTATGGGACCTTCATTCCCTCAGCTGCCTTTGGTTGTTTGCTCGCCCAGCTCCTTTTCTTCACTTAATGGGTCATTTAAAAAAATCCTTTATCTGCTACTATTTACATTAAGATTTCAGTTTTACAAAGTTTGGCCGAGGAGTGAAAACCGACATCTTCAAGCCCAGATGCCTAGTGTAGGGTTTCTCAACGGGTACTTGCCCTCTCAAGGAGAGCTTCCCAATTTCTCAGAGAACAGAACTCCACCAGACCATCTTTTTCCCCAGCTGGGACAGTTCCCTTCCCTCCCTTAGGAATGTCCCAGGCCAGACACCCAGGTTTTGATCTGTTCGAAGTCTGCCCCTAGGTGATCCTGCTGTGGCAGGGGGATTGGACTAGATGATCTTCTGAGGTCCCTTCCAATCCCTAATATTCTGTGATACTGTGACTTGATCTAGGGGATCCTGCTGTGGTGGGGGGATTGGACTAGATGATCTTCCAAGGTCCCTTTCAATCCCTAATGTTCTGTGATTCTGTGAGAACCAGGAACATAGAACCGTCTAATGTGTTGGGTTGGAAGGTACCTCCAAAGGTCATCTAGTCCAACCCCCCTACAACAAGCAGGGACATGACCAGATGAAAGGACAAAAGAGAAGACAAAAGAGAAATTGAGAACTTTGAGGCTTTTTGTGGTAAAGGGAAAGGAGTTTCTGACTAAATCGAGACAATTTTGTTCATTCCAAGAGAAGCAGAAGCCCATGAGGCTTTGGAGCAATGACCCCAGTGTAACCCTTCCAGCAAACACAGGAGCTGCAGTGTTGTGTAAATTCACGTCACCGTAGTTTGCATCTTTATGAATGATATCCAAACAACCCCTGAACAGGAGACTTTTTTATAACAGCCTTTTGTACACTCTTCACACACTTAAAGAAGAGGAAAGCTGATTGGCGTCGCAGTTTTCCTGTGCTTAAAACATCATTGTAAAATGGGTTATTTTTATTAATGTGGGAACTTTTGTGGAGTAAACTGTGAGTATAGTCCAACTCAGGTGCCAGAGGGGCTGCACAGGAGAGTAGGGACCTTCTCCTTGCTCCAGCAGGTCTCTCCAGCTAGTACATCACACTGAGAACATTATGTTGGATCCCTGGAGACCTTCAAGGTTGGGCTGGATGGGGCTTTGGACAATCTGTTCTAGCTAGAGATGTCCCTGCTTCTTGTTGGGGAGTTGGACTAGATGACCTTTGGCGGTTCTTTCCAACCCAACCCATTCTATGATTCTCATTCTATGAATGACTCAGGAGACAGAAGAAAGGAACAGAGCAGAAAATACCATGAAATAGCCAACACCACATGCTAACACAGCTGACTAAAAGCCCTTTATTTCTGTAGTCTTCACCCAGCACCAAATGACAGCACCGATAGCACTGTCATGTGCCAGCCTGCAGAAGCCAAGCCTTGCTGATCTCTCCTCAGTTATTCCTTCTGCTGGCTGTCCCAGCGAGCTGAATCGCCCCTTTATTATCCCAGGTACAGTCACCAGCCCTGGTACAAGCGTATTCCTCCTCCTGAGAGTCCCCATTGTCTCTGGTTGTTTACTGTGGGGGCATTCACCCTCCACAGCATTGGGACATCTGGTGACTAGCAGCACTAAGCATCACCCAACCGCCCGGCATCCCCAGCAAGGCACCGAAACAAAGCTCTTCAGTGTCCCTTTGTATAGCAGCATCTCAGATGAGAAGGGATGAGGTAAATGAGGTTCCTGAAGCAGTGGCTTGTCTTCCATTTCCTTTGCAGGATTGTAGCCCTAGACAGGAAAGAGCGTAGTCCCTGTGCAAGAAACTCATCTGGTCGCAGCTCGCACTCTCTGAGCCATAATGTTTATCAGAAGAGGAGGCTGAGGGGAGATGTCATTGCTCTCTACAACTACCTGAAGAGAGGCTGTGGTGAGGTGGGTGTTGGCCTCTTCTCCCTAGGGACTAGCAATAGGACAAGAGAAAATGGGGTCAAGTTGTGCAGGGAGGTTCAGAATGGATCTTAGGAAAAGCTTCTTCCCAGAAAGAGTGAAGAGGCCTTGGAGCAGGCTGCCCAGGAAGGGGGTGGAAGCACTGTCCCTGAAGATGTTCAAAAAACAGGCAGATGTGGTGTTTCAGGAGATGGTTTAGTGGTTCGGGTCTGTAGGATGGATGGTTGGACTTGATAATCTTAAAGGTCTTTTCCAGCCTTGATGATTCAATAATATGGTGCCTTGGAGACTTCATACAGGCAACTAATGGCCACAGAACAGCTTTGTGTTCTCATGCCAAAATCCTGATTCAAATCTAAGCGCTGTGGGGGTGGTTTTCAAAACAAAAGAGATGGATGGGAAGAGTTTTCAGACACTCAGCATTAACCTTCTTGTTTGTTGAACCCTGGGTTCACCAGTAGTGTCTATGACTAAGGGACTAAGACAAGACCAAGCACTTTGGATGAGCTCACACAACATGACTGCTTGGTGGAGAGCTTTTATGCAGCATTTATTGTCCTCTATGTAGAGAGGAGACTAAGGAGCAGGGGAGAGCCATGCCTGTGGGGCTGCCAAGGAAAGGGAGAAAGTAAAAGCAAACTAATAAAGTCACTGGAACTTTTTAGTTGCAGGAGACAACCCTCCAGAAAGGACAGTCATAGCCCTGAGGAGCATGCAAACACATCTCATCACGGCAGGGCAGAGACAGACAATATTAGAATTAAAGGAGGAGATCAAGAAGGTTGGGTAACTTCATCAGTAAGGCAGACTCTTACCTCTCTAATTATGTTTTGTACTTGTTTTATTCCTTACGGGTGGCATGACTGAAATACACGTAAGAGCATCTCTGAGTCACATCCATCCCGCTTCCCACAGGACCAACGGTGGTTGCCTGGTCCTCACAGCTCCTACCAACTCGTTGGGGGCTTTCTCAGTGGCTAGTTGAGTCATTGTGTTTCATACTGAGCGATGAATTCAGCCTTCACTCATTGTCTTAAAACCAGTTCTTTCATTCTTCAGAATGATTTCTATTTCAGTCCTTCACAATATCCTGTGGCTCTGTGCCCCACAGTTAATCTTGCGGGGGGCAAACATCTTCTTTCCTTTACTCGTCTTACCTGCTGCTTGATCCTTACACCTAGCTTTGTTTTCACTGTAAGAAACAGCCTCTGACTGCGCTCCAGTGGTGTCTGCATTCCAGAACTGACCAGGATTGAACAAGAGGATTGTTCAGCCGCTACATTTCGCAGCATTATCGAGGCTGGAAAAGCCCTCTAAGATCATCATTTCCACGAGGAGTAGGCAGCAAGGAAGAAGGCAGAAAAGAGACCTTACAAGTAACGTAACGGAAAGAACGAGGCAGCGGGAATTGAAAAGGTGTGAGGCACGGCTTGGGGTTGAGTGATTGATGTGAGGTCTTAAAGCCAAGCCCAGAACGCGATGAGTTTCGTTTTCATAAAGAACACTGCCGTCGTTATGTGGTGGCCAGCAGGCTGTACAGCACTAAATATCGCCGAGGTTTAAGAGCCGCTTTTCAAGTGCTCGGATCTTAAAATACCACGTGTGGGCACCCATCAAGCAGTTATTTGTAGCAAGTGGTTGCCAACGGACGGAGAGCCCGGCTGCCATAAACATTGCGACTTTATTTTCTTCCTTTGTACCGCTGTGCCCCAAAGGTGCCAAATAAAACACACTCTTCTAGACAGACCCGCTAGTATTTTACGGCCTCGCCATGCTGGGTTAGAAATTGCAGTGTCATGAAAACATCTTTTAAATAAATAGTAAAACCCGATACCCCTGCCAGCAATGTGCTCTCGTGGCCAACAGAGCCAACAGCATCCTGGGGTGAATGAGAAAGGGGGTGGTTAGCAGATCGAGAGAGGTTCTTCTCCCCCTCTACTCTGCACTGGTGAGACCACATCTGGAGTGTTGTGTCCAGTTCTGGGCCCCTCAGTTCTAGAGGGATGTGGAGCTGCTGGAGGGAGTCCAGCGTAGAGCAATGACAATGATGAAGGAAGTGGAGCACCTTCCTTATGAGGAAAGGCTGAGGGAGCTGGGTCTCTTTAGCCTTAAGAGACTGAGGGGTGCCCTCATTAATGTGTATAAATATGTGAGGGGTGGGTATCAGGAGGATGGAGCCAGGCTCTTCTAAATGTCATCTAGTGATAGGACAAGGGGCAATGGGTGCAAGCTGGAACAGAGGAGGTTCCACATAATTATGAGAAGGAACTTCTTCCCAGTGAGGGTGACAGACCACTGGAACAGGCTGCCCAGGGGTGTTGTGGAGTCTCCCTCACTGGTGATGTTTAAAACCCACCTGGATGTGTTCCTGTGTGTCTTGGTCTAGGAGATTCTGCTGTGGCAGGGGGATTGGACTGGATGATCTTTCGAGGTCCCTTCCAATCCCTAGTGATGATTTTTCACTCACCATTTCATATCTTGTTCATATCATCACCCTAGTACTCACAATTGGGATGTTTTACTCACCATTTCATATCTTGTTCATATCATCACCCTAGTACTCACAATTGGGATGTAATTCCTGGAAAAAATCAGATCAGCTGTGCACTAACTCAATTGTTTTAAACAGCCTGGTTTACCAGCACTTACAGCTCAAATCACTGCTTATGGCAGGACCACACTTTCAGCTTGTAAAGCTCAGAAACCCTACTGTTTGTGCAGGGCACTAACTTCACACTTAGGAAATTCCAGCAAAGTTTCACAAACCCAGAAGGAAGAGGTATCGCCCCCATTACGTTAGCTGCACACACTAGCACCAATACTGCTGCATAGATACTCTGACCACACTTAGAAACAAGTCAAAATTGCTCAGCCTTGCTTGTAACAGAGGGAAGCACAGATGGAGGACAATGGGAACTGGTTCAGGAAAAGCTTCATGTTCCATCTTCTGTGCAGGCAGGGATGACTTAACTGCACTTAATTCAAAAATAGAGTTCAACTCCACAAATCCCAGAAGCAGGAAAGTCTCCACCAAGAAATTCTTAATTTCAATAGGTAAGATTTCACTAATAAAAAGGATGTGGTAGGCACTGTCACTTGGAATCAGTGTTGAAGGAAAGGTGGAGAGATGGAGTAGTAGGGGAAAGTGAAAACCTAAAACAACCAGCAGGAAAGTAGAAAAGGATCAAAAGACAGCAGCACTAACACTGGAGAGGAAGCAAGTGGTTAAGATGCAGACAACATACAATGGATGATAAACTCAGGAGCATAAACCCCAAGCTATTTACTCTCTTGTTATCCCTGGGAATTACACGAAAAATGAACCAGAGAGCACAGAAAGCACACACTGCAGTGAAAAGAGTTTGTACAGCACACTGAAATTACAGAGATACCTTCGCAGAACCACACTCAATGGAAAATTTTCTCCAGATGAAGTAAAATACAAAGGCAGCTGCTTCCAGGTAAGCAGCACAGGCGTGCCCGGTCCTGAGCACAGGTTGCTCTGAGCTAAGGCAGTTCATGAGTGTCTGTGCTTGTAAACCAGGCAATTGACAACCTGACATAACACAGATAATTAAAAATCGACTCTACTGAGGAGCTATTCATTGTGCTGGCACCAGCTACTCTCCGCACTAAATGAGGGAGCCTGTGGGGAAAGAAAGAGTCCAATAGCACACTGGTTACCAAGTGTAACAGGAGCATTAAACCCGCACACAGAACCCTATTGCAGAACCATTTTGAACTCTGATAACACCAAGGTGTCTAAAAGCAAAACCTCAGAACAGAACTATTTAGCTGCATGAGCTAAGTGTAGAAATCGACAGGTTTTCCTGCTGTGCATTCTGAACACGGTTTTAACAGACATAGCTGTTTGTTTGCTAGCTCCATTAGCCACTCTTCATTACAAAATGGAAAACCACTGCTGGGATGGAACACAAATGCTGTTGAAGTAGCTTGATGTGCTCATGCGTTCATTTCCTATACAATCTTTCTTCAGAAACACTTGGCTCAGAACAGGATCCTGAAGAGATTTCCAGAGAGAAACAGTACATCAAAGTCAGTATTTACACACCATACTTATCGCTGTGGGTTCTGTTGTGTAGATGCCAAAGATTCATTTCCTATTTCCTGGGGATGTGAACTTTAGCACTGCATGACCTTATGCCTTGCAGCTTGAGGTTTCCATCTTCCTATCCCACTATTTGAAAGTGAGGTCAGATCAGCATTTCTCAGTTTAATTAGTAACTCACTTGGCACTTCCCCCTTGAATTTCTTTACATGAGCAGTTTCTGGTAGAAAATGAAGAAAAATCCCCAATCATTTACCCTCCTTTTTCTCATGGTCAAGAGACTTAAACAGAAACAAACCCATATCTGCAAAATTTACTTGGACAGTCATATTTGTTAACCCACCAGACTGACGTAAATCCACGGTTGAAGCGGCTTTCCCTTGCAACAGTTAGCACAATTCTAACAAAACCTCTCACTCACTTCAGCAATTCTGAGAATATCCTTTTCTTCTTTTTAATCTTCCCGAGCAATAACTGTTTTTTACGCAAAAAGGCAACCAAGCAGTGCTCGTGCTCACAATCGGCAGCCACCCCAAGACTTCACCTTACTTTACAAAACACACACAGCAGAAAATAGAGCAATTTTTTTTTTTAATCATTATTCTTTTCCTGGTCTTCAGAGACCAGGACAATAACCACAGGTAAAGTCACCAGGCACGGTATAAAAACTGTACTTTGGTTAAAAAAGGAAACTCTTCTGGTGCTGTATCCTTGCACCAGAGCACCCAAGGCTGCTCATTTGGACATATGCAGTGAGACACCTCAAAACAAAACCAAAACATCTCGCTGTTTTCAAATCCAGCCATTACCAACTGGGCACAGACAGCAGTGCTACGAGAAGGATTTGATCACCCCAAACTCTGACAGCTCTACCAAAGCGCAGACACTAATGAAAGAGTCCCGCCACTTAAGAGGCGCGATAATCATGTTGTCTTTAAGAAAATGACAACACAAAAGTGTTCTACCACTCAAAAGCAGGCAACAAATGTTAGTGTTAGTCTTTCATATGGATGGACATTAAAAAACCCAAAACATCCATCCCAAACCCTGCCTACCCAATTCATTATATTCAGGGCAACATCTGAGAGCTTGTTGGTAAGCAGCAGAAAAAGACAATGCAGGGAAAAGTGAGTTTAGGGCAGACAGGACACTCAAAGTACAGAATTAAGAGCTGTAGGATTCGGAGAGTATTATCTACTATTTAGGAAGTATTTGTACAGTCAGGTAACTCATTGTGGCATGCTTGCCCTAGTTGATGCTACTTGCCAAAAAGTCACTCAGAAAGGTGTGTTCTTGGTCCAGTCAGCGCTTGCAGCGAAGTGACCGTTTTCAGTGTAGTGTGTTCTGATAGAAGCCATTTCATTTGTGTTTGTACCTTAGACATAACCAACACTGCACAAATGATAATGGCATTCAGAAGAGTCAAAACTAAGATCAGATGACAGAAGCACTCACCCTATGAAGCCCACCACTTGGCCAGCTAGCTTATACAAGACTGTACAGACAGAAAGGGGGGCAATGACTCCTGTTCTGCTTTACACTTCCCCACATATATTTAGGAAGGCTAACCATCAGCAAAAGTTGCTTTCAACTTCCAATACAAGTTATAAAAGTTCTACAAAGACCATCAGAAGACCTATTTGCCATACAGTAGGCAGGTTTTCAGACCAAGTCTTCCACAATTACTACTTTTTATTCTCAATAGATACTTAGGCTACTTGTAGATGTTTAGTCAGATAGCGACAGCTTCAGATTTCAAACACCTTCACATGTTTGCTTACATATCTATACAATATTTAAACCTGAACAACAAGGTCCTATAAACTGAGAGTTACTGTTTCTGCGCTTAACTTGCCACCACTTAGACTGTGAATCATTGCAATCATATTGGAGTGTTTGTTTAGTTCTTCCTTCTGCAGTTTTACAAGGGCTTCTTTTTCTTCCAAGCATCCTTCCAACTGAGATTTTTGAACTTCCAGAGAAGATGCCTGCAGAAACAAGTGAACTGCTGTAAGTGCCTCCCCATTATCAACCAAAAACCAAACACAAGACCGTGAAAGTTGTGTGGCTTGGTGGGGAAATTCAGAAAGTAATAAAAGCAGCATTCAGTTACAAGCTTTCCTCAGAAATACGTTGTGTGGAATAACAGTAACAGCTACTGCTATGCTTCACTCTTAGACACCATAGGAAAACACCAACCTCCACTGTCCTATTCAAGCAGCAGAAACGCTTACAGTTCAGCCATCTAGATTTCACATCGAGCCTCACACCAGTAGACATTTGCTAGGAACACAGGAACTATTTGCTATAGACTGAGCAATATTGTCTGGGAGATTAGACTTTGCTTCCAGCTAATAGAAATAGAGCAAATGCCTTTGCACACTTGGCATTTGCTGGTCACTTTGCCTGTATAACAACCTCTGCACTGAGAGTTCTCAGGAAGCCTTATCTACAGGGAAGGGCATAAAGGCTGCACTCAAGTTCTAGGGATTTAGCTTTTCTTTTTCAAACCAACTGTGACGTTGATATAGCCCCACTGGTCTCTGTGGCAAAAGAAGTCACTATTGTTCTTAAGAGACAGACGTAGATATTTGATTAGACTTCCAAAGATCAAAAAGAAGAGCAGATACACTGTGGGATGTACACATACAGCATGTGTACCTTAGTGCAGGATGTGGGAAAGGGGAGGAAGTCAGCCAATCTACAGTTTACAGTAGTCAAAGCTACCAAAGAGGAACGTGCTATGTGCTCTTATAATATTGTACTCCAGGCTTGGTTATCCATTGGTTTTGTTCTTCCAGATATTATGTATTTACACCCTACACCTCATATTAGCCTCTTTGTAATCTGTCAGTGACTTCTTTTATTCTTTAATTCAGATAGTTGAAACTCAAAAGGGATAATACAGATAAAAGTTGAAAAACTTGTTCTTGTCCACTACACAGCCTGCTCCAGCTTCTTTAGTTACTTTACCCCTCAAATATTGATTTACCAACTCTGCCAGTTAAACAGGCATCTAAAACTCTGGTCTCTAGCATGCAAGTGCAAATAATACGTTACCTTGATACTCAGTTCTTTCCTTGCTTGCTCTGTTTTGCTTAACTCCTTTTTAAGAAGAGCTATCGCTTGTTCCTTATCTGCTTTTTCTTTCTGCTGAGATTTCAATTCTTCTTCCAGAACTTTTATTTTCTGTTGCAAGGCTTAAGAAAACAAACAAAAAAGATGGGTTGCCAATGATACACTGCATTGCCTGGGAAACAAGTCTGGTTCGTTGGGTTTTTCCCCCTAGACTCAACATGTCTGCTAGTAACTGAGTTACTGAGTAGTGCCACCTACTGCTAAGTTTAACGATTACTTCCAGTCATTTGCAGAATGAGGTGGTTTGAGTTGGAAAAGAACCAACTGTTCAGTGATTTCACTTGTGAGGTAAGTCTTGTCTAAGTAAAAATTAAGGTTGTAATTTGCAGTTCCTACAGAAAACAGCTCCAATGGATATGCTGTGAACAGATCCTACAGGAACTCTGCTGTGTAGGTGTTCAGTGAAGTCCATATTGTCTAAAATATCAAGTTTATGCATCCTTTCTCCAAAATGAAAATCAGTCTGTTTTATTCAACTGTTATTCGGATATCCCTGGTTAAGACTTACACGTTACTTAAGACATAGCTGCTTATCTCGAGCCCATAACAACGTTCAGTTGATCTAATTAGTTCTCTAAGTTTAGTGACCTTTAGGCTAGAGACCTACTTGCTATTTTGCCATCTCTCTCCTGTAGCTGTTGCTGCAATTCTTTCTTGTGATCTTGAGTTTCTACCAGCTGTGCAGCAGTCCTAGAATTGCAGAGAAGGAAGGTGAGATGTGCCATTGTTTCTTTTTACTAAGACGCTAGAATGATTTTTGATCATTTCCAGTTGCTGTCAGGAGCTCAAAAAAAAAAAAAAAAATCACCAAACCTATGAATTTGCATGGTATCATAGAATGATTGAGGCTGGAAAAGCCCTCTGAGCTCATCCACCCCAGCCCAATCACCCAACATCACCCCAGTGGCCAGATCAGGTCATGAAGGGCCACAGCCAGGCTGTCCTTCAACACTTCCAGGGATGAGGACTCCACTACTGCCCTGGGCAGTCCATTTCCATGAGGGTTTCCCAACAACCTAACATCCAGCCTAACCCTCCCCTGGCAGCTTCAGACCCTGCCCTCTCACCCCAGCACTAGATGCCTAGGAGAAGAGCCTGACCTCCATCAGGAGATTAAACACCAGAAACTAACGTTTAATCACAGCATTCAAAATTCCATTCTAGAAATGAAGTTTGTTACCCAAACCATGACAAAATTCACTTCCACTAGTGAGGTTGTGGAGAAGTGGATGTTGGTCTCTTCTCACAAGTAAGAAAGATAGGACAAGAGGAAACTGACAAATTTTGCCAGAAGTTTAGGTTAGATGTTAGGAAAAAACATCTTCATTGTATGGGTCTTCAGGCACTGGAACGGGCTGCCCAGGGTTGAATCACCATGCCTGGATATGTTTAAAAGTAGTGTAGATCTGGAGCTTAGGGACAGTGTCTAGCAGTTGACTTGGGATAGCTGGGTTAATGGCTGGAAACTATGATCTTGGAGGTCTTTTCAAACCCTAAATGATTCTATGATTAAGGATGCTGAGGTTTTAGCTGTTGGCATGGTCCTCAGTCAGCAGGTCTTGTGTCAGGTGGTATCCACACAAGCACACGGAAGTACAAAGATGTTCCAATACCAGATTGTCTCACAACACTGAGCAAAACCAGCTATTTCACAGCCATTTCACATTGCCATAGCTCACGCAGCTGCTTTAGTCCTCACCACTTAGCATAATTAGCCTCTACAAATATGTTAAAGGTACTTTCATTTGTAACCGCAACTGAGCACTTGTATATTGTGTGAAGCTAATCTGTTCTTGCCATTACTGGCCAGCCTAATGTCTAAAGGCATATTACATTCTGTCTGCCACTTGCCTTTCCTAGATGGCATCTGCTGTCACTCTTGTTTACTTGTTTATCTGCTTCCTGTCTACTGGTTTCTAATCTGCAGCCTCTAGCAAGACAGGAAATAGTATATCCATGTCTCCATTTATATTTATTAAAGTGCCACAAATAAAATATTTTAATAAATTTTTTTATAATATATAATAAATCTGTTTAAAAATTTTGTAATAATTGTTCCCCTAAATTACCCTTTAAAAGGATCAGCTTTCATCAGAATATCTCACCATGTACACTCAACTGCATATCACACCAGTTAAGTGCCCCAAATTACTCAGTAGCAAACTAATGTATCAGGATGAAAATTTTTCCAGTTGAATAGGAACAAGGCAGTGATGTCGACTGCTCTGATTAGTGACAGGACAAGAAGAGCCTGGAAGGATTAAGTGAACTTCACAAGCAAAACCAGGAATAGCATTTTATTTGCTAACAGTTTAAGGCTGCCTAAGAGCACAGTGTTGGTATCTTCCGCAAACTAAATATCAAATAAAAACTTCAAGAGAGCTCTATTTCTTTAGTAACATTGGTGAAAGCTACATCAGACTTCTGTTTTAAACCATCACAAAGGAAAAATAAGTCAATGATGTAAGCAATGCTAGTCTGATGGTTGAGAAGTGTTCTATACCACACAGAATAGCAACTATCGCTATTTCTAATGTAGCTTTTCCATTTACTAGTTTTATAAGGTAGAGGGCTTTTGCTGTAATGTGATGAGATCAAAAGAGACTTGCAAACTAGAAGGGAATACATGAAAAATCTGTGTGAAAACAGCATTTAAGAATTCAACAACTGAAGAGGTATCTCCCTGTTCCCCCCTAAATGCACCCAAGAATTGGCTTGTCTTCATTGCTCTTTTTATTCCTGCTGTCACTGAAGTCTGAGTACTCCCCCGTGCTCCCAGCCAACACAGAAGCAAACAAAATAAACTGAAGTCATCTAATATACACATGTAATACAACACCGAAGCATCTTTGGCTTCCTCTGATTCCACTTTTCAAGGGTTAAAGAACAGTTGAGAAATGATATCTGGTTTTACTGTTTGTCTTCAACTCGTTTTAAAAATACTGACTTGAACTCACCTGTCAGCCTGCTGCTTGAGAGATTCATTGAGCTTTTTCATGGTTTCCATTTGTTTGTTCAGTGCATTGCATGTAATCTGCAGCTCTCTATACTGTCTTTCAGTTGTTTCATACCTACAAAAGAATTAGGGTTATTGTTGAAGAGTATAAGTGCTTCAGAGGAGCTTTTACTTTAACAGTTTGGCAACTAAAACTACTTGATAGCATCTGTATAACCATCCCACAAAAACAAGCTGTTTTGTGGTGGTAGGGTTTGGCTGAGGTTTTTTTTTTGATGGTACTTTGCTGTTTGCGTATTGGGATTTTAAGTGAAAATACTTGAAGGAAGAAAAAAACCCAACCCCAAGTGGATTCAAGCAGACCCTTACATGTTCTTAATTGTCAAGGGTAAGGAAACAGCCTTCCTCAGGCAACTCTTAGGAAGTGACAAAGCATATAGATGTCTTTTTGACGTTTGATATACAATTGTCAGTCTATGACATCCCATCATCACCTTGTGAAACTAAAACCATATTGAAACACAATGCACATGCATTTGATTGCAGTTTACGAGGCAAATTTCATGCTCTAAGCAAATGTGTCCCTGCTTTGCGACCAAAAGGAAAGTCTTCTCCCTTGACGTCAATTATCTGATTGTTTTTGAGGAACAGTACATTAAAGCTTGGTAAGGTTCAAAAGCTGTTTCACTCTTCTCTGGAGATTTTACACCTACCTACTAGATGCCAGACTGAAGCCATTTTATTGCACACAAATTAGCCCAATGCATGTTCACAACATGTATGGCTCAGTACAACTCAGGCAAGAATGGAGTTGCACAGTGACCACACGAGACACTTCTTTAAGAAACCCCATTGCAACTACAGTTTTAGGCATTATTGTCTCTCAGCGAGTTCCTTATCAGCACCAATATACCTTCAAAATTGTTTAACAGAACACCTGCTCCCATTATTAAGCAAGACTTGCTCTCAATTTTATCAGCTTCTTTGCCTTGGTGACATCTAGTGACAAGACCAGCTCATGTGAATTGAAAAGCAAAAGCTCTTTTAAGCCTTCGTTATTCTACATTGCATTCTATACTGATAAACAGTTCCTAGTGCTTCGTATCTCACTTGTCTTTTCTTAAGCTTAAGATCCTAAAGAAACAATGTTTGTAAATAACCTGGGACATACTTTCACCCAACTTCAGCCAAATTTAGCACAGAAGTGATCAAAAATCCAAGCTCCCACCATATGCAGACGTGCTGTTATTAGCTGCTTCTCTAGACTACTTATAGCATGTCAAGACAGCACATCAGATTAATGAAAGAAGCAGAGTATGGTATAATACTAACAGACACCAGGCATTGTTATTCTTGCTTCTTAGAGAGCCATACTCTTGAATCAAACTCATGTTACTTCTCAAATCCAGCCTTAAACGTTTACAACTTCAGTTCTCATTCCATTTAACATATTAAGTTTTTGAATGAATTAAGTCAACTGAATTTGCAAGCATATCAAAACAAACAATTAATGTTTCATTGAAAAATATGAAGCAGCATGTAATGCTCCCTTCTAACCTGCTTAGCCCAGTAAAAGGATTTGTCAGTCTTGGAATAGACAATATTTGCATAGAGATCTTGCACACCTTACCTCTGACAAAGATCTACTGAGGATTTTTTCAGAGTTTCATGCTCTTCAGCAACTGTTTGCAATTTCCTGTTGTGTTGAAAGAGCTGCTCTATATCAGTCTGTGCTCTTTCAGATTCTACCTGCTGAGCTTTCAGCAAATCATTAAGCTCTTCATTTTTGCGTTCTGCATCCTTCAGCATCGCAGCAAGTGTTCTTGCCTTTATGTAGAAAGACACCCCAAAAAACAAAACCCAAACCCCACCATGGTTACAAGCAACTCTATTTCATAAGTAGTTTTCTAATACTAGTGTTAGGTACATGGCCTCAAATATTAAAACACCCTTATCTACATTAAAAACAAGATTTCTCACCTAATGTTAACTACAAATTAATTTGTTCACTAAATTCCTTTAGCTTCCTTAACAGACAGAATGAAGGCAGAGTAGAAAAGGGAGGAGAGGGAAGAAAGTATGATGACACATTTTAGCTACAAATGTAGGTATCTGCAGCTCAATCTTTATTATCTCTAAATATTAGAAATGACTGAGTTTTCGATGATTCTACAGGGTAGGTATTTGAGATGAAGTTTATCTCTGACAAGTGATCAAAAGGCACAAACCAGTAACATAACTTCACATAGCAGAAAACTCTACGCAGGATTCTATTAAGTGGCTTTATTAAAGATCACTACCATTAAATGAACACTAACAGATCACAAACACTAACTAGTACAGTAGGCTGGTTTTGCTGTTGTCCTATAAAAGGACAGTAAAGAAGACTGTTCCAAAGAAAAACCTAGAGGAGAATAGGATGTTTAAGATTAAGATGCTCTAAATGCAAGCTCAAGTAACAGTTAAGCAGTATTTTTCACACATGCAATCATCATTAAAATTACCCAGTCAATCATTACTCAGTCCCATCAAAGTCCCAAAAAGAAGCTCCAGCTGCTTACCTCAGACTCAGCTTGGGCTCTTTGACATCGGTACTGAGCCATCAGCCTATCTGCCTGAGCCAGAGCTAGTGTTTTGGTTTCCAAAAGGTCTTGCAGCTTAGTTTCTTTGGACTGTACATAGAAAGAACATTCTTCATTAACACTTTCCAAGTGTACAGACAACAAATTACCCGTACGTACCTGGTTGTACTCACAGCTAATGCTGACAGCTTTTGCTCGTAGACATCCATTACATCAGATATCCTCATATCAGTGAGTGGCTCCTTCACCTGTGGAAATGTTTTCCCAATTACTGCTACTGTGTATTTGTATTGACTCAGGTAAATGTGCACCTTAGGAGCTCAGCAGTGTTTGAGCTCCACCTGCCCACTAGACCTATTTCTATTTCAGAGGCTGTTTGCTCACATCACCACCCAACTCGGGCAGAAAATTAGTGAATAATCAAACTATTTAGGCTGAATAGAAATTCATCTGCAGAAGATGGAGTCTAGCACATCACCACTCCAGAATGGCTCCCCTTGATCTAATCTTTGCTGGTGAATTAACAGTCCCCTCATTGGAGGCTAAAGTAATTATTTGCTCTAGCATTAACAAAAACAAAACGCACATGGCTAAAGATTCTTGTTCACATTCCATGGCCTTCTCAGCATAGAGTAGTTTATCAGAGAAGGTCCTGGAAGGTTGTTCCAAAAGGCAACTATCCATAACAGGACTTGCTACAGTGATCCAGTGATGTATTAGAGGAAATTAGCCACATGTGCACACCAAGTCCTAAGGGCTTATTGAAACATGTGCCCAAGTCAAGTGGAGAATGCTTCTTGGCAATCCCAGGATATCTTTTTCTCAGTCAAGTGCTACTGTAAAGCCAGTTTTGAGCAGCTGTTCATCTATGCTGATGCATGACAAAGAGTGAGCTACCCCAGCTGTTCACATATCACCTTTCACCTCTCCAGTTCTGAACCATTAGGTAAAACTTCTGTTTGCATTTAAGCAGTAGCCCCTGCATAGCTCCAGTTCTCAGCTCATTTTCCTGACACCAAAGGAGGAAACAGTGTCTTTTTGTGTTTGAAAATTTGTCATCTCTATGTCTTTTAGATAACACTACTGTAAGAAAAGCTTCTTTACGTTCCCTTCTCTGTCTGCACAGTAATACAATTAAAAAAAGTGTTCAATTACACACAGTGGAGTTTCACACAACATATGGACCACACACACAGATGAAGTGCTGAATATTTTAAGTGAATGCCTATACTGATTTGTAAAGGCAAGTTAGAAGGTCTAAGAAAAGATTCACTCAACGATTTCTTCCCTCCAAAATTGAAACAGATTTACAATCTGCCAGTTTACTAGAAGTACACTAGAAACCTGTGGCTGCTTAGAGTGTCAGATGATCTCCAGAGGTCCCTTCTGACTGCTGACATTCTATGAATACGGTGCACAGCAATGCACCTACAGGCTGTCACACGCAGGCCTGAAAACAGTGCTGAGTGGGGACATTCACTGGCAGAGTTGGAATCAGCCAGTAAAGACTCACTTTTAATCTAGCAGCTGACCAGATGGACTGATAGCAGGATAATCATCATTCTTACCAGTTACAATGAGGGTTGCCAGAGGCAATGCCATTAATAAAACTACCAAGCTGATATCTGGCACTTCCTGTTCATTTTTCCCAATTTGCAGACTGTTCTTTTAAGCCAAAAGAAAGCAGAAGCAATAATCTATCACTCAGACTAGAGCAACTACAAAGCAACTAACTTGCTTTGAACAGAAAAGCAGGAAAAACATTCAGCATCTGACAGCACAGCCCACAAGAAAGCACACTGCACATGGGGCCTGTCTGAGTGTCTCACTGACTACGCATGCTGTTGCAGAGGGAAGAAAGAAAAAGCACTCCTTCAGTGAAACAGCCATGCCTTGCCAAGAAAGCCACTAAAATTGAACTTTTGTAAAGAGTCAGCTACAAGCAATAAGAAGAAAACATTCATGTATATTCAGTCATACAAGAGATGCACTTCCAAAAGCAGATGATCTCTTATCAGAGGCTATTTCTCAGGAAGCAGGGGGAAGATGCTCTTTGTTTGTGTCCCAGCAAGCCTAGGCACTCACAACTATATCTGACCCATGTATCCCCATCTGACAACTTGAAGCATGTAGGAAACTCCACTGGAGAAAGATCTCAAAGAGCCCAAGTTCTAACGCAGCACAAAGAATCCTCATTGAATTCTGCTCAGAGCCTCTGTAGAAGGGGTATAGTCTAAATAAGCAGGAATCTAAACTGAACCAAAACATGTACTCTAGCCTGACACTTAGCTTTTCACTTGTGTGTTGTGTCCCACCACCACGCACGAAAGTAGTATCAAATAGTTAACAAGGATATATAAATTCTACTAACGTTTAGTCCAGAACGGAGTTTTTCTATTAACTCCTGAATATTTGAAGCTGTGGATTCATCATTTGAAGGACAGGATGAAGAACACTTCACTGAAATAACATTAGTCATCGGTGACAGCACTTGGATTCTTTTTGAGGCGTGCTCTGTCTCTTGCTGTCTGTAAGCATTACTTGCTGCAATGCTTTCACCCAGCCTGTATAAACATAAAGGCCATTAAAGGAACAACCGCTACAACTATCGCTGCAAGGATTGAAGGCAAGAACAATTTTACAACGTAATTAATGAGTCTTTCATTGAAAAGAAATTACAGAAGTCACATTTGCATTACCCCACAGCAAGATAGCATACGACACGTGCCCGAACTGTCCAGAGATGCAGAAAGTAGAAAAAATGAAGTGCCTGTTGCGGCTGATCTTCATAAACAAGTGTGACATCTTGCCAGACAGGCATGGTGTTCAGCTCTGGAGCAGAACAGATCGTGTGCCTGTTAGTGTGAGGAACACCTTATTTACTAGACTTATTGAATTGTTTAGGATGGAAAGACTTTTAGCGTCATCAAGTCCAACTATTAGTTAGCACAACCTAGTCCACCATTAAACCACAGTATTATGCACCATATCTACACATCTTTTAAATACCTCCAGGCATGGTGACTCAACCACTTCACATTTCATTATTCAACCTAACTAGGCCACTGTTTGTAAGTAGGAAGATTGAGAAGGTATTTACTATTTATTAGGCATAAAGATCTTAATAAGATTAAATTAGGCAAAGGCAGCATGCTACCAACAGACCTTAATTTTCCTTGTCTGAGATGCTATTTGACATTATACTGAGTACAAACATTCCATTCTGTGAGTTTTCACCAAAGTATGAGCATGCAGATAAAAGTGCAACTGGTTAAAATTTGTGCAGAGAACAGAATACAAAACCTCAGAGAGAAGCAATTATGGTACCCACATTCCAGTGTCTGCATGTAATTGGTGGTAGGTATCTGCAAGGCAGCTACTAATGACGTGTTCCGAATCAGAGAGAATGATAAATCAGAAAAGCTGATTTTTGAGGCAGCAGCCAAAAGCCTTTTTCTTCACGGTAAATTCCTTAATTACCAAGTTATTCCAACCTCTTCACTGAAGTGCTGTCTCAATTGCTTCCTAAGTGAACCAAGCCTATTTTTAACTTGTACTTGTAGACCTGTTATTTAGCTATTCCATTCCACAACTCCAGGCATACTGGACTATATAGATGCTTAATAATTCAAGCCAGACTGTTACTGGCCAGTCTAAAGATGTGTCCTGTATCTACAAAATTATGTGATCATAGAATAGTTGAGGTTGACAGAAACCTGTACAGATCACCTACTTCAACTCTCCTGCTATAAGCAAGTTACCAGAGACCACTCTCAGTAGTTTTGGCTATTTTAAAGACTGAAGACTCTACAACTTCTCTCTACCCCTCTTTCCAGTGCTTGACTCAGAGCAAGAGTGGTTTTTTTTTTTCCTTCTATTTAAACAAATTTAAAGTCTAGAGGCTTTTTTCTTGTATTTGCCTACTTCTTGTCCTGTCTGTTGATACCATTGAGAAGACTCTTGCTCCATCTTCCTCGTTTCTTTCCGTCAGACATTTATATACATTGATAAGATCACCCCTCCATACTCCAGGTTTTCTTAAAACTAAATCACAGCTCCATCTCACCTTGTATGAGAAATGCTCATCCCTCAAATACCTTAATGATCCTTCACTAGACTTTACTCTGTATCTCAGATTTGGACACACCACTGCAGATGTGGTCTCAGCAGCACTGAGCAGAGGAGAGTGACCGCATCCTTTGACCTGCCAGCAATACTCTCCCTAACGCAGTCCAGTGATTGATGCCACCGACTATATTTCCAACTCTTGAAGTTATAACTGTGTTTCTTTCTGTTCCTCAGGAACCTCTCCAAATCACCAGGACTTTTAAGGATAACCTGCAGTAGCCTTGCAATAACATACACCAACTCCCTAAGCACCCACGGGTGTATCCTGTCAGATCTCACTTCCGTATGTTCCAGTTTAAATGTTGCATAACCTAATCCTCAGCCACCTAGATAAGCCTTCCTTCCTCTAGCCTTTCCCACTGCTCTCAGGGATTTCCAAAGGTAAATCACACAAATCGATGTGTCCCTCACAATCTCCAGTACTCAGACTGTTCATCTCCTGCAGCTCTTTTGTCTGGCAGCAAAGGCAGCTAGAAGACAGCCTCTTACTGGCCAGCCTTAGTAAGGGTTCCCCAAGCACTCCAAGACCTCTAGAACTGCATTCATCTCCTGAAACTCTGTTTGGGTTAGTGGGTCAACATTCATACTTCATTTAATACCTGTTTTGATGGTTTTTACAGGCATGCTTCTACTTAAACAACATGTCCCATCCCCCATTTCTTTCCTGAAGTCTACAGCTAACAAGACATAGTGATACTACTGAAACACAGTACTACTTTATAATTGTAAAAGCAGCACTGATGTTTTCAGATGAATGTAGTTTTAGACTCTTAGTACTGCGTTCTTATCAGCAGCCTAATTTTGGGATATGATAGAAGACAAGTCCCTAGGTTGTGGGGAGGTGTTTTTTTTGCTTTGCAAAGTTCCTTTACTTGCTTCAAAAGCTTCCCCCAAAACAACCAAAACTCCAGTGTTACTCCACAGTATAAATGGTCACCACGATTTGGATAGGTCATCTTCCTTTACTTCCCCCTCACTGCATAAGCAGTAGTTGTATAATTAATAATTATACCAATTAGCTAATTACTCTTAACCATTCCAAGATAATCCAGTTACAAATCCTTCACTTGAGAAAAGTAGCTCAAATACCAAAAAAGTATCCTGTCTGGAAGCCCTTTCAAACAATTTCCATTTTTGTTTTCTAAAAGCTCTGCTAATAGGGAAAAGGTTTCAGATTGATTTCTGGATTGCAAACACTGATACATTTTAAGATTGTTTCCCAATTTCATTACATCTATGTAAGTAAGGACTCCATCAAATAGTTTCTCAACTTATTTTGTCCTTTATTTAGACTTTAAATACTATCTCAGCTGCCATCTGACTGTCTTATCCTACTCTGTTCTATCTTAGAAGCTACTGCAAAAGGATAAGCAAAGCTCTGAAAGCTGAAGAGCAACACACCTGATCAAGTTCAGATTATCAGACACCCTCCAAAGAAAACGTTCAAAGCACAGACTTTCATTCATGATGATTGAACCCCAAGGGACAGATGCTTGTTACTGTTAGGCTTTCCAGAATCTGATGTTAATTGATTGAACAAACCACTTTCTCTGGCCTCCGAGGCCGCTACTGTTTAACTTGCAGACAAAGAAGAAACAGCCAATGTTTTGAGTGTTCTGCCTCTGAGAACTGAAATTCATATGTGCCAAGGAACAAGAATGGCATTAAGCTCATAAAAATATCAAACCCTACCAGACTATCACAAAAACAAACTTACACTATAGCAGGGAAATCTGGCAGGGGTGCAGCCTCAAAGAGTATTCTAAGTCCCACTTGGACTTGCTCTCTGTGGTCTGATGTTAAAGCAAATGTCAAAGATGTAATCAAGCGTTGATCCTAAGAGAGAAATTACTTTGGTCAAAACACGGTGTAGCAACAAAAAAAACCAACCCCAAACCACTCAGACATCACAAAGTTAAAGGCCCATAAGCACAGAAATATTTTATTCAAAACTTGAGCTACCTTCTGAAAGTTTGCCCTTCTAGGTTAAAGAGCGTGAAGTCAGGGGAAGAGAAGTAATTTAAAGATATTTAAATGCTCTAAAGAATAAACTATGTATTTTCCCATTAAAGCCAAAGCAACAGATAAAGAGACTCCTCAATCAGTTTAAGTTTTTCAGTGCTCAATTTTGATCCCAAATGATCACATGCTTAAGTTTTGTAAGGATTTCCTGAGGACTGCAAAACTCTCATTGCTACCCATTAAGTGACACCACTCATTCTTCTAAAAAAACCCTTCAAAACAGCACAAAACATTTGACTGCCTTGATTATTTCCATCTAAAGTAAACTGTTCAGGTACCGTCTGACCAACAGTTACCAAAACCTGTTTTGATGGTGTCTAGTAACAAATTGGATGTCTTATCTAATCATAACCAAGGTCACAAAGGGGTTGTGATAACTTCCTTGTAGCTTGCTACCTTTAAATTGCAGCTCTCAAAGGATACTGTGTCTGCCTGGTAAGAAGTATGATTTCACATGCATTACTGAAATAAATTGAGTAAAACAAAATTCTTCTTAAAGTAACAGCAGTTAACAGTGGAAAAAAACCTGTAAGAATTGTGCCCAGGAGACTATAAATTTCCCAGAAGTTGTACCACTTCAGAGATGAGCATGCACAACATTCAGCACTGAAACTTGTGTAGTGCAGCGACACTTTCCTTCACAGGTACCTGTGATGAGACACTTTTAAAACCATACCTGTAACAATTTGTAGAAGCCAACCTCCATACCAGGTACATCCTGCTTCAGTCTGCTCATAAGATCAAGTGTTTTCAAAATAATAGCAGCAGCAAGTTTGCTTTTAAACACACAAATAGAAAAAAGCAAGTTTTGTGTGGGAAAAACATGTTGAATGAGATTTGTTAAACTCAGTCAATTAGGAAAAACAACAGAATTTCACAAAGATAGACAAATACATTCAGTATGCCTAGCAAAGAAACTATGCCAGCTCCAGGAGAGATCACAGGGTTCCTTGGATGTGCTACTGAGCTTCTCTGGTATGCAAAGGTTGGCACCAGTGTAGACCATAAAAACTGCTTTACAAGCTGGAAGTGAGGAGGGTTTAATCATAGGTCCGATTATATCCACTGGTTTGGGGCCATGTAACTCTTAAGTATATGGACCTTGAGGTTAACAACACTGCACTGAAGGAATGTTTATTCCATTCTCAGGGCAGCAATTCCCTTCCACATTAACAAGTGATATTTTTGAATTCTGATTGCACAAAAATTGAGATATAAAATTAGGTGCCATGAGCAGTTCTGGTAAGCTTGAACTACTGCATAAGGCTTTAGGTTAGTGTTCCACCTAAGCGAATCTGCAGCTTTTGCTGGAAACATCTGAATATTTAAGCTTGGCTAGCTTGGCTTTACTTACCACACTAAGCAGCAACTTAATTTCTGTTGCCGCAAAAGTACCGAGTTTGGTTTAAAACCAGCTTTGATTTACGTGCATTTAAATGATACCTCCCGACTGCAGTATGCTTTCCATTTGAACATCATCACTACTCTCTTAAAAGTCTTGCTAAATTTGTGTGCTCACCACATTTTAGAGTCCACTACTTTTGTCCCAAAACCAGCATCAATCCCACTGGAGGTAAACTGGTGTTCTATGAGAGATAGGCACTGGCTAGCAGTCAGTGCCTTCGAGACATGCATTTTCAGTATGCTGTCTCTACAGAGCAGTAGATGGAGTTAAGAATGAACTTAATAGTTTTTCAGTGAAATCACAGTTACTTGGAGACAGACAACTAAGTGCAAATGCAATGAGTGGCATGAGGAATAATCATGAACAAAAGGCAGCAAGCAGTCAGCTTTCAATACAAGATCTAGTTCTTTAGGAGTAAACTAGCAAACAGACTTCTTCATAAAACTCAGACACAGACCTATGCGCTGCAGCCACGCTCCTTACCGCATGACGTTGTGGACACTAAGGACTGCAAAAGAAGTGTAAATGTGTCTTTTTTTCTGGTATCACTGACCTAGATTGGTATCATATTTGTCTGGAAGCTGCACTTGACTTAGCTCGGCAAAAATTCCATACTGATCAAGAAGATGGCCACCCAAACTACCCTTGCAGTTTCAATAGGAAACAAACACTCTTCCTCCCTTTCACTGAAGTGCTTCTAAACCACTGAAATAGCCACCACATTTTATCCTACACCACTGCATCACAAACATAATTCACAGCTACTTAAGGTCTATCAAGATGACAGTCTTAAGTAAAATTAGGGCAATTATTGTCATTAAAAGCTATTAAAGTGCCCCAAGAAGGTAATTTCTTCTAACACTTTGGAGTAGATCATGGTGGAGGAATAAAATGAACTGCCAACAGGAACATAAAAAGGATATTTGTCAGGACATCAATAGCCTTGGCCATTCTGTCACACTTTTTCTTCATTAAGAGCTCATCCACATTCTGTTCTGGCATCTCAAGATGATCAAGAAGAACAGGCAACAAAAGATCCACAAAGTGTTCAGCTGAGGCACTTTTCCCACTGTGAACAGCATCCTGTAACAAAGACATTTTCTGTCAATATTTAAAACTGAGCACAAGGAAGCAAAACCTATTTTGTCCATTCCTCCAAGAGCCTGTTCTTCCAGCTTTCCCAGTCTCTTCCAATTTCAGGTTTAAGGCTGCTGATCAGTATCATACTGGAGGAAGAAGTTGAATAAAGATCAGAGTGCCAGAAGAAATATTTTCACTTCTGCAAGTCCTAGGACAACCATACTTTTTATACCTTTGCATCCACCCCACCATTAAACAATCTGCCATACCATCCACTTAACTTTCAACACAGACAATACAATTTCTATACTAACTGCTAAGAAGCTCTTTATGTTCAATTATCAGTCCTGATACCTCAAGAATCTCTTTCAATAGTTGCAATGCTAGAACCGAACAGTCTTCAGAGCCTTCCAATGGTTGGTTTGACAAGTGCACCAATGCAACAGATGGTTCAAAAGTCTTTGAGCGAGTCACAAGTCTGGTATTTCCAGAGACTGGCAAGCCAGATGGTTCCAGTATTGCCTGCCGCAGGGTATGACGTAGTTTTGTCACAGAACAGAAGGCTAGCAGCAGCTCTAAGATCTGTGTGAAGTGAATGAGAGTTCAAATGCTTTTAAATCAAGTACTTATAGACAAATTACAACTCCCATAGCATAAATCTAAAGTTCTGTGCAACTCCTCTCAGCACTTTTAGGTTTTCTGAAGAATAGTTCTTTCCTTATAGCCAAGTCAGCAGTAGAAACACAGCTCATTACACTGGTAAAGGCTTGTGACAATATTCAGCCACAAGCCCTTCATTTTTAAAAGGATCATGACTGCTAGTGATCCTAAAAGCAGTTGAAAAGCATATACACTCAGGGTGAAGAAACCCACAGAAGGGAAAATATTCAGAAACACTAACAGATGTGAAGGTGCATACTCAGAGATGAGGAGGAAAGCTCCTTGTCAGTATGGCTTTCTAAATAAAGTAAAAAACAATAAAAATCACAAATAAACCTTAGCCGTTATTTATCATGATGTGAAACATTCATAAAAATAACTAAGATTTCACAGATGTATTTAGACAAAGTATTTTCACAACATTCTGTATTTCAGCCTTTAACAACAGAGAGCCAATGTTTCATTTACATCAAACAGCAGCGAGACAAAGTTGAATGCAACAGTTAACCATTGAGCCAAATGTGGCATCACTTTGTTCAACTAACATGACAAAAGTTATTCCTAAGTCTTTGAAACTGGCATCGTGGTTCCCTGATCATCATTTCAAAGTCTGAGTATTAGTTCAGGTTTTAGTCAGTGGAGTATGCACTGTACTTCTTGTAGATCTCCAATTAGCCCAAGCACAAATGGCCTTTATGTTGACTTTGCTTTTCTGTCTGTTGCCTGAGAGCAGACACATACACTCCTGGCAAAAACACAACTGTTACAAATTCAACCTGACACTCTTCTGAACCATTAGAAAACCACCTTGGCAAATACCCCTAAGGGTTAGGGTTAAGAGTCCTAAAGTCAATGCATTTCATTATCAACTTTCGTACACAAGGAACCTACTTAGGCCCACTCAGGGGAGCTAGATCAGGAGTTGTACCTAATTAGTCTTGAACTGAAAAAGTATCAGTACCTTAGATGATGAATCAGGATCTCTTCCATGAAGAAGATCTAATACTTGACCAAGGCATGAGGTGAAGTGCTCATATCTACAACATACGTAATGGAGAACAAAAAAATGCACTGGAATGTCACACTGAGACCTTTATGCTGAGTGCCCTATTCTCCTCACCCACACACACTTCAAGCATAACGATTATTTTAATTAGAAATTGTGTTATGAAAATTAACTAAACTTTAAAAGCATTCTACGAATCAAAGCTAACACCTTAAAATAAGCCTAGAATTTTGAGATATTTTTATTGCTAGATTTAGATTGAAATTCTGCTAGTTGAACTGGCAGAACTGTTAGTCAAGCCCTCCATAGAACTACTCTGTAACACCCTCCAGCAGAATTACTATTTCAAACATACTATTCCACGGAAAGACAATGTAGGGCTGCAAAAGGCAAGCTAGCTACTCACCCAGTTATGTGACTACTGATATTGCCCAAAGAAATGCTGAACACACCATTACATATTCCTTGAATGACAATGAAGGGAACAGATTTTGATTCCCACATGTGTGTGAAACTAGTAACACACAAGTCCTTTAGTCTCAGATACAGCAGTTATCTCTTGAATGTTACTAGTTTATTTTTCCCCAATGTTTGTTTCAGAAGACAAATGGCACACAGCAAAGAAACTAAACAAAACCCTCAGAGAAAAAAACCCTCTATGCTTTTTATGAAGTAAAGGCCTACCTGGTAAGATAATCTGCAATTTTGGGTTTCTTGAGAATATCCATAAGTAGATCAACAGAGTATTTTCGTGTTAGAGTACCATCTCCATTTACAACAATATTGAATATTAACTGAAATGTCTGGTAGATATTTCGAGCATGAAAGAGCTGAAAGGAAGAAGAAAGTTATGTGTGGGCACATAGTAAGTATGCTGGGTCTCTTGTTGATTAACACACATGGGAATCAGAATTCTGTGTAGCCAGTGTGACTATTAAGTTTTATCTACAATGTCAGAACAGTATAAAGTGTCACTTACTTTTTCTCCTACTTCTTCATTTAAAGTAAGGCTTGATAAAACTGAAAGTGCAAATACAACCATAGTCAAACTACTATGGGCCAGGAAACTTATTAAGGTACGATAGAAACTCTTCACGTTATTCTAAAGAGAAAGTAGGAAACACAGGCATTATAAATTTGATTCTGTTCTATAAAGTTACCCAACTGACAGATTACACACATTTATAAGTAACTGCAACAAACAGTGACTAACAAAAAAAAAGATTAAAATTACAGTTCTGTAGATTCATTTTAATCTTACACTGCATTATGTTGGTGCTGCTGTCAGTGACTGAATTTTCTGTTAAACTCATAAAAGTAAAAATGAAAATAAAAATTAGGAAGAAATTCCATTATTTTAAAGATAACTCAGAAAGTTATTTTGCTACAGGCTAGTAGAAAATAACTACTAAAAACACATACCCCTTTCTCTTCTCTGTTCAGCAATTGGATCTGACAATAGTTCATGCTCCTTCTCCCCAACCACCCTTCCAGGGTAAAGCATAGAACATTCACCACCATGTAGATGAGACTGTATTGCTGAATGAACAAGTAGTATTTGTACATGTATGATGGGACAAGAACTCAGGCTCAGGTATGGATGTGTATTTGAGGATTCAAGGGACCTGATGAGACATTAGGATCTGTGGTATTTTATCAATTTCTCTTTTAAAAAGGTGAATCTCTTTTGGCCAAACCGAATGCTACAGCTTTTCTACATTGCCAACACTGAGTTGTTTCTGAGGAAGGATACACACATTTTAAATTCACCACTTGTTTGCAGAGAAGAGTTTCAGAAACTGAGTGCATAACATGAACTATTGCAACAACACAGCAATGTAGAGAAAGAAAGAACACCAAACTTCCTGATCTACTGGTTGTTTTTTCCAGCAAGGGAGGAAAAAAGCTACCTCACCTCTGCAGAACAAGCAAGCCAGGGTTATTATTGTAGAAAAAAAATCAGTCATGTAACACATACTAAAGGTAATTCCCCAGAGTTAAGTAAATCTCAAGTCAGAGAGACACAACATAAAACCAGAACTCTTACCAAAGACTTGATCTGAGCTTGAATAGATAAGTTGTGACGACAGAGGTTTGCCAGGAGTCCTAGACAAGGTATGGTTAGCTCATCTTCAGCTGACAAACTTAAAACAAAAGGACAAAGTCTAGACAAAGATTCTTTTTATTAAAACATCCAGAATTTAATTACAAGACAATTAGGGCAGGGGTTCAGGGGATGTGGAACAGGGTGGATGGGGGAGTTTTTGCAATCCCCACAGAGTGGGCAGTTAACACAGTACACCTTGGAACAAGTAATCAACCACACCAAACAAAAAGACCAGATCAAAGATCAGTGCTATAAAAGGCAGCTCATTGCAGTTGCTTTTAAGAGTCATTAGACCTCTTATGAAGACTCTTGCACAAAATGTGTGTTAATTAACAAGACTGCTCCTGATAACAGGAATTAATTTTCTTCTGGCTTGTCTCTTCATTAGCTCCCTGCTCCCAGAGGCATGGGGGTGGGCTAAGGGACCAATTAATATTCAATCACCCAGAGTCCCTCAATCACTGCATTTGACCATTCATAATAACATGGTTTGCAAAGAAAAATCCCCAATAGCTTCAGTTAAAAAAAAAATCCCACAGTTCACTCCAGAGAGCAGCTTAGTGCAATATGCTAATGGCCTTCACAAGTTTAGAGGCTTAGCTGGGTATTTCCCCATAAGAAGAGACAACTGAGTACTGAGTACACACTTACATATGATGTATTAGAAATGAAATCAATTCATCAATGTTGGCACCAGCGCAGAAGACCGGAACATTGTAGGTTAGCCTCTGCAGCAACTGAATGCTCTGAGGAAATAAAAAGCTATTCACATGTGTCTTTCCTACGGCACTTCACTGAACAATTTACAAAAGCTGAACCTGGAAGGACAAATACTAAGACACCACAGCTGACCTAATTTCAAACTGTCATACTGACATCATTACACAGGCTGTTGCAAGCACTCTTGAGTTGTGTCCTACCATACTAATGTATTTACTATAAGCTCAAACAGATGAACAGTTCTGTTGTGACAGAGAAGTTACCTTTCATCACATGCAATCCTCTCCTTTGCCTTGTCAGCAAATACTCCACTTTGTGAGGAAAGGGCCTTGACAAACTGAGAGCTCTAGGAGTCTCACCAAAATCCAAAAACATCTTTGCAACTTCTTGCAGAAAGAACGTTTATAGGAAAACACATTTGTTCTAAAGACTGCTGAGAAATCAAACAGCAGTGAAGTGCTTCACACAGCATTCTGGCATATAGCATAACCAAGTTAATGTGAGGTTAATACATTCAAACATGACAAAAACCACAGCATAGCATGGCAGCTGAAATAAAATCCCACCATGGAAATATCTGATGTAGAGCCGAAAGGTCTTCTCGTTGGATCTATTTGGTGACTATAAAAATCTCCCCAGTGTCTGCAAACCACTTGGACCCCTAAGTCTTCTGCTACTCCTACTGTTTTCATAAATACACAAACCATGATAAAATGTTCTTAACTAGATGCTAGAATCATTCTCCACATATCAAGGGTAATAGAACTCCTAGAAAATTAATTCTCTTCTTTCCCTCTCCAGAAAAAGAGAGTGGCCCACAGATAGCCAGCAAGTTATTTGCTGAAAGATTAGAACCACGTATGAGAAAGCCTGTGGATATTAAAAAAAAATAATTTACTGTTAAACATGTAGAAAGGGCAGGTAAAATTGGTGAAGTCAGACAGTGTGTATTCCCTTAAAGTATTCTAAAAAGAAAAATGAGTAATTTGGCTCCTAAAAGTAAGCTTCCATTAGCACAGCTCCCTTGTACTCACCAACAGTCAGCACTGAGCAGAGGGAAGCAGGCACAGGTACTTGCCCTGCAAGCCTTCCATGAAAACCAGCAGGCACAGCTTTCCTTTCATTCCCTCACAACTACCTATCAAAGTGTTGATTATACAAATCTCCAGTCTTTTGTTATGAGCATTAGAGAAATAACTAAATACTTCAAACTGGAAAATAACCTTCTAAGCTCTCAAACAGTGATTGCTGGAAATAATTTCAAGTCCAGGGGTTTCTTGTTTGTTGTTTTGGTATTTATTTGTAACTAAAGCAAGTGACAAACACAAGTGAGATTAAACAGAACGCAACTATATGTTGTGTTAAAACCCTGTCATACTAGTCTCTTAAACAAAATATACTCACAAATACATTACATGGCTAAGATGAACACATGATTTCAGATAGAGCTTTTCTGCAGCTGTTATACCCAGATAGTATGGTGTATCCTACATAGCAGTAGCTAAATATTATCAAGTATTACTTCTTGTTACCTGTAATAGGACTGGGTCACTAAGATTAGAAGAACTTCGATGAACCACTCTTGCCAGCACGCTGGTCAGATTGTAGGTATCCTGAAGAGCTTCTCTAGTCTCATTGTCTAAAGCTAGAAGAATTAGTAACAAAAAAACCTATCAAAAGAAGTAACTGTTAAATTAGCTATCAATCTAAGTAGATGCCCAAGTCTTCAACCAATTTTTCATAGCAATTTCTCAAACAACTACAAATAAACCACAGTTTCTCTGTTCTTACAGCTCTACCTTAATTCTGAACTTGCAGTTAATTGAAACACTAAGGTTTTTTCATCAAGATTCTTGGACTATGAAGGTCTACTTCCTACCTACAAAGCTGCAGTTCCATTTGAGAACTTGATACTTGCACTTAAAAGGCTTTAAAGCCTAAAAACAATAAAAATCAAGGATCTCAGTTTCTTGCTTCACACTATAGTGGGAAATAGGCAAAACCTGACATTTTGATAGTGGTATCAATATCAATGCTCTAAGAAACCAGCACTGCATGGGTTTTAGACTAGATGATCTATAGAGGTCCCTTCCAACTCCTGACATTTTATGATTCTATGAATTCTTTATTGTAATTATAAATTACAAGATAAATACTAAAAATTAATACCACACGTAATATTAGTTACTTACAATAATTAGTTAGTTCCACAAGCACAGTCCTGATAAAGATGAGGGACCTGATATTGTTTAACTTGGAGGAGACTCGGGGGGACCTTCTCCCTCACTCCAATTCCCTGAAGGGAAGTTGTAGTCAGATGGGGGTTGGGCTCTTCTCCCAGATAACCAGCATTAGGATGATAGGGCAGAGCCTGAAGCTGCTGGGGGAGGGTTAGGTTGGATGTTTGGAAGCCCTTGCTCCAGGAAAGGGTGATCAGACCCTGGAATGGACTGCCCAGGGCAGTGGTGGAGACCCGATCCCTGGAAGTGTTGGAGGACAGACTGGATGTGGCACTTAGTGTCAGGGGTCTAGCTGATTATGGTGATGTTTGGTGATGGGATGGCTAGATGACCTTGGAGGTCTTTTCCAGCCTCAGTAGTCCTGTAGCAAACAAGGATGAGGGAAGCAACAGGCCAGAAGTTTTAAATTCTTAAAATTTTCCAGACCCAACAGTTGGAAAAGAATCCCAGCAACAAGTACAATTTTACGTTAACCACTTCCAAGAATGAGAGAAGTGAATGATTGTCAGAAAGGACTTGCACATACCAAGAAACTAAGCTGAGAAAGTATTGTTTCCCTGTATGTGTAACCTACATCTATAGGTTATGGTGAGCATAGAGCTTTCTAGGAAAGAAAACCAAAACCAAACCAGAAAACCTACTGCAAAAGGGGGGAAAAAAGTGCATTTGAAGAAAAAAGTAAAACCTGTTTTGTAGTTCGGAAACTTGAAGCAGAGGCCCAAGTCATTGCAGATGCCAAACTGTCACCCAGCAAACATTCTAATAGGAGAGGTAAACTGAGGTGATGACAACTACTGAGGTAGCATGGCTTCTTCCTATCCTTGTATTCCCCCTAGGCAGGCTTCTTCATTAGTTTTTTCAAATTCCAAAAATCAAGGAAAAGAAAATAATTCCTTACCCTACCCAATGAAGAAATACAAAAGCATAATCATTGTCTTTTCACAGGGATGACTTCAAATCTGCTGCTCGTGGTGATTTAATATCTTATCTGGAGTCATATGTCCAGTCAGGTGGCTCAGCCAAAGACTCAACTACAGCAAGAGACGCATCTTTCACATTGTACCCTTTTCCTAAGCAGTTCATCACCAGTGCCACAGAACCACCTGTCTTGTCTTCCCTTTCCTGGACCGAAGATAAGAAGTTGAAATGCAAGCCTTACCTAGCTGTGACAATAAAGCGACCACAGTTAAGGTTAGAGCTGAATTTATGTTAGCATCCTCCAGGAGCTCTACTAGGCAACTGAGACATTCACTTGGTAGAATCTGGTTTGAAGCAAATAATCGTGTCAGCTTCAGCCCAGAGATAACCTGGAAGAAAACCAACCTTAATTACTCAACTGCAATAAAGTTACCTAACAGAGAAGTCACAGGACAAAGCTGTATGAAATAGAGTGGTTTGTCCAGTGAGGCAAAATCTAAAAGAACATTTTTATTCATGTTTTCTAGGGAGGAAGTTATGAAACAACCTTGTTTTTATTCTTGTGTACGTGTTCCCTTTACTCTTGGAAAGTTCCAAGTTTACACTGTGATCATTTATTACAAATTCAGGCTTCTTATATTTGCTTGTTGACAGCATTCATAGTAATAGCATCCTTTTTAGTCTCAGCTGTAGCAAAGCAACACTTGGTATTTCTTCACACGCTGAATTAATAGCGGGTTACTCTTCCTACATACATTTCAGCATAGATAAAAGATAGGGCTTATTTATTCTGAAATAAGAACTAGACTGCTGAACGCAAGAAATTAGTGATCAGCCTTTAGCTCAGCACAGCAGTCTGCATTTTAATGACCTGGGCAGGAACCCAACAGTGCCTCTCCATAGGTAGACTAAGTAGCAACATTTAGTGCTGCTTTAAGAGCACTCGGTGCTTGAGATTAAAAAATGAAATCTGAGTTCAGGGAACCCTATATAAAAGGTTGCTGAAGAAGCAGATCAATATTAGTAGACACAAAG
>JAOXOE010000001.1:61548634-61597201 GCA_028565055.1 Phoeniculus purpureus
GTTATAATGGCATAGTGGAGCAGCATAGTGTTGGTTTTGCACATTGGTTGCACACCTGCTTACAAGTGCAGAGAAGAGAGCTAAGCTGAATGCTAACCTCTAAATTAATGCTTTAGCAGTCAGAAAAATAAATGTGTATTTGAACATGTCTTCCAGAATAAGTACTTCAGCCCATGTGTCAATCTCTCACCACACCAAGCATGCCCACCAGAAGGGTTGTACCCAAGGCTCTACCTAGAAGGCGGCAGTGAGGATGTCAGAGTGCTGGCACAGGCTGGCCAGAGAAGTTGGGGAGTCGCTTTCTCTGAAGACATTTGAGCCCAGCCCGGATGCAGGCCTGTGTGATCTGCTCTAGAGGATGTTGCTCTGGCAGGAGGGTAGGACTGATGATCTCCAGCAATCCCTTCCAATCCCTAACATTCAGTGATTCCTTGACAGGCCTCTCCCCACCTCAGCAGCAAACACCTCTGACCACACCTTGCTTGCAATTGGCCAATTCCCAATACAGGCCAAATTAACCAGTCAAACTCTGTTCTTACATTGTCAAAGTAACTTATCTTTGTGGGTGAGAATTTAAGGGATGTGAGGAAAACAACTGCAGAGTCTCCCACAAGGCCTACTTATATGCTTGTGCACCTATAACACTCTGCTGACACCTGTAAACACAAACACTGCAGCATATAGCTCAACACCTTAACGCATCATAACACTAACAACTACAACATTATAGGACAGAGTAGCACCCCAGAGATACTGCTAAACCTGTAACGTCTATCGTCTGAGGCCTCCTCTGGCCACCACCTCCTACCGACAATGGGCCACCGTCTCCAGCCGCTGAGCCGCTGGGAGAGGGGCACAGCCACTCCAGTCCGACACCAACGGGCCACGACTCTGCTCGGGCAGCGGGAAGGAGCCGGGAGCTGCGAAGTACCACCGGCGCGCCCAAAGCCCAGCGGATCACCCTGGCACCAACTTCTGCCATCCGCGCTCACCTCCAGGCTGCGCTGCAGCAGCGCCGCGTTAGCAGGTGTCCTGGCGGCCCGGTACTGCGTGGCCGCCAGCAGCAGCGACTTCATGCAAGCCGAGGCGTCCATGCCTGCCCCGCAACCGCAGCTCCGACTTCCTGCCGCCGCCGCCGTTTTGAAAGCGGCGCCCACTGGCGGGGGGAAGCTGCCGGCGCCGCGAGGCACGACGGGACGGGGAGGGATGGGGTGGGGCGGGTCGCGGCGCGAGGCATGACGGGAGGTGTCGCCCTCAGTCCGTGTTCACACAAGGAGGGGCGAGAGGGATGCTTTGGTCTTCTCGTTACCGAGAGCGCTGCTCACCCCACCAGCACCCCCTGCCCGCGGATGCAGCCCCGCCCCTCTCCGCCCTATTTTATCTCCAACGGTGCCGGTGTTCATGGGCGATTTCTTTTCGATCCGCGATGTGTTGGCACTGCTGGCAGTGCCGGTGGTCATCAGCGTTCTTGTCTCTTGCCTCCCTTTGTGCCAGAGCATGAAGGCTGCACCTGGTCAGTCTGACAAGTTCATATTGAAGTCATAGAATTATCCTGGCTGGAAACTGATGATCCTCCAGGATCATCAAGTCCAGCCTTCATCCCAACAGCTCCCTAATCCCCACACCAGGGCCTCAAGTGCTCTAGTTACTTGGTTTTTAAACACCTCGAGGGATGGGGACTCTACCACCTCCCTGGGCAGCCTGTTCCAGTGCCCAACCACTCCCAAGAAAGAGCTTACTAAGAGCCAACCTAAAGCTCCCCTGATGCAACTTGAGGCCCCTTGTCCTATCATTAGTAATTTGGGAGAAGAGACCAGCACCAGCCCACCAGCCTAGCTACAACCTTCTTTTAGGTAGCTGTAGAGAGCAATGAGGTCTCTTCCCAGCCTCTTCTCTAGACCAAATAACCCAAGTTCCCTCAGTTGCTCTCCATAGGGCCTGTTCTCCATCCATCTCACAAGCTTTGTTGCACTTCACTGGCCTTGCTCCAGCCCCTGAATGTCCCGATGTTGGGGTGCCCAGAACTGGACCCAGTACTCAAAGTGTGGTCTCACGAGTGCAGAGTGCAGAGTACACAAGTGTATGGTAAGCAGGATGGGGAAGTGCCAGTAACTCAGTTTGGTTTCTGTCTGCTATGACAGGGCCAATATTTAGATTCCACATCTTCTAGACTGGATCCTCCAGGATCCTATATGGAGGCAAAGCCAGCAGTTGTCTTTTCTGAGCCATTAAACTCTATTATTAAACAGTTGTATCTATGTGAGATCCCTTTTTGAGGGTTCTGAGGAACTGGAAATCACCCATATTTTGTGACTCAGATGGTCAGCTGAGATAGCTATGACTGTAGACCAATACACCCTTTCTTCTGAGAAAACATTCAACAGAAAATCTCTCCTCCCAACTAAAGGAGGAAAGCCTGAAAAACCCTTTCTCTCTTAGACCTTGTCAGTTATAATGCTTTTTGAGAAGCCAAGGGAAAGGCTGAAATTGAATGCTTGGGATTCAATCATCACTGTAGAAAACTATTGTCTCCTTAAGCAGCTACCATTCCACAACCTGTTTCTTGGCTAGAAAACAATGTTTATAAACATCTGGCAAACAGTGTTGTGATCCCGGTCCCTTGAGGTGTTCACTGGTCTCATGTGAGTGCTCAGTCTTGTGTGTGCCACCAAGCCAGCTGCTGGTACAGCACGAGAGATGGGGCCAGAGAAATATGGTGCTTGCATTAGGAAGCATTGTGTGTTGTTATGTGGTGCCTGTTTTTCACAGGGATCATGAGAGTAACGTAAGTTTCCCCATAAGCACATGATAAAGCAGTCTGAAGGGGAGGTCTGGAATGCTGTATAGCAACAACACCAAAGAAAGCTGTTGATTGCTGAAAGCTTCTGTTTTTACGGACAACCTCAAATGTTTTGATAGTGAAATTAGTTTGTTTTCCTCCCTCAGAAACCAGACCATGATATCTTCTAGAGAAGTTGATGTGTAGGACTGCAGCAACAGAGAGTAACACGTGCATTACACCTGACCTTACCTCAAAGCACTGCCATGCCACAGCAGTATTTCCTCTGCAATGGCAATGACAAGACACCATAAAATCCTTTTTGGAGCAAGCGTGGTGTAAGTGACGCAAGTGATAATGTCATGTTGGAGATACTGGAAAGTTCTTTGCTCCTCTCAGCAAGGAGTTTGTTGCACTGGCCCCTAAAGTGGCAGCTTAGAGCATGAATAGATGGGGAGAGCTATCTTGGCTGTCTGACACAGAGTGTGCCAGGGCGGTTGCACTGCTGTTGTGTGCAAAACCCACCAGAAGGCGTGACTGCAGCACAGAGGGGCTGACCCACACCACCACATCTCAGCTAGCATTAGCATGAGATAGAAATCACGGAACATGGGATACGCGAAGCTTTTTTGCCTTTGTGATAACTGTATCTAATGAAGAGGCTTCTCTAGCTCACACACGCTCTCCCTGTGGCTCTTGTGACATTTGATCAGAGCACCTGGCAAAACGTCAAGATTATTTTGCAGCCTTCGACTTGATGGATACTGCAGCTGGGCATTGTACAACAGCAATATGAAGAACAGCTTTGAGAAGTGTGTGAGGGATGCTGGCAAGTTACTGGTTCATCCTCCCCAAACTGAGGGAGTGAAGATGGCTTGGGTCTATAAAACATGATCCATCATCTTGTGAAAACACCCATCTTTATTGTGTCCCTTTGCCTACTATTTCTGTCAGGTAGAAACTGGCCTTCTCTTACACCTGGCACTTGTGGGCATAAATGAGTAGATCAACCAGAACTTTCTGGTTCCAAAGTGTGAGCCTCAGCACAAGACTGAGCATTAGCAAGAGACAAATTGTGCCTTGTTTTGATACAGGTCACAGTAAAGCAGGAGCTGGCTGCATTTTTATTTTAATTCTTTATTTTTCCCTCCCTAGCACTTCAAAACTGAGTTAGATTTTGGTATAAAAGGAGTTTTCAATGTGAACAACAGAGATAAAGGACAGCCTCGACTCCCAGTGAAGTGCAGGGCCCTGGCAGCTTGGTAGAACCATACAGAGTAAAACTGGTTCTCAACCTTCCCTAGCCTTGAAGGATCGACACTTGTGAAGGAGTGCCCTGTGACCAGCAGCATGTTCTGCCTTCTGTATCTCTTGCACTTGGAGCTTTAATTTGTTTGGAAGCTGTGAGCTGGGAATACTCATTTTCCAGTGAACACAAGAGAGAATGAAGGAAATTGAACTTCTGCCCATGTGAACTGGTCTCAGAGGACCTGTGGCAAATATTCACCACAAATGCAGTTGTGTTAAAACCACACCACAGAGGCAGAGCTGAGTTTCTTACCATCATTAATGTTGTCCTTTCCTGACTTGAACCTCTGGCTTCTTTGCAAGGTCTTTGGTTTCTTTATTGGGTAGCTGAGGCTTGTTATTAGTCCTTGATTTGGCCTTTCATAGTGTATATTAGGTCCTTCAATGTTTTGAATATCTGCTCTGGAACACCTTCAGAAGTCTGTAAGGAACATAAAGGAAAGTTAGTTTGCAACAAACGTGTGAAGTACCCTAATGAAAGGGATGATTGGTTGTGTCTTGTTTACCAGGGAGCTGCTTTGTAAACAGATTTGCTGACAAAATACTGTACTATCCTTGTAACACTGAGGAAACCTGTTTGGTCTCGTGGGTCAGACACTAAGTGTAACCTCCCTCCCGATGTTTTTTTTTGAAAAAAAGAACATCAGTTTAAAGTACTGTCTGTGCTGTGTGCAGCAGCAATCCACCACAGCAGTGGCCAAGAGTGGCAGCACTGCAGACTTCCCTCTGGTCTCAGAGCACAACTTTAGGGGCAACACAGAATCATGGAATCATAAAATCTATGGAGCTGCAAGGGACCTCTAAAGGTCATTTATCAATCGTCCTACACCAAGCAGGGCCATCACTCACCAGACTAGGTTGCCCAAAGCCCCAGCCAGCCTGAGCTTGAGTGGCTCTAGGGATGGGGCCTCCACCATCTCTCTGGGCCACCTGTTCCAGAGATCCAGCAGCCTCAGATTAAAGAACTTTTGCCTCATGTCCAGCCTAAATCCATCCTTTCTCAGCTTAAAACCATTACCCCCCCATCCCACCATTCTCTGCCCTTATGAACAGCCCTTCTCCAGCCTTCTGACAGCCTCTTTCAGGTATTGGAATGTTGCTGTAGGGTCTTCCTGGAGTCATCTCATTCAAAATGCTGCATTTAATCAACTTTGTGACAAGCAGAAGCCAAAGATTGGACAAAATATCGTCACTGTGAAGCACAGGCCATGTGCTGAGGCAGCAGTTGTGTCACAGAGGATCCATCATGTGCTGAGGCAGCAGTTGTATCATGAGGGTCTATATGAAAGTCCCTGGCACCAGCTTTCACTTTTAGACAGGAGTTTATTATTTGTCCAGCACTGTAACTTGCATTGGAGACTTCCAAGGGTGACACTCCTGAACAGGAAGCATCCTCACAAATGGCTTTTTAATGAGGAGGTTCATACAGCCAGACTGAACTTCTCCCACAGCACAGCCCCTCGGTGATCTGTAGAGACTTTGCAGCTCTGGTGACATCAGGACAGTGAGGAGCAGTAAGCACATTAGTCAGCTCTAATCACAGCAAGAGGCTGTGGCAGATGCACCTGTCCTGACAAAGACAAGATCAGGCTCGTCAAAGACCCAGGGCTTCATCGCCATTAAAACCAGATTACTTTGTGTCAGGCCCTATTCTTGCACTTGTCCTCGGCTCAGACTCAAATGGTATAAATGGAGCCCTGCAGCCTGAGTTGATTCCCCTCACAGCAGTGGCACTGCAGTCAGGGACTCTCCCCTTGGATCAGGATGTTGCCCAAGGATTCCTGAGACTGAATAAGCCTCACCCCTCCCCTTTTTGGGAGTGAATATTTCTCCTGGCTATATCCCTGAGTGAACCTTTGTCCCCTTTCTGATTACCCTGGAGTGGAAGGTTTCCCTTTCGTGAGTGTGCGCACATTTTGAGTCACCTTTCTAGAAACATTAGTCACAAAACCTGGGCAGCAGCTGCACAACAGGACATCCCTGCCTGACTCCTGAACTTAATTTATTTCGGTCCATTTGAGTGACGAGTACTTTTTGGTTGGAATAAAGCTACATTCTGGGTAGCTGCTGCTGTCTGTTTTGTGGGTGCCTCTACAACTGGGCCCTACTACTGACCAGTAACAGTGAATGGGGCTTTGTATTCACTTCATTCTATATCTAACAAAAATAATGTCTTTATTTTCTTTGTTTTTGCTGCACCTTTTATCTTCCCTGCAGTATGTGGACTGGGTGCCGCTGACTGTTACTGGATCTGGCTGGGATGGAATTAACTTTCTCCATAGCAGCCTGTACAGTGCTGTGGTTTGAACTGGTGACTAAGAGTTGCTAACACTAGTGTTCTGGCTTTTGCTGCACAGTGCTCACACAGCCTTGAGGTTCTCTCGTTTTTGGACTCTGCTCCCCCAGCAAGTAGCCTGGAGGTGCACAAGACTTCAGGAAGAGGAGAAGCAGCAGGACCGTGAACTGGACTTGACTAAAGGGCTATCCCATCCTAACGTGCTCCATCCCACATTATGCTCAGCAATAAAAGTTCAGGTAAAGTGAGGTCCCCCAGGTGGTTATCCACCACTTGCAAAGATTCTTTTCTTGGCAAAACCTTGTAAGGATAATTGGTTTTGAAAAGCTAAGTGTTTGAGATCCTACGTGACAGCAACATCCAGCAGAGTGGCTGTAGTCGAAAATAGATAAGTTTTTGTCAACAAACCCTTCTTCTTCATGGGCATGAGATGATGCTGAGACCCAGGAAGAGGGCTTCAGGTAAGAGGATGCAGGCAGCAGGGTTTTGATGGAGAAAACACTCCATGAAGACGAAATCATGGACAGAGAATTCTGTGCAGGGCAGCAGGAGCTGCAGCTGGAGGCATTGGGAGAAAGGGAACAAGGAGTGAGCCAATGACGGGGAGGATACCAAGACAAAACATTGAAAAGAAAGAAGTAGTAGACAACAGAAATGTGGAGAAAATGCACAAGTGGATTTGGGACATAAAGAAGAATACAAATAACTGCATCTGACTTTATCCCTGACTTTATCAGAGACCCTGCTATGATTTGAAGAGGAAACAATTTTAAGAGACTCAATGGGATGAGAAATTCTGGAGTAGTACTGGGGAGCTGCAGTTGAGGGAAGGACTAATATTGTAGTACAGTTATGGTCACACAACAGGATAAGGTCAAAGGAAAGGTGGAAGCAAATTCCTGGAGGAGGGAAAGAGGGCAACAAAAAAATAAAGGCAAGTGAGAAAACAAAAATCCTATTTCTCTTAAAAGCAATCAAAGGCTGAAGAGAATAATATAAAGGGGAAATGTCTAAACCCCGTGGAACCTTGTTTTGTTTAAGTGCATGTGAGCAAACACTGATCATACAACCAATTTGACTTATTGCAGCAGTGGAAGTGCTAGAACTATGGCTTGCATGCGATCATAACCCCTGAGCTGCACTGCAGTATGGGGTTCCTGCACTAGTCCAGCTCCTCTGGTCTGTTTTATACGGCTATTTCAGATCTCTAGCACAGATTTACTTCAGCAGGGGAACTTCTCTAATTTTTAAAGAACAGTTTCTAGAAGTGACTGAGTGGAGGCCGTGTGACGATTGCCACCTGCTCTCTGGGTTTGAGAGCCTAAAACATCATGCTGGCAGCTTACTATTTACCTGTGTAGACACTTTCCTGTATCAGCTGGAAACATTCTCTTACTCTAACCCTTAGCTGTTCTTCTATGATTTTCCATTATTTTGCAAAGAATTAGAGTAAGAATGATGAAATTAGACAACAGTTTACCTCTTCAGCCAAAATTAGCTCTTCCACATCCCCAGGTTAGTGAGCCTCTGCTCTTTTTGACACAAACTAGTAGAGGCCAACATTTATCAAGGGCCTTTCTTTTTTACAACATGCTTGGACTTGAATGGCTGAGCCAGGCTGAAACACGTCACTTAAGAGGAGAGAGAAGTAAAGGGCTTGAACTATGGCAGCATGGCTATAACTGACTAACTCTGGCTGACAGAGTTCTCAGTTCTTTTTAATTTTGACTCCCTTTGGCAGACAAAGGTTCCTGCTGCTAGTGTTGCTACTATCAAATTCATATTCAAACCCAAATGCTCCATCTCGCAGCATGAAATCTGTGTGAAACGATTCTCTGACTTGGTGCCTCCGGAAATAACTCTGCTGCACTGTTTAAATTAATCAGGAGGAAGGCAGGCAGAAGTGAAAATTAGCAGCATGAACACTTATGATTTTTCTTTCAGAATCTGGGAGTTTCCTCAAAGTTCAGTTTCTGTAAGGAGAGAGGGATTAGGATACGTGATCACAAATGCTGCTATGGTTTGTGTGCACATTATAAAGCAGCAAAGTAAATGTTAGCACGCGAGTTTCCCAGTGCCTCAGCTCTTCGTTCTGCAACCTGATGTGCTGGTAGTGTGAGGGTGGCAAGCGCTCACTGTTTTGTTTCTGTTGAGTCTGTCTTGCTTGCAGCTCACTGCTTCACTTCTGTGATCTAGGGAAGACATCTGTTTGCACATGAATTCACAAGGACCCTATTTCTCACCTGTGAGGAAAACCTGTCACAAGACACACCTGAAATACATGCAACCCTCTCAAATGCTCTGCTACTGTAATTAGCACCAGGAAAGAGAAAATGGAGTGCAGAATTCCGTTACAAACAACGTCCCTCATGGAATGGCTGACATGGCTGTAGGGGGTGCCTGGGTGTCACCAAGGGAGAGTGACCTGAACCCAAGGAGCTGCCTTCAGTCGAGGCCCAGCAGCAAACCCAGGTCCCAGCAGGAGACTGAGGTGGGGAATCTCATAAATGCTTGTATCTAAAGGGTAATTGTCAGGATGATGGGACCAGGCTCTTCATGGTGGTGCCCAGCTGTAGAACAGGGAGCAATGGCTTTAAACTGGAACACAGGAGGTTCAGTTTGAACATAAGGAAAAACTTTTTCATGGTGAGAGCACCAGAGCACTGGAACCAAGAGGTTGTGGAGTCTCCATCTCTGGAGACATTAAAAACTGGCCTGGAGCTATTCCTGTGCAATCTGCTCTGAGAGAATGTGTTCTGCAGAGAGGTTGGACTAGATGATCTCCAGAGGTCCCTTCCAACCCATTCTGTGGCTCAGTAATATCTCAGCTGGGTTTTGCCTACAGGCTTCCTCGAAAATGTGAAGATGATTAGTGTTGAACTATAGTGTAGTTTTTAGCAGAGTTATCAGAGAACTGTTAGGTGGACCTGGTTTCATGTGCACCCTCCGAGAGTCCAGTTAGATCCCTCTATTCTGTAGCCCTTGCTCTATACTACATGTCAGGCATTTTGTATCAGCTTGGACTTATTTCTTGACAACCAAAAAAATACATCAAGCCTGTCACACCCGTTTATCACTTTGGAGTGACTCGACAAATTGCTTTGTCAAGCTGAAAGGAGCCCCATGGGTTTCCTCAGCAAGTGTCATAAAATCCCGCTGCACTAGTTATGGACTAACGCGCAGCAGTTACGTTTGGTATCAGGCAAACAGCAGGAAGACTTTGGGTTTAGGAAGGCACTCAACCTCTAAACTCACATCTCCAAAACAACCAATAAATTCCTTTCATAGTGGGAAAAAACACCCAGATTTGTGGATAACGTTGCAGAGTTTGTCTGATTAGTTGTGCCAAAGAGTAACCAAATCACGCACAGAGAGCCAGGCAGCACCAACACGTAGCTGGTCTAAACCAACACAACGATGCAATCTCTTCGGGTATGAGTGTGTTACAATCAAGCAATGAGCACCTGTCTACACATCTATCTAAAGACAGGCAGAGAGGTGCTTTTCTCCTATTCTAAGATAATCTCTGAAGGTTGATGAAGGCACAGGAGCTGTAATCAAAACTCATCCCTTTTGCTTTGACCCTAATCTCTGGATTGAGGAGTGCAGCAAGATGCTCAGGCCAGCCCCCAGATTTTACCAGATCTCATTTTCACTTGTTGATTCCACTTTTGTTAAAGGTGAAAAACTCATTTCTTGTGCATTACACACAGTAAGGCAGGAGCCACATCATGGAGCCACCTAGCTTCTTCTCAAAGGTCTCTTCCAACTAAAATGCTTCTGTGTGATTCAGAGATATCACTGTGATGGTTCAAGGAGGCGCAGAGCTGCCCCGAGGATCACACAGCAACCACACGAGCAAAAAGCAGTCCTTTATCAAAGATTTTCTTTAGCTCCAAAGTACCCCCACAACACAGACACTATCCGCTGTTTCAGAAGGGTTGTGTAGTGATCCTTGGCAGACCCTGGACGCAGATACGCACAACTGCTCTTCCTGCAGAAAGGTAGTCCTGAGTTGTCTGTGTTAGTCATCAAGATCCTCACACCACTCTGCATTTATTTCCAAGAGAGAAAATACCCTTCACAAGGCAAAACCCCATGGTAAGATACCTCTCATCTCTCCAGGTCTTCCTCCACTAGGGGAAAAGCAGTCTCTTCAAGGAGATGACAACCTTTTGGGAGTCATGTGGGCCCAGTGCTGCCTGCCAGTGATTTATCTTTAACCACCACAGTATCGTACTGTTATCATTCAGTTACCCAATCTCCATTTACATTCGGTTTAAATGGGAAGATTACAAGCATCTTCTGCAAAGTAACAAACTAGGAGAGTTTACTCCAAGGCTCCAAATGCTCTCACTTCTCCTTCAAAGCACCAAGAATATGAAGCGTAGCACAAAGGACAACACCTCTTTGGGTCCTAAATGCCCTATTGGGGATTAAATGAAAGGTTTCTATCTTCCCCCCAGAGACAAGTGACTTAACCCAACTGATCTTGGATGCCTGTCTGAATTACACAAATTACAGCTGTGAAAGTTCTACAGAGCCACTTCACCCATCTCCTGATGCTGACTCTTGTCCCTGGCTTCTCTTGAATCCCAGAGATCTGGCAGGGGCACATCTCAGCTCACTCAGAGCTCAAGGAAATTCAGACTGACTCCTTGTCACCGCAAGATATTTAACAAAGTATCTTGGGTTTGATTATAAAATCAGTTGAAATGTATCACCTGGTCCTTCTGTTAAGTGGATTTTGCCAACTGTTTGTGCCTAAAAGATTACAAAGTGGAACAGAAGTAACACTCACCAGACACTTGCTCTCCTGACACTGCAGCATTCCCTTCTTCATACCGCTTGCGAGGCTACGCACTTGAAAACGGTGTGTTAGCCAGCACTAATTACACAGGCTGCCCAACACAACTTTTACCAGGAAGGCTGGAAACACAAGAGAATTCCTCACTGAACATGACCTTCCACCCTAATAAATACAGCAAGGGAGAACCTACACCACCTGTGTTATCTTGGACGTTTACAGATCTTGTGAGAGCATAGTGCCTTCTGGTGTCTGACACCACAGCTGCAGTTCAGGATGTGCATCCTTCACAGCTGGGGTCTGACAGTCAGTTTAGTTCTGTTCAAGCTTGCCAACCAGCCAGCATAGACTAGAGCCCACAGGCACCTCGGAATTTTCATATCAGGTTTCAAAAACACCCCACAATGTTAAAATTCAGTTTAAACCGGAACAGTTACAACCGCAAAGCAAGCCTTTGCTTCAGTGTGAAGCAGTGCTCCTACAAAGTGAGATCAGACATCCAGCATGCTCATGGAGACATCTTTTACTCTAAAATCAGATCTGAAAGCAGCTAAAAATCTGTTTGTGGTCTCCAGATGGCACTGTGACTCCGCATAAAAATTCATCTGAAATCAACAACTCGGTTAAAAAGTGTTTGCAGTGCCCGTGGAGTGAGCACTCACAGCTGCCAAGTGAGCTGCTTCCAGTTCTCTGTGCATCAGCTGGGCAATAACAGCGATATTTATAGTGCTTATTGACTTCTGGAGTCACAACACAAGCCTTTGCTCTGCAAGATACCCTCTTCAGTTTGTTCAGGGTTAATTCTGCAAACACAGCCAGCTGGGTGCTGGTACAAGCTCTTTCCTACTTGAACCGAATTAGCTAATTAGGGACTCACTTGATTACCTGTCAAGTCCTTGTTCACTCCCTGTACTCTCCAGATGTAGTATCTATAGCCAGACTGTTACATCTGATTAGAAGCACTTAACTGAAGGGTTAATGGGCTGTCAGTGGGTGCTGGATATCTGTGTAATCAATCAGTGGGTGCTGGATATCTGTGTAATCAATCAGCGTTAGTGAAATCACTGCCGGCCATCATCTCACCAAAGGCATGGAGAGATGCATTACCCAATGTCTTAGGTCAGTAGGGGTAATGTTAATTCTGCTTCCACAGTGAAAATGAACATCTTCTAAAGGTGTTCAGATAGAATTCAGCTTTCTGGTAGTTTTCAAACTGCAGCATACAGGCAGCCCTTACAGGTGTTACACAAGGGCCATGGTGCCATGCATGGAATACAGGAAATGACAGGAAAAGCCAGCACCGCTATTTGTGGGAAACATCTCTAATCTGCCCGGAGCACAAAGCCAGTGCTTTTCAAGACATTTCTTCTTCACATCAGTGTTTTACTGGGACACCCAACAACCCTGCTCTGCCAACATAAACAATTACATTCCCCACTGATGTTCTAATTTTTCTACAGCTGCCCAGAATGACTTTGTAGGCTGACTATGACAATACATTCCCAGATTGGTAAGGAAAGACTGGTGCTTTTTTGTCTAGTATGCATCATCTACACCTCATGGAGCCTACCAGGCTGGCTGTTGCAGAGAAACACTGACCTCAGAATGACATTCCAGTTCATATAGAGCAAAGCAGAGCAATATGGCAGAAAAACATCTCTACACTCACACAACAGTTACCAGTTGTCAGGGACTTTACACTTCCTAGCCTTGCTTTTCTATAAAGCGTGATCAATTTCATTACAAAAAGTAACGCTGGCTGGTGCTGGGCCATGTGCTAAAGAGAGCAAGCAGGTATGTGTCCAAGCCTAGTTCTGCTTTTGGGATGGAAATCGCACACCCTCGGGTTCCTGGGACCATTCAGGAACAGACCTAAGCATCAAGCACATCTAGTGCTTGAAGGATGAGCTTGGTGACTTCATTTGACTATGTGTTTCTCCTTAGGCACACAGATACCACTGAAGTAGTTTATACTAATTGGCTAATTATTTAAGACTAATTGCCTTATCTCAATTCAGCACAGGCAAGACCAACAAAATGCCTTTACTAAAGCAGGACCATTTAGACTCTTTACTCCTTGATTTAGGACTCACTGTGCCAACCATTGCAATTACTGTCAAAACACTGAGGATTAAACCCTCAGAGAGTCACAGTTGCCTGGGGTAAGCTCAGACCTGGTCTACTGAAATAAAATTTCCATCAACTGTGCTTAAGGAAAACCTTTTACAACTCAGATTTTAAAACTTATTTTCAAAAGAGGAATAAGAGGTCCAAAAGAAGCAACATAGAACATCACTGAGTTGGGGGTGGTACCTCTTACCTTTGGGAAGTGTATCGATAGCTTTTGATTCGCAGCCCACGGTCATTCCAACGTTCCAGTTTTCACAGGGAACTGCTTCCAACGAATACTCAGTGTCTGGGATTAACGAGGGTTAGATAATTCACACTCAGAGTTCTTACCTTGTATTGTTTGTCAAAGTTTGCTTGTGATGCCCTGAGCTGGAGAGTTGTCCATTTGTGAAACAAACTAATAGAGACTGTCCTTGCCCAGTGTTCTCCTTTGGAACACTGAGTATTCTTACAGCAGCGTGCTATCAGTCCTACTGCCACGGTGCTGCTCACCGGTGACTCTTCTGGTTGCTAAACCGTGGAAACAAATGAGTCCTGTTAATAATAGGGCTTCCCTCATTGGAAGGACTGATAATATCTTGTTACCCTGCTGTTGCTCCTCTGCTACAAGAGCAGCCTGCAGTCAGAAAGGTCTAGCTTTATGTTTCCTCTTGATGAAGGAGCTTACATGTCCAGATGGGGTCACAAAATGGGTTATTGGTATTTTTTAGGTGTTGGCGCTGCCTGAGCTTTTGCTCATCACTATTATGTTGATTCTAATCAGGAACTATTATTAGTGCTTTCAAAATATTATTAATGGTCAGGAGCAAACTTCATTAGCGTGCTTTTCTTCTTTAAGGGTATTTGGGCACTTTCTTCAGTGAAAGGGCAGATTTTCAGGATTCTTATACATTTATTTATTTATTTATCAGTAGAAGCCATTAGGCTAATTGAATGCTCCTGTTCAGGATGGTGTGTTTAAGCCTCATAAATAATAGCCTGACTGAGAAGAGCTGATTTGCCAAGGAGTCTATCATAAATAGCTAAACAACATTAAAAACCCCCCAAAGCCTGACAGAGTAGTTGATTAAATAACTTGCCTAATATTTTTTGTCAAAACTCTTTCCCCTTCTGCTTTTTTGAGGAAGAAAGCTATTTTTGAACAAAGGAAATAGTTTACTACATGCAAGCCAGGAATAAATGACCTAGGAAAAAACCTTTACGGGTTCACAGAGGTTAGAATTAGTTCTCTAAGAGAAACACAGTGCTTAGTATGGTACGGTAACAGGACAAAACCTATCGAGATCTAGGTGGGTGAGGGTGGTGGTGGTGACACCTTCATTTAGCCTGGAAAAGAGGAGGCTCCCAGGTCACCTTCTAGTGGCTTTCCAATCTCTGAAAGGGCTACAAGAAAGCTGGAGGAGAGCTTTTGAGACAGTAGTGAGAGGACAAGAGAAAAGTGTTACAGACTTGAAGAGAGGAGATTGAGGTTGAACATTAGGAAGAAACTCTTTGAGGTGAAAGTGCTGAGATGCTGGAACAGGTTGCCCAAGGCAGTTATGGCTGCCCCATCTCTGGAAGTGTTGAAGGCCAGTTGTCTGGGGCCCTGAGTAACCTGTTCTAGTGAAGGTGTCCCTGCCTGTACGGGACGGGTTGGAACTAAATGATCTTTAAGGTCCGTTCCAACCCTGGCCATTCTAGGATCTTAGGATTCTATGATTCTTTTGGTGATCTCTCCAGATCTAGCGTAGTAAGACACCTTCTTTTGCTTCACAAAGCAATTTACAGCCATCTGTTATAGAAAAGCATGTATTACACATTTGATACGGTTATAAATGTATGACAGAATTAATTTCACTATTGATTACAAAAATATATCTTCTCTTTCTTATGTTACTCACATTTTAATAACTGCCAAAATGCCATAGTGGATAGGAACTGGTCTGGCCTTTTTGAGGCTTTTCTGGTACAGTGTGGACAGAAATGGTCAGGAACCCAAAGAAACAATGGGTTTAGTCTTCTGTCACATGAAAGACGTGGGGCTAAAAGCAGGACCTTGATGTGGCCAGGCTTATGCATCGCCTTCCCCACACCCAAAGCAAGAGTGTTCCCCAAAACTAGCCTCTCTCTGCACTCGTGAGGTTCAATAATTATAAAATCAACCCCCCTGGCTACAGTCTACTGATTCTTAAGTACTTGTCATGGCTCATCTTGGAAAGTAAAAAGCATAATTACAGCTACCTCCATGGTGTGAAGTGTTTTCACATGCGCAGCTATTTGCAGAGCCACTTCTACTGGCACAAACGCTGCTCGTAGTCTGCTGTGTCTCAGCAGGAGCCAGTAAGTGTTTTCTGTTCAGCGGCAGAGTAAGACCAGTCTTCAGAGGTTCAGCAAATGGCCTAAGAAACAGGAAGGATTTATTTGGTCCAGGCTGTCCTCAATTTTCCAATACCTTTGCCACCCCTAACGTGCGCTGAGATCCATTACTGCTGACACACTATGCTTTCCTTTTCTCTTCTGGGCTCTTGCAGGAGTGCAGAGGAGAAATTCATCAGTTGGGGAGTGTGGGAAGCGTGAGCAATATCTTAGCCAGGAAGGTGTAGAGGTGCTGTTAGAGGGATAAATCTCGCTATGTGCAGTTTTTGCAGAGATATTCCCCCAAACACCTGCACAGCAAAGTCTACCCTGTCTTTAAAAGTTCCTTGCAGCCAGAGGCAGCTTGACTGAACTGCATCATCAACGAGGATGTCTGACTCCACTCAAACTGGGCTGCCACAGAGACAGTTCCTGCACGGAGTCAGGCAGCCACTGTGAGTCCTAAGTCAAAAAGGACCTTGGAGAAAAGGCTCTAAATGCCTTCCAGTTTCTTAGCAAGACAAGGTGGAAAAGGATGGCCATAGCAAAGGAAGCACATAGCATTTCCACTTTACATCTCTTGTTCTTCCCTTTCGCCCTTCCTCCCTCACTTGAGGATAAGTTGATGTTTTGGCAAGAGAGAACAAACTGATACATGAGCTTAATGCAAGTTAAGCACTTGCACCCAAACCTTGCTCCTGCCTCTGTACTGAAGCATGATCAGGGCATCTGTGAATTAGCTTATCTTGCTTTTGCAGTGACCTGTCAGCTCAGCTGCCAGTTTTCTCTGCCATATTTTCCTGGGCACAAGAACAGTTTGCTAGTGAGAAAAAAAAGCCATAGCTACATGGCGAAGCAGTGTGATTTATCTTGGGGTTGGTGGGGAGAGACAGGAATTAAGATGTAATGAAGCAGTGAGATTACAGGGTGCACCCTGCTTGGTTCCAGGCAGCCGAGAAGAGCATGGAGCTAGAAAATGAACTTTTACAAGTCCTGCTGCTTCTAGGGGAGAGTCAACAAGATGACACCCTGAAATGTTCATACTAGTTAACTTTCTCACTGCCTAAAACCAATCTATTTTGTGGAGAATAGGATTTCCTATCACCTAGTTCAGATAGAGAGCCTTCTTGTCTGGGGATGGAGAGAAGTAAATGGGTAGGTGTGCTCTGCTGCTTTCTACTTCATCTACTTTACTACTTTACATTGATGGGACAGCCCAGCACATATGAAAGACCTCCAGCACTGGTCGTGGAAATCTGTGTCTTGCATACTTAGGAGGATGGGAGCAATCACGGATACTTAGGAGTTGCTCAAATGGAGCCAGTAGTGTTTCCTGCTGATGTCCTATGCTAACGTTAGCTCAGCAGCAGTCAGCTAAACAAAGGCTAGAGGAATCACATTTAATCTCAGCAGCTGACAGCAGCATTGGTACAAGAGCTACCACCATTTGCTTTTCTGGGTAGGGATGAATGCCAGGTCAGAGGTGACAAATCAGATGAGGTAAGCAAATCGCTTGCTGCTGGGAACTAAACCACATAGAGCCAGTCTCTCTTTTCCTCACCTCGTACCTCTAACAAGTCCATGAAGGAGGGAGATGTATTAAATCAGAACCAAGCCATGCAGGGCAGAACTTTCCAAACCTTATGGCTTTTCAGTTGAAAGAAATGGTTGTTCTTTAGGAAGCCAGAGTGGTCTGCCCCAAACCTGCATCTCCACAGCTGAACTACAGCTCTCCCTTAAAGCCTGCTTTGAGGGCTGTGGCCAGCTGTACATCTCCTACTCCTGTGAACTAGCTGCTGCTGTCATACTGATGGTTACAAGTGTCTCTTGTAGCAACTTACTGTCATTTCTTATGGTAAATTTAGCCCCAGTTGTGTTGTCTTGCTCCGAGGAAATGGCTGAAGCCGGGCCACACCTCTTACATCAGAGAGGTCCTTGTGTTCTTGACCAGACCTCCAGCTTGTAAGAAATTGGGTAATTCAGTTTCATGTGCCAAAAACAGACTTTGGAATCTATTTAATTATAATCAGACCGGTGAATTATAATTAATTATAGAAGAGATACCTAATAAAATAGATTTGTATATGAGTGCCTCCTTCAGTCTGCCCAGAGAACCTCCAGCTATTTCAGAAAAGCATAACAACTCCCACAAATTTTGATTGAGAGTGAGAGAAGGAGGAAAACAAATAGAGATGGAAGAGGAATTTTATAACACTTGTCCTGAACAACAGGAGAGGTAGGGGAGAGAGGTAGAGGGAGGGGGAAGGAGGGAGAGAGACTCCACTCTGTAGCTAGCTGGACAATACCCCACTGATGGAGACATGGAAATCTTGGAGCAATGCCAGCTCTGAATTCCAGAGATTCCTTTTGTGATTAGGATTAGGAGAAGGGGTATCCCCCTGTCACCTGCCATTGAAACAGTCTTCGGTTCAAATCCCACCTGGTGAAAGATCACACTACGACAACTTCTAAAGAAAAGGCAGGCACAGTTGCTATTTAGAGACACTGAGGGTTTGTAACATGCTAATCTCTGTGCATCTTTACCTCCTTTCAAACCTATGGTTCTGACTTTTCACGGTGAAGCCTTTTGACCCTTTGTCCTCCTTCCTCCCCAGCTCCTGAACGTGGGCTCTACTTGTAGCCACAGGCACATCTCGACCTAATCTCAGGAATGCATACTAAAGCTTACCAGCACTGAAACAATTTTAAAGTCATTCTAGTTACTGGTTAGAAGAGTTATCACAAGCCTCTGCTAAGACATCAGTTGGTAAGTTTGTCATCTGCACTACAGCTGTGGTGAACCCTGCATCCTTCACAGCTAGTTCATGCACAGCTTATTGTTTGGCTTTGAAGGTTTGTGTGTCTTGAGTAGCAGGGATGTTTGTTTTGACAGCAAGATTCCATTCATAATGAATTTTCTCCTTAGGTGAAGGAGGCAGGGGGGTGGAAAAAAAATCCCAACCAAACCTACCTTGTCTCCCCAATAGAATCTTCCCGAGTCTAAACTGGCTCATTTAAGTGAGGGCCATTATGAAGAGGATTAAATGCCATACACTCCTCCAGCTCCTTGCCATGCTCCCTTTATATCCATCTCAAGGTGGGTGTCTCGCTCATACTTTCAAGCAGTTCCAAAGCATTTATTTGGCATTTGTTACTGTGCCAGCTGCTAATAGGATTAGGGGGATACAGAAGATGGGGTTGCATTACAACTGCAGTACTTGGGGAGATCAAATATTTTCTTTGTAAGACTCTAAAGTCTTACTTCACTGCACATCGGTTTATAATGGAATTATTTCTCCCCTGCCATCCTTCCCCACCTCCTGCATGCCACCTTGAGAAACAGCATGTGGCATCTAGATGAGAGAGGTTGGAGAGAAGCCTTTGAGAACCAGATTTGTGGTCCAGTCGGAATCAAAAGCATGAATCAGAAAAGCACATGGTTAACTCTAAGCTCTGATTGCAGTGTGAGGAGTAATGAAACCATATGCTCTTCAACACTTGTTAAAAGCAAAAGTAGTTCTCCTTAGAAGTATTGGCAAAAGCATCAGGTAAGATTTTTAGCTCAAGCTCACAAGCCATTCAAAGGAACCTGATAAATTTGCATGATTTCTGCAGTTTGTGTAGGTACTTCCCTTCATTTTATGAGTAATTAGTTTTTAACAAGTCAAAGAGTGAGATATTAAGAAACCCCACTGGTTTCTGGTCAACTAGAAGCACACCAGCACAGAAGCCCACACATCCCTCTATACACCTCCTAAAGAAATGAGGATATATTAACCACACAGACCTGTCACAGCCTTGTTGGTCCTACATCTGAATGGTGAAAGTACAAGATGTTATTCTAGGTAAGAACAGACTGCTGCAATGAAGACCTCCAAAAGGCTTCGTGCCTTCTCTGAGCAGAGCATCTGGAGAGGAGGAAGGAAAAAGAAGTGGAATATTTGAAGAGATATAAAGGCAGGAGCAGGTATGCTGCACAGGAGGCACTCCTTGTTTTCATTTTGCCTCAGCTGCTTTGATACAAAATCAGAGTGCCTTTCCTTGGGAGAGTGGCCAGGCTTCAGCTGGCTTTCACACTGGTTAGCAATGAGATGGGCTTGACCTACTGTATGCAGGAGTCTCTTGCTGTCCTGCCTGATTGCTCACACACCACGCAAGCCAAGGCTATAGGGAAGCAGCATGATTCCCATGATGGGAACACATGACAAGAGCAATGAAAGAAGTGAAACTAAACCTCAGGTGCTTGATCAGAGGAGTTCCAGCTCCAGGTTGTGGTCAAGAAGGCTTCACTCCTTACTCTTCAAGTCACCAAATCTGTTAATCCACACAGGAATTACTCTAAGAGGAAAAAGAGCAGCTTTTGGTTATATGGCTTGGATTGCATTTGAGCTTTAAATCTATCTTCTGTAGGCTTTTCTGAATCCTGATTCTTTCATCCTCTCTCTCCTCCCCTGCCCCACCTTTCCGTCCCAGTGTGCATTCTGCTGGATTTTAATTTCTTGCTCTCGAGTTACGATTTGGATCTCTATGTAGGGAAATTCAATGGTTAAGAACCACAACCAGTGAAATGTTAAAGCTGCTAGAATGAACTGAATTATGCAAGCTCACAAGTAAAAAACCTGCCTATTTCCTATTTACTGCAGCGATAGTTCAATTTTCTATCGGTAGGCAGACACTCAGCATCATTCTGCAATAGAGATTCCCATCCATTCTCCACTAATCTTTGGGAGTATTTGGCCTAAATGAATCATTCGACATCCATCTCACTCAGCCTCTTTATTACCATTTTATCAGCATCTGCGGTGTGACTGAGGCTTTCAGAGTTTCATTCGTAACCTGCACAGAACCCAGCCTCAGACATTGCTGATAAATGAAGCTCCAGGTTCTACATGAAACATTATTGTGTAATACATCAGTTTTATGTCAGAGCTACTGATGTTTTTATGGCCTCTCTATTCAGAGTAATGGGTCTGCACTCGCAGGGGCTTCATAATTTGAATAGCAAGCATCTTGTAGATTGATAAAGTAATTTGTAAAAACCTGCACCACCAGTCAAGGCCAGTTATGCAAATTGGACTTCTTCCTGAACTGAGAAACTCCTAATCCCTAACAGTACCCTAAAAAGGGTATCAGGCTAATGAAGGCAATTTTTCAGTAGCAATTCTACCCAATTAAATTTGAACAACATATTTTTGCATGTGGACACACGTCACTTGATTTGCTGAGGATTCCTTTCTCATGCCGTACTCAACGTAAGATCCCAGCAACAGCACCTACAACAGCTGCTTTGTCATGGAAAGATGCGAATTTCTTAAGTTGTCATAAAATAGTCTGAGAAGTAGTGGTTGAGATAATGCAAAGAACATTCCACAAAGTATTTCTGAACCCTTTTGCTAGACCTGAAATAGAATTGAACTAAGTAGCAGCCACTTTTCTTGGCTTAGGTGATCCTGCTCTGGCAGGGGGATTGGACTAGATGATCTTTTGAGGTCCCTTCCAATCCCTAAGGTTCTGTGATTCTGTGATGTTACACAATGTCTCTTACATCGTCTCACAGGGGTCAGTTAAGTAACTTTAACTGCAGGCATGGACAGGACCAGTTGCAAGCAGTGCTAGGTTTGATGAATTAACTCAAACTTTGTATTGACCCCGTTCTTGCTCCATCCTGTCTCCACCAGGGGAAGTGGGAGAGGGAGCTGCGGCAAGCCCCAGCAAGCTGCTATGAGCAGTCTTCCCCCCCAGCCCTGGGAAGGGTGGTGGGGGTGCTGGAGCCGAAGTGCTCTGTGCTGGGGTAGAAAGACCCCAGTACAAAGAGGCAGGGCTATTGGTCAGTAGCCCTTTTATCTTCCCATTTAGCCCATCCCTCAAAGGCAGGTACCTAGGACAATTCTATAGTGTCACCACCCCCAGGAAAGGTCACTAGGGGTGGGGGGGGAATGGGGGTGTGTGTGTGTGTGTGGGTGTATGTGTGTTTTCTTAAAGCAACATAACTTTTTTCCTTCATGGAAGCACAAATCTGTACATCTGAAAATTCTGGTAATTTTCAAACTGCAACAACTTGTTAACCCCGTTATTCTCATGTGCCACCAAAAAGTAAAATGCTACTTTAAGAGAACTTCAGGAAAGGTTCCAAGTCCATCTCTAATCCTAAATATCCAAATGGGAGTGTACTGTATTGACTGCTGATGGTGAAAATCATGGAACAAGTACCCGTTTGATATATGGCCACTCAGAATGGTGCTGAACCACCCGGTCTTTCTTCTCATTGCAGCAGGGCTGATCTCACCAGCAATGCCGCACTCTGGGTCTATTGTGATCTGTAGTTTATTAATGGGAGAGAGGAACTTTCTACAATGCAAGCTTTTACTTGGCTCTCATTAAACACTGTGTTTCAATCTCCTTTTACATTCAAAAGGAAGAAAGAGAGCTTTCAAAATGCTTAGAGTTGTTTCGTTATCAGAAGATACTGTCTTGTATTTTATCCTATAAAAGCAGCTACGAGATTTAAATAACTTCAAGTGGCCTTTGAGAGACCTGCAAGGCATTCAGCCTTTTCATATCGTTTAACAATTGTAGGAGTCATTCAATAGCCATGAGAGAACAGAAGATGCATTTCTAAGTCAATGAGAAAGTTATTAGGAAAAACCTAGTAGGTCAATGGAGATGACTTAGCTGCTGTCTCTTTGTTCTGGTGTTTCATGTTGAGCTAATCAGCACTTTCTAATGCAACACCTCTTCACAGCATTTGCATTCTAATGCCTGGAGAGGGAACATGAACTGAGATGAGCAGGTTTGGACATCAGTACATTCAAACCTTAGGGAATGTTGAAACACGAGGGGTAACAAAAGATACCTCAAAAGATAGGCTAGGTAGCTGTGCTGCTGAAGAAGGCAAACAAGTAACTAAGAGATACTTCAGTGTAATGCTTTCCCAAAATAAAAGGACTTGAAAATAGCTTGATAGATGTTGTCTATAATCTCTGTGAGCCCTGAACCTTTATGGGGTAGGGGGATGTAACACACAAAGGACTTACCAGTTAAATTTTAGCCCTACCCACTGTCTGTCTGATACTCTGCAGTCACGGATGAGCTTAGTGTCTTGTCCAGGATGCTTCCCAGCCTCAAAGCTAGGAGGCTACTGGGCAGGAAAAGCAATAAATGGTAATGGTGAGAAGATTTTCCAGGAGTATTACAGCAGCTGCACAGGTAAACAGCTGAGTTTCTGGAGCCTGACGCTGAACTGGATGCATACACATGCAAGTGTGTGTTAGCCCAGAACGATGTAACTGCAAAACAGCTGCATGGGTAGACCGTGAAACACTTAGGATGTAAAAAAGTGTTTCTTTTATTCCCATTTGCATGTGTCTGCAATAATTTGTTGGCAAGCACTGTAACCCTGAGGGTCACGTATGCACCTAGCTTTTGAAACAGCACTCCTCTCTCTTTTAACACCCTTACCTACACTTTAGACATCATAATTACAGGAAAATCCCACTCCAAGTGTTTTAAGATGAACTTTTACCACTGCAAGTACAAAATAGTGCCTTCAATGGCATTTCCTTTATCTTCTTTCCAGTTAAAAGAGAATCTCCATCTACTGGATCACATTCACAGCCATCAAGAGATTGACTGGCATGTGGGACATGAAATTAGAAGACTGAGTAGCAAGAGTGAAACAGAAATGACCTTGAACTATAGGAATAATTACATTCTGTTCCTATTCTTGTACCTTGAGAGGGCAGCTGTGGGTGTGGAGTACGTGATATGGAATACTCTACTGACACAAGTAACATCAGCCTTGCTTTTCCTTCTTGAGAGCCTTGCGATTTAATTTTGTACAGCAACGTGCCAAACAGGCTCAGAGTTAGTTCTGTGCTCCAGTTGCCTGGAATTAAGGTGATTCCCAGACCTTACGGGTGTAAGGAAGGACTTATTTCATTTTAAAAGTTGACCTTGGAAGCATTTTGTAGATTTCAGGGTGGTTTTTGTCTTTGGTCCTGACAAAAAATGTCTGTAAGTACTTTAATGCTAATTTTTTTAACAAGCCATCCACAGCTCTTCTTTCAACTAAGGTAATTAAATCCCAAGCTGAACTCCTCCAGCCTTAAGGACTCTAGCCTCACTTATTCCTAGAAGAGCTGAAATAGGGGACAGGAGCAGAGGAGCAAATGAAGAGGGTATAGTGAATTGTATCGGCTTGAATTGCTTAAGGAGGCTTAAACGGCCTTATCAGCCAGTTAGGATGCTGAGGTGAAGGAATGAGATTATTCACTGTGCACCAGGGCTGCTAACAAGGGTTACACGCCATGAAAAGTCAGTGACCTTTTCTCACACCTCTAGCATGTATCTTCTTAACCATTTTCTAAATCCTGTAAACCACCTAGCAAAGTTCAACCTGCTGCACAGAAGCTGACCTCACAGATCACCTGGAGAATTCCAGGACACTGTTCTCACCCACTGAGGATCCCAGAGCTGTTCTCTGGAAGCTGACCACTAGGCACATTACACTTCATGCCTCGGTAAGAACATTTTCCACCCAGGTGCTCTTGGGCTTGTTGGGAAATGTTACTATGCAGAGGCAGGCAGTGCTGCAAACAGGGAGAGGGCCACAGACACCAGTTCACTGAAGTCCCCAGCAAGTAGCTTAACATCTCAACAGGTGCTAAACAGCTACAGTACATGCTAGCTGCCTGCTCCAGGTAAGAGATGGAAACGCTCCAGCCTCTGGAGGGTTTGCCTGGATATGCCTAAGGCACAAACAGAAGATTTCCCTCTTCTTCCTCTCCTAGTGAGTTCATCACACTTCTCTTTCCTTGTGTCTCTTGCAGCTCATTCCAACAAATCTCTTATGTTTTGGGTTACTTTTTTATTTTTACACAAGTGTCTCCTTTCACCCAGGTACCACTGGTACTATTACTTGTTTGACTCTACATCTTCTGCTGGCCTTATCACCACTCCTTGCTGCACACTTTTTGGCTCCCTTAACATTTACGTATTATATCCATTTCATAACTCTTCAGCCCCTGTTCCATTTATTGGTCTTATTTTCCCTTCTAGACCTACTCTAAGTAATAAACCCTTGTTTTGTTCATAGACTCAGAAGAGCATTCGGCTTGCTTTCTTCCCAAGCCCTTTTGTTAACAATGGATGATGCAGTTGTTGCAGGAGCAGCCAGAGCACGGCTGAAATGAGGGTTTTCTATTGTGCTAAGCACGATAAAGGCACATTAGTCTGACTGGCTGTACTTAAAATACACTTTGCCATCGGAAGAAGCTTAAGGATTCAAAAAGCACTGCCCCCAAAGGGGACAAAAAAGCCTAGCAGTAAAGTGAGGTTCTCAGAAGTAAGTAGTGTTTATCCCCAACTGAAGCACTATGTGGGCAAATGGTGCAGCAGCTTTCAAGCAGCACTTGCTGGAGCTTTTCCAGAAGGAAACATCATCAAAATAATTTTTAATGAAAATTTTAGGTCTTGTTTGAAGTGGCCTTTTGGTGGAAAACTCTTACAGTGAATATTGTTAGCAACTCTAATTGTAAGCTTTCGAGACAAGTTAGTGAAACAGCAAATGGAAACCCTGCCTTTCGTACAGTCATCTTGTAAAGATACAGCTGGCAAATATGAGGTGTGACCTGACAAAAGCATGGCACTGCCGTGGGTACCCACATCTGTAAAGGTCTTTACCCTAGACATGAGATGTAAATACCTCTGCTGTCACTCTGCTAGGCAGGAAATGAGCTGTGGCTGCCTCTGCACTCTGCCTAAGGATGTGCAAGAGTGAGAACCAGCTGCAGGGCACCATGGCTGTGCTCCCTGCAGCACCCACACTGCCAGCCTTCTCTGAACATTGCCACAGAACTCTGACTGGGGCTGTCAGAAGAGTTCAGGCCTCCCAGAAGGTCAGACTTTTCCTGCTGGAGACACATGAGGCAGAGATTGAGACTGTTCCCCCACAGCAAGCTGGCAGTGTTGAATGCTGTTGAATGCTCAACAGGCTAGCTGTGGTACCAGTGGTTGTGTAAAACATGGACAGGCACTGGGGACCAGCCTTCCCTATGCTGCTACTGATGAGGTGTTGGCTTCAGGTGCAGAAATTCCATCTCTGTTTTTTCTGCCAGGACCTCCACTTACCCCCTTCCCAACTTTGTGCCTGCATGGGCAGTGCAGGGATCCAGCTAAAGAACCAGTCCTCCACAAACTTCATGTGTGGAGGCAGACAGGATTTATTTGAGACAAGGCTCATTTTATTAAGATGGCTTTCGTGGCCCTAAATACAAAGGAAAATGTGCGTAGAGGTACTGGAATCACTGCTAAGCAATCAAGCAACAGGAAAACCAAGACAGCACATGAAATCTTTCTATCCTACTTCACACAACTTCCCAAGATTAGAAGGATTTCTCAGTATTTCCTAGAGAAAACTCAAGCTTTCAGACACATTTTAAATCTTATGGACTCACTGGCATGGCCTGAATGACAGACAGGCACAACCCTTCTGGATGTCCAATTAGCTTTATGTCTTAGACTATTATACCTTCCAGGTGAAATCTTTCCTTGCAGTTCATTACCAAAGCCCCAAACTACTGAAAGAAAAGTGTCCTGAAGCTGACTGCTTCACAGAGCTGTGCCTAATGCATCATCTTTGCTGCAAGACCTGCTAGAGCTTCACGCCTGAAGAAAGAGTTCCAAGATCAAACACAAAGCAAAAGCTCCCCAAAACCCATGCTTCATTTTTACTTACCCACGTTTTCTAGGATAATGAAACAGCTTTAAAAATTAAACCATACCCTTAAGTCCTGCCAGTCAGCACGCAAAGCTGCATTAGTCATTCTGAAGAGCCATACAGATCACAAACTCTTCTATCCAATCTAGAGACCAGTTCCTAGCCTGGAATACATGCTGATGCAAAATGTCACGCTTTTCTAGTCGAGTAATCTCTCACCAATTCTCCAGCTGGTTTGCTCTGCTGGATGAAACGGTTACTACAACCACATTCTTCAGCACAGAAGGAACAAAGCCTTTGCATTCACTTGCTAAGTGAACAGGAAGTTGCAGTGAAGTGCTACAAGGCAATAAGACAGTGGCCTAGGTAGAGCATAAACCAGGTGATGCCTTTATCTGTCAGGCTTGGGAAGGTAGTTATCGGAGAGCTGAGACAAGCTGACAGAAAGGACACAGAGGGATCTGCACGTTCTCTGCTGCTGGATGAAAATGAAAGGGTATGATGTCAGTCAGAAACAGGTCTAAAGAAGGAACTACTAAGGGCTGCTCCTTAGTGAGGGATTAGTTTTTCTTGAGTGTTCTTCCATTCACGCTGAGACAAAAAGGCAGTGCTTTCATCAGCTTGATAAGTTTCCATATGAGGTGAAGGTATTCAGGCTCTAGTCCCTGAAAGATGTGTGATGGCTCTGTGCACTGAGAAGAGCCTCCGTTTCCCCTAAGCCCTGATTCTCAAGATCTGTCTTTGTGCAGTGGCCACTTCTGTACTCTGCTGTTTCCTACTACACATGGATACCAGGCCAGGGATGGTGTTGGAGAGGACAGTGAATTTTTTGAACTCAGAGAACTGCATTCAAAACATCTAGGTGTTGTCCAAGCATTTAGAACCCGGTATGGCACAAACAACAGTTTCTACTCCTGGTGTTATGCGGATAACTCTACTCAGGTAGTGTGGGCGCTCCCTTCCAGCCTTGCTGTAGGGACTACAGCATTAGCTGGGCTACGCTTGGTCAATAAATGACCACCAGATGCCATCTGCGGGAATGAAGGCAATAATGACTGTAAAATGTTCGGAGTTGTATTCGCAGAGTCACATTTGGTTATATAAGGTGCCAGAAATATCAGCCAGCATAAGCTCAGCATAGAAGTGTTGCACACTTGCTTTTACTCATGCTTGTTTCTGAGTAGGAGCAAGGTTAAGGCAGCAATTATTTCCTCTCAAGTCCTATATACCTCTGACATCAGGAAGAGCATCTTCAGTGTAGTGGAGTGGTTCCAGATAGCGTTATCCATCCCTTTTGCTCCTAGGAAAGGATATGCTTGATACTACTGTGGTTCTACAGCTGATATTTTCCTCCAGTTTAGAGATAATAGATACAAGCCAAAAACCAACCCAACCCTAGCCCTACACCAATCAGATGTGCCACACTGGACCCCTTGTTTGTTCTCTTTCTGCGAAACAAGGGCTGGATCTATAAGCTCAGAACTGACTGGCTGATAGCTGGTAAGGGGCAGCCCAAGGAATAACTTTCACCCTAGGTGCCAGTGCATAAGCTGTGTACTTGACAGGTGAACTACTGCAGTAGGGAAGGATGCTGCAAGTTCTACAAAACAGGGATGGGAAGGGAAGAAAAAGCAAAGGCAAAACAAAAACTAGCTAGGAGCTCCCACAAACTTATCTATAACACAAAGCACCATGAGCCTGATAGCATTCAATTCAGAAACTGGGTACTATGGATACTATCACTTCTATTTTTCCCACTAGTGACCTCTGGAACATCTCATCACTAAGTGGTGCTGGTGTACAACAAAAGAGGCAGCCTTGATCTTCTGTAAAACAGGAAGCAAGGCCACTCTCCTTTATATTTAATCAGGCAGGAACAGGATAGCACAACTACAACGTGTGAGAGCAGGTATCTGTGAAGGTCTGTCTCATTGTTGCTGTCAGAGCTCACTTACGGCCAACTTCAGTTAACCAGTTCAGAGATTCCCAGTGATTCAACCCCATGCTGTATTCTGGCACTAAACAAGAAGCAGTGATGAGGACAGAAGGCTGAAAATACAGATACAGATAGTCCTCCAGAGCAGAGGGGAGCAGGTCAGGCTGGCCAAGATCCAGCACTCCAGTACTACACCTTCCTTGTTGTAAGACGATGCTGAACACAGCGCAGTCAGCCTCGGAGCTGACAGCAAACGGACCCTCGTGGCACACTCCTACGCACCACAAGCTAAGTATGGAGTCCCTGAAGTTTGTGGAGTGTTTCCAGCACAGAGCACATGAAGCTGTTGGGGAAGTTGTCACAAATCATTCAGCTTTCAGCCAGGAGGCTGAAGGGAGCTGGCGTTGGAAAGAGACCATGACAGTCTCTGGAAGCTCAGCATGCTTTCCTAAGCTGATACTGAAAGAAGCTGTCATGACACTAAGCATTAGGCAGGCAGATGATATATTCAGCAGGCATATCTATGCATATTGAGGGTGCTAACTAGGCCTGTTCTTTGCTGAGATTGCTGAAGGACAGAACAGACCACGTACGGATAGGATATACCATCTTCTCTATCAACACCATTAGCAAGAGGAGGCAATAGTTAGAATGTCTTGCTGCTGACATCCAACATCCCGACTAAAGCCAGCGTCCAGAAAGACACCAAGATCTTGATTAAGAGGAAAGGGGGAGAAAAAGGCTTTGACTGCTAGTGGATCGTTCTCCTGTGCATCAGTAGATGGTGCTATTTACATTCGAGTGCAGGTTACTTCTGCGGAACAGCACTTTCACGCCTGGGGGTGAAATCTCTTAAGTGCTTTTTCCACATGCCCCTCTTCATCTCCTTCAATTGCCAGACCTTCCCTCTAAACAGGCTGGACAATAATCATATTAGTGCTCAATGGGTTCAGCCAGGAACCTTAGACTGATCTGTCACGGTAAATAACCAAAGGAATTGGAGAATGTGTAGGGTTTCTGTGCCTTCTCTGGAAGGCTTCTGTTTAGTAAAGACTAATGTGATCCTTCCTTTGTAAGTGCTGCCGAAGGCATCTCACCATGCTTCTGCCCATGGCTGTCCCGGCAGGAATGTGCTGAGCTGCAAAGTGAGACTGTGTCTGACAAAGCCCAAACACGGTGCATGCAAGTGTGCAGTGTTTAGAGCCAGCAGAGAAAGCTGACACTCTGAAGATACCAAATCCACCCTGTGTGCTTGAAGTACATGAAGATGTAGCACCAGTTGCTCCTGTTAGGCTACTGTAGTCCCAAATGCCTCAAGTCATCCCATTTAGATCAAGTTTCCAAGTGCAGATTGAGGGAGGACACATCCTAGGAAACCCACATGAATGCCACCTCTTCCTCTGATCCCCAGAACAGATGCACCCATGGTCCAGCCAGTAGCCAGCCAAGCCCAGGTAGAGACAAACACTCTTTCCTCTGGAACTGGAGCACCCAGGCGTTTGTTCCAGGGTGCTAACTGCCATCCAGACAGCTTAAGGACTAGCATGCAGTCCTTAAATAGCCTCAGAGGCATGACAGAAGAGAGACAGCATTTCTGGGATAATGGGGGAAAATAAGCCCAGGTACAGGCACATACAAAGCGAGAGTGCTGGCACCCGTACAGGCAAGGGCTAGAGACGATGCAGCACTCCACAGGACTCTGTCCTTTCCAACTTGCCTTGTAAGTTTGGAGCCTTCTACAGCCTGCGTCCATCTATTCATGGCTTTCTAATGAGTCTGGCACCAGAAGTTGTCTACAGACAATGTACTGTATGGAGTGACCTGGGTCTATTCAAAAGGGATTCACTCACACCACAGAACGCAACCACCCCACAGTAACCGTGAGGCCACGGACCCCAGCGGCACTGACACCACTGAGGCAGCAACCCACTGCGGTGCTTGTCCACCAGCTTTCTCACTAGAGGGAAAGTAAAAACCAACATCGAATTCCCCTTACATCCCAGGGAGATATCTGACACATTCACTCCTACCTTAACAGCAGTCCTGGGTGGAGTGAGACTCTTCAGAGGCCTGAGGTTGTGTCTTTCCAGCTCTCCTCAACAAAACACATGGAAACAACTAAGGGTTCCTCAAGAATTAAGTTCCTCCACAGCTGCTCCCTTTTAAAGCCCAGAAAAGCTCTTCTGTTTGTTTGCTGCTTGTTAGGATTTTGCCCCCTGTGTGGCACTCAGCCAGCTCTGTGACCATGGCAGCTGGCAGCATTTGCCCAGAGCAGGTGAGGAGGAGAAGCAAGTACAGGGAACATCGAGTCTCTCCCTCAAATGGCAGGGTTCAGCAATTCAACACTTGTACAGATTTCTCCACATAAATGGATAAGGTTTAAATGTTCCTTACCTGCTTGTAACCTCCTGCGCCCACCCCAGCACAGTCCTTATGCTTACGACTCAGTTTTGTTCTTACAGCACGCCTCACGAAGATTTCAAGGACGCATCAACATCACCATCCAAACCTGAATGCCTCTGGCTGCTTTACAGAAGTGTGGCTGGCATCACGGGAACCTTTGCTATCTGTCCCGTATTGAAATGATTAGAGCTTTGCTTTGTGTCTTTCTCCCACATCTCTTACTTTATTCCTTAACTCTTCCTCATCTTAAGTCACAGAACATTAGGGATTGGAGGGGACCTCAAAAGATCATCCAGTCCAATCCCCCTGCCAGGATCCCCTAGATCCAATCACACAGGAACATGTCCAGGTGGCTTTTAAACCTGAGAGGGAGACTCCACAACCCCCCTGGGCAGCCCCCTCCAGTGTTCTGTCACCCTCACTGGGAAGAAGGTCCTTCTCATATTCATATGGAACTCCTCTGTTCCAGCTCACACCCATTGGCCCTTGTCCTATCATTAGATGCAGAGCCTGGCTCCATCCTCCTGACACCTGCCCTTTCCATATTTGTCAACATTAATGGGGTCAGCCTTCAGTCTGCTTTTTTGCAAGCTCAAGAGTCCCAGCTCCCTCAGCCTTTCCTCATCAGGGAGATGCTCCTCTCCCTTCATCATCTTTGTGGCTCTGCGCTGGACTCTCTCTAGCAGTTCTCTGTCCTCCTGGAAGTGAGGCCCTGCCTTTCTTCCCTGTAGTGACCCTTTCCAGCAAGACCCCTACTCCCATCCAACGTGTAATGTGACGGGCTCATTGCTAAATTCAGACATCCACAACTTGAGGGGATTCCTGAGAGCAAACACCTTTACCTTCAAAGCGTGCTGCTGAAAACTTGCACGGAGACTTAGCAACTTGCTGCCTCCGTCTGCACGTCCACATTTTCGTTCTGAGCTGGAACATTCACCTTGAGAAAGTGCTGAGTGTGGAGTCAAACACTGCTGTGGCACTCGGTGCTCTCTGCTTTTTTGTTTGTTGTTGTAATGAAGCAGCACAACCCCCAGCACTTTTGTCCCAGCAGCAGCCGCGCATCTGACAGCCCAGGACATCCTTTTCCTGTACCTTAAACACTTGTCTCAGAGCTGTCTCCCTGCTGTGGAAAACTGGATTATGTGTCTCGACCTGGTATTTACTCTACGTGTCCTTGGTTTTGTTTTCACACCGTGCTCTGCTCCCCCAAGATAAACCACTCTTCGAACAGACACGGGAGACGGAAAAGGAAACAGAGGAGGATAAGGGAGCTCGCTGGCGCTGGGAAAAGCCTGACTTCTGCTGAGGGCACAAGACTGGTTCTCTGCTTAGAGGCAGGAAGGTGAGAACAGAAGCGAGCTGGCCCGGGAGAAAGGAGCCTGAAGAGCTCTCCAAATTAACACAGGTGCCTGAAGGCCCTGAAGTTCTGAGTGCTCAGCTTATCGTCATTAAAAAGTCTTCACACAGGACAGATGGGTGTATCGACTAATTTAAAATCCACTAATTAAATTGTAGTTTGGGTTAAGATAGCGAGAAGTCCTTGTGCTTGCCAGAAATCACAGGCATTGGGCACAGAGCAGCAGAGTTATTGATCCCACTCCAGGGTAACAAACATCTTCACCTCTGAGCTACAGCAAAGCAGTTGCCAATTAACTGGCAGCCCCAATGTGCTGGTGAGGGGAGGGAAGGATAGGGATGACCTGTACAAAATCACCTTGTAGGACACTGGTACAGGATCTCTCTGTCTGACCACTGAAGAAGCTGTTTGCTCTAGGAAGTGCTAACTGCTTAGGTGACACCTGACCACTTGGCCAGCATGTTCTAAGCTGTAAAGGCTTGCACGCCCTCCCCTCCACCTTCTGACAGGAGATACCAGGGACACACTGCTAAAGCTCATGTGTGAAGAGAAGACTCTGTTCTGCTGTTGTTAGTGCTGTCAGGCCTCTCATATGGGGTAACACAACGTTGCCCAGCTGTCACCCATCACATGCTTCACTGTCATTATAGCTTTACCTCATGAATCGGCACAGGAGAGTCTCCAGCCCTGTGCTGCAGCTAGGGAGGTCAGCAAAGAGCACTCCAGGTGTAGCCTGCCCAGAGCAAACTACTAACTGTGCAGCCCAGGGCAGGGGTCGTTCACCCCCTCACAGTGAGGATGGGCAAAGCAGCAGATGTCCCATCACGAAGGCAGGAGACGCCAAAGGATGGTTCTGTAAGTGCTGCTAGCCACACAGTAATGACATTTCTTATAATAGTGCTCTGCTCCCCTCCTTTGCTTCTCCAAACTTAAAATTTAATCATGTAAATGATCAGAATGGCATCTTAGAAAACATTGGCATCAAAGCGAGAAGTACTGGCAGTACTTCACGTTGTCAGGCTGTCTACAACCACAGGGAAATACGACCGAGTTGGTACGTAAATCACACTGTAGACCACGAGTCTGCTCGGCAGGGTAGAAGCTCCCTAACTCCAGGAATTTTAGAAGAATGGTATTAAGACCTTCCTGAAAAACACTGAGCTTTACGTGCATTAAATCTCCAGGTAACTCTTGTTGTCGAATTAGATGTGAATTAGTACTTTCAGCAAGGTGTTTGAGAGCTGAGCTTGCAAAGGCAGCAATGCTCAGGGGAAGTTCCGAGCCAAGACTCTGCTTGTGTACCACAGGTCTGTGTGCACGAGGAGAAGAGCATGACTCCAGCATAAAGAGGGACTGGTGTCTTACCACTGCTCAAGAGGAGGCAGCCTGCTTTCCCCATTTGACGGCTTCCTTCCATCATAGCTTTAAAGAGTCTCACAGAGCTGCTGCTGCCTTCTGTACCAGAGCCGTCTGCAGTTCAATGCTGGCTGTACGATCACGCTGTGTGTGATGTGCAGCATTTATTGATTTCACTTTATAAAGTGTTTTGATACGTTTCAAAGACAGTCCTGTAAGGAGTCTTTTATACCCAGCCTTAAAAAAGCACTTCAGTGTGGCTTGTGCCTGGATTTCAGCATCGCGAAGCCCAGCGGATGCGCACACTGCAATACGAGATCCTGTCAGACGATGGCAGGGACAAATCAGCGCCGAGTGGCAGCGATAGCCGTGCTCTTGTAGCCAATTACACGCATTTAACCAGTGGAACAGAAGCTGTGGTGAGCTACAAAGGACCTCAGTCAGAGTTCTTTCTCTCAACTTAAAAATAGCTCTCAACAGTTTGTTTAAAAGAAGCTCCTTAGCCTCTGGCTAAGTTACGGGTTTTACACGTCAGCATTGCACCGACGTGCGCAGTGGTGTCTGTGCAGGCTTTGGATGTCTACTGCAAGTTTCCAAGACTGTGCAACAGGCTGACCAGGGGTGCTGTGGAGTCTGCTTCCCTGGAGATGTTTAGAACCCGCCTGGATGTGTTCCTGTACAACTTCATCTAGGTGAGCCTGCTGTGGTGGGAGAATTGAACTAGATGAGCTTTTGAGGTCCCTTCCAATCCCTAATGTTCTGCGATTCTGTGACTCAGTGAATTAAAGACTCTCATGTCCCCCCCCAACCCCAATGCCTTAAACACAGACAACACTTGCCAAAATGCCAAATGCCCAAATGTGCATGTCAGTGTGGAACCCTCACCTGGCCGTCTCAGAACCTGTGGGACCAGCCAGCCATTTGCCTTGCACCGGCTCTCTTACTTCTTGCACAGTGCTGACAAGTCACGGGCAGTTTACTCTGCGAAGGAAGCAGCACACACCTTGCGGTGCCCACATGTGCCGAGGAGCAGGAAGTAGTACAAAAGCAATGTTTTAACAGCCGTGAACGTGGTGAGACAGAGCGCTCTGATCTGCTACCAGATAGTTCTTTAAATAGAGACACAACCACAACACTGCTAAGCTGGGAGCTTCAGTAGTCGAGCAATTCAGTTCAAATTTGCTACCCCAGTGCATCACCGACCACTTTGCAAGGGTTAATTTCACAGTCGTCGTTTCAACTCTTCATTATCAGCTACCAGCACACAAAGGAGACCGAAGTGTTCGTTCAGCAGCAGTGCAGGTACCTTGGCTTTTTGGTAAATTTAGGCAATCACGAGTGAAATCAGGGCTAAATTTCAGCTACCATCCCAGGTGTGCCTGTCTGTCTCGACATCACCAGTGCTGCGGTTGTCTTGCTGCCCTCTGTGTCACATTGGGGCAAGAGTGTTCCTCTAAGATAAAATGTGGGAAGGATTGATTTGAGAGGAGAAAACCACACAGCTCAAGTGCTTTCTGCCTGCTTTGTTATGTCCAAGGGAGGTGGGAGCAGAGAAACATCGAGCAGAGTCTGACTTCTAGCAAGAACCCCCAACTAGATAACCTAAAAAACAACTGAGTCAGGCTCCCGGAGTTTTCTTTCAGTGATTTGACAACAAAGAGGAACGTTCAGAGAGGGCTTTTCAGTATGGACTACTTGAAATGACTTTCTGTCAATAAGGCAGAACTTACTTTCTTCTTGAGGTTCCAGTTACACACAACGAATTCCAGGCTTGGAAGAGACTTCTGGGAGCTGCTAAATTGCTGTTACCCTTTTCAGGAAGCACATGAGGTGCTCTGTCTGGCCACGGCTCATCTGTGAAGTGCCAGCAAAGCACTTCAAGTACAACATTTCTAGTAGTGCTCTTGCATCAGGAAACTCGCTAGCACCCTCTGCTAAGGCCTCAGCAATGCTAGAATATCTCCTTGGCTAGCCACTGCCTTAGTACCTTGATCTGTAGCAACAGCCTGCTCTCTGATGGCAGACTCAGGTATCTCCTGAAGAGTACGCATCCCCATTTCCTGTGTGCCACTGGTGCGTGAGTATGGAAGTGGAAGGAACCTGGTGGTCAGTGAGCTTTACCATCTCCTAGAACAGGAGTACTTCACACAGGCACTTCTGGGTTTTCAAACTACTCCATTCTGTGATGGCACCAGGTATTTTAAAGACAACTCTCATCCCTGCCACTACATCCATAATGGTTTTTTTTGTTTTTCTCTACACTAATATCATCGAATCATTAGGGATTGGAAGGGACCTCGCAAGATCATCTAGTCCAATCCCCCTGCTAGGGCAGGATCACCCAGACCAAGTCACACAGGAACACATCCATAATAGTATCAAGCTTAGGAAGACTCAGCTAAGCCCAAACAAGACATTCAAGGTCCACCCTCTCCTTTTCTAAGTATCACTTACCTTCCTGATGCAGGGTTGTCTTTCATGCCTACTTTAGGATGCTTCTGCTTGTCTTTCCCTAAAACAACAACAAAAAATACTACTTTTAAACACTTTTATACTTTGTCAGATGGTCCTTCAGTCAGCTTCATCCGCTCTTCAGAATCTTCTGCAAACAGTAGCTGGACTCTGTTTCAGCACAGGCTTACTCATCCACATGCATCTATGCACATCAGTATTTCATGGGAACCCGTGAACCTTCTCCAACAACTTAAAGAGCAACAGCTATTCCCAGCCAAGCCAGATGTCTACGGAACAGGGCTCCTTGTCTTGGAGACAAGGATGTTTGTGTTTACTGAGGACCACGTAAGCGCCTAAGCAGACACTTTCACAGAAGATGAACCCAGCAGTTTATAGCTTGGGCACTTCAAAAAAAGAGGAAAAGCCTTTGTACACCATGGATGCAGTTGGAGTAGCATTAGCTTACACCCTGGTTGTCTTCAGTTAGTCACAACCTGCCTTCATCACCCCAAATAACAGCATTGTAAGCAAACTACTGGCTCACTGTGTTTTTAAATGGAGCACCGACGGAAATGATGAAAGAGAAAAGAAGTCTTATGTTCACGAAGGAGTTTACAGTTTGCAGTGACTAGTTTCTTGCTGTCTAATAGAGCTTTCAGTCTGCCCAACATAGCATACCGACCTTGTGTCTGGTCCGGCAGTCTCCCCTTCTGTAGCCACTGAAAGCTGGTACTGCACAACAGTGGTGTGCTCTTGGAGAGCAGGTTTATGAACACACGGCCAATACAAACCCAGAAATCCCCTGCTCATCTTTCCATTATGCCCCTAATTACCTCCAAAGGACTTTATTCCTTGTAAGCTTCTTGTCCAGGCTGATAAGCATTTCATTCGGAGTGCTCTGCAGATCTCTGCTTTACTCCTTGTGCTCTTAGCTGCGAAATCAAGCAACTGTCTCCATTACTACAATGCACCTCTCCCACGCTCTCCAGCTTCGCAGTTTAGGATGATACCTTGCAGAAGGCACCCTCTTGAGATGCGTGCTCTCATCAGATGCCCCAGGGACTCTTCTGCTCACTTGATCCTACCACATGGAGTGACTAAATCCAGAAGTTATGACGGGTTGAGTCCTTTGTCCCCAGACTCAGGAGAAATCCTTCACTTTCAAACATATCAATGGCAGTCTCCTCAAAACGTGATCTCTTCCTGACTTAGAGCCCCAGGTTAGACTCCAGAGCACAGCACGCAGCACTTGCTGAGGGGAGCTCCATAGCTCTGTTCCCTGCTGTGCCGTGAGCTCTGATGGACTCACACCTTTTGGTATGACAGTGGGAAATTTTCATACTACCAGGACTGATGAGTGGGGTGGGTGTCTAAATTCGATTGCTGGCAAAAGACAAAGCCACGTCCACTTCAATGCAATTTTCACCATGCTAACTACAACCCCAAACCAAAGGAGGAGTGTTCCATCATTTTCAGTATTTTTCATATTAATTACGCCTGATCAGGTCGCTGCATTGTGACAAAGCTCAGAGTAAGTGAGCACCTCTGTCAGTTTTGGATGCAGATGGATCAGTGTGTCTCATTTCAGTAAAGACTAACCTGCTCTGGCGCGTTCGGATGAGGTGCTAACACAGTACGTTATTTCTGAGGCACTGATCTTAGATATTTAACGTAGATAATACACCCCAGGGATGACAGCCCACACAACATCTACTGCAAAGGACATTTTCTCACATAAAGCCCTTTCTGGAAGAACAGTGTTTTCCATTGCTCCTCAGACTACACCGAGGGCTGTTCAATGTATGGTTCAAAAGACACAGACGTAATCATGAGAGTCACTTTTGCTCTTAAGAATCCTTCCTGCTTCTGCCTCGTGCCTAAGCGGAAATAAACATGTTTGCTCTGCAAAAACTAAACCAAACCCAAACCCCAGGAGTTCACACAAAGCTTCTTTGACAGTGTGCAGAATGCAAACTTCCTCTGGATGAAGCTACCCTGAATCTGAGATTAAAATGGCTTCTCCACCCAAACACACGGACATGTCACGGAACGTTAAAGATCAATACCCACATGAAGCCCTGACTGACCATCTCTTTCCACACCCATTCTGGGTCGTAGGCCCAGATTCACAGACTTTACACAATGGAGGAAGCACATTGAGATATCATAACTGGATCTTCCAGAGCTGACAGTGGTGTAACTTGTGCATCACGCCTCTGAATCCCACTCCAACTAAACTGGGGGCTCTCTCTGTGATGGGCTTTCAGACTTGGTTTAGAAACCTCAGGAGCTACAAACAGCGCTCCTGGGCAAAATAGTTCTGTAAGAGATGTCTAAACTACTTGTGTTGAATTCAACACTGTGACACAACCAGGAAGGCTTGGAGCGTGGGTCTCATGTGAACACTACAGGAGGAGGTCTGCCTTACACAAAATGCAACTAGTAGTCCTGGCTGTACTCCTCTGCTACCAGGCAGGTGGATTATAAATGCAGGTGCACACATGAACGTTTTGTTCCTCTCTTGGAGGCAAACACTGAAGGAGACCATGAGTTTGCTGTGGAGGTTGTAAAACCCAGAGCCGCATTTCCTGTTTGTAAGAAAGCAGGTGAAGACAAAGACTGGAGACCTTTAGGGCTGACAGCAACTCTAGAGACAGATTAATGCTGCCAGGTCCAAACCAAAAGATCATGCAGGTTGTGCCAATGTGACAGGATTTCCTGTTGGATAAAGGACGAGGAGTGTTCCGAGAAGCAACAACAGCAGGTAAGAAGCATCTTGTCGTTGCTATAAACTTGCAAACAAAGGAGCAGTAACACCTCAGTGTGGCAGACTCCTAGGCTTTCAAGGAGATTGCTCAGGGTTCTGAAGTCAATTAACCATGGTCATGATGATGATGATGAGTCGTCATCAACAGGTTAAACCTTCATTTGTTAACCAAGATTAAGTGTTGGCTTTAGATTGGTGCTTAAAGTATTTCTAGGCTGAAGGCTTCTTATTTCACAATGCACTGCTCCCCTTCTGAAGTATGAAGTTGGTATCTTGCAAAGCAATTAGTTCTGCACTAATTAATTGCAGTTTAAGGAATCCTTCCTGGAGAATTAATCTTCTATTAAAAATTCACACAGGTGGAGACATCTTTAATGCTAATTTAACATTCATCAGTCTCTTAATGGGTTTCTCTTTCTAAGGGTCATCTGTACAGAATACTATTTATATAATAGTGTAATTGAGGGGGGATGGAAAGCTAATTTTATCCCAGCTTTGACAGACTTTCAGACAGAAACAGCAGGAAACAAACCACTTTGTACTCCAGATCATCATCTTAAATCTGATAGTGACCCAAGCTATTAATCTGTGAAGGATGAGTTGATACCACAGAAGGCACATCCTTCTAGACAGGTATCGGTATTCCCCACTTCACGTTCCTTCTCGGTAGGATAAACTGATAGAGGTGTCGTATCTTCCTGTTATCCTTTGTGATAGTTTTGCTAAACAAAATCCTTTAGAATAAGAAAGAACAGAACTCAGTACTTCTGCTACCCATTATTATGTCATTAGGAGAAAAAAAATCCCTATTCCTAGCCCCAAGTAGTTAAATTTGCCCCCTTGTCAGTGCCTAAGGATGCCCAGTCCTTTAAGATGCAGTCACATTGAGTTGCAGGAATTAGTCCAGGAAACATGGGCACACAATAGCCTTGTTATTTAGTTCTGGTTTTGATTGGTTGGTTGGGTTTTTTGTTTTCACTTTATTTTTTGATGCTTCTTCTCCCACGCCCTCTCCAATTGCAGTACAATGAACCCTGCAAAAACAAAGTCTAAGAACATGCGATCAGAAGTCTATTTATTTTCATGTGTTGTCTGTTGGTGAAGAAAGTTGCCAAGTGGTTAAAGAAGAAAACCAGCACGATTAGTCATGACTTTAGAGAGTGTTTTGTTTTGCTGTATGCATCTAGCTCCTTTAGCTTACAGCAGTGTAAAATCACAGAATCACTCTGGTTGGAAGAGACCCCTGGGATCATCGAGTCCAACCATATACTTACAAGTTCACTCCTAAACCACATCCCTAAACACCTCATCCAAACAATCTTTAAACACATCCAGGGATGGCGACTCAAGCACCTCCATGGGAAGCCCATTCCAGTGCCTGACCACCCTTTCTGTGCAAAAATTCTTCCTAATATCTCATCTAACCTACCCTGTTGTAACTTGAACGCATTCTCTCTTGTTCTATCACTAATGCCTTGTGAGAAGAGACCAGCACCAACCTCTCCACAAGGTTCTTTCAGGTAGCTGTAGAGAATGATGAGGTCTCCTCTCAGCCTCCTCTTCTTCAAACTAAAGAGCCTAAATCCTAAGGTCCAAACAGCGGAAACATCATCCAGATGGAGTAAATTACCTGACAGATGCTCTGCTTGGGTGTAACTCCATGTTAACCATTTCCAAATAGAAATGAGAGGACTGCACAGTAGGGATGTGTAATTAATGCTGGAAAGATTCTGGTATTAGACCTCCAAAACACTTTCACCTTTATAGTGGTTAGTACTTCTCCCACTCACCTATCCCACATTCTAACGAAAAATCCAGACCCGTCCTTCTCACAAACGTGCTGAGCTCTCCTTTCACAGACGAGCGCATGACTACAGTAATGTAGTGATAACTTCCACTCCTACCAATGTAGGCATAACTTCAATACCGTTTTGTAAGAACTAACTACTATGGCTTTTAGGTTTTCCCATCACAGAGAGACTTTCACAGAAAACCCCGATGAAATTTGAGCTTCTCTTATTAAAATCACCCAGTACCGTTCCCAGAGGAGTGAGTCTCACCTTTGAGTAGCAAACAAAACATCAGCTCCAGCAGAAATCCAGCTACATCAAACATAACTGTAGTGAGGACTTGGTCAATTCTCGGTGTGACAGTGCCACCCAATCCCTTCCCTCAGCTGTTCTGCTCCAGCTCGACTTTTGGAGAACACTTTTAGCAGAGTCCATTAGTTTTGGGGACCAAGCTTTGTTTCAAACACTCTAAATCTAGAAGAACATGAAACACGCCTCTGGGGAGAGTGAAACATCTAGCTTCATGCTCCTTTTGCTGTCAAGGAAGGGGTTTGCAGGCCATTTGCAGCAAGGCTGATCGCTCACAAACAGGCGATTTTCTGCAGTGCAGCTTGTGATGGGAAGTTTCTATGAGCTAGGTTAATTGAAGAATTAATTAAATGACAAAATGAGTTTGGTGCAGGGGGGTTTATCCCTACATTTCCAAGAGGACTCAAGGGAGAAGCAAATTCAATGTAAAAGGAGGCTTTGCTCCATTAAGTTGGCCCATCTTTCACCAGTGATAGTTCAGGATCAGTTCATGTTTTTCTGTGCAGTGGTTCTGGGGTGGTTCATCAATTCCCAGCTATTGCTCACCCTTGGCCACTACATCCTCTGCTTTCCCAGCAAGTGGAATGAGGGTACAAGCACAGGTAAGCAGTTGTGGTGGGAGATGTCAGAAAACACACAGCCAGCCTCTGACATGTGTTGCAGTCGTCGTTAAAACCTGAAGATCTCGGCTGTTATTCAGAGACGTTTCCAGCGAAGGAAGTAGAATTAATTCTGCATTCGTCTTCAGAACGGCATTTGTGGACTCTAGAATGTAGCCAAAAATTTACTGCAAATAGCAAACTAAAGACAACTACAGAAATCATTTAAAAAATGGCTAAACTCTCTTTGTTCTTTAGCAATTCCAGGTTTTTGCTGTGTCTTACGGGCGAACCAACAGCCCAACCTGTGGTTGAATTCCCGTGAAGCAGTAGTTCTGCTCGTACTCTACCGATGCTTTCTTATTACAGAATCACAAAACATTGGAAGGGACCTCAAAAAATCACCTAGTCCAATCCCCCTGCCACAGCAGGATCACCTAGATCCAGTCGCACAGGAACATATCCAGTGGGGTTTTAAACGTCTCCAGAGAAGGAGACTCCACAACCTGCTCCAGTGCTCTGTCACCTGTTCCAGTGCTGCTCCAATGCTCTGTCACCCTCACCGCGAAGAAGGTCCTCCTCACATTTATGTGGTAGCTCCTGTATTACTTAGCATTTGCTTTGGATGTTGATTGTTTAGCTTGTGTAGCGACACCCGTCGCAGAGGAAACAACAGAACAGCAGCTTCAGTTTCAGAAAGCAAGGCTCAGCCAACTGCAGAGAACACAGTAAAACTATTGGACAACACCAAGTATAAACCCATCTTCTTTCAGTTGCAGAAATGAGCTGCCATCTTGCTGTCTGGGTTGTTTTGGCCGTCCTGAGCTTGGCTCTGGTTGTTTCGTTGGTGCTGAACATCTTGCACTGCATGAGAAAGCAGCAGGGTGAGTAAAGCCTCTCTGTAAGGGACGGGGTTGGGGTGTTTAAAGCGTCCGTAGAGAAAGCCACCACCGCGGGGAGATTTCACGCTGACAGATCGGTCCTTTTGTCTCTTATAAGGTTCATGTGTGGCAAGAATAATTGTAGTAGAGAGGACGTAACCTTCAAATGTTTTTAGGAGAGTCAGGCGTGATTTTGAAATCGCTGCTAGGTGCCCAAGTGGCTGCTTGAAATGGCCACCCAAATCCTCTCTCTGAAGACAAACCAACAGAATACAAACAAGTGCTGGCTGAATTTGCACTTTCCCAGTCTATTTTTAACACCAGCACTTTCCGGTTTCTGTCACTATACTTTCTGCCGTTGTTATCTGTAATTTAAAAATGACTTTAAGTAGCTGTACCAAACACATCTGAGAAATCTTTCTCCTCTCAGAACACCTGGATGCTGTTTTGAACCCCCACCTTTGTGTGACTCTGTGATTTCCCATTTCATACACCACCAGCCGGTTCTGAAAAAGAAGTTCTGATTTATTTTCATCACGGGACACTGATGTAGCTCTTAAGATGCTGTCCCGTACAGCAAGGCACACGTTTGTTTCCTTTACATTAGCAGGTGGCCAGAGCGTATGCTGGCTTTGGTTCTGGTTGCCTGTGGCTTTCCTTAACTGACTTGATTCTGCCAGGGCAACCTCTCTGCTGCATACAGTTCTCTAGTGACTAGCTTCTACAGTCCTCACCTCTCCCACTCAGGGAAAAACAGCCTCTCCCCAAGGAAAACTGCCCTTGTGCTGTAGGCACACGTGTAGGCTGGACGATTCCACAGTGAGAAACCCCCCAGCCTCATAACCCCCATAACCAGAAAGCCTCTGCTGATCAACTGAACTCACCAAGTATACGAGAATGAGATTCCTGTAGGACATCAGAAGAGCTGCTGGGGTGCTGTGGGATGGGGTAGCTTTCTGGTTTACTCTGTTTTTTACTGTTACTTGGCAGATACTCCCATGATGAAAAATCAGCCATTTCCAAACCCAGCCTTACGCAAATGTTTTGTCACGTTGGTTGGAGCTGTGGAGCTCCTGGAATCAGAGCTTGTGTGGAACCTTGGAGCAGAGGACAGGAATACAAGTGCCCAAGCAGCAAAACAAACAAACCCTTTACTGTGTAATATAAACACAGGCTGCTCCTTCCCAGGCAAAGAAGATGATGGGTAGAAGCAGAAGGGCAGGGAAATAAGGAATTACTCTCGTGCTGCAATGTATTTTGGAGACTCCGTAAGCTAGCACAGGCTTTGCAGCCGCAGCACAGTGTCACGGCACAAACACGTCTGGTGTTACGCACAAGTGTTTGACGATAGTGAGGGGAAAAGGGAAGCTCGTGCGGTTGAGCATGAGCAAAGAGCTTTTGGTTTTACTCTCTACAGCGAGACCCAAAGTATGTCACTTAGAGAAGTATCTGAGGTGGTGTAAAAGTTTACGTGCTCGTTTCCTCCTAACGGTGTTTTCTCAAACACATTTTTCAGCTGAAATGCACAAGACCTGTGAAGACAACAGTCCAAGGTCAGTTGGGTTAAAAGCTTTCTCTCTGGCAAGGGTGAAGTAGGCAATAAACAACCACAGGTGGCTGTGGAGCGATGAGAATCCAGTATCTCATGCAGCCTGCCCAGAAATACCAGAGCGGGGTGGCTGTGGGGAAAAAGGTTTTCCAGAGCAAACAAGGAAAATAAAAATCACGTAGGAGAGATGAACTCCAGTCATTTCATCAGCAGTGCAAGAACTGCATGCTAACAGGATCATTTTAGATAATGAAAGAAGTGCTAGACCACCAATTTTATGGAGCTAACCCACTATTTCCTATCACTCACACTCAATAATAATCTAAGAGAATTCTCAGAAAGCAGTGAGAAATTATAGCCTGGCATTTCGTATTTATGGGGCAGTAATTTAAAGGCATTTATGTTTTACATCCTTCTTCTACACCTGATGTTCAAGAGCAGTAAAACAGAATCTGTTTACAGCTGTTGGATACCTGATCATCTGTAGCTTTGTAGTCTCGAGGAGAGTTTCACACTCACAGGAGAGTGGAGTTCAAGCTTTGGCTAAACAGCAAATCTCTTCAGAATATGGAAATTACCATTCCTGCCCCCCTCCCTCCTCCTCCTATTTTCAGTCTTGTTTTTTAGATCACCTACCATCTGCTATTGCTCTGTGCATGTAAAATGTTTGTAGAGTGTTTGGATCCCGCATAGAGCGTGTTCTGTGAGTTCAAAGCAACTTTTCCATTCCCCGTCTAGCTGTGATGACTATTACACAGAGGATGACCCAGTTTATGGCAATCTCAGCCCGGATCCCTTAGGTAAGCTTCTCTTGCAGAACACGAGTCTGTTCAGCACCTGTGGGAAATGTGTGGCTAGAAGGTGACTGACTCTTTCTGTTTCTCAAGTAGCAAAGCGTGAGAATCTACCCCTTTCCAATTGCTGTATTCACCCCTGCTTGGGATACGAGTGTATTGTACTACACTTCCATCTGAAAGACCCAATCTTATACAGAATTCTACTTTTTACAGTCGAAACAGTGCTGTTAACCTCAGTGTCTCAAAAGCAAGAGCTTTTCTACATGGAAAGCTGCACCAGCTGAAATGCCAGCCTGACCCATGGATATTAATGCAGTCTAAGACAGATGTTACTGCCCAACGTGGGCACTCGCACAGAAGCTGGCAGGAACAAACAGCTACCGGTTCTCTGCTGTGCCTACCCAAAAATCATCACCACTGATGATTTTGACACACATGCTGAAACAAGCCTTTTGGTGGAATGGTGGTCAGGCAGAGTTTTTCTCTGCTTTACTGGACTGATGTTAACAATCCTTGTCAGTGAGACACCACACTACAGGCAGCCATAGTCTGCCAGTCCAGCTAGAGCTTGAGATGCTACAGGAATGTCTCTGACAGCTCTTACAGTGCTAAAGCAGCATTTAAGTAACGGGAACACAACTGTCCTGCCAGCCTTATTTGGGGTTGAGCAAAATCAAACCAAGTACCTGAACCGCAGGGAAAATACCCGACAACCAAACTTTTTCCTACAGGGTTTGCATAGCTGTAAGCAAGCCGGCTCTCAGATGCATTAGCACTACACAAGTCTGGCAGCTGTACAGAAGCAATCTGGTGTGCTGAGGGCTAAAATGAGGTGTGACGTGAGAAGTGGCTGACACCACATCTACAGAAAACTGAAAGTAGAGTCAGGAACAGAATTTAATCAGCAGCTGCTGCAACTCAGAGCCTTTTTCTGAGCCAAAAGAAAGGATTGCTTGTGTTGAAGGGAACGTCGCTATGTGGCGGTGAAGCCCTAATTGCTAGGTGTTCCCCTAGCACTCTAAAACGATGCCCACATAGCGAACGGGAAACTTCCCGTCCATACAAACAGAACATCATTTTCATTTTCACAGGACAGGTATGGGAATGTCTTAGCTATGTGCCCCTCCACAGAGGAAGAGGTGTCTCTGTCATTTCCAAATAAGGACAAACTTCTGGGGGGGGGAGTTAATTCTGCAATGGGGAGGATCTGTTTATCTGAACATTTAAGACTCAGTAGTGTCTAAATAACAAACCTTTTTCTACTTTGATAAACTACAGAGGAATATTGTTACGAGCAGATGAAGATCCAGCCTCAAAGGCCAGTTAACCAGCTACAGGTACCTGCAGGTTTTGTTCTGGATTTCTGAATTAGAGTGATGTGATCTGTTTCAGGTCTCCTGTGTTGATCCCCTGACAATATATTACTGCATTTCCATACTGCTCATCACAAGAAACTACCACGTGTTGGTGTCTCAGTTCATCAGGGAATTTAAGCACAGCCTTGACCCTTCATTCAGTCTGGGTCATTAACGAGAGAACAGGACAATTACAGACAGCTCATTTCCATCCATATGGCACGTTAAAGCTCCGCCACAGGCATGCAGATTAGGCGGAGTGAAGCCTCTATCTACCATCACGGCTTGTAAAGAATTAGTTTTATCTATATTGGAGATCAACCAAGTGAAAACAAGCTGCCTCACATGATAATCACGAGGTTGACTGGGTCTCTATTCCCCAAACCTACCTGCTTTTCTATTTGTTTGTGTTTTGCCATACTCGGATGCCTCAAAGCATCCCTCATGCCTTCAGCTGAGATATATCTCTAGTTGAAGCACTTCTAACATACAATCCATGAGGTGATTTTCAGCCTCTCTTTCAGGACGATTTCCAGGGGTAGAAATACCCTTTTAAATCTAGACAGACATTTGGTTTTGTTCACTTCACAGAAACAGAGTGATCTGTAAAAATCACAATGTCAAAAGTGCATAAAACTTGGCTTGAAAAACAGAGAGAAGTAAAGACACAAGCCCCATTCATTTTGCACTGGAAATCAGGTCGTGGATACAGACAAGAATCATTCCAGTCTTGGTTTTCTGCCTGGAAAAATCCTCTGAAAAATACTGTTGCTAATAACTGGATCCCAGTTTAAAAAGCATGGAGAAAACCAGATGAAACAACGTTTGCATCCCAAGTAATGGAGTTCTTATATAAGTTACCTTCATTACCATAAAGAATCTTTCTGATAATGGCTTTATGGATGTTTCCTTACTGTCACTGTCATGAGCCATTTACCCCTGGGTTCTGTTGGTCTCTCTTCTGTGCTGCCACAGAAAATGGTTTATATGTTTAATTTGCAGCTGAGCTGGGTAAACTTCAGCCACTGCTATGAGCATAGTGCAGACATCCTTCAAGATTTAGGGATAAATGTGAAGCAAGCATAACTACTGAGGGTTAAATATAACCTGAACTTCCTCCTAGGTGGAACCTGCCAGTCAGATGTGCTATGCCTCACTTGATCACAGCATTAAGGGAAACCGCAGAAAGCCAAGGAGAAAGAACGATCATGCATTGGAGAAGGATGAAGCAGAAAGATCACCCAGCCACAGCGCAATGACTTCCAGAGCCAGCATTTACCTCAACAGCGAGCAGCTGGCTGCTGAAAACACAGCCAAGGCAGAAGCCATTCACGATGATCCCATCAGATTAATGGGTTTGATTCATGCTACAAAAGGTGAGAACATCTGAAGTGGCTTCATGAACCAAATCTGTAAACATATAGTGAGATCTACTCCTTCATTCTGGAGGAACCGTGAGTGGAGATAACATCCTGGCAAAAAGCTATAGTGAACAGTGGTATGAAATGGGCAAGGTAGGCGTCCCAAACCGTCTTCCAAACGTATTTACAGACTACACGGGAAGTAAGACCGGAACTTGGAAGGACCTGCCCTTCTAAATACATTCTGAAAGAGAATTGTAGAAGCTGGCATCACAGCATTCTTAACTTACTGATCCCAGTCAGAATGAATCCCTTGCCTAAAACAGCCACCAGCTTTCAAACAGTACCCAGAAGCCCCACTCTGTAGTCTGCAGAGCTCTAGAGAAGTGTACCTATTGTTCTATGTATAGCTTTCATAATACCTGTAGAAGGAACTCACGGTTCATACTTGCACACAGTGATTTAGTTGTTTTCCCAATTAAAAACTGCTGTTATCGATGTGGTGTACTTTCCCACTGTGACTGCTCTGTGGCAATTACACAATATATCGAAAGCTAATTGGAGGATAATTAAACAGCTTGTTTAAAGCAGTAATTGTACTTCTCACAAGCTTTAATGATACCCCTACATGTCTTTAGCGTCCTCCTCTGAGCAATACCAGAAACCATCTCAAATAGAACTTCCTTTACTAAGGTAATGCTGTACTGAAAGAGTCCATCACGATACATTAGCAAAGGATCTCTAACAATCAATCTCCTAGGGAAGATTTTTCCCCTTCTCATAGTCTATGTGATGTTTATTAAATCCCACTGGGTTTTCAATTGTTACCAACCACGTTACAAAACCACATCTTTTTATATCCCTAATAATTCACCTGTTGTGTGCACCTTCATCTCCAGACTTTAACAAGACAGTGAGCTTTTATAGAGCTGGGATTTGTTATATGCTGGGAGTTACTAAGCAGTAGTAGGGAACAGGAAGGCATGTTGGTGTAACAGACCTACCTTGAGGCATGGGACTCTTCAGCCTTCTTAGAAAAAGGAGATTGGTGCCTTTCAAATCCACACTAAGCACGATACCAAGGAGCTCAACGCTCTCCAGTAGATAATCCTGCAAATATTTCAGACCCTGAAAGAAGCTACAGAAGGAAAACTAACAATCCCCCATAGTACAAAGAGCCAACACCATTCTAAAAGCAGAAACTGATAGAATCACAGAACATTAGGGATTGGAAGGGACCTCGAAAGATCATCCAGTCCAATCCCCCTGCCACAGCAGGATC
>JAOXOE010000001.1:61597301-61689969 GCA_028565055.1 Phoeniculus purpureus
CAGAACTACTCCATTCTTACTCCTCAAGCCTGTTTTTCAAACCCAGAGTCATTAAAAAATTTCATTTTTGACCTGGGCCAAAGATTGAAATATTTGGAAACCAGGCAGTAATTCTAAGTGAAATGCCTTGAAACACTCAACATGGTGAAGCAGATATGAGTCCAGGGAATTTTCTTTAAATGTGCTAAGCACTGATTTAAAAGAAAAAAAAAAAACCCAACAAAGAGATGAACAGAAAAACAGTTTTATGTATTCTGATACTTGGACTGGTATGGAAAAGTGACTGTTTGGTCCAATATTGCTCTATGTGCTTGGAAGACGAAAATTTCGAAGTGTTAGTTTTAACTAAGAGTTAAACCTGTCTTCTTCCAAATGATTCACAGATATTAGTCAATTCATCCATGGGAACTCCAGGACACAGATTATAAAATACAGAACATTTACCCTCTTCTACAAAGAGAGGAAATTAAAAGCTCACAATAGTTTCCCAAATTAAAAAAGAAAAAAAAAAATCAATGTCAGCATGAGTTTAAAATTTAGAGACTGGACTATATAACCTCCACTAAACAAGACAACAAATCAGAAAGAACTGGGTGGATAAAACCACAAACACTACAGGCCAACTCTCTGAAGATTGTTTTAACACAAGCAAAATAAAGTATGTGAAGAGTTTTACCTCAGAAAGAGCTCTACTCCTTTCAGTTACTCCTCCACTTCCCTCCTGATACTTCTCTTTAGCCTGGAATAAAAAATGTTTTTGCTGTAATGACACAGCTGAAGAGATGGATGCAGATAGCTCAGAAAGAACACCAAAGCTTGCTCTCACACATCCCAGTATGAGACAGGCTTGAAATGTCAGTCTCCATAATGACAAGCATTCAGCAGCAGTTTTAAAACTGGTAATATACCACTGGGTGACAAGTACATTTTCTAGTAATTTATATGAGGAAATAAACTTGAAGAAAATTTGTTGGACTGCAGATAGAATTGAATTGGGAAAACCAGAACAATAAATTACTATCTTGAGATTTCTTGAAATAGTAAGGTAAACAAGGATAACAGAGGTCAAATCCTTCTATTCTGATTCTAATGCTATTCCCACAAATAGGAGGGCTAGTCAAATGACAGTTTTCACAGGTCCCCTAACCAGTGGATCAAAAACCTCTAACAGCACTCTGTTGGCATAAAAACTAACTTTATGCATGTTAGCATAAGTAAGAGGTGAGTGCTGGACTGAGCCTGTATTTTTTTCCTACTCCTCACAGATGTGTGAGCTCAACAGGGAAAGCAGAACTAGCAATTTACTAGCTGCTCAACACTGGCAACAGATTTACATAATATTCAGGCAAAACACATTTACTTTCCTCATAGAATAGTTGAAATAGTTGAAATTGCTAGTTTAGCTTAAAGACTACATCATGACTGCAAATTAACATATCCCCTGCTTTATATCCAACAGTAGAATTCACAGGTAACACCTCTGAGTCATCTTAGCCTTTGCCCTCTCTCAATAGCAAATTAATTCCAGAGAAGGTACCACACAAGATCAGTGGAACACCCCACAAAAGATCAGTGCATTACCTCACTCAGCGAGGCTTGGGCTGACCGGTATTCTTGAACTAAGTGCTCCAGCTGGTTGTTGATATATTTTTCCCTGCTATTGATCTTCTCAAATGTTCTGCTGATTTCACTATGGAGTTTATCAAGATAACCCTAGAAAATCATATTCTGTGAGTTGACACTATACAGATAGTACACAATGAATATTAATCTGGTGCTGTAATTAAGAAAGATTATGGAAGCTCACAAGTGAGAAAGAAACCTAGTACAGAAATGCTGCAGTTAGCCAACAAAAATTACCCCATATTTCAAATTGTATTCCTTCCATCCCTCTCCCCACCTAAATGCATTAGTTAGTTATGAAAACCAATGTCTGTAAGTTACTCAATGACAGCATTTTGTGGGTTTTTTCAGCACTTATTTTGGGATTGTATTGTAACACTACTCTGCTTACAACAACATACACGTTACTGAACCTAATGTCCCTCTCAATCCTCAGATATACAACTGTTTCCCACAAGATACTCTGCTAGTCCCAGTGTCCCAAATCATCATCATCATGTTTTCTGATTTTACAGCACAAGCACGAATAAAGTGAAGAAAATGACCAGTTTAGTTCTTAATGTGTATCACATAAAAGAGAAAAGAAACATGCTGATAGGTCAGTGAAATATTCTGCACACACAAGACATACCCTAGTTTCTTTCAAAGAAGATTCAATTCCAGCCCTGTGCTGATGCATTTGGTCTACATGAATCCTCCAATCCTAAAAAAGATGCCAGAAAGTAAACCATAAGCAAGAACAACTTTTCTCTAGTCTGATTACCAAACAAAGGCTGGTATGCAGGGCAGGGTCTTCTTGACTGCCAATTATCATTCTCCCACTGCCATGACCATTTTCAGAGGCAGTTGCTTAATGCGACACAATTCATGAAACTCCCAAAGTCACATGGCACTCTGATCCATAAACAAACTCTGAAATCCTCACTGACACAACAGCAGCTATGTTTTGTAGAGTCCGTTTGATCTTCATGAAGCTATTTATTTCTGCTAGAAAACACTCTGGGCAGAAATACTGGCATTACTGATTACAGTTGCACTAGCTCAGCTCATTCGTTGACAAAATGAGTTCTCTGAATGCTCAACACCCACCAGACCAGTTCCAGACTATAACATCTTCCCTTTCTACTTAGTCCATACTACTATCAGGAGAAGACAGGAAGAAACAAAAGACACATAAATTCCTAAACTTGTTTTTGATAGTGGGACAAAATTAGGAGGGGGGAAATTATTTGGTTTTCAAGTCATAGGAAGAATACGTGGACTCAGAGATTCCTAAAACTGCTGGTTTAACTTCATAGGGGGCATGAAGGCTTAGAAATCAATTCCAGTTCCCAAGCTTTGTAACAAAATTTTTCTCACAAATCTTTTACACCTCCCAGCCCAAAATGCAGCTGCAGACAGACTGTAAGTTCAAAATGAAGCAGAGCAGCAACACGGCAGAATAACTCCCACTTCATTACTGCACTTGCAAAATGCTAAATAGCATTTGGAAGATTTGTAAGCTTTTGGAACTATACTGTTTTAGGTATTAAAGAGTGATGTCAATATAGCAGCACTTCAAATAAAGTGAATTTCCTCCTTGCAATGGTCAGAATGCAAACCTGGGGGTTCTGCATATTTGGGAGGAGGGCCGGTGAAACTACAAAATGATGAAGCAGGGAAAGGGGACTGAGGAGGAAAAAGTTGGGGAACAGAGACGGGAATAAGAAGGGCTGGTCATGTGGTGCAAATCATTGCCAGTCAAGCCACTTGCTTGACTGAGACTGATGCCTGACCACTGCAGTCTGTTCTCTCACTATAAAAATATTTTAGAATTATCTTTCTGCGCAATCTCATTCTCTATCCTGTGTGCGTATGAGTGCTGCAAGAACTAATTGCCAGCTGTAGCTGAGAGGGGACTTGGGGCTAGCAACTAGTACCAGACTAGGGCTAGAGGTTTCCCAGACCTATGGTGTCTGCAGCCAGAAAGAACAAAGGTCTCACTGCCAACCACAGGAGCAGGTGGGGGGCTCAGCCACCAAGGTAGGACCAGTGTGCTTCCCAAAATCCAGCTACAGGGAAAGGCTGATGTGAATAAACCAAGTGAGTGACTCAGTGCCAGCAGCTGGAGTAGGACTGTGGGTCACAAGCCTACATTGCTGGTGCCATCTGCTGCGGTGGGGACAAGTAACTGTCTGCATCTTCCCTAAACCTGCCTGTGCTGCATAAAACTTAACAGCAGGTTTAAAACTCAACTGGCCTTCAAGCAGCAAGCCCTAGATACAGGCACAGGCATATGCTGGTGGTCAGAAGGAGCCATAAATGAAGACCTCCTTTAAAACAAGTGGGTGAGTATGAGCATCTGTTGGCTGGCAGCCATGAAACTGAACTAGCCTGCAAATAGAAGAGTGGTGAGTCAGTTAAGGCGGCTAGGATCCAGGCAAGGGGATCAGGCAGACAGAAAGACCATGCTGATAGTTGTGGGATCCATGAATGTGCACGTACTTGTGAATCTAGAGAGAAAGGGGGATGTGCTTTCACTACTGAACTTCACTGTTGAATAGCTAAAGAGAAGGAAGGGGGCATGGCTGTCTATACTTGTATTTTATAGGAGTCATAGAAGTGCTGCTGAAGACAATGCCTTAGAGCAGTTTGTGTAGCTGGCCACAGAGTCCTCCGCTTGTCCGTGTTACACGTTTTTAACTTCACTACTGGGTGAACCTGCAGCTGCACCCATCAGGCACACAGGGTTGGGCTGCAGGATCTGAGCAGTAAGAATTCTCATCTCAGAGTTTCTGGAGGATGCAGTCACTTCCAATGTACAGATAAGTAAATGCCTTAAAACAGATGCACACTTAAAACACATGCCATCCTTCGATGTTCCAGCATTTCAGTTAGCTGGGTCACTACAAGTGAGCAATTTCAATACTGCACTGATCTGTGTGTGCCATACAAGTTCCAAGAAAAAGTACTTATGGCAATGCTGGAAATAGGCCCTGGGTTTGGACTTGCCAACGAGAGATGTTTACTTCTAAGCTGCTCAGATGAGACTTCTTAAAACAGATTATGGCCAGAAATATACATTTCTGAGAAATGATGGGTTTAATCTTGAGACATTATCTGTTTAGATAAGTAAGATCAGTCAAACTCCTCACTTGTTGCCCATGGTGAGTAGGACCAGCGGTACAGGCCTACTTTGTCATGTAAAGTTCAGCCTGACGAATTCCATACAATTAATCTTTCATGTGGTTGACAAATGGAACAGCTGAAAGATCAGAAAGTCAGAAGGCAAATAACATCTTGTGCTGCATCAAGAGAAGTGTCACCAGCAGGTTGAGGGAGATGACTCTTCCCTTCTATTCTGCTCTCATGAGACCCCCATCTGGAGTACTGCATCCAGGTCTGAAGTCTCCAACATAAGGCTGACATGGAGCTGTTGCAGTGAATCCATAAGGATGATCAAAGAGCTGAAGCACCAATCTTAACAAGACAGGCTGAAGGAACTGAGGTTGTTCAGCCTGGAGAAGACTCCATGAAGACCTTATACAGCCTTCCAGTAGCCGACGAGGGCCTACAGAAACAATGAGAAGGAACTCCTCAAGGTGTGTAATGATAGGACAAGGGATAACAGTTTCAAACTAAAAGAGGGTAGATTTGGATTAGATAGCTGTAAGAAATTCTGTACTGTGAGGGAGGTGAGGCACTGGAACAGGTTGTCCAGGAAGGCTGTGGGTGCTCTGTCCCTGGAAGTGTCCAAGGCCAGGTTGGATGGGGCTCTGAGTAACCCAGTCTGGTGAGAGATGGCAGAGATGTGGGAACTAGATCATCTTTAAGGTACTTAAACCATCCTAAGATTCTTTAAGTTCATCATCTGTCTTCCAGTAAGATGTTTTACTAGCTGTTAAACTAATGATACAGTTTTACCTCAGTGTGAATATACTGGAAATGTGTAGTGATTAAGAAGATTCCACTGAATGAATATCAAAATAAATACACAAAAAATGAGGTGCGCTCTAAGGAGCAGGAAAAAAAATCTCCTTACATAATAAAGGAAAAACAACCCACCAAAAATGATTGCTTCTAGGGTCAAAGTGAGCGAGAAAGATTCAGACAAGTTAGCACTGGATCACCCATTAATCACACTTCTTAGCATGATACAGAAGTAATTGTAAACGGAAAGTAAACACCATTTTAATCACCACATGTACTACACATTCTCACAAACCTTATTGTCAGTCCTGACTGTAACTTTCAGCTGGGGAAGCACACGTTCCACTTCCAGATTCCACTCTGCTGCATCTGTTGTGGACTGTAAAATCTCTTCTTGCTTTGTAGTGTCATTCATATCCTGTGTAAAAATCACCATATTAATCTGCAAATATCATTGTTACACACAGTAAGAAATCATGTTATAGTGGCTTACTGTGTTCATACGCAGGACAGCATTTCCACACAGAAGGATCTAGGTTACAGATGTCAGGGATTTCTTTAATGGCTTTATTTGAATTAATGAAGATTAGGAATTAAAATAAATTTCAGATATGGTGAAAATGTGCATTTAAGAGAATGAAATTTATATAATAAAAAACTATAATATATTCCAGAAATAGCAGGGAGGGAATGAAAATATATTCAGGAAACTGGTATCATGTTTCCCTAGAAATCTCTACAAAATTTTCTTGCAGCAAGTGTTTCCAGCAACCTTCCAGTGATATCAGTTCAGAAACTGGCTGTGTGTTTTTCTTTTAAATTTAGATGACTCATTTCTGTTGGAACGCTTTTTCAAGTTTAGCCTATACAAGGCTTTTCAGACTTAAATCCAGCACAAATAAATCGCTGCTACAGAAATAAAAAGGTCTTAAAGAGAGGAGTGATGGGTAACAGCTTACCGATCTGTATGTTTGTGCCTTTAGAACATTCAGGTCAATAAAGTCTTCTTCATTGTCTGACTCTTCTTCCTTAAAGAAAGTTGCAAAATAAAGGTTTTGTAACTATTGCACAATCTTTCTCCATAAGTTTATTTTGCAAAAGCACTGGACAAGGAGTACTAGATCCTGTATTTCTGAACAAAACTGAGACACTGAGAGTTTAGGACAATGGAACTTCTATTTACTTCAAACTGTTATAGAAGACAATATCTAGGACAAGATGAAAGGTGAAAGATGAAAGCTACTGCATGTTTGCCTCAGTATTTAAAACTAAACCAAACAACCAAAACAAACCCAAGTCCAAACCTAAAGTCCTCTCACATCAAAGGAATCATTCTCAATATGGCAACTAATTTCTTACGCCCTTCCTAAAGTTTTGCTTTAAAAATAAAATCCAAACAAAGCACAGCACAATCAGAGCTGAATATAGCCTTCAACATTGCATCTGCACTACACAGCGCACATCTGGAGGCGCAGAACGATGCCACATTTTAAGTGCACAGTGATACAATTCACGGTGAGGTGATCAATTTGTCTTCTTGCCCAGAGACTACACATTGGGCTGATGGTGTTAGAGAGTTCTCTAACATAGTCTCAAAATTGCGTTCCCCTCTGACCATGATCAGCTCAGATCCCATCACTGTGTAACTAGAAATCAAAGATGTTTTTTCTGTGCATTACCCTCCATTTATCTGTTCTGACTCTCACCTGCCATTATGCCACCCGAACATTCCACCCCTAAACACCTTATCCTTCTGTAGCTTTTCAGTTACCTGGCTTTTTCACCAGTAGGATTTCAACATCCACCTCCTTTCTAGACAAGTTATGAAAGCAGCAGCATCACAGGTCCTAACGTAGAAGCAGACTCAGTGAAAACCTGAGAGCTTATTCGTGTACCGTAAGTAGCTTTTAAGTAACAGAGACTACTTAATTTTCTTCTTGTTTGGCTCTGAGTCCCCTGAATACTTGCAAGAAATTAATGGTGATTAGATTAGGATTATCTTTTGCTAAATGGACAACACATCTGTGCAACACTTAGAACACCATATTACATCACTACCATAACAACAAGAATAGTTATCAGAGCTGAGAAACCAAACTGAAGATTTCCTTGCACACCCAGCCCCAATGGCTACTGTTGGCTACCTAACACAAGTTACCTAGCTCTCCAAGACTTACAGAATGAAGCTTGTCTCCATCAATCTCATTCATTTAATTCAGAAAAATCCAAGCCACGGAACAACCAACAGATCTCACAATTAGCACTTAACTACTGAAAATACTGCAAAATTCCATGATGGATATAGATAATACACCCAGGACATACCAATATATTGGCAGCAACAGTGTACTGAGGGGAAAATAAATTACATCAGCATATAATTAATCCCTGTAGAACCATTAGGGGCTCTAAAAAGTAACTATCCATTTGGTATAAACCTAGTTCAATGGTTTTATTAACATGCAAACTTGCAAAACCTAATAAAATCTGTTAGTTGTAAAAATCATGGCTTAAGGTACTACCTGAGAGCAAACCCACAGGTTCTTCAGAGGGTTTTTCAGCTGTACTTTTGTTTACTACTTTGTCCCTGTTTCTCAATGTAAACAGCTTAGTCCTTCATGAGGCAAGAAGACAGCAGAGAGCTGACTGCTTTCATATTTAAAGCTTTTAGCTAACAGCTTACACTTCTGAGACAGGTCAAACCTGCAATACAGAATGTCTTGTATTCTTCTTGAATTATTAAAGATTTTTTCCAGTGGAGATTCAAAGCTGATACAAAGCTAGCCAGACAACCACATCACAGTACTTGCGTGTTGTCTGATACTTAAGAAGTTTCCAATTTTTCTTGCGTAATAAAAATGAGAAAAAACAATGCAGTAACAGGAAAACTGAGAAGAGGAATAAGAGAAGCAAACTCTTCAGCTGCTACATTCTTGAGGGTCCCTGCAGCATGTAAATTGAGACAATGATCATAACCATGAAACAGCATTACTGGCACTATTTCTAATTTTTATGACCTTTGTCTTTCCTCACACACTTGAAAAGTGTGAGCACAAACATGGGACAGTTGTGGCATTTTCCATCCAGTAATGCTGAGCTTTAAGACTCCGGAAAATGATTTCCTCTTCAAATACTTTATTGACCCCGTGAGTGAACATTCCCAAGGTCACAGCTTTCAATATTTTGGTTTTGATTGAAGTTTATTTTGCAGAGAATCATCAGTGTTTGGATAAATTTTATGTGAAACTAACTTATTTTAGGAATTTACACTTTGTCTTCAGCAAACTCTCTCCAGAAAAACCCTGTTTAATCACTTTGAGAAGACTGACAGAAGCCTGTGAAAATGGTGTCTTGTGATGACACTATGCTACCAGTTTACTGCAAGACTCCAACTCTCATAAAAATCTTCTGAGAAGCTCAATTAGCAAGAAACAACTTCTGTTCCACATCCATCCATTTGTAAGTCTGTAAGTTACAGATACATTTCACAGGCTGTTTCTTAGACTTGACAACTTTGTCGTAATTATTACAGTTAAAAAGCAGGAATAAATACTATCATATTCTTGGTAAAAGGTGTTTCAGAGCACAGAGACATGCTTACTGCTCTTACGCTACTCCACTCTTGCCACATCAAAATGGATGCCAGGATATTACCACTTACGGAACACACAGTGATGAACCGTCATGACCACTGTCCACAGTGTTTTTAAACAGCTGCTGTTTGCTGCTGTTCTCTTCTCTCTACTCTTCCTAAACCTTCAGATCAACTAAGTACCAAAATCAGTTTCTTATTTACAGTGAAATCCAAGTTACAATAGTGGGCACTCCATTAAATGCTAGGCAATTCTTAATCAAATATTAGCCAATTCTGTAGCAGGGATTAAAGTTTCACTTAACATTGACAGCTCTATTAGAAGAAAACAAAAAATTCTTAAGCTATGTAATTTTCATGTATGGTCAAATCCCCCCTCACTTTACACTAATGTAAGTGAACAGAAGAACACGTGGTCTGCCCCAAAGACTCACCCTTACCCAAAAGAAAACAAACTCTACAGAGAAGCTTACAATGCATGAACTCAGAGTAAAAGGGTGACTGAACAGCCAATAAAAGAGACCTTCTAAAGTAAACCAAACAAAAAGAACAGTGAGGAAAGACTTCCTCATAACTGACCAATACTAAAATAAACAAAAGCAGTCAGGCAAACCTACCCCAACACCCTCTTCTAGCTTATTAAGTGTTAACTCTGCATCATCTTCTGTTATTTCTTCTTCTTCTAGCTCTTCTGTTGGATATGCTGGCCTGAAATGAGTTCAAAGAACAGCAGAGCTTTTAAGCCTAGTAAACTGGAAACCTCTGTAAATTGCTCCTAAACAAACACAACATTTCATGATAAATATGGACAACGTGGAATATGACTAGATAATGAGTGTTTCACTAAGAAAAACAAACACTGAGCCTTTACAATTCTTTGCTTATCTCTGACTGTCTTAAATATGTCAAATAGTACAAGTCATTCATAGTATGAAAACATCTGGGGAGTAGTTTCTCTTTTGCACTAACCCCTTAAAATCCAACTGGAAGTCACCACAGCCTTACTTTCTGCCACCTAATTTCCCCTTAAGTTTCTTTTGGATTAATTACTCCAAGTTGCTATACCCTGCTTCTAACATGATCACATACTGTGCACACCTCCAACTGAAGAGGTCAAGAATCTACCTACTGATTACGAGGACCTAAAAGGACAGTAAACATTTCAACTCAACCATTAGATTAACAAGTACTCATGCAAATAAAAATTACCAAAAAAAAGTCATTGGTCAAATCTTTATTACTTATCTATTAATGGCCCAAACCCATTCTTGCTGGGAACAGACTTCATTGTGTGAGATTGCATTAGGTATTAATTGGTGCCACACGTCAAGCTTAGCTGAGTTTTGCCTCTCATGAAACACCAAGTAAAATACTCTCAGTCATTGCTATGTTTTGTGTTTACAACTTCTGTTTGCTGAAAAATAACAGATAAGGGAGAATGCTTGAAAGCATACTATACCTCCTCCAGGTAAAACCAGTGCGTTTCAAGGCTTCTTCAGCTAAACAATCAAGAACATAGCACACTTGTTCTCCATAACCTGCCTTTAACTTTGACGGAGGAAAATCCACTGTCCGTCCCTAAAATAAAGAGGCATTCTGTTTATTAATGGCTACTCAGTATCAATCTGTGTTTCCTCTCAGAGAGATAATATTATTTTACACTAAAACAAACAATGTATTGTGTAGGAAGATTTTACTAATACTAATTCATATTCTTTCCCAATGCAGCTCTAGGAAGGCAACAAAAGGGAAAACAGAAGAACCCAAGGAATAGATGCCAAGTAGAAATCTTAAAGCACCTGGTAAGAGGATACTCACAGGAAGCAGAAGTCTCAGAATCAGCAGGGGAGCTACATGGTCAAGCACACAAGTGACATGCTGTCGCGGTAAGAACAGCTATGGAGAAACTCAGGCACTGAGACTTAACCACCAGCCTTTCAACATTGCCTCGACTGTTGCGTCAGGGGAGGTTTAGATTGGATGTTAGAAAGAAGTTCTTTACTGAGAGGGTGGTTAGATACTGGAATGGCTTGCCCAGGGAGGTGGTGATGTCACCGTCCCGGATGTGTTTAAGGAACGAGTGGACGCAATGCTTAGGGATCTGGTCTAGCAGCTAGATAGTAGGATAAAGGTTGGACTCGACAACCCTGGAGGTCCTTTCCAGCCATGATGATTCTGTGATTCTGTGATTCAATATCTTTGAACGTATTTCTAATTTATTTTTTTTTTTTATTATTTATTGCTGTCCTGCAGAATAAACATCTGTTTGTTATGGCTTAACTCCTTTAGAGAGGTGTTATTAATGTCAGTCACAGTTGCACTATAGTATAATCCTCCATATGATCACACTTCCCACAAGACAGTATACCCTCCCAACCTTCAGGTTTGGTTTTTTTAATACTGAAAAAAAATAATCCAAGTAGTTTGTGGCAATTTATCCAAACCTGTGTTTAACAAAAAAAGGATCAAAACATGAACACAATTCTAAACCATTTCCTGCACAATGAATTGAACCATCAATTTTGGTGGCAGCAGGGTCACAAGCACTATATAAACTTTTCAGCTAAAATCTTTATAAATCATTCCATAAATGCACAATGTATGTGGCACTACCTGAAGTAACCCTGATTTAACCAATTTTAGAAGTTGTTGAAGTAACTGGAATATCGTTAAACCATTTCTGTAGTGCCAACAACATTAGCAAGTAGGAACAGACTGTATAAACATCCAACTAACACAGCACAAGCTTATAAACAGGAGAAGTCCATCCAACCCTTGGGAATACGCTCAGACACAACGGCGCCACTTCTGCCATTTCTGAAGGTGAAGCACGTGTTTGGAACACACTTGGGCAAAGAGTATGTTCAACACTTACAAACGAACGCAGTTCTGAGAGCACACGTGATATTACTGCGTTGGGGTCATCGTATTCTTGCGGCTGCTCAAAGGCACGTCCTGCTTTAGAGATCAGCCAGGCGGCAAGCGTGCAAAACATGAAGAACTGCTCACCAGGATTAGTGGGCAGTGCAAAGTAGTGCCTGTTTAAAAAGGGAAAACACAGCTGTTTTGAGCTCCTGAAGCTCTTAATGCATTATAGGCCACAAAGAGGTTCCATTAAAAGACTTTCTCAGTGAATGAGCCATCTGAACTAAATTCAGGATGTCTACTTAAGTTTTCTACATGTAGTTCATGTGACTCGCACTTTGAAGAAGCTACTGATCAACATTAAAATTCCAAAGAATCAAATGGAAATCGGATACTCCTCTCTCCTGCCAGAAGGATTACACAGCTTCAGTTAAACATCACCAAAACAACAGTTCCCAGTTACTCTTATTTACCTAAGCAGTCTCAAATCATGAGGAGCTAAATTCTGTTTCAGTTTAAGGATGCAGAATCCATCCCATCACTTGTTAAAATACCACTCCTGAACTACAGACCTATGCAAGAGATTCATTAAAGCGTCTCCTGCATAACATAAGCAACCTAAAAGCTCAAGAGAATGAAAAGGGAAAGGTCCACAACTGTCAGCATCTTGTAGGCCATAAATGAGCTAAGACTTTCTACATCTCAGGCATTTCCTACAGGGTGATTTTCAAATGTGAGTTCGACCCTGCACTGTGAAACATCATCCAAGTAGACTAGCAAGAGCTATCTATAACTGCTGTCACCACAACAAAACAGCCCACTTAAAATTACAATAATCAATTTCTAAAATTTTATACCTTCACCTATGACATGAAGCTATCATCTTTCACCTACTTCAGAGCACACTGAAAAAATGCTCTAGAAGCACATACCACCCTCCATTTATAAGTGAGGAGAAACGGCAAGAGAGGTATCTGTATTTGTGTATGACTGTGCCTCTTCCAGACAGATGAAAGAGTGAATACTGCACTAAGTGATCATGTGAAAACTTTAATGGCACTTCGAGGAGAGGGAACAAATTTATTGAAGCTTCATTGCTCAAGGAGATATGTCCTTTCTGTACATGCTTGCCTCATCCACACCACTACACCACAGTACCCTCACCCCCCTTTTCCTTCCTAACATGCCCACATACTCTTCTAACAACTGCAATACATCCAGCCTCTTGTGCTCCAATGTTCCCAAATGTCTTTCCTTGCCCACCTTCCGAAGCAACAAGAGGCTGCTGGACCTAAATCACTGTGAAAGCACAGATCAGTGATCCTTCCACATGTCTTCACTTTGGGTTGCTTTAGAGAGCAAGGTACACAAACAGGATAGATTTTGAATCATGCTAAACTCAAAGATGTGGTCTTAACAACAATTCAGCCCATAAAGTCCATAAAACCAGACCACTCCCAAAAATGTAAATCATGTGCATACCGGGTACTCAGAACAACACTCTTCCCCTCACAAACAATGCTTGCTGAGGTGGAGCAAGAGCTACTCCTTTACTGGCTAAAAAGAGCCGCTAGCCACGGTAAGCCGCTAGCTCATGCTTGCTGCCCAACAACAGAACCATCAGCAGTGTTTTTCCACTCCCCACCAACCCCTCGCTTACAGAAAGCCTAACACCATGTCACACAGCTTCGGAGTCTGTTCATTTCGGCAGTCGGATTTGACAGAAGAATGGTCCCATTTCCCAAGCGTTCTGCCTTCCTCCATAACTGAAAAAGTAACTAACTCACACACCCCCCCACAGCGGGACTACAGGAAACCCATTCGGAACACGACTGAGCACTGGCTCCCAAACACTGAAGTCACATAAAACTTGGTTCGGGGCATTCGCCTGCTGATTAACTGGTCACCTCTCTGCCTTCAGACACTCGAGACACTTCAGCGGGAAGCAGAGAGACGGAGGGAAGCTGTCTCTCACTTGACCCCTTAGGCATCCCACCATATGAGCCCCAATGCTCCGACCCCGCCCCACCGCCCCCTTATCCCTGACCGCAGCCGCGGGCCCTTACACGCGGAGGTGCGCGTTAGGCCTCGGCCGGCCACCTTCTCCCTCCTTCTCCTTATCCCCCTCCCCCACCCCATATCGTCTGAGTTCCCGGGGCGTCCCTGGACAGCGGCCGCATGTTGTGGCGCCGCAGCGCCTCCTCCTCGTAGCACAGCAGCTTCAGTTTGTCCAGCAGCTCCTCCATAAGCACGAACATATGATAGGCCGCGCCCGGGCCCCGCTCCGCCGCCGCATCCTCCTCCCGCTCCACCGCCCCTCGCCGACCCCCACCGCCGCCCACCCCATCCTCCGCCATCTTGGAGCGGCACAGCCGCAGCTCGTCACCGGGGCAACCGAGCGCACGCGCGCCTAGACTTCGTGCACCACATCACGCCCCAATTGCAGGGGCCGGAGCGCCGGGCCTACCTAGCGCGAGTCGCCAATGGGGATGCGGCGCGCTGGGCCAGCGCCCAATCACCGCTCGGCGGAGGCGGGACAGCGGCCGCCTCATCCGACTCTGGTGTAAACGTCCGGCGGTTCAGCCTGGAGTTCCGCTCGGCAGCAGTGGGGCAGGGCTTTGTGGGGCTGTGCCCCGCGCTACGGGCAAAGGTACCGGATGGAGCCACAGAATCACAGAATGGTCCAAAGGCCATCCGTCCAACCCCTGTGTAGTGAGCAGGGACAGCCTCAACTAGATCAGGTTGCCCAGAGCTTTGTCCAGCCTCACCAGGGTCCAGGGATGGGGCCTCAACTCCCTCCCGGAGCAGCCTGTTTCAGTGTTCAACCCCCCTCCTGCTAAAGCACGTCTTCCTAACAGCCCATTTCAGTCTGCCCTTCTCTAATGTGAAACCATTGCCCCTCATCCTGTCACTCCAGGCCTTTGCAATTTGCCCCTCTGCAGCCTTCTTGTACCCACCTTCAGGGACTGGCAGGTGGCTATCCCCTGGAGCCTTCTCCAGGCTGAACAACCCCAGCTCCCTCAGCCTGTACCTGTAGCCCTGTAGGGTGCTTCAGCCCTGTGATTTTTATGGCCTCCTCTGGATTCACTCCATCAGGGCTGTGTCCTTCCTGTACTGAGGGCTCCAGAGCTCCTCTAGCCTCAGGTTGTGGGACCCACAGTGACCCTGCAATGCACAGGGATGTATTCAATAGAATCACAGAATGGTTCAGGTTGGAAGGGACCTCAGTGACAATCTAGTTCCAACTCCCCTGCCCTGTGTAGAGACACCTCACCAGACCAGGCTGCTCCACTGAATTGCTGAGAGAAAACGAAGCCCTAGTGAAATGTTTACCTCACTGCCTGCTTCAGGCTCCTACACTGTGCCTTGGTAAGAGAATTGCCAGCAGCATGGTGCTCAATGCTGCTGTAGAAATCACTTTTCTGATTTCTTCTGTTACTCAGTTACAGTTTGTGAAAGTTTAATTGTTAAAGAATTTGTTCAACAGAGCCAGGCAAATGAGAAGGTTTATAAGAGAGAAACTTTTTTAAGCCCAGAGAGGAAGAATTGAATACAAAAGGTGTATAGAAATAATGCCACAGCCATGCTTTCCTTTTGCAGAGCAGGAATGAACCTGCACTTCAGTTCCAGCTCACTTTGGAGGCGGGTGTGGCTTTGAATCAAGCAAGGAAGAGGTCAAGTTTCAAGGCCTTTGGAGTGCAGTAGATTAATTTTCCTTTTATATACATGAATCCTTCCTGCAAGACGCACCTGAAACAAGACGACTCTGAATTTTTTAGCTAGCTGTGAAATTGGAAGAGGTAACTCACCTTGATGTTCTTCTAACAGCTGTGTTGTTCACATATGGCACAGGGGATGTGGGGAATACGATATGGGAACATTGGGATAGAACACATGATGTTTGGTCTGATTTCTAACATCCAATATTGGCTCTTTAGAATGTGGGTACCTTCTTGCTTTGGGACTGTTTCTCAACAACTTAAGTGTAGAGTTATTAACTAAGTGGGTAAAGACTGTGGGAGGCAAAGAATGAATTTTCTACTACAGAAAATGCCCTGTGCTAGTGGCTAGTGCAAGGTGTCACTAATACGCACTTTTTTAGAACTTCACTCATTTGTTTTTCTTGTTTGTTTGCTGCTAACACCTGAAATCCTCAGCGTTTCCAGTCCTTGTAAGTGTGTCCATGTTTGAAATATGCTGATTTAAAGTCACCCGGAAAAGGCGTTAATCAGAGTCACTTTTACTGTGGATTAAACAACATTTGTGTGACAAGGCTAGGACAATGTCACAGTATGCATGGCTGTTCTCTGAGTGGGTAGCAGAGAATGAGTAGCGATTGATTCTGATGCCTGATCAGCTCTTAGAAGGTCTCCCAGTGAATGCAAGGTGGAAAGCTAGGACATGTAGTTTGGTCACTCAGTAATAGAAAACAAAGAAACTGTGTGCTGTTTGATGTACATTTCCTGCAGTGGCCAAACAAGGGTAGTGTTGCCCTGACAACAGTGTGAGCTGTTTGTTCTGTGTGTCTTGGAAGATGCATTTTAGTGCCATGCCTTCCCTTGCTTTCTAAAACCCTAGTTGAGCTGCTACCCAGTTGAGCCTGTGATCGTTCTGCATGAAATAAATCTCCTGAAGATGAGAGCATCAGTAACTGATGTGACTTCAGTGATCTTAATTCTAGTTGTATGCTGTCTGTATAAATAATTTTGTGCTGGTACATCTTCCACGTGCATTTTCCTAAGTTTCCTTCTCTTCTTTTGTTTTGTCAGTTTGACACAAGTTTGCTATGAATGAAAGATGACATGAAGGGACAGAAACCACCATCTCTTCTCATCTGTTTATTTCACATAGGTTCTATACTTTGGGGTAAGTTTTAGCTTTACTGTTTACTGTGAAAGATAATAAAGACAATTATGACTAATTTTCCAATAGGAGAGAAATAATTATTGCAAACTTTGTTTATTAATATTAAAGAATAATTTTTGAGTAGTGTAAAACACTCCTGAAGGTGGCTGCATAGATGGACATGGCCACCAAGTATGCGGAGCACTGAAACTGGTACCACCCAGCATTTCTGCCCCATGACTTAACTGGTGGAGTATGACATGTGGCAGGCAGTAGCTGTTCATTTGTAGGGAAAATGGTTTACCGTACAGTGGTTGCACTGAGAAGACTGAGGAAAAATCATCTAGGTTGCCATGCCAGACGAGGTGGTAGATGCATAAATGTTTCTGAGAGGTCAGTTGCAGCAAGATGCTCACTGCCAGCCTAACAGGTTCTCTGACTTTGGCCAAGATGCTGAGTTAATACAGTAGTTTTAAAAAAATATTCATTGAAAGTTGTTCTTGTATGACAACAAGGCCTGTATTAAATGTTAACAGCAGTTAGGTGCTACCTCTAGTGTGAATTAATTATGAGGAATGCACAGCTTAGTTACCTTCAGAGCTCCCTGACACTGTCAGTAGTGATGAAGTTGTTTTGGGAAGTTCTGTCTTTCCTGTGAGTTGTGTTGTTGCAATGGTGCCACTGCTTGGCACTGCGTGAGGTTAACAGTAACCTGGCCAGGGCACGAGGAACGTTTGAGCGTGTAGCAAGCTGCGGCTCAGAAGGTTTTGAGGTTGAAGGTGGTGCTTTTGGAAAGGTCTGTGCAGCTCAGGTGCTAAGGTGGGGGTGTCCAGATCTGGATATGTAGTCACTTACTACTTAAACAAAGACCAGAGCTCTGTCTTTGATTCAGCTCAATAATAGTGATTGAGCTGAATCACTGAGCTAGAGAAAAGCTGTGGAAGAGCAGTTGGGATGCTCAGCAGGAAAGCCAGAGTGGGTTTTTTTGTCAGGGATGAGGAGGGGCAGAAAGGTATCTCTGCCTGCACTAGATTTGATTGACTAATTTGCGTTTATGGACTCTAGGTGTCACAGAACAGGAAATCGTAACAGGGCTGTTCTCCAGGGATTGCATCCTCCCTTGCCTTTTCCCACCTGGGGATGATGAAGTAATTTACTGGAAGAAAGGAGACAGAAATGTGCACAGCTACTACTACAAAGGGGATCAGCTGGAAATGCAGGACCCAGCCTACAGGAACAGAACACAGCTTTTCCACCAGGAGATTTCTAGCGGAAATGCCTCCTTGAAACTTAGCAACCTGACGGTCACTGATGAGGGCCTTTATAGTTGCTATGTGGGAACACAACAAGGTAAAACAGAAGTGGAAGCCACGCTGCATGTGAGAGGTCAGTAAGACATCAAAAGTGCTTGGCTTGCGGTGGTGGAGATGGGGTTACACCAACAGGTTTTCTCATATTATTTCGCATGTGGAATCAAAATCCTCCAACTCAAAAGAACACCTTTTGGGGCTGATGGTGTCATCAAGTGATTTATTATCTCTGATGACACATCATAACAAGCTACAAAATCACAGTCCAGCGGTTGTTCTCATCACCTACTCCACCATGATTTCTAAGGGGAATACTTGAGTAGACAAGTAGTATACTTGACCTTTACGACATTGTGCGTCTTCCCAGAACTGTGGAGACTGTAGCATTGACAGCAGGTAGTGCTATGCGATCCTCTGAAAACAAACACAATTAAATGTTGCTCTCAGTTGTGTTTCTTCTTCCCCCATAATTTTTAATTTTTAAAGAAAATAATTTGAAGTTAAAAAATTATTTTGAAAGTAGTAGATTAATTTTATTTTTTTTTCTTTAAAATCTGCAGTTTCCTCTCTTTGTGCACTGGAATATCAAAAAACAGACACAGAAAGGACCCTGATGTGCTATGCCTTTCTCACTTATCCGGAACCACACATATCCTGGGTACAAGGCAATATACCCATCCAGGAGACACATCGGGTGGAAACGAGGGATGGAGTTCTCTACTCTCTCAGAAGTGACCAGAGAGTTATAAACACACCTGATCCTTACTACTGCTATATTAATCTCATTCATGACAAGTGGGGTGCTGAATGGAAGATGCAAGGTAGGAGTGAATGGAAATCTCTTCCTGAGAATTGCTGAAGGTCACTGCTGGTTTCAGAGACAAATTAAAAACAGATTTTCTGCAGTGGGGCAACAAGGACTGTGGGATGGTGCAAACAGGTGGGCCTTTCTCTTTGCAAGGCAGTGTATGTCCAGGAAGCAGAGATGAGAGAGGACAGCTCACACTTCTGTAAGTTAGATTTGCTCTGAACATTTCTGTAGTATCAGTTTCACATTTCAAGAAGTGCCTGATACTCAGACTAAACTCCATGCAGGAAAGAATGAAGCTGGACAAAATGCACAGAAGCCTTCGTGAACCTGTGGGTGTTATGAGGGAGGTGACAGCTTGCCTGCTGCCCTAGACATGTATGCTCAGTTCATTTCCTATCTTTTGCCAGACTTCGATCAGTACCATTTGATTCTTTTTTTTGTGTTCCAAGTGCTTTCTTAAGTGCCCAGGTTGAGTGTTGGGGGTCCATGGAGGTGGGGAGCAGCAGGCACCATTTGCATCTGAGCAAACTCCAGCTCATTTTGTTAGTTAAGGAAAAACGATGAAGTTTGCAGTGCTCTGTTTTGCCCTCTTTGACATTCAGTTCAAGTAAATACCTCTAATGTTTCTTGAGAAATGTTTCTTAACTGGGTGAAGTGCTCTTGTGAGATATGTGTATATGTCTGCTTCCATCATGTCCATCTCCCCCTGAAGTGTCCCCAGACACGGTCAGTTCCTAATCCCCTGCATATGCCTCAGGACAAGAGAGTGGTTTTTAATTTACATACAGTAGCTTACAACATGGAGGGTTTCAAGTATGGCATCATAGTAGGTAATGAAGACACTGTTGTCTGTTTTGATACTCTCTTCTTCCTATCCATAAGAGAAAATGAGACACTTCATTGTACTCTTGTTTGATTTCCCAGCATTTATTTGTCCTCTCACTGGAAGACCTTGAACTTTGACTACTTTTCTTTTCCATATATAATAGCAGTATGGGGTAGAGTTTTGCTTTGCCCTTGTGGCTTTTAGCCCTGCACCTCCATTCACTCAGCCCTCCTCCCCAGAAATAAATTGTGGTTATTCCATGCCAAAATATTAGGTAACTCTCCAGCAGACTGCCAGCTCCTACAGCCTTCCTCTGATTTTCCTTCCTTTGCAGCAACTCCCTGCCTTAAAATTGATAGCTGTCCTGTGCTGTTAATGTGTTTTATATTAGTAGTTTATACATTAGCTATTAGCTCTACTTGCCTGCTCTTTCCTTACCCTTCTCTTTTTTTCTAAAGCTATTCATTAACTGTAATTGTCCCACTCAGACAGGTAAATTACTGAAGTCTACCTTACCTGAACATTGTTTCTAACTAAATACCAGCAAGATTGGTGAAGGATCAGGAGAACAGAAGGCTTTATGAGCAGTGACTAGAGGAGCTGGGGCTGTTTACTCTGGAGAGGAGGAGTCTGAGTGGAGGCCTTATTGCTATCTACAACCGCCTGACAGGAGGTTGTAGAGATGTGGGGGTTGGTCTTTTAAATAAATTATACTGTAGCAGTTTTACCCTTCTGCTTTAAATGTGCAGGTATGTGATTAGTTGCATTTTCTCTGTGTTCCAAACATGTGAAATTTCATGCTGCTTTACTCAGTAACTTAGACTAGGCAGAATCACTTTTGTTAATGAGCCCACAATTAGAGGAGAAATAGGCAAATAAAAATAAAATAATTTTCCAAAGTATAGCTAACACCAATTAGATTTTTAATCTAAGATGGATTTGCTTTTAAAATCTTCAAATGCTTCTGGAAAAACATTATCATGTTTGAATATGACGTTAAATCACAGAAACACAGAACATTAGGAATTAGGAGAGACTTTGAAAGATCATCTAGTCCAGTCCCCCTCCCAGAGCAGGATCACCTAGACCAAGTTGCACAGGAACATGTCCAGGTGTGTTTTAAATGTCTCCAGAGAAGGAGACTCCACAACCCTCCTGGGGAGCCCATTCCACTGCTCTGATACCTTCACTGTGAAGAAGTTTCTTCTCATATTTGTGTGGTGGAATGTTTTTATATTTGTCCACAGTACTATCAGACTTCAGTAAAAAAATATCAGAGAATGTTTAAATAACCTTCACCATATTAAAAAAACCATACAGAGAGTTCTTCAATTATCTGTTTCAGACCAACTATCTCATAAAGAAGGACATAGCATTGCAATTCCTTGTGAATTCAGCAATACCACTGCTAATACTGAAGATTTCAGTGTTGTCTGGATGTTAAACAGAAATGCAGTGCTTTCAGTGCTGGCCACCTTCAATGGCACATTTCACTCATACTACCCTCGAGTCCAGATCAACCACAGTGACTTCTCACTGTTCTTACGTGATCTCCGTGCAGAGGACAGTGGAGAATATGTGTGTAATATTTCAACACATCACTACACAAAACTGACTGTGAGGACTTTGCAAGTTGGTAAGCTTCCTCTCTTTCTGTTTCAGAGGGTGGGGAGTGGTGAGGGAAATGTGGAACTAAAATGTTAGTCAGAAATCTAAAATATTAAGAAAAACTCGCATGTTGTTAGTACGGGTGGGTAGAAGAGGTGTTTTATTATTGTTGTCCCAGGAAGAAAACATTTCCTGAGATGGTTTTATTTAAAGACTTGAAGCTTCTTTTTTTTCAGTCAGCACCTTGTTGTGGGAAAGGACTCAAAATCAGGGGCGGCCCTCAGATGCTGATTTCCTTTGCCCCCCTCTGCTGCGATAGCATAGTTTGAGTCTGAAACCTCATCAAATTCCAGCACAGCCTTCCTTATCCTGTAAGCCTAATGTGCCTCTGAAGCAGAGAGAGCATTGAACACATTCAAGGAGTTATACACCTAACTGGTGCCTGTAACTTCTGTGTATAAGTCTGTCAATCTCTATGGAGACAAGACACACACCCTGCCCTGTTCTGTCCAAACATGAGCTGGATTGCCCTCTGCAAATCCTTTCTCTAGCTACTCTCTGTAGGTGGATCTTATAAGAGCAATAGGGGTACAAATTCCCTCTTTAGTGGCTACAATACTGTGCTGCCAACAGCTTTCCTACTTCTGGACAAGAAATCCATTATACAGAACAGAGAGGACACTTACCAGAGATGAGCACCTTTACAGCAGAATGACCTGAAAGCAGATAAGTATGTGGAGGCAGTGGAGCCAAAGGGACCAAGCTGGATGAGGATGTTGGACAGCATAGAACAACAGCTACTCAAACATTAGAAAGATTTCAAAGTGCCCCTTTTAAGGGGAAAACTGAGGTGAATTTGGAGTTGCCATCCCTGGATGTGTTTAGCAGTAACGTAGATAGTAGCTTAAGGACAGGTTTTAGCAGTGGGCTTGGTACAGTTAGCTTAATGGTTGGACTTGATGATCTTGAAGGTCTTTTCCAACACAATTGATTCTGTGATCCTTTCAGAGCTCTTCTCCTGTGTAAAGCAAGATTGCAGCTTAAATCTGCTCTACCAAAGAAATTGACAAGCTGTAAACACAGATGGGCTTGTGGGGACAAGCCAGGCTAAAGGCAATGACTAGATTAGATGCTGTTCTGGCAGATCTTGTGTGTGAGCTGTTTGCCATATCCATGGGGAGTTTCCACAGGAGCACAGATTTTTTTTTCAGGTTCTTAACATGCTATGTAAAAGTGGAAAAGAAACCTGAAGTAGAAGAACCGTACTTAAAGGAATGAGTCGTCTGGGTCTGGGTGTTCTCAAGTGGACATAGGCTGCTGTAGTGAGATGCTTGGTGCCCTGCAGAGGTTTCTGCTAGATGGCCTCTTGACTCCTGTGGAGTTTGTTGTTACCAGCCACCTGAGGATCTGCTGCTGCTTGTGCCTACCTGGATTGTGTGGTTGTACCATGAAGTTGGGAAACATTTTAGATGAACGTTGCTAAGATTCCACAACAGGTATCTATGGTCCAGGCTGGATAATGCTTAGTGAGTTGTTCCACTGGAAATCAGCAGTACCATTCAGGGCACTGAGAGCTGTAGCTGGAGGCAATGTTTGCCATGCTGGGCCATTGGTTGTTTAAAACTGGGCTTGTAGTAAGAAGTTGTCAAATCAAATTACATGAGCACAAATAGAATTGTGTGTCGCTCCATTAGGTACAATAATCTGCTTTTAGCTATTCACACTCAAGTCATGAAAGTGTCACTTTAAAGTCTTATAATAGTGGTCTAATGGCTTGAGCATCATTGTGTTAGTAACATAAAAAGAAACTGAGATATTCTCCCTCAATCATAGCTTTTAGATTATAAAGAAGAGAAAAATCATAGTATTGATATACACTTATTGCACAATTGTGACATTCATCTGCAAGGTACTGCCCGTCTGTTAAACGTTTTGAAACTTGTATTTTTAAAGAAAATTCAGGTAACACTGTGTGGATTGTGGTAGGAGTGATCCTTGCTGCGGTGGTGCTGGTAACAGTAGGCTATTTCTTCTTCAAGGTATGTACAATCATTGGGAGATGTGTTAGTATTTAGAGTTGTGGCTGTAACTGCATTAATGCGCCCTTCCCTTGAGCAGATGCTGTCCCTTACTCGATAAAAAGATTAAAGTTGGTTACTTTTCACAAATACTTTGATAACTTGATTTGAAACAAAATCAAATCCCTCAGAGATTCACTTCCATGCCTCTTAGGCAACTTTAATGCTAACATATTTTAGAGATGCTAGCAGACTTTGGAGATGCAGCTGTTGAAAGAATTTAAGAAAGATTCGTTTATCTTGGGACCGGTTGAGACCTTTAATACACCTTTGTAGTGTGTCTTGTTCTGTTCCTACTAAAGGATTCATTTTATACATCAGTTGTTCTTAACAATGTTTTTGTTTTGTCTAGAAACGACAAAATGTCAATGGGGATCTTAACAAACAAGAAGAAGGTCCCCCTCTGCAAGCAAACACAGATGCTATTGAGATCACTGCTAAAAAGAACAAGAAGTCTCATAACCATACCTATTGAGTTAGCTACACCAGGAGCCACAGGGAAGTGCGATTGAGCAGCAGTAACAGGCAATGGAACTGATAGAAAAAGCAAGCCCTTTGACATGTGCACGTGAGGAATCAGCATGACAAACTGGAACTTGGATATCCTAAAGAAACAAGAAAAAGTCATTCTTCCCCTGTACTGGGCACTGGTGAGGCCTCACCTTGAGTACTGGGGGCAGTTCTAGGCCCCTCACTTCAAGAAGGGGCTAGAGTGGGTCCAGAGGAGCAATGAGGCTGGGGAAGGGACTGGAGGGAAAGGCTGATGAACAGAGGCTGAGAGAGCTGGGGGGGGTTTAGCCTGGAGAAGAGGAGACTCACAGGAGAACCTTCTCCCCTCTACAACTCCCTGAAAGGAGGTTGTAGTCAGATGGGGGTTGGGCTCTTCCTGGGCAGCCAGTGCCAGTTTGAGAGGGCAGGGCCTGAAGCTGCCAGGGTAGGGTTAGACTGGATATTAGGAAGCCCTTGCTCCTGGAAAGGCTGATCAGACCCTGCCCAAAGCAGTAGTGGAGTCTCCATCCCTGGAGGTGTTGAAGGACAGACTGGCTGTGGCCCTTAGTGCCCTGGTCTTTCCACTGTGGTGATGTTTGGTCCTGGGCTGGATGAACTCAGAGGGCTTTTCTAGCCTCAGTAATTCTGTGATTCTGTGTAACTCTATAGCAACAAAATTAAAAATAAACAAGAGATGTTCAGAAAAGTACAGCTGTACTCCATATGTGAAACATCAGTGATTTAAAAGGGACTGCATTAAATATTCCTGAAAATGTGTCTGAATACACTGTGATTTGCAACATTAGGTCATGGGCTGGGCTGGATAAGCTCCAAGGGCTTTTCCAGTCTCAGTCATTCTGGGATTCTGTGAAAAAGCTTGCACAGAAAAGGATTCAGTTTTGAGGGATTTTTTTTCAAGTATAAGGGAAAGAGAGGCTCCTGCTTTGCACTTCGTTCAGTATTTTAACTTCAAGCAAAGACAACTTGCCTGAAAGTGGAAAACGTCAAAGAGAACGCACTATTTCTGAGACACAAGCAGTCCTAATGGGACTTGTCCCTGTGGCAGCTGATGAACTGAAGTCTTTTGGCTGGTAGTAGTGGGAACTTCTACCCTAACTGTCAGTATGAAAAGCTTTGCTGTTCTGGGGTTATCCCAGCTTTAGGGGCTGTCCCCCTGCACAGATTTAATCTGTGCTACTTTAATAATTTGCACATGACGTACAGGAGGCTGTGAAGCAGGACTGGATTAGCTCTTGGTTTGATTTTGTCAGAGATCTGCCAGTTATGGTTTGCTCCAACATAATGAAGTGAGTTGTTGGCAAGATGTAATCTTGTGTTGATCCCTGGTGCTCAGCCAAACAGAATCACAAAAATGGACAGAATACGCTATGCAGCTGCTTTGGAATTTCACCTGATATTTATTTCTGTAGTGCTTATTTTTTTCTACATCTACTTTCAGTTGTGCCTGACGATATCAGCCATCCTCTCACATCTGTCAGCTTGGACGGTACTTATTCCTCTTCATGAACCTGAAATGCAGTAGTGATAGGATACAACTATTACAAAGGGAAGTGTTGTGGGGGTTCACAAGGAAATGACATGAACTTTTCTTCACTAATGCTTCTGCTCCCTGGTATCAGCACTTTGTGTCTGAGTTAGGCTGGCACCACCAGCCTAACCAGCTTTTGCCAATCTTGTTTTGGCTAACAGGTTTCTTGTCCTCCCGCTAGAGGATATATACTTGGATAGCAGTTTCAGTAGATGGTGGTGTTCTTTCTGAACCGCGCATACTTCCCAGAGCTCACAGTAGCAATAAGCATTTCTGATGCTGCACAATTAAAGTAACTCTGTCTCTTCAGTACCTTTCTCTCCCTGAAAGGAGAGGTGTCATGGCTTTACAGGAAGTACTCACTGTCTGAATGTGTTTCCTAGCAACTACTGCCATTATCGCCACAAATCTCATTTTATGGAGATGACACCTCTGTGTGTACAGTTGAGCTTGTGTTTTGGCAACGCCACACTCTGCTGTAAGCCAGAGCTAGAACTGGTGTTGTCAAACTAAAACCCGACTAATAAAGACAAGCATCCACTTTTCTATGACTTCTGCATATTTGAGGAAGAAAGAGGGTACTAGTAAGATACTGCAAATGAATAGCAAGCCTAACAGTATTTAAAGAAAACCAAACTATTTCAATATTAGTGTAATTGTCTTTGTGAACTTAGGAAGTTTCTTTTTCTTTTTTTTTTTTTGTTAGACAAGAATAATTTAAAGAAAAAGACATGGAATTTTTTCACACTTAAAAGCTGCAAAACTTCTTTTGAACTTGAATTACAGTGCTGCTTCCATCACACTTAAATGCATAAGAGGCCAGATCTTCATGTAGTTTTAATGAGCTCTGCTCTAGACAGTGGAGCTACAGTCATTTGTATCAGTCAAAGGTGACTTTATTAGTCCAATGCAAAAGCAGAAATCAGAGAGTTTTCTCTCACAGAATGGTGCATACAGAAGAGTGAAGGAAGACATTTGGATCAAGTGTGATTAAAATATCAAATGATAAAGATTTTTTCCAGTGACCCATCTCCTCTTTTTATCATTCCTACAACTAACAACTCCATGTGGCAGAATAAAATACTGAAGGAACTTCAGAAGCAGCAGCACAACTGAAGGGTTAAACATCTCAGCTAAGGAATGCAGCTAGCTGGTGAGAAGAACCAAGTGTCATGGTAACAAGATACCAGAGAAGGCCACAAGTTCTGGCAACTGGGTGTAGGAGGTTGGAAAAGGGTTGGAAAGTATGTAAACTCTGCTTGCTTGCTAATTGGTCTGGCAGATGCTGAACAGTGTAAAAAGACTTACATGCGTGAATGGGGTTCTGTCCAATAAGCAAACCCACATATGTAGAAGCATGAAAAAAAGAGAGCGAGGTAATAAAAAGAAGCTTGCTTGCTTTGCTCTGTTAGAGTAGGCTGAAAAGAAGTACTGTGTCATCATAACTTTGTGTGAGGGCTCCACTCTTACTTGCTCTGGTTGCCACAAGGCACAGAGAAGCAAAGGTTTGCTTTCAGCTCCACAGTTCCAAACCAAGTTCTTAGGTACTTTTTAGTTTAATCAATATTCAACTAACATTCTTGCTCAAGTGCAGAACACCATGAATATTTCTAAAACCTAATGACTTCCCAGCACCTACATGACTAATATTTTCATCCAGGTCTCCAAATCAATACAAGTTCATGGAAAGAGCAACGTTAAATTACTGCTAGAGCAGTAATCCCCAGGCTGTATTACGTACATCAAAACCTACAGCATCACAGAGAAGAAAAGACGGAGCTTTATAATAGCTCTTGCAAAAAACCACCACAAAATCACCAGTTCTGGAACCTTCTGGCAGCTGAGCACAGAGGTTGTATGACAACATCAAGAGGACAAGGAATTTATCTTGCCTAAGTATCAAATTGCTGTCCTAATGGCTTAGCTTAATGTTAAAATAAAGCTTATACTGAAACAAACAAATGTAGTAAACATTTGTTCATTATAACTGTTGCTCCTTCAGGAGCTGTAGCACATCCTCCTGCACCCTGGCCCCCACTGCAGTGTATTGAACTAGTTAGTGAATGTGCCCCGCACGGCATAACCATACCTTTTTCATGCCAATGTCTCTTGACTTGCTCCTCAGCTTATTAACCTGAGATTCCGCTATCTCAGCCCTTTCTTCTGCATCATCCAGATCGTGTTGCTGTTTTCTGTACTTTGAAAGGTACAGATTGGCTTGAGCTTCCTGGTGAAAGAAAATAGTGCAGCTGAATTCCTCTTGTCCATGTGAAACAAAGCTTTCCATTTCAAGCAGAATGGGAAGTGCTCAGTGTGACTAGGTAACAGCTGCATAGGAACCACTTGCTGGAGAACTGAGTGGAGTTGATATTTCCACTCTGTAAATATCAGGTCTCCATATGAAGTGAGCTGGGAGGTTCTCAACATGCCTCCTCAGGGTCTAGGAGGAAAATATCTTTCCTATGCCTTCTCTTCCCACCTTCCCTTGCAGACTATACTGTGATCTTAAGACAAAATTGAGAATCTCTCCTCAAAAAAACTCAACACATGCTATGTGTTTTATTTTGTGCGTCATAAATACAGGCAGGGTTTACAAAGACCAATACTAAATGTATAATTGTACTGAAAGCTTCTACATTGTTTGGGTTTAGGGCTTGGTCTAGGTGATCCTGCTGTGGCAGGGGGATTGGACTAGATGATCTTTCAAAGTCCCTTCCAGTCCCTAATTTTCTGTGGTTCTATGGTAGGACCATAAATTTCTCAAAGGTAAAAAGGCACAAATAGTAACTTACAGCTTCCTCTGCTTGGTGCTTGTAGCTCTTCACTTTTAATTGCAGCTTGTCAATCAGATCCTGCATTCTGGCCAGATTCTTCTTATCTTCTTCTGACTACATCAAAACACCAGTAATTATAGGTTGACAGTGTGGAAAGGCCTAAAGCATCTTCCACAGTGCAACAGGTATGGCAGCCATATATATGTAATTTTGGAAACATACAGTTTAAAACACAATAGATGAGAAAGAGCTCTGCGGGTTGCATGAAGATGTGTGTAACTGTGGAGGCCGAGGACTAAAACATTATCCTCCCCATTTCTGTCTGTATAAAGATGTGTGTGTGTGTATATATATATATATATATATATAAATACAGATGGGTATACATATAGAACCACATCCACAGGTGTATGTGCGCACACTCTCAGCAGCATACGCATAAACACAGTTACTTGCTTATGGATGGGGTGCACCCTTGTCATTATAACGTGTCATTGGTGAAACAGGCTCGTGGGTGGGCCTCAAAAACATGCCGTTTCACAGTCCCTCAGCAGACGGACCAGTTAATTCTGTCTGCCTGTGTCAAAGCACTGCATTCTAAGAAAATGACCTTCCCCCTCTACACACAGAAGCCAGAGTAAATCAACAGGTAGGAGGCTAAATAATCTGCCAAAGCAAATGGATGGGATTACCTTCTTAAGAGCACTGTTGAAAGCAAAAGGATCAGTGCTCTGTGCTGAAGACCTTTCTCAAAAGGCAAGCAGCAACAGCAGCTGTTTGCAAACCCATGGGAGGCTCAAGACTAGACCTTGCTTCCCAGCAGTAGGTGGCAGAGCCTGGGACTGGGCAGCCCCACGTTGAGTGATGCATTAAAGGTAACTGAATCCTTTTTTTGGCTCTTTTTGGCACCATCAGCACAGCTGAAAGACAGCTGGGCTCTTTCTTCTCTTGCACTGTGAATAGTCATATAAGCCTGCTCCATATTAATACTGTGCTAAAACCGTAGATGTTTCTTTGTCCCTAAAGCTTCATACAGTTAGAAAGCTCTGGGTAATGCTGTCCTTCATCCTTCACTGCCACACTGAGAGAACTCATTTCTTTCCAGGGACGTAGTGATTACTGCTCAGCATACCTGATAAGTCAGCTCTTTAATGCGCCTCTCAAACTTTCGGGCTCCTTTTTGGGCATCTGAATTGCGACGGAGTTCAGTCTCCAGTTCATTCTCTAGCTCACGGACCTGCAAAAGAAGTAAAACTCCGTGCCATTATCCATGCCTCCCAGAACTGTTTACCTGCATTTTGTGAATCAGAGGTGCTCCTGGTATTTCTTGGCCTCTATGAACTTACCAGTCAGCCCTAAGACACCTACCATGTCCCAGCTCTGTAAGCAGAAGGCTGTGGTCCAAAGCTGAGTCACAAACTTACCCTGGATTCCAGTTTCTGGATCTGTTTCTTGCCACCCTTCAGGGCTATTTGTTCTGCTTCGTCCAGTCGTTTCTGGAGGTCTTTAATGGTTTGCTCCATGTTCTTCTTCATTCTTTCCAAGTGAGCACTAGTATCCTGCTCCTTTTTAAGCTCCTCAGCCATCATTGCTGCCTGAAAAACAACCACATTTTACAGCAGCTCTTTTACGCAATGTTTTATCTATAAGGAGAAACGATGGAAGCTCAGGCTTGGATTATCCCCCCAACTTGGATCAATCACTGCACCCACAGCTCCAGAGAATATCTTGTATGTGTGTATCTTGCCTAGACAGAGAAAAGGCAAAGACGGAATAGCCTTGGAGGCCTTTTTTAACTCTTTATTCTAATGCTGTGAATCAAGATTCTCCCCCCTGTCACCTTTTTTAAGTGTCTGTGCTCTATCATATCCCCATTTATAATACCTGTGCCATTCAGTACAGTCATTTTAGACAGAACTTGGTGTTTGGAGCTCGGAAAAGGTAGCAGCTTCATACAACTGGCAGAAAAATTTCCCTGCACAGCCATAGACAAGAACTCCCTGAACAGCTGTAAGAGCTGAGCTGTTAGTGCAGTCCCTGCTGGGATGGAACTCAGTCTCAGCATTTTATGTAGTCCCTGGCCGTTCTGTAAGACAGGTAACAGGGGTGCCAATTATTCATTCCTATTTTTATGTTTGTGCCTGACACCAAGAGACATTTAGAGACTCTACCCATCACCAAGTGGTCATCAGGAGGTGGCAGTCATTGCAATCCAGGCTGGAGCTGAATCAAGGACAATTAGCAGCTTCTCTCTGGCAGACAGTAGCAGTGCTGTCAGCTGAGAAGCAGTAATGGCTGTGGTACAGGAATAGCTCTGTCTATGCTCTCCAGGCACATAACTACAGAGCTCAACTTTGAAGACATGGATTTCTCCAGGTCTGTGGGACATGAGGCTACAGCTGCTCAAATGAGGTATTTTATGTATTCCCTGGAGGGAGAATGCACTCTGACACTTCTCTTGGGATCATAGGCCTCGTGTTTTTCCAACAGGTCCCTAATTCTCCAGTACCTCATTAGGGATTTAGCAATTTTGTCTCTCACATCAGATTCTGCACCAGGAGACCAGTTAGTACTACTTCAGTCTGAGCTGGTTCAGCTTATCCTAGTGCATGATTTAACTTACTCAGTGGTTAAATGACCTGAGACTTTGAGAATTGGTGGAGGCTGCATTGTTGGGAAAAAAAACCCCAACCCCTAAACATCAGGAAAAAATAATTCCTCTCTTTTTGACTCTGTGCTACTTTATTTTATTGTTTCATCAGTTACCTCCTGGTCAGCGTAGGGCACTTTGGATTAATAAGAGCTTTGTAACAAGCACAGACATGGCAACAGGGAAAGATCTTAGCTGTCCTACGACATTGCAGTACCAAAAAAAGAGAACAAGGGACCAGCCCACTTACATCTGTTATTGCCTTCTTGGCTTTCTCCTCTGCATTCCGGCACTCTTGGATTGATTCTTCCACTTCATTCTGCATCTGGGAAATATCACCCTCCAGCTTCTTCTTTTGATTGATCAGGCTTGTGTTCTTTCATTAAGTTTTTCCCAAAGGAACAATGGATCAGGAGGGAACATTACAATTAGAGACCATCTTCATTAACTTAACTCCTATAAATACCACAACACATCAAGGCTTTACTGATTTTTACAGCTCCTGTATTACACTGAGCAATGTTTGAGAAGGGAGACCTAGGAATGAAGTAGGGGCTGCCCTGGAGCTATAGCTTCAGACTGAGGAAACACTGTAAACCCTCCCAAAGCTGTAAATATTCAGATGTTCATTCAGATAAAATAGTAAACAACAGGCTGGATAGAAGAATGAATAAGGCAGTTCATTTTGGAAAACTAATGATTCTTAAGCAGTCAATGATTAAAAAAGAAGAATGGAGGAAACACCCCAAAACATTGCCAGCCTGTAGCACATTTTCGATTAAATCGCTGTCAGAAATAGTTGAGTGAAGAGAAACTCTGGTTGTGTAGCAAAAATGCTGGTGGTAGAGGACATGCTGATACAGGACGTGCTCCTCCGTGGCCCTGTAAAAACTGCACTGCCCATCCTGACAAAGTCCGAAGGTCTACCTGAATGAAGACCTGGACACGGCAGAGAGCACCTTGCTGCAGGGGCTTTTCCTGCCCTGCAGAACGCGCCTTTTGCCTGCACTCGCTGTACTCAGTACACCCAGCCCTTGCAGCCCTGCCGTTTGCATTGCTGGGAGACATCGGTGGCCTGCCCAAAGGCATCCCTTGTGTTGCTTCTCCAAAGACACACCTCACCATTCCAGGTGAACCAAAGCAGGAAACTGGTTTTACAGCATGAAAGAAGGAAGATCTGAAATGAAGTTTACTTTTGCTATCTGCTGTAATTGCTTTTTCTGGAAACTGTGTAAAGCAGCCGGCTGAATCACTAGTTCCAGCTAACCTGGAGGGAGTGAGCTGCCTATCTGCAGTGACTGATTTGCTTGCACTCATTTTCTCCTTTGAAGGAGGGAAAGGTGTGTCTCCTTTATGACAGCCATGGGCAGCCAGCGTCACTGCTTAATAGTCAAGGCTCAGTGCAACCCAGAAATGGGGAGAGCACAGACAAAGCTAACCTGAGTATGAAGCAGGTTCACACGCTCAGTGGCCTCCAGCAATTCATGCTCAGCCAGCTTCCTTGCCCGTTCTGTCTGGTCCAGCAAAGCCCTCAGCTCATCCAGCTCTGATTGGAGAAGATTATTCCTCCTGTCAGAGACTGCCAGCTGCTCCTTCAGATCTTCATTCACATGTCCTGAGTCATCCAGCTGTACCTGAAGCTCCTATAACAGAACAGAACAGTGCACCTCCACCTCAAGTCGCTGTGCTCACACACGAGGACCCCAGGTTGCACAGGTTGCCTGGGCCTCACCTAAAGAGTTTCTTTACTGAAGAAAGGCTTCCTCCACACTGTAAGCTGAACAGCTTTTGTAGTGTGTGGTGCAATGGGGGAAAATACCTGGGAGTTCAAATCTGCCTGAGGCAGAACTAACCACTGAGGTGTGGGAGAGGCAATGACTTAAGAGCTATTTTAGCAAAGTACTTTCTCTTTTTTTTAAGCTATTAGAGATGTTGAAGCAAACAACAAAGCTGAATATACACACAGTCCCTGTGCTCCAGCCAACTGACTTGCTCTCCACTTTTAAAGGACTTGCAAGATCACAAGAAAATCACAGATTTTCAACCCGGTGTGCTGTGGCTTTCTGCCTCTGCAGGAGGCTGTAGGAAGAAATTCTTCACTGAAGGGGTTAGCAAGCATTGGAACATGCTACCGAGGGCAGGGTTGGAGACACCATCCCTGGAGGTATTTAAAAGGCAGATAGATGCAGTGCTTTGGGATCATGGTTTAGGGGTGACTTGGCAATGCCAGGTTGAAGGTTGGACTTGATAATCCTAAAGGTCTCTTACAACCACATATGTTCTGTGGTTCTATGGCTGATATAATCCAGCTTGTGTGCAAGTTGTGAAAGAAATCCATATTACAATTGATCACCAGATGTGATCACTAAGGGCTTTCCTGCACATTCCTGGGAGTAGCTTCTCTCTTAGCTACTGTCACCGTTGCTGTTTTGCTCTGTGCTAATGAAACCTATCCCACATTGGGTGTTCGGGACTGTCAGCTCTCCAAGTACCTTTATTTGCGTCTGCAAGCCACGTGCTGACTTTGTGGCTTCTGCAGCATGCCTGTTAGCATGGCTGAGCTGGATTTCCATCTCATTGAGGTCACCTTCCATCTTCTTCTTGAGCCGGATGGCCTCATTTCTGCTCCGGGCTTCAGAATCGAGGGTGGACTGCAGTGAATCTATTGCACGTTGCTGATTTCTCCTGAAAACGATATAAAGGATGGAGTAATTTTCCTCTCTGCACAGGAATGTAGAACTACATGTAATGGCACTTCACTTCATGTTTGTGTCTTGTTTCCAGAAGCAGAAGTGTACTTTTGAAAGACATATATAAGTGCCTCTCTGCCATTTAACAATTGGTGTGCTTCATGCCCTCAGCTAAGTCTTGATCTGTAAGCAGCTACAGCATCCTCTCCCACATTCCATTTGTCAATGTTGGAGCAAGGACTCCTCTCAGAGCTCTTGTACAGTCAATCAGGTACAGATTTGAACCTAACAAGAAACACTTCAAGCTTAACAGTCAGCTACCAAGATATTTACTGGAATGTTTTCCATCTCAACCTTTTTATGGAGGCACGACTGGAGGGAATTCATCAAACTGAAGGCAGGAAGCTACAGTCTAAGCTAATTACTCTAGGTGCTCTTTAGAGCAAATGGCATGAGTAAGCTACAACTTACGGTGTCTTAATGTAGATGCCGAAACACATTTATTCTGCTCAATTGTTAGGGGAATAACTCAGCACTAGAAATATGCATTATGGACCTCTAAAGTTAGAAGAGATTAAGCCCACCTTAATTAACAGCCTGATCCCTCGTGGAAGGTGGCTTAGCATCAACTTAAAGATCACAAAACTGATACAGACAGCTGCTTAATTTTCTTGACTCTTTAGCAGTCAAGTCCTGTGATGAAAGTTTTGCTTCTTACAATCAGAAGGTGACTCAAAGCACCGAATATGACTCACACAAGGAAATATTTGACTTGTTGCTGGACAAGTTTTGCTGAAAGCACTGAAGTTCTGGGAAATCACTCAGTCAACAAAACCCTAAGAGCTTTATTTCTTCAGTGAGATACTGAACTATGTCCTAGATTCCCAGGGAACAACACAGCACCTCTGCTGAACACCTCAGCAGTGAAACACTCATAATGAAGCTGAGACACAAAGCAAAGCACTGATTAGGACAACTTGCTGATCTCTGTAATCCAGACATCTACAGGCCCTCACAAGACAGTGTTTGAAAGAGTTAAAGCATTATTTGTTCTAGTAACAGTCCTATCAATCCTTGTGTCCACACTGGCTGAGGTGGACCTTGGGCTTCCCCGTTCCTTCCGTCTAGCCTACCAACAAAGGGTGACACTGTTCATGGATCAGTAGTGTTTGAACACGGATTAATCCAAGTCCAGAGTTTTCTGAAGGGTTGCATACACGTTGCTGAACCTCTGCCCCAGCAGAGTTATAAGAGCGTAACTGTTCAGACTACAGCTAGTGCTGTGGGGGAAAGGATAAACAAAAGACATCATGGTTCTGTCATCTGATTGCTATCAATTTTTTCCATGTGACCCTGTCACTTGCAAGCTTCTCTCCTTGGACCTTCGCACTTTGTGTACCTCTGCAGCTCTCGCGGCAACCCCAAACGGGGTACGCATAATGGCAGGCTCCTCGCGTCCGTCCACAATCAAGGCAGCTATAGCTGCGTAAATTAACTGCAGATTGCCTGCAGATAACGCAGGTTTGAGCACCACTGAGGTAGAACTGCTGCTTTCACCCAAGGAGAGGCAGCAATCCTAGGGGATTAGGAGAAGACATATCTCTAGACCTACTTGTCTCCATACTGTAAACACAGTGACCTGGTGGCCCTTGGTCTGCTGGGACTTTGGTTGTGCCAGTCAGTTTTGTTCCAGCTGCGATGTGACGTGCATGGTGGGTTCATGTCTATGCTGCCAGGGGGCTGAACTGGCCGGAATAGCTGCACTAAGGAATGGTCATGGGGTAGGACTACTCTTTGGCAAATCATCAGGAATGTGTTGGTTACTGGTACAGACAGCATCTGCTTATGCTGGTGTAACAACCTGTGGTGCACTTGACTGGCCTGAGCCTTCAGAATGTTTTCAGGTTTTTTAGATTTTAAGAAACCATGCTGCTTCCTGCACAATACCTTATGTTTTCCATTTCTTCTTCCTTCTCCGTCAGTTTCCTCTCAAACTCTGCTTTAAGCTGAGAAAGTTCAAGCTGAAAACGAAGCGTCTTACTCTCTTCATGCTCCAAAGCTCCCTGAAATAAAAAGCACCAAGAGCTGCTGCACAAGTACGATCCCTTCACACTTCCTGTTGCCAACAGCACCGTTTCCTCCTCACTGCAAGAACACGAGCAGCTCACACAGCAAAACAACGCATCTATTTGCTTTCTAATGCAACTTGGCATTTGGAAAATGGAGCAGCAAGCTCCTCAGAGGACAAATTAACAGCTCACAAAAAACCCCCCACCTTAGGGTCTGTCTTCTCCACACCCCTGTATAGACACCCTCTGGAAATTCATAGGCTCGTAAAAGAGAGGCAAAAGCTAGAACAAGATTATTGTTGGGAGAGTGAAGGGACCCACACATCCCCAAGCTCTGAAGATCTCTCCAGATCATGAAGTGTCAAAAAACTCCCGATTGTACAATCCTGTGAAGAACTGTGACTTAAAGGAAAGAAATAACAGGCATTAGCTCTATATGGTGAACTGCTCTCTCTGCCCTTTCCCCTTACCACAAAGACAAGTCTATGGAACAAGAGAGGTTTGTTCCTATATCTTTATTCTTACTTTTCTCTTGCATATGGAATTCGAGAACTAAGCTGATAATGGACATAAAAGGGACTCTGACTTCCAGGTCTGGCATAAATCTGGCTCAGTGGCAGTCTGTCTCCTTGCTGCTTGCATCAGACAGGGAAGAAAAGCACAGAACTAAGCATCATATGTTTTGGAAGTGCTCTCTGGAGGGTGGGATTGCATAGGCTTGGCCATGCTTCCCTCCAGAGGTGATGAAGACAGAATGAACGCTTTGAAGACAAAGCTGTACAAAATCATGGCTAACCTCCATCCATCCATCCATCCATCCACCCATCCATCATGCAGCAGCTACAGGACAGCTGAGCATGCACTTCATGCCAAGGAGCCATGACACATTGATGCTAGCAACACGCAGAAATACTGTGTCACCAGTGGTGACTGCCAGAGGAACAGAATCACGAGGAAGGGAAGAAATCTTCATTAAATCGTTCCTTTCACTATTAAAATACATCACCACTTTACTTTCGTTGGCTCCTGAGCTTTAGGAAGCCATCCCACACCATTCCAGCAAAGTAAAGTGTGCTCCTTAGATCCCTTGAGAACTGATGTATTCTTTCTAGCAAGAGAAGTTTACTAGCAGAGCATATATTCACACTCCACATCTCAGAGCTGTGGAAGAAAGACACGCTCCTTCCTCTGCTCTGAGCATGACACCTGTTTGTTTGGCTTTGAAATCCCTGCAAAGTATAAAGCATCCTGCAACAGAACAAAGCAGATGCACAGCATTGAAGAGATTCCCCATCACCAGGTCATGTTTGGTTTAGCAGATTAAATGTAGAGCACCATTCAGAAGGAATGCAGCCTTCACTACAAAACCCCCTTGCTATGTGCAGTATTGCACCTAGCCAGCAACACCTACACCTCTTCTTTCTTCTGCAATGCTCCTCACTTCAAAACAACCTGACAGCTGAGCCCTTCAAGTGAGTAACTGGGATTTCCACTTGGCTTGTTCTGTGTTGGTTTGTTTCTGGAAACTGGAATGAGGCATCCTTCTGGGTACATGTGTACTTGTCACTGTAGCAATTAATGCTAAATTAATTAATTATCCAACTCCTTCTAGGAGTCCAAGATTTTCTTAATGTCACGTTTTCATTTGGTTTCTGAGACGACTATGATGTTTTTTTAAGCAGGCTGCAGTATCCCACACAATATCTGATAGCCAATAACATTTACAGTCATCAGGATGTTTGTTTTCGTTTTCTCAAAGCCAGGAAATGTTGAGCTGGCTGTTGGAGACAAGCTGCTACAAGTATCTGGTAAAATCCTGTAGGGCCATAATTCTCAGCAGTTCCTGTTTCATGAAAGACTGGAATATTCTGTTCCAAAGCGAGCAAGATGTGGATTTGCAGGTAGTAGGCTGAAGATTTCTAAGCTTCCTGAAAGCTTACAAACCTACAGTGCATCTCCTTTGAAAGAGCCTCCACTAATGATGTTAGAGCTGACATCTCCAAAAGTCACCAGTCACCCTTGAAAACACTGTCTAGCAAGGGTAGAAAGGCTGGGTGCAGAGAGGCTGCACTTGCTAACAATAAACACATTGGCTGTGCTGCTGAAAGGATGGAAAAGAAAGGAAAATCATAATAAGAGCACCTTTTTCTTTCCTTTTGAGCCTTCTTTCTTACCTCTGCCTCTTCCAAAGCCAGCTGAACTTCTGACTTCTCTTGTTCTATCTGTTTCTTGGTTTTTTCTATTTCATGGAGGTTCTTGTTTCCTTCACTGATCTGATTGGTCAGGTCAGAAATCTCCTCTGAAACCAAAAAAGGATGGATTTAGCAGTCAGAGCATCCTGAACATGCTGCAGTTCATGAACCGTGAATACAGGACCTGTGCCCCAACCTCCTGCCTCCAGGGCATGCCCATACACAAGCCTGGCCTTCCTTGCAATTATAGCACTGCTTTTTACCTGACCAGCTTGAATGCACAGTTTTTCTTGCAAATGCTCTTTGAAGTGGTTATAGTGGTTTAGTCTCTATAGGTGATCTGCAGGCTGGCAACCCTGTGCTCTGATTTGGGAGATGCCTAGGCTTCATCTGCTGTTCCTCTGCCGTGTTTCCTGTTCCTCCACCAAGCCAGTGAGCTTCATTGACATGGGAGCAGAGGGAAGCTTGCTGTCCTCTGGCCGTACCAATCGCTGTGTTTCATTGCCAGCATCAGTCAGTGTCTCTTCAAACATTAAGAAAGCTAATCTCAAGCATGAGAGAAATGCTTTTCCCCACAGCTGCTACAGGGCACCTGCATGCCTTCAGCTGTCCCCTGGTGTGGCTCTTGTACTGGGTGTGGGGGAGCCTGAATGAAGCCTACCTTGAAGGTTCTTGTTTTCCCTTTTCAGTGTCTCCAGATGGTCCAGGGTCTCTTCATAGGCATTCTTCAGCTTGAAGAGCTCAGTGCTGAGACCACGGGCCTCCTTCTGGGAAGCCTCTAGCTCAGCCTGTGACTCTTCATACTTCTGCTTCCAGTCGTTGATTATCTTGTCAAACCCACGCTGCTTCTTATCCAGGGAGGCAGCTGCTGAGTTAGCCTTCTCCAGGTCGATCATCATGTCTTCCAGCTCATTCTGCAGCCTGTGCTTTGTCTTCTCCAGAGAAGAGCACTTGGCATTGGCTGCTTCAATTGCTTCCTCAGCTTCTTGCAGGCGAGCGGCAAGCTTCTTCCTGCCAGGTGGGAAGAGACAGTGAAATGACCAAGTGCCACTGCTACCACAGTATCAAGCAAAATCGACACCAAAGCAGGATTCTAAACCAGTTTTGAAAGGGAAAACTTGAGAAGCAAGGGGAAGGGAGGGGAAAGTCGAGACTCTAGAGAGAAGAGGCTATGATAGGCAAAGAAGAAAAAGAGCTGAAATGAGGAATGGGGCAGATAATTTTGTCTGTGTGTGTGTGTGAGGCTATTTGAGATGGAACTTCTGAACACTCAAGCAGCAGCTTGGTTCTTGCCAGCTGTGACCAGTATGGGCTGGTTGAGTTACCGTGTTCCTTCAGCAAAGGGCTATGAGGCAGAACTACCAATTAGGATGCTGGTCACACTTCTGCTTTTGTTCACAGACAATTCAGACTGGGAATGCGGGGAGCTGGAAGTCCTAGCCTGAAGAGGTTCTGGAAGGAAAGGAGGGTCCCGAAGGAACAACATGAAGATGACAGATGGAAAAAAATATACTGCAAGTGGGGGAAGATTCTGCAGATCAGAGATGTGTGGAGGCAGGTGCTAGAGATGCACAGACACCTTGTCCAGTAACACTTGAGACTGGCAACTGAAGCAGCTGCATGGCATGAACCGACATGACTTTCTGCCCTACTATCCCAGAGCAGTCATCGTCTTCCTGCTGGGAAGGGAAGTCACGTCTGAGGGAACATAGCACAGGGTCAGGGCAAAGCAAATGAGTGCAAGATAACCAAGTAGGGCAATCTAATCTTGGTTCTTAAATACATGGACACTGGGGTATAGAGCAGCTTTCCAGCCTCTGAAAGGGGGCTACAAGAAAGCTGGGGGAGGGCTTTTGACACAGAGAGGACAAGGGGAAAGGGTTCCAGACTTGAAGATGGGAGATTGAGGTTGGACTTGAGGAATAAATTCTTTGCTGTGAGGGTGCTGAGATGCTGGAACAGGTTGCTCAAGGCAGCTGTGGCTGCCCCATCCCTGGAAGTGTTGAAGGCCAGGTTGGCTGGGGCCCTGAGTAACCTGATCGAGTGAAGGTGTCCCTGCCTGTGCAGGGAGGTTGGAACTGGGTGATCTTTAAGGTCCCTTACAACCCTGGCCATTCTAGGGTTCTGTGATATCTACATCCACTGCCCCACGGACAAGGACTCAACAAACGTGACCTGCTCAAGCAATGAAAAGAACAGAAGAAGGACAGCCACACGTTACAGCAATGAGACAGAGGGCTTTTTCCAACCAGGTTGCCCTGTTTCCTTAGCACTATAACAATTCCCAGGGAGCAAGGTCCTGCCAGCCAAGGGCACAATGAAGCCCATGTAACCCACTTACTTGGCATCTTCCAGCTCCTCAGTTCTCTGAATGGCATCAGTCTCATACTTGGTTCTCCACTGTGCCACTTCTGCATTTCCCTTGGAAAGAGCCCGCTGCAGCTCTGCCTTGGCTTCTTGTTCCTCCTCATACTGCTCTCGCAAGAGATCACAGTCATGCCTGGCTGCTTGCAGGGCATGAGCCAGGGCATTTTTGGACTGCAGGGTAGAAAGCATTACAGGGTTACCAACAGCAAAACCCAAACAAACAGCTCCTAGGAATTAAATTAGAGGCTTAAGACTTTTTTTGCCTCTGGCCTCAGTAGTCGAGGTCAAGTGAATTAAGAAATGTTTGACATCATCCCTAAGTGGTGACGTGCTACCAAGACTAAAGACAATTTGACAACTCTGGAGAAGCATCCAAGCTTTTAAGATGCAGGATCTGAGGCTCTGGCTAGCTTACTGGTGAAGTTTTGTTTAACAGTTATGGATTTCTTCCAAACTTCTCCCCAGTGACTTGCCTCAGGGGTAAGAACTATTACCAGTACAACTGCCAGGAAGCATTCTCACCCGTGTCTTATTTCAGCTTTGATCTGGGCTAGAAATGAACATAAACAGTTGCCCCCATCCCATTTTAATGCATGGGTCACAGTTAAAGCATTACCTTGGTTTCCTCTTCTAGCTGTCTCCTGAGTTCTTCAATCTGTTGTGTAAATGATGTTTTGCCCCGGGACAGCTGACTTATCAGTGACTCCTTCTCTTCAAGCTGTCTTACAAATTCACCTGCCACGGGGTTTAACAAAGACAAAGTAAGATGATGAAATGGCAAATTCCCAGGCAAAACCAAACCCCCTCCTGTCCAATTCTGCTGAAGAAAAGAACTAACTGATTGTGGCTGGCCCTTTAGTGAAGCTGTAAACATCAGATGCTTCATCAGGAGAAACCTGTTTTCCTTAAGTTTTTTGTCTGCACCAGGATAGTTTTCCTCAGGTGTTTCAGATTGTTCTGTACTGCCCATAGCTCGATCCATTAATTGTAGCTGAGCTCACAGATCAAACCAGGCTGATGCTTCCTTTCCCTCGCAGTTATAGCTGGTTTTGTTTCTACTTTTCTCCATTACTTTACAGTGCTTTTCCACACTTTTCTTTTCAGAGGGCTGTGAAGCACCCCAAGAACCTCAGAGTGACCAATGTGCAGAACAAAGGGATCCGTGAGGAGAGCTTCATTTATCACAAGGGCGTCACTGCAGTGTGGAAATTGCCTGCAGTGTGGAAACTGCAGCCTTACAGGAGCACATAAAACACTATAACACAAAGGGCATAAAAAAGATGCCTTTTGGAAATGGATGGAGCAGTGATATCTGATAAGGATGCGGAGATTAAGCAGTACTACTCTGGATAACAAGGTAGCCAGCGCTTACAGCGTACGTGCTGGTTTTGGTTGGATAGGAGCATCGTCTAGAGTGCAGGGGCCAAGGTCACGCTAAGGAAGATGCTATTTGCACAGACAGAAACAGTGTGCTCACTTCATCTTCCCTTTAGCATTGCAATATAGATGCTCGTGCCCTTGTTCCTGAGCTGGGTGCCTAGCCAGCGCCTCCATTTCATGGCACAATACTCTGCTGGGGCACATCAAATTCCTGAGACAGTCTCTCTGGAGTGATCGTGCACATACCGTTCTCACTCTGGAGTTTTGTCTTCTGAGTAGTGAGGTCATTCATGAGACGAGTCATTTCCTCCAGCTTCGTTTTTGTCTCATTCAGGTGGTCTTCATAAGTACGACAAAGTTTCTCTGCATTTGCCTGAGGGGAATCAGGGGTAAAGTCAGCCCTGTAGGCTCCAGGCAGCCATTAGGAAGCCTTCCAGATGCAGCCTTTCTTCAGTCTGTCGTTCACAGGAACGGCAGGTAGGAGAGACACAAACACTGCAGCAGCAAAGCTGGGAACAGTAGCCTTGTGTCTACAGTCCCAGGCCACGCGACTTCCTATCTTATTCCACCTTACCCATTTGTTTTCCCTGAACTGCATTCTGAATGGAAGCACCAGTATAAGCTCTGCAAGAACTTCCAAAGCAATCAGATGCTTGTGAAGCTCAGCCATAGTCTTCCCATAATTGCTAGATGGGAAAATCACCTCCAATGAAAATTGCTCTACTGATTCTGCTTTAATTGCCATTTATCGTAGATTGAGTTTGATGACAGCTTTCTAACTCTCTGAATACAGCAATTTATTTTCTCCACTTGCACTGAAATAACTCTTTGGAGCTCTCTGAAAGCTGCCAAGGGAATTAGCTCATGGAACAGCATCCACCATTCAGCTACAGGAAGTACAAGCACACATGGTGGCCAGGTAAGCCTTTCCTTTGCACTCCTTGCCTACATGGGTCAAAACTGTGAGCCAAGGGCAGGATCTGGGAGGACTCTGCTTAGTATGGGTGATAAGCTGCTTTGGATGGCATCACCCCAGTCATCACCAGCCTGGGGGAGCATGATTTAAGTGGTACAGAGTCCTGTGCTCTGAGATGTATAGATTTAAAACTGTGCCTTGGATTGGAGATGCACTGTGTGTTTCAGACAGACCATCTGAATTGTTGTGCTCTCTCCAGGTGGTAAGGGTTGTGCCACCAGCTGGGGAAGGACTGTGCACATAAGCACCCTCAGACTGCAAGACACCACCCTCTAAAACACTCCCACCTTACCAGGCATCCTCTGAAACTCTTAGACCAGCCTTAGCTACAGCTTTGGGGGTTTGGGAAGTCTCAGGACTCTTACTTTTCCCTTGACCATCTGCTCCATGTTGGATGACAGGTCATCCACTTCCATCTTCAGCTCGCTTTTCTCCTTTTCCAATTTCTGCTTGACCCGTTGCAGGTTGTCCAGTTGCTCCCCCATCTCAGCCACACTGTCTGCATGCTTCTTCCTCAGGGTGGCGGCCGTGGCTTCGTAGTGCAGTGTGGCCTCCTCGAGGTCCCGCCGCAGCTTTAGGAACTCTGCCTCACGTTTCTTGTTCATCTCCAGCTGGGCAGCTGTGGCTCCCCCAGCCTCCTCAAGTCTCTCGCTTAATTCCTCCAGCTCTCGGGCCAAATCTGATCTCTGCTTTTCCACCTTGGCTCGAGCAGCTCTTTCTGCTTCCAACTCCTCTTCTAGTTCTTCTATACGAGCCTACCAAAGAGACACAAACACCTTTTGGTCACCTTCATGATGATCCCTATCAGAAGACCTTCATGATGACTCCTATCATGAAGCACCTTACACATTTTTAACTCTTTGTCAGCTCACATTTTACAACATAGGTGGAAGCACAGCAGCTAAAGGACTTGCCCTTTTGTACCAGTAACTCAGACCTTGAGCTAGAGTTCTGTTTTTCTCACAGTACATTGCTCTGTCAGCTCTAGTTCAAGACATTTAGGTCAAGTACATTGACCTTACACTCATGTACTTGACATTCAGATGAAGTCAATGAGAGAAGTTACTTGGCTGTAGGAGTAGCAGCAATAAATTGTCATTAAAGGGAACTCTGTTGACATTTTAAGAGCTCTGTGACCCAAGTAACTTCTCTCAGGAGCGTTTAGACAATGGCAAGTTCAGCAGGGTGCAGCATCGCACGAGTAATGAATTCATTTGGAGCAGTCTACTTTGTGAAAGATGTTCTTACCAATCTATGCTTCTTGTCCAGGTTATGCAAATGTTCTTTTATTTAAAAAAAAAACAAAAACCAACCTGGTATCTTGGGTCAAGACATTTTGTTTGAACTGTGATGATGTTCTTCAGCTTTTTAGTTTCTATTGACAATTTCCTGTGCATTTGAGCCCCTCACCATAATTTCAAATCCATGCTTACCACTGCTGAACTCCTCCCCAGCATCCATCCTCAGCTAGGTGGCTTGAGACAGTGTTGTTTGCTTAAAACAAAACACCAGAGCCTTTCTGCCTTGCCTGAAACCACTAGCATTCTGTGGTCATGTGTCCTGCTACTGGGAAGGAACCACTCTAGAGTGAGCATGCTGAAGGGAAAAGGGATCCTTCTGTGAAGCTACCCTTTGGGTGTCAAAGCTGAGCTGCAGCTAGCCATGAAAAGCTTCTGCAAAGCCCTTCAGGAAGGCACAAAGAGAAACTCCTCCTGAGATACCAGAGGAAAGCAAGCTGACCTGAAGCTCCTTGATCTTCTTCTGCAGCTGCATCACTATAGCTTGTTCATCTTCTATCTTGGAATTCAGCTGGCTCATTTCAAATTCTTTCCTGCCACAGAAAAGAAAACCCTACTGTGACAATTTCCCTGTGGCTTCAAGTCAGGCTTTTGCAATTTTAAAAGGTTTGTTCAACAAAACTTGCACTGTATCTAAACCGGAAAGCAGCCGCCACGTATTGCGATTTGCATGAAAACACAAGTTGCTCTGAGCAGCGGTTTCTAAGTCAAGGCTGCATGCATTAGCGCAGTTACGCTTCTGGTTCTTTGTGTCACACAAAAGCAATGGTATTTTCAGACCCACTGGAAAAATGTGTTTAACAGAGTCAGGTCTTTCAGCACTAATGTCCTAACTAGTTAGGATGAGCAGCTTCTTAGAGACTTCCTTCAGCTTTCTCCTCTAAGCAATGAACAACATAAAGACCTTTTTGTGTCAAGGTGGGCAGTGTGAGGGGTTCTGCAGTTTCAGGTTATGCTGTGCACAAGCCAGTAAGAGTGATTTTATCTCCCTCTTTACTCCACAGTCTCTCCTCATGGAATATCCTGTTAGCCTCCACCTGAGCAGGATGACACATCTCAGTGCTCTGAAGTGGTGGTGGTAACCGTGCTCCTTAAATTTGTGTAACAGAATCAATAACTTACTTTTTTAGCTTTTCTTCCATCTGCAGCTTATCGTTCTCCAAGTCCATGACACTCTCTTGGGTTAGCTTCAAATCCCCTTCCAGTTTGCGTTTTGCCCTTTCTAGGTCCATCCGCACTTTCTTCTCTTGTTCAAGTGAGCCCTCAAGCTTTAGGAAGAAAGTCACTTGTTTACTGTATTGCATACAGATGTATGCTGGGCAGAGGTATGCTGGGGCCGGTTTTATGCTGAGGTCTAGCAAGTGGTAAAGCACAGGTACTTAAAGCATAAGCATCCTATTCTACACGTTTTGTTTTCTAGCAGCCAGGGGGCACAGGGGTTAAGTAGAGCTAGTATAAGGGTTAGTCTGCACTTTACATCTGTGCAAGCATTACAGTCCTCTTGGTAGCAAAATTCTGTCTGACTTCCTGCCAGTTATGCTGCAAATGTAAACTGAGTGGGTTGTTCTTGTTATCACATTCCCTTCAAAGATTGAACTACACAGGTAAGAGTTGATGGTCTTCCTGTAGTTATTCCTTTTACGAGGGCTGTATTTCTAAATCCTTGATCATTTCTGAAAGGACAGGAATACATTCCAAAGCTCTGCAGCAGTTTGGACTCGTACGGACTGTGTGTGGTGGACAAACAAGCCTGGGGAAACATGACAGCAGAGCCAGCTTACATCATCCACTTGCTGTTCCAGTTTCACTTTAGCTTTGCTCAGTGTGTTTACTTTGTCCTCTTCTGCTTGTAGGTCATCCAGAACTTGTTGATGAGCTTCTTGCAAGGACTTTTTCTCCTTTGTAAGTTTGCTGATGTTCTCATCAAGAGTTGCCATTTCTTCTGTCAAATTTTTGACCTGTGTGAGGAAGGGAGACGCATTTCTAAGACTTTGCGGCAAATAACCTAGCTCAAGTGACTGACTGTAGGGAGCTTGCGTGCAGGAAGACAATGGACAGAAAGAGACCTCTTCTCCCTCCCAGCCCCTTGTGATTCTCACTGGGAAAAGCAGGGTATGAGCTTTACATTTACAGGATCTAAGAAGAGCTGGAAGAACACATGGTTACAGCAGAAAATGCCCAAACCGGACATAATTCTTGAGCTGAATTGCTGCAAAACCCACTTCAGAAAAAGAGAAACCCTAGGCTCAAAGTTAGCACTTTCCCCCTCACAGCATCGAGTAGCCCTGTATGTAGTGTGTAGTGATCCTTCAATGTGGCCTGTGTAACAGTGTAAAACCATCAGAAGACCAGTAGCTTTTGTCATGAAGGTAATCAGTGCCCAACCTCTTTTGAAAAGGAAGTGAAGTTCTACAGGTACCTTGTTTTCAGTAGCGTGCTTCTCCTTCTCTACTTTTGCAAGTGTTATTTCAAGATCATCAATGTCCTTCTTGAGCTCAGAGCACTCATCTTCCAACTTTCTCTTCTTAGAAGTCAGCTCAGAATTCATCTCTTCTTCATCTTCAACCCGCTCCGTCAGTTCTTTGACTTTGGCCTCCAGTTGAATCTTGGATTTAATCAACAAGTCGCATCGTTCCTCGGCGTCTGCCAGAGTGTCTTGCTCCTGGTGTGACACAAGAAAGTGGAGAGCAATGACTGCCTGGCCTTTTTATTTCCTCACTTGTCGCCTGTCCTGTCAGCAGTCAGATAGCCTGATCCAATGCTATGGAGCAGAGTAAGGAAAATGTCCTGATCCTGATTTCAGAAGACAAGACGAAGAAGTAATTATCAAATTAGGATGACCAGTGGTGAGCAAGGCTGCTTCCTTACCTAACAGCCATGGACATTGCCTTGGATGGACGCTGTTAACATTGGCATTGCTTTCTCACCTGGTTGTGAGCTAGAATATGACAATTTCTACCCTCTCTAACAGCTGTCAAGGCTCTGACAAGCCTAACAGCTCATTTCACATGATTTGCACCGAGACTGTGGTCTGTAAGCCTTTGAGTTTCATAAATATAGGAATATAGGTGTCTACTCACAGCTTGGAGCTGGAGAAGCAAATCATTTTTTTCCTGAACCAAAGAGACTTGCTTTTCTTCAAGCTCCTTTCTCCTGGCTTCAGATTTTTCCAGGGCTTCCTTCAGTTTCAAGAACTCTTCCTTCATATTGGCCATCTCCTTCTCAGTTTCTGCAGACTTTAGAAGGGGTTTGATCTTAAAGAAAAGCTTCATCCAAGGCCAGTTCTTCACAGCCATGAAAGCACGGATGTTCCACTGAATTACAAGAAGGGCGTCCCTGGTTTAAGAAGAAAACAAGTGAAGTTTGCTGAAGTTTACCCGGGTTTGAGAAAACTTGACTTTTCTCGTTCTTAGACAGTTTTATGGCTTTATTCTGAGTTGTATTGGGAACTTGTACTAGTTTTCAAGACATTTTCTCCCTATCTCTTGATTTTCAGGGACACTAAAAATTCCCAAATCTGACTTGTACCAGAGCTACAGGCAACTAATATTTAATTGCTATTATTTTGATTAGACATCCACTTAAACCCTTTAATTTAGGTTTAGCCTCAGGGACTGTGACAATAGCTCTATTCAACATATAATTTAACGGTAATTACTGTTATCTGCTAACATTTAAGGAAGTGCCTCTGTACCTGCGCTCCACTATCTTCTGAAATTCAATCCGCATCAGCCGGCCACGTGCTCTTGCCTGGATCATGGTCAAGATTTTGGCGAGTCTCTCGTCCCTCATTTCTTCTAGAAGGCCCAGGAGACCAGCCTTGAAGAACACCTGGTGCGTGCACAGATGGAATTTCACCACAACAAATACTGTGATTCCTGATTCACATTGATTTTACAGTTAGATCATTGAAATTGTTCAGGAGATTGGCCCTTGTACTGATAAACTCGGAGTATAGAGGGGCAAATACTGCTTGCACCAGGGATTCAGCTGTACAGTTCCAAAGTAATTTTAAAATAGGGTTTCATCTCCTCAGTTTTGAAAAATCCCAACTGTTTTCCTGTCACAGCATTTTTCAGCTGTGGCAGAGATCAAAGCAGGTCAGCTGAACCACGGCTCCCACATCCCAGAGAGCCCTGCTGATGGGATCCTGTCGTGACTGCACACAGCCTCATTTCAAAACCTGCAGCTGATCTTGGAGCCCATCTCTGTTAGAGTGGACCACTGTTCCATTAAACATGTTCTTGTTTTACTGGGAGCCATGGAACATCAGCTACTGCTGTATCTGACAGTACAAAATGTTTCTAGAAATGTGTTTGAGGTAGAAAGAAGGCTAAGGGGAATCTCCACCCTCTGCTTGATGCAGGGGGAGCACAGTGACAAAGGCTGAGGAAAGGGTTGAAGTAGTAAATACCTTTCTGTGCCTCAGTCTTTAATAGCTAAGACTAGTTGCTCTATGATTGTGCAGCCCCTTGAGCTGGAAGACAAGGAAGGGGAACAGAAGGCAGCCCCCATTACGTAAGAGGAAATGGTCAGTGACCCACTGTGCCGCTCAGACATGCACAAGTCTATGGGGCCAGATGGGATCCACCCAAGGGTACTGTGGGAGCTCACCAAGTGCTCACCAAGCCCCTTTCCATTATTTATCAGCAGGCCTGGCTAATCAGCGAGGGCTCAGTTGACTGGAAGTTAGCAAATGTGACACTCATCTACAAAAAAGGCCAGAAGGTGAATCCAGGGAATTACAAGACTTGTCAGCCTGGCACTAGAGACAAGGAATGATATGAATCAGATTGCCCAGGGTGCCATCACATGGCCACATACACAGCACCCAGGGGATCAGACCCAGTCAGCATGGGTCTTATGAAAGGCAGGTCCTGCTTGACTAACCTGATTGCCTTCTATGGCAAAGTGACCTGCTCAGGTGATGAGGCTGAGGATCTCGTCTACCTAGAATTTAGTAAGATTTTGACACCATTTGCCACAGAATTCTTGTGAGAACACTGAGTGCTCATGGCTTTGCTGGACAGGAAACTGGCTGGACAGGGAGGCTCAGGGCACTGGTGAGTGGAGTTAAGGCTGGTCAAAAGCAGTGTTCCTCAGGGCTCAGTATGGGGGCCTGTCCTCTTCAATGTCTTTACCAATGACCTGGATGAGGGGATCAAGTGCACCCTCTGTAAGTCTGCAGATGACACGAAGTTAGTAGTGTGTGTCAGGGTGCTAGAAAGTAGAGAAGCTCTACAGAGATCTGAGGTCAATGGTGCAGGGTCTCACAAAGCCAAGTCCCGAGTGCTTGGGTCCCAGCAACCGCACACAACACTGCAGGCTTGGGGAAGACTGGCTGGAAATCTGCCCAGTGCAGAAGTACCTGAGGGTGTTGGTCGCTAGCTGGCTGGGGATGAGCCAGCAGTGTCCCCAACTGGTCAAGGCCAATGGTGTCCTCCCTGTATTCAAAACAGTATGGCAAGCAGAAGCAGTGAAGTGATTGTCCCCTTGTACTTGGCTCTGGTGAACCCTCAAGTACTGTGTTCAGTATTGGGCCCCTCACTACAAGAAGGATATTGAGGTGCTGGATTGGGTCCAAAGAAGAGTAATGAAGCTGGTGGAGGGTCTGAGCACAAGTCCTCTGAGGAGCAGCTGAGCGAACTGGAATTGTTTAACCTGGAGAAAGGCAGGCTGAAGAGAAACCTTACTCCTCTCTACAACTACCTGAAAGGAGGCTGGAGCAAGGAGGAGAGTCAGTCTGTTGTCCCAAGTACAAATGATAGAACAAGAGGAAATGGCTGCAAGTTGCAACAGGGAAGAATTTCTTCACTGAAAGAATCATAAGCACTGGACCAGGCTGTCTGGTGAGGTGATGGAGTCACCATCCATTGCAGTATATAAAAGGCATATAGACATGGTGCTGAGGGACATGAATTAGTGGTGATCTGGCACTGCTGGGTTAACGATTGGACTGGATGAGCTTAACGGTCTCTTTGAACCAACATGATTCTGTGGCTAATAAAAACTTCTAGGAACCTGAGCCAGAGAAACAAAATTCATCTAGCATGGCTTAAAAATGAGTATCGATGTGGTGCTGTATCACTGGTTCCTTGTATTACTAACTCTCCATCCCTGTGTAATGCTGTATTCTGCAGGTTAGATGTTAGATAGATCATGTTTCTCTTTATATAAGCAGTAATGGTCTTTTCCGATTACCTTGGTGTGTCCAAAGCGATACTGGTTATGATCTACGTCTAAAGATGCCAGCAGCTTTTCAGCAGCTTTTCTGCTATCCACGAACGTATCCTCTGGGATCGCACCTGGATTCAGAATGCGGTACCTGTTAATAACAGATGAGCTATCAGTAAAATTGGCCTGGAGTCAGACATCTTTCCCCCTCTTCCCCCAAAACTTAAAAAAAAAAAAAAGAGAAAATCCCTTGTGGTCCTGTTTTGCATCTTCTCATACTAAAACAAGAGAACAGAATTCTGCCTTCCATGTTCAGGCAAACTAAATGGAAAATAGATGGAATAAAATATGTAAAAAAAGGAGAAGACATGCTGCATTTATTCCAACTGATGGGTTAGGACAGGAGACAACACAATTCTGCATTACCTTTGTTTAAAGTCAGCATAAAGCACCCTGTTTGGGAAACCCTTACGGCAGATGCGGATGCCTTCCAGGACACCATTACAGCGGAGCTGATGCAAGACAAGGAAAGCATCCATTTCGCCTACGGGGGAAAAACAGGGCTAAATTAAATGGAGCTTCTCCACAAGGCTTAATCTTCATTTCACAGAGGGAACTGAAAAATATGAGGTGTCATCCCCTGCAAGAGCAACACCACTGGGAAGGTCAACAACACAGCCGGTATTTAAGTGCAGCCGGTGACTTGGAAGAAAGCATTGAAATGATATGGTTCCAATGGACTGGCATTTGAAGACTGTTTTCCATACCTGGAGTTTTTGATTCGTTGGGAATGATGCATCGCACAAAGTGGGGGGCTGTAGACTTTAGGTTAGTCATCAGCTTATTTAGATTTTCCTAGAACAGACACATTAAAGAGCACAATTAGCTTTGGTGGATACCGATCTCTTCGTTCTTTGGTTTGCTGCTGCTCAGTTTATTGAGGTCACCTCTCTAAACAGTCTCCATCGAAACTGTAAGCTTACCAAAATAATCACAAAGAAATCTCTTGAAATAAACAGCAGTGCAACTTCATGTTATAATAGGAACCCACATAAATGTCAGCAAAGCCTTCAGACACATGTTTTAATTAGAGCCCCAGAATCGTCTGGAGCGAGATGAGCAGCAAGTAAGATGCAGAATCATCCTGCAGAGCTTTTCGGTTGTGAACCGCATGTTTAGCCCAGTCGCTCCCCACTCAGTGAGGATGGCTAACCTTTCCCATCATTTCCCATAAAAGCCAGGTTTTTGTGCTCCTAGCCAAACATTCTCTCTTTATTGATCTGAATCAGACGCCTCCCAGGCAGCGAGTGAGCTTGACAGAAGGCAACCGTTCAGTGCCTACCAATAATCACCAAGCTCTGCAGACAGTGTTTAGTCTAGTAAGCAGAAAAGAGAGACATTTATACCTGGACTATAACATCATCAGCACAACTGATTTTCCAGCTAGAAATTTCTCATTTGCCACTTGGGATGATAAATGAGACAACCTGAGCTGGGTGCTTAGCAGCTTCTTGTGTGCTGGGAAGTGGGTTTCTATTTGTGGACAATAAAATTAGCAAGTGATCCACCAGCTATCCTTGTACTCCTTCACAGAATCACAGAACATTGGGGATTGGAAGGGACATAAAAAGATCATCTAGTCCAATCCCCCTGACACAGCAGGATCCCCTAGATCCAGTTGCATAGGAACATGTCCAGGTGGATTTTAGACACCTCCATAGAAGGAGACTCCACAACCCTCATGGGCAGCCCCTTCCAGGGCTCTGTCACCTTCATCATGAAGAATTTCCTTCTCATATTGATGTGGAAGCTCCTATGTTCCAGCTGACACCCATTGGCCTTGCCCTATCGTTGGATGCCACTGAGATTTCCCATGATTTTCCTTCACAAGGAGTGCTCCAGACAAGGAGAAATGACACGACTGACTAGTCAGAGAAGATGACTTCCCTCCCTGCCTGAGGTTTGTCTACATTTCTGCTTCCTCAGTGCTATCTCAAGAAATGTACTAGTAGTAAATTACAAGCCTTGCTTTTCCCCAGGCTAGATCCCAGCGATAGCTTCTGGCAGGAGCACAGGCCTGTGGCAGTGGGAGGGAGTCCCTCAGGAAAATAGAGGCTACCTGCTTCTCCATTCAACAGCTTTTGTCTTCCAGGACTGCTGTAACCCTGGGATCCAGTTCCAAACAGTAATTAGACAGGCCCTAGCAAATTACTTTTCAATAGTTCCTGTTCCAAAGGCACACAGGAAGCTAAACACCACAAAATAAGGGATAAAGGTCGCTCACAACATCTCTTGACCAAACCCCACTTAATCTCCGGAATGCGCAAAGAAGGTAGAAGCCCACCAGCTGTTTTAATAACACTGTGCTCATTCAGCCAAAGTCAACAACCCAGGCTCCAAATCCAGTTCTAATGCTGGATTCCAGGGGGTTTTGCCCACTACAATGCTTAGCATCCATGTAGTGTCTGAATCCAAACCGCCACGCGGGGACAGACAAACCCACCTTATGCAAGGAGGACACCGTTTGAAAAGAAGCGCCTTTCTTGCGTTTCTTCTCTCCACCCTGGTCTCCTAAGAAAACAGACAAACCAAACAGAAATCACGATCGTTGTCTCAGTCAGGAGTGCACGCAGGGCATGCGAGGCATAGCGATCATTTTAGTAGGGCAACTCCCTCTGGATGAAAGGCATAGCCAATGGCTTGCTGGCTCCGAGTGCTCAGATGGTCTCTAGGACACCCCACACACCCTTCAGTGTGCTATAGCACCAACTCCACAGCTCTCTGTCCACACTTCGTATTTCTGTCCAAGACCACTGTAAGCTTTCTGGATTGCATTTGCATTTCACAGCATTGCAGGTTCTGCAGGAAGCCCATAAATATGAATAAGGCAGAAAAATAACTTTTAACAAAATAGATTCTTCTGCAGTTCAGTAAAAAGCCTGTAGGGCGAGATGATGTAGGGAAGGGAGAGGCTAGAGAAAAGTAAAACTTCTGGAAGGTTTATGCTGTGCGTTGTCCTGCACAGACACTGATCTCACGTGGCTGCTGTTCAGACTCCTAACTTGTGCGAGTAATGTTTGTCTAGAATAGAGGGAAATGGATTGCTGTAATTTCAGATATAGCAGCTTTGCATCCCCTGGATTTTGCTTAGAGCTCCCAAGTCAAAACCACTCAGACCCTCTGAAGGAGCGCCAGTTTCTTTATGACGTTGATGAAGATTCACGAGAGCCAAAGGTGACCCAGAAATGTACAGCAATTGCTGCGACTTTCTAAGGACCAAGCCATGAGATAATTAGCAGGATGTCTGGCGCTCTGTGACCTAACAGTAGTCAACAACACTCAACAAGAGCGTGATGTGCTTGATGTGATTACCCTCGGCCTTTTCCCCTTTTGAAAGGAATGCTGCTGAGACTCAAGAGGCTAATCCTGACAGGCTGTTCTTTCCTCCTGGTGCTGAGGAAAAGCAAGGTAGTATTCTGACAGACAGGAATACCCACAGGCAAGTAGGCAGTGAGTAACTTGCAAGAGTTCCCTAGTGGCAGCGGTTTTGTTATTTATGCTTAGCTCCATCTCTTATTCACATTATGAAGTCTGCAGCCTGCTTGCTTCCTCAGGAAGTCTCTTATGATTCATGACAACAGCATCTAGAGAAACGAGGTTACTAATAAATAGGCTGTGAATGATTACAACTTCAGGACACAAGAACTACGTCTTTGTAATGAACAACCAGTCTTATTTATTTAAGGTAAATTTTCTGGATGCATGTTACTCGTCGCCTCAGAAATAACGCAGTTCTGTGTAGCGCATACGGCTTAAATACGTCCTCAAACAGAACACCCAACCGAACAGCACCCAACCAGGAAGATGCAGTGGCAACACCTTCTACTTTGGCCAATGTGGAATGGTGTTCCGCTATCTTCACTGTCTTCGTGCCACTAATCTAGCAAAATATTCCAAGGTGCTCTCTTAAGCGTTGTGTTTTTTATTTAGCTCAGGGTGTCCAGCAGGGAGAACTACGGCGTGGGAAACAAGAGGTGTTCTTGCTCATGGGCATTTATGTACAAGACTTTTTGTGCAGCACTTGCGTGCATCTTGGAGCGCTTGCGTGCTCATACTCCCACTGGAGTGTGTTCACAACACAGATTTCCTTGCCAAAACTGCTCAGAGGTATTATGTACCCAAATTAGCTGTTAGTGGCCTCCTTGGTGTAACTGGGATGACTCCTACAGACACCGCGCACATCTAAATAATTAGTCACTGCCTTGTTTAGGACGGAGTAAATTGCAGTAGAGAGAGTTGTTGTTCCTTCAGTTCGTTCCCAAGCACACATCCCAGAAATGAATAAAGCCCAACCCACGCGAGCCGCTTCTGCTTACCGCTGTCAGCGCCAACGTAGCTTTCAAACAGGCTTGCCAGGAGTTTGTTGGATGATTTTTGGAAAATACCCACCACAGTTTCGTTAAGCGGGTCTTTGTTCTTCTCAAGCCACCCAATGATGTTATAGGGAACCTACAGCAGAGCATTGAGAACAAACCAGAGGTTGCAAATGTTCCTCTTCAGAGCACCCAGTGGTTCTTTATGATTTGGCTAGAAGCTGAAGACCTTTTCTGAAGTGCTGCTCTCAGAGCAGTACCAGCCACCCACTCTAATTCCCAAACCCCTCTTCCCAACAATTACTATCTGAATCCCAGTGACCCTTTCCAAGCTATCTGGTCCCTACATCTCCCCATGGACTCCAGGAGCTCAGCTATAGAAATACCAGTGTCACCAGTGTCCCAGGAACCCTGCTACCCACTGCTCGACTAACATGGAGAAGCAGCAAGCAGCTGTCACTTCATGGCAGCACACCACACTGGAATAATCACCATTTCAGAAATGTAATGCCTAAACTCCTAACTCCTGGCCTTTCCCGCAGTGCTGCTTGGCAGGAAAATGTTCTCCATTGCCCCAGGGGGATAGAGATTCTAATTTTCTTTGCTGAATACATTCACACCTACAGATCAAGAGCAAGATGGGCATTATTTCTGTTAATAGAAAATTAGCTCCGTGTTCAATTATAGTTAGAAATTAACAGCGTCAGGTAGTTCTGCTGAAGCTTCTCATCAACTAGACTTTGATGAAAACGTTCCTGTGCCCCCCCGGTGTCTGAAAAGAGAGCTTTGACACGGGGCAAGTTCTGGCTCGGGTGTCACAGTACTGGATTTTATTTCTGGTAAACTGCTTTCTCATCAGGCTGTTAACTAAGCCTTTGCAGCAGAATTAACCACATAGCCCTGGGCTACTCTGGAACACTGTTCCTAACTTGGGTAAGAAATTATGCCACATCTTTTTTTCTTCGTAAACTTCCCTGAAGTTCAGCAGAAATGAGTTCATTTGTACAGGGAACCAAGATGCTGATGCTGTTTAATCAGTAGTTTGATTGTTGGATAAGTGACATAGTCAACACAAGGCATATTTTCAGCAAAAGTACTGTTAGTCTTCCTGAGTTTGGGTCATTGTATTTGTGTGGCCAAGGACCAGAGGTCCTGGACTCTGGTGGCATCTGACTGTGTCGCAGCACTTGTGGAGAGAGAGTAGAGGACCTCTTTTACTCTTTACGGTTTCTTGCTTTCCCTCACCACCCTTCCCATCCTCCCACGTGGTGCACTACGGGCCAAACCCCACCTGGAAGATCTCTGGTATAAAGTCTGTTCTCCAGCAGAGGAACTTACTGAACCAGCATAGTGACGGAGTTCAAAGTGAGCTTCATATTTCCTTTTCTTGTCAGGCCTGGGCTTCTGTAAGTTTGGAGACTTGCCGAGGTGATTGTCATAGAGTTTGGCTTTGAATGTCATATCTGTGGCTTTCGGGAACATACATTCCTCTTCGAGGATAGACAGGATTCCCAGTGGCTGTGGATTCAAGAACATTTTTGTTGGGAAATGCTTAGGCTGCCTGCTTTCCATATCTCTGCAGCCTTTACGTTTGATCTGAAGAAAATTTAAGCCTGCAGGATTTCTTCTCGTCCTGAGGAGGAAGACACTGAGTATTCTGCCAAAACAGTAACCCTTCTTCTGACTAATCTGTAGGTCAATTCTGCCTTAGGAGGCTTTGTGATGACTTCCAGAAAGGGTTTGATTGACTTTCCAAGGCAGTTTGCCTGACTAGCATTTTATTATCCATGTTTCAGGAAAAGAGGAAGGTGGCTCCTAGCACTGGACAGGCTGCTTGAGGGACTAGGATCGTGTGCAGATAGCCTACCTCTGGAGTAGAGAGTGATTAAGTAGAAGAGCACTCAGTAATCAGCCTTTCTACTCCAGCTGTTCCAAGTGTCCTGCTAATGCAAGACTCAAAATTACATCCTTCCTCACAGATGAGCAGGGTTAGGTGCCATGCCATAAGAGAAAGAGCAATACAACACGGGACAGCTGTCCCCACCATGACCTCATTATACTCACAAAGAAGAGAAAAGGAAAGACATATGCCATGCTGGGGAAGCAGTGAGAGGGAAGCAATAGTTCCAGGCTAGGAGGAACATGAAGAACAAAGGAAACAGGAGCCTTATAGTGTACAGGGCACCTGGCTGAAACACATCAATGTCTTGGAAAGGCTGATGACTTTGAGGTTAAGCATATGTAGAATAAAGCAAATGGAAGAAAGATGAAAGTAAAAACTAAGGAAGATGGTACAGCCCTACAAGTCAACAGTTACACCTTGTGGTTAGCTGTTGGTTCTGTTGGCAAACTCAGGGAGTGTCCAAACATCCACAAATGCCACAAGCAGTGGTTTTCCTTTGATAGCATGTACAAAGGCAAGAAACCTGTCCCGAGCTATTTATTTACCCTACTCTGCTCACTGGGGCTTGACATCTCCAAGGAAGCACGATGAACAAAAACGATTCAGCAATGCACCTTACCACCCCCGCACATACCTTCTCGATCAGATCAATGCAGGCCTGCAGGTCCATTCCAAAATCAATGAATACCCACTCAATGCCTTCCTTCTTATACTCTTCTTGCTCCAGGACAAACATATGGTGATTGAAAAACTGTTGCAGTTTCTCATTAGTGTAATTGATGCAGAGTTGCTCAAAGCTGTTAAACTGCAGAAAGCAATAAAAAAGAAGCATTTTCACCAGAGTTAACTATGATAAGGTCTTGGTGGAACAGTGAGAAGGAAACCGTTTACATTTAAAACCTTATAAATAGTAACTGCTTGAGAAACTAATGAGCATAACACTGAAGACAAAGGAGTGGGGAGTTCAGAGTAAGGCTGCTGGCCAACTGGAGGGCGAGGATGCCTACACTCATTCACATCTCTTCGGATGCCGTTCACTGAGCAGCATGCCACAGGTTTTGTAATGCAGAGTCAATGAGCTCTTTGCTCTGCTGCATACTAAGAGCCATGCGTAGCAGCAACAGAATCAAGCACTGAGAAATGGAAGGTGTGATACGCTTTTCTTGCAGACCCTTGCTTACAACGATGATAGAATCACAGAAAAGCCCAGTTTGGTCGGGAGCCTAGATGAGGTTGTCTGGCATCCTGTCCAGCTGCACCCTGAAAACCTCCAATGATGGGGACTCTAGCAGATCCCTGGGGAGGCTGTTCCAGTGAATAATTTTTCTCACAGTAGAAAAATGTCCTTCTTGTCTAAAGATGAAGATACATCTTTTATAATGAGATAAAAAGGGGGAAAAGAATCATACTCTACAAAAAATGCTTTCTTTCAAAAAGAAAGAGAACAACACATTTGCCTAAAACATAGCCCAAAGCATGGGGAGTGATGCCTTTGCTAAATGATGCCACCCTTTTCCTCCCCAGGATCTACAGTATGTCCAGCTGTGATAAATGATGAGCGTTTTCTACATCTATTCATGGAAAAAGTCATGTACACTGTTTGCTTTATGGCTTTCTCAGCATTTGGCCTTCTGCTCGTTTAGAAGAGATACCCACCCATGAGCTATCCCCTGATACCTTTTCAGACCTTCCAACAAGCACTCACACATCAATACTCACATCAAAGATTTCAAACCCAGCAATATCCAGGACTCCAATGAAGAACTGTCTTGGCAGCTTAGTGTCCAATGTCTTGTTGATACGGACCACCAACCATTTGAACATTCGATCGTACACTGCCTTAGATAAGGCTCCAACAGCATACAAAACCTAAAATACATATTTTGAAATACCACTGCCTGGGGTAGAACTTACCACGTAACACAAGGGTTTCAGAGCAGTACTCTAGTTTCATCCCTACTTAAGGTTTAAATGGAATTTAAGAACAGTTTCTGTAGTCAACAAGACACACTCAGTGCAACACTCGGCTTACTGGTTAGCTATGCTGACATTTCTGCAATGAGGTTGTTATTACAGAATCACAGAATGGTTTAGTTTGGTAGGGATCTCAGAGATCATCTAGTTTCAGCCTCCCTGCTGAAACTAGGGAGGGACATCCTTCACTAGACCAAGTTGCCCAGACCTACATGTCCTTGAACACTTCCAGGGAGGGGGCATCCACAACCTCCCTGAGTAACCTGTTCCAGTGCCTCAGCACCCTGATAGTTAGGAATTTCTTCCTAAGATCCAACCTAAATCTGTCCTCTTTCAGCTTGAAACCATTCCCCCCTGTTCTGTCACTAGATCTCCTCATAGAAAGTCCCATTCCCCCTTGTCCTGTCACTAGAGCCCTTCATAGAACATCCCCAAGTTACAAGAGCTTGAATCCCTGGCATTGCTATGGAAGTTAGGTACCAGAAAGCTTGCAGGCCAGGTGCCAGCCATGATGTCCAGAGCTATTCCAGAATAACGGGAGGTCTGTGCTCAGGTGGCTCGCTACCATTTGCTTCTAATTTTTGAGAGATGTTCTGGCATAACTTGGTGATGGAAGGAGTCTATCAAAAGTATCTTCTTCAGCTTACGTGCAGCAATACCAAAGGACAAACCCCTTTCCAGCAGTTTTCTAGTCTACCACCCTGTTCCACAGCCTGTCCTCGAACAACAATTCCCACTGCAACCAAACTGCTGGAGTAGTGCTAACCCAAGGACTTTTGTTTCGTAAATTAAGATACCATTAAGTGGATGTTGTCTTTAGCTGATGCAGGTCACACAGAGCTTAAAATTACATGAACAATGAATGTGTGAAGAGTGAACAAACAATCTGAGGCTCTACTTTCTCATCCAGAATTAGATTATCGACTGCTGTGGGTTTACTACACGGAGTTTCCTTGAGTGGCTTCAACTTAGACATCCAACCAAAGGCAGTGACATTTTCAGTCTCTTTACCACTTTACTATAATTTCACTGTCTGCTCCCTGTGTTTGGGGATATAAAATGAGAACAGGTCCTAAAAGCACAAGTTAGTATTTCTAGCAGCTGACTGTCTCTCTCAGATGTTACAGATGAATCCTTAAGGCTTGTGGGACAAGTATCCACGTTCTGTGATAACTCTGAAAGCTGCTTACCTGCTCCACACTCTGACCCTTGGTCACATACTCGTTGCCAACTTTCACTCTAGGGTGCAGTAAACCCTTAATCAAATCAGAGGAGTTGATGCCCATTAGATAGGCAGCTTTGTCAGCACCTGATAAGAGAAACAAGTTTTCAGCTGGCTTTGACCCTCTGCAAGGAAATATGCCCAGTCAAGGGAAAAACACTGCACACATGCACTTCCAAAGAGAAGCTGGGTAAAGACTTTGCTCTATTAACAGTTTGTGTTAGGCGTGCTTGCAGCCTCTCTCGTAGCAAACAAGGTCATCTATCTACCTTAGACCACAATTGCTGCAAGAACCACACATGAGAAACATTTCAGGTATAGGGAGAAGTACGTATCTCCACATTGATTATAGACAGGCTGCAACAGAAGTCAATGATCAAGACCTGAAGACATGAAAGAGAAAGGCAAGGCAACAGCTTTTTGCAACCATTTTGTTCAAATGGTTGCAAAAAAGGACTTTCAATCTGTGTCTGTTCACCTCGTGTTCGGTAACGTTACCAACTGCTGAGCCAGCCTCTGCTACACAGCACTCTGGGCCAAGCAGGAGTGCAAGAGCAGAGCAAAGAGGCTGCTCCTTCCTCAGCACAGTGCCTGATGCACGACACAGTTTCAATGGTAAGGAGTCATTCCAGGTGTTCTTCTTACTTTCAGTGCCATCAGCCTCTGCCTGCTCTTCTCTGGGTCTTTGTTTGAATTTCATGTTTCCAAAGTGCATGATGGCACCTGTGAGCTTGTAGGAACCAGACTTCTCCTCCGGCACAAACCCCAAGATGTCCATGGCTTGCTGTGAAAAGGATGCACAGATGTTTTCTCACTTCCCTATTCAAAAGTAATGGCATTTTGCAACCCCACAATTTACCTTTGATTGCCAGGCGTTGCTAACCTGCCCAGGAGTGTTATCTCACAAAGTAGTCACTAGAGCCCCCTGAAGACCCAGCAGTAGCTGGAGAGCAGAGGGAGAGCTCCCTTTATTTAACATTTCATATATCAAAACTGTAAGAATCTGGTGCCCACGGGCATTACATGGAGTGGGGCAAGATTCACGAGTACAATAGTTTATCAGACCTCATGCTTCACTGTATAAATGCTATTAATACCCATTTCTGCTTTCATTTTAGTCCCGTAGGTTCAGCAACAGATGTTATACCCCTGCAAGCAGAGCTCCTCCCCATACACACCCAATCCATGAAGGAAAAATTCAGATTAATAGAGGCTTACATCTGTTGCTATCAGTTCTTCTCCATCATCCAGGTTGTCCACTGTAACTACTCCTTGTGAGCAAAAGTGGTAGTCATATGGGTTGGTGGACACCAGCAGCATGTCTGTAGGAGAAATGCTAAGGTCAACACTGCCATCCATTCAGGATATTGGGAAACCCTGCAGAGATTGACAAACCAAGCCTGACATACATCTGTCTCTGTGCAACTCTTTAGGAAGCTGGTTGTGGGGTTTTTTGACAACTTCAGGGCAGCAACCAACCCTCTCAGCCTACTGTTCTAGTCTGAAGATCAATATTTAGAGATAGCATAAATATATAGCATAAATATATAGCATATGGACATACTCAGGCACACCTATGAGCGTGTTCTGCAGTACCCAGAGCTCATCATTTCCCATGTAGCCCTACTTCTCACCTTACACGCCTATGAACACAGGCGAAAAAGGTTTTAGTATCATCCAAGACAGGTAGAATGGGCACAATTCCCTTCTTTTATAAAAGGGTCACAAAACAGCAGCTTCCAGGACTCTTTGCAGAAGATGCTTGGCTCTTGATGAACAAAGGTCTGCTTTTGTCTCTCTCTTTTTTCCTTTCCTCTCACCCTTGCCATTAAAGCCAAAGAAGCAGAGTTGTTTTCTAGAAAGCTAGTTAGCCCCAAAGCCACAGGGAGAGTCCTGCTTCCTGAATCAACAGCAAGTTTCATCCCCATTCAGCAGACCACAGGTTGGGCTGGTTTCCAGTCTTTTATATCCGCACACACGTACCCACACGGCTAAGCAGGCACGCGTGCCAAGGTGCGCGTGTGTAAGGATGCGTGTGTGAACTCACGTTCTGTGTGTGTCTGCCTTACTTTGCTATGTAGTTACTCTGCTGTGCTTTCACTACTCTACATTTCTGTTTGTATTTAGATGTGTGCTTATGTGCAAACACACAAACCTGTTGTCTACAACACAGAAGTCCCCTTCGGTTTCAGCCCCTTCGAGAGCCTGCAGCCGTGCTCCTGCTGCCCAGGAAGCTGAGAGGGTTAGGGATTTGACTGTGCAGTGTCAGGGTAATAATGTCTTCAAAACAGATTCCGATAGCTACAGTTTGCAGCAGTTCAGTGCAGCACTAATGTGACTCTTCACTGTACTTTATAAAATGTGTTCCTCCAGAGCACAAATTAAAGTCACTTAATTAGCTACTGGAGGGTTCGTTCAAAGCATTAGGAGATGGGAGCAGAGACCTCACGTGCTCTCTGCTTTTCTCCAGCAGGACGATGGGACCACATTCAGCCAGGGGCAACTGGAAAGGGCAGCAGCCAAGCAATAACCATCAGAGAGCTGTGCATGCTATCCCTTGCCACAGAATGTGCCAGGAGGACCCTTTTAGCACTTTGGGTGGAAAAGAGAAGTAGCTTTTCTTCATGGAGGTCTAGGCAAATGTCTTCACGTGTGAAAATCTGGATAATTGACTTTTTATCACCACAAAAGCTTTTGGAGGCAAAGCATTTTCCAGACATTTCAAGCCCTTGGATAACACAGATCCCGAGTGATGAGTTTTGCCCTTACAGTGCGGCATTTCACAAGTCCTGCCTGAGTCTTCTTTCCTTAGTCAGATCTGTGCTCTTCTCTTGGCAGTGCTCTGTAAGCTGCACTTTACGGGCGGATCGCAGAGACACGGCCGCTGTGCTGCCATCGGAACACTTCCAGAAAGAGTATGTTTTAAATACGACATTTTTGAAAGACAGTCTGACGGTGGGTGCTCAGTTTTACCCAGTGGAAGTGTCTTTCTGAACACAGGTCTGCCTTCTGCCCCCTCCTCAGCCAGTGCCCATTCAGCTAAAGACTCGTTCGTATAAGCTGTAGGTCCACGTAACGCTTACCCAGCAGCTCCGGTTTCTTTCCCGACAGGATCTGATAGAAGATGTGATAGTCTCTTTCACCTGGTTGCTGGAAAATCACTCGGGATTTCTCCAATAAATCTAGTTGCACAAAGAAGAAAGCAGTGAGAAAGGCTTCCCAAGTTTCAGATGAGAAGATTGTACCTCTTTTAAAAAGGAGGGAGTTTGCTGCTTACAGATCTCAATATCAGCAGACGACAGCTTGCCTGTGGTCCCAAAATGGATTCGGATAAATTTGCCCTAATTCACACAGAAGAATATCTTAATTAGTGCACCTAATACACACAGAGGGGAACAAAGGCTGCTGCTTGAAGGCAATCATTCGAAGCCCGAAGAATCGGTTTATGGCAACTACTCGACTTTGCACAGACACGTTTTCAATGGGAAACATCAAACATCGCAGCTTTCCAAGGCTGACTCTATACAAACAGCTATGCAATCAGCTTGTGGGAGAAGGATCACAGTGGGTCTATCTGTCATGCTGAGACACAAGAATGCATGCAGCTTCCAGCTGCGTGATTCAGGTTTGCTGTAACGCAGGACTCAGAGCAATAAGCCCAGACACGAGACACACTTTTTTGACTCCTAGAGCTACTACAGGCAGAGGGAATGTCTTAGGCTAGTGGAAACCACAGCAGAAAATAAAGCTGTGCAGCAGTCCTGGTGAAGATCTGTCACTGCCATTCAAAAGGCTTTTTAAAGCTGGGCTTGGCTTGTCTCCTGGTCTTGTACAGCGTAAACAACTATTCAGGGTAGCTCTTTAGTTCTTTTTGCCTTAGATCCTTCCAGTAGCTTTTCCCGGTTAGGTCCTACTTTGACATTCTTCCACTGTGTGGAAACCCAAACAAGTTGGTGGACAAACTGAGAATTAGCTTATGGAAGGATCGTTTTGGAGACGTTCCTGACTGGCCCCTGCTGAAGAGGACGGCGTTGTGTTGTGTTGCACACTTACGAAACGTGAGGAGTTGTCGTTTCTCAGGGTTTTTGCATTTCCAAAAGCTTCTAGGGCTGGGTTTGCTTGAATGATTTGATCCTCCAAGGTTCCCTAGAAATCAGGGTTGAAATGCTGTTGAGAAACCTACCTGCTGCAAACCCACACGTGCGCTATAACTCAGCCATGCATTCGCTGCTAGAGAGGAGCCTCCGTAGCAAAGTGAGTTAGCTCCCCCTTAATTGTGGCACGGTGGGAACGGCACAACAGTAAAATCATCAATCAGTTATGAGAGAGCCTGAAAGGCCCCAAATATTCCACTGAACTCCCATGTTTTGCTTTGTTGATTTGGTATTTCGTGCCATCTGCATACGAAACAAATCACCACATCTTCCCATGTGCTGCGAAGCGCATGAGGACGTCCAAGTGAACGTCTGTAGGAGAGGGGCTACTGAGTACAGTGACAAGTGCTAAAATGCATTAGGTTTGAAAGCACTCAGAGCTCGCAGTATCTGGGACTCATGGAGAAGAGAAAAGCACTGTCACTTGCACAGATTTCAGTTTGCTGAAGCAAACTTCTTTAACTGCCTGGGCTCCAGGGACCCTTCACTGCGGGAACCACACAAAGTGAAACGCTGAGGTTCGTGGCACAGGCTGACAGAACCCAAAAACATTTTCATGTGGAGGAGATAAAATAGTAAGGCTGATGACTTACCCCAGTTTTAGTAGCTGGTTGCTGTCAGAAGAGGAACAAAATGGAGAAGAAAAAAAAAAACAGAGTAATGTGAGTATTGACATGAAGGACATCATGAAAGATAAAAATCAGTGAGGTTAGGTGCCTAGTGGGCAGCACCAACCCACCAGCAGGACTTTTGGAAGACTTCCTTCACAGAGCAAGGGCACCTGTTCTGTTCAGCACATGTCACAAACAGCCAGGTGCTGTGCCTGTCCGGCTTATTGTCTGAACACCTGCTCCAAGCATCTCCCTGGTTCTGTGCAGGGAGCCTACAATGAACAAAAGGGCTGACGCACTGGACAGAGAAAAGCCTGCTGCCAGGGGTAGGAATAAAGCAGGTACATGGGAACAGAGAAGTTTCAGACAGTTAGATCATCCTGCACTTGAACTTCTATTATTCTGAAAAAAGAGGGCCACAACAGTGAGCAGAAAACGTGACCCGTGATGCGAAATGACCTGCAACGCCCTGAAGCTGTATTTGCACAACTGTCCCACAAGCAGACCTGGCTTCAGACACCACTATGAGCACCAGCCCCTCTGCGTGCACCAGCATCCAGCTGCCTCTGCATCAGTCAGTCATTTATTCAGAGACCCTTGCGGGCTGCAGACAAATGAATGTTAGACCTGGCTGGTGTGAGTTGTGTGAACAGAGCCCTAACCTGCCTGAAGTTTTGGCCTTATGAACACAGTTCACAGGAATGAGTCAATTCACCATGAAAGAGTGTTGAGCCTTCAAGTGCGACAGAACTTGCAGTGAATACGCTCATAGCAAGATGAGATAAAAAGCAGCATGAGTACAGTATCTGTGCAACCTTACAGACAGAACAGCCCTTGTCTAAAGAGAAATAGAGGGCAGCCAAGAGGAAAAAATCTTTTGTCAAAACATTCCTGTTTGGTGGATCCAAAGAGACATTGTGATGGGAAATTCTAATCCTGGTCTTTTCTGAGATCATTTCCCATGTGAAAAAGAATAAAGTTTCTCAATTTTCAGCCTCCCCATCTTTTGACTGGGTTGGACACAACCACAGACATGTCTAACACACGCAAACCCTAGAATTCCCAGGGTAAGAAGCACCAGCGACAAGCAGCTGTTCAGGACCAGGAGTGTTTGGCTGCTGTCTGGAGCACGAGTTCAGATGAGCCCTGTGCTCTCAGCAGTGCTCTGTAGAAGCATCGGAATCTCTTCCCAGCAGTTTCTTTTCTCAACCACACCCACGGAGGTCTAGCACATGGTCTAGCGTTGGCGATGCAAAGGTTTGAGGCTGAACCTATCAGAAACACCTTGTGAGCCTGCAATGAAACAGCCACGGGCTGACTTACGTTCTTTTTGCCAGGCTCGCCCAGGGCTGCCACTGTGGCAAAGTACTGGATGACGCGCTTCGTGTTGACGGTCTTGCCAGCACCGGATTCTCCGCTACAGGAAGGAGGAAGATAACATAAGCATTGCCCCAGCAGCTGTAACTCACCCTTTCACCCTCCTGTCCTCCCAGCTCTTCCCCACAGACAGGTTGTTCTCAGAATCACTGACTTGATTTCTGCAGCCTGTCATTTGGGCACTTCACAGAATCACAGAACATTAAGGACTGGAAGGGACATCGAAAGATCATCTAGTCCAATGCTCCTGCCACAGCAGGATCACCTAGATCAAGATGCAAAGGAACATATCCAGGTGGGTTTTAGACTTCTCCAGAGAAGGAGACTCCACAACCTCCCTGGGCAGCCTGTTCCAGGGCTCCATCACCCTCAACATGAAGAAGTTCCTCCTCGTATCCATGTGGAATCTCCTATGTTCCAGCTCACACCCACTGCCCCTTGTCCTATCATTAGATGACACTGAAAAGAGCCTGGCTCCCTCCTCCTGACACCCACCCTTCACATATTTACAAACATTAATGAGGATTTCAGTGGAGACCACATTCAGTTGAGTGAATGACACAACAGCAGTAACTGATTCTTCATGGGACTGGGCTCAGCAATCTAGTACAGATCCACACTACTCTAAGCTTCCTTTAAAGACTTGAAGTTCTATTTCAAGCATCCCAACTGAGGATCTGAGGTGTATCTCTATACAGCTAATGAGTCAGAAAGCATACAAAAAGCTGCAGGAGTGTGCCAGGAGCACAAGTGTAGGGAGACATCCAGCTCCCCACTTTTCCTGCTTGCCAGTAACTTACGCAACTACTCTTTTCTGCCTGGATCATCTCTTTCCCTTTAGATGTGTCTACACAACATTCTCATACATAATTTTCAGCAAGAGGAACCACATTAAACAGAAGGAGCCTTCCATGTCCAAAGAGAGCAACCACAGCAAGGCTAACCCTTGATGAAGCTTCTTTCAACTACCTTCTGAATTGTTTTCATGCATTCCTGGAATGAAACCAGACGAGGTTCATCAGAAATGGGCCAGCCTCCATCAAACCCTTATCTAATCTCTTCCTGTGGGGCTCAGGATGGCTATCAGATGGTCACAGTACCAGTTACTTGGCTTGGATCAAGTTTCAGGCAGTTTAGCAGAGCTTTCAAGCTCAGCTTGTGTTTCAGTAAGATTTTTTTCTATCCAGTATTTCACAACAGAGTCTCAAATCAGTAAAAAAATATGCACTTACGTGATCAGCATAGACTGATTCTCCCGATCTGTGGAGGAAAGAAGAGACACCTCAGCAGACTGTACAAATGGTGTATGGTAATTGCAAACGAGTATCAGAATAGGTCCTGCAAGGGCAGGGAGCATCACATGAAGTAGAGATGGGAAGACAACAACTACCATCACCTAGTCTGACCTCCAGCAGTGCAAGTTCTAGCCGTGCCTTGAATCCTCATCTCGTGTTTTGTTTCAGTGTTGAAGACCTGTCTGTTGTGCACACTTCCCTTGCGCCCTGCCAACTACAACAAAGTCATTTTCTGTCATCAGAATGATTCGTTCCTTATTCCTGAGTACATCTTCCCTCACGTGTGACCCTTCTGCCCTTCTAATACTGGACCAGCCCCAGTTGCAGCTGTTTTCTCCCAGGCTGTCCCTTACTGTGCAAACCTAACTCTGCTTCAGCTGGCTGTGTGCTGGAATGAAGTTTTATAGTGTCCGTGCTGTTAGTGGCCTGACCAGAAACATGCATTTAGGAGAACAATTTGCAACCCTAATGCATTATTAATGGAGTTCAGCAAATGCTAAAGCACAGCAGCTTTACCCAGCCACTGAGCCTTGATTCTTCTTTTTTAATTCCAGTAATCATGAGACTACGTATTGGGCAGCCTGGATCTATTTTATCCTTATTGGATGGAAAACCAGACCTTTGCAGCTCCCCACACACTTATTCCCTCTCCCAGCACCTTCTGTCCCCTCACAGCTGTGCCACTTTCCATTTTCTTAATCCTGGGTGACAGCAGCACATGTGCCTTGCAGGTCTGGGCTTTACCCTGCCACCTTGAAACACCTGGTGTGAACACAGTGCCACTGCCCTCTGCTGAGAAACTCTTTCATCTTCCAGTAATTTGTGTGGCAGGGTGAGATTTCACAGGAAAATCTAGAGTTGGTTGCTACATGGTTGGCACCCAGACCCATCACTGACCCGTGCCAGGCTCATGCAAGTGCTGTGTGCCCAGCACCCTGGGTACCTGGCGTTTGCTAGCCTTAGAACGTGCACAGCTTGTAAATCTCAGAGCACTGGGCATAAACTGACAGCTGGCTTATTTTTGAGGTCAGGAAAATTCCTACAGACTTTTCGGGCATGGCTCTATCTGTCTCTGTAATGGATGGATTCACCTGGTTCATACAGCTAAACCTGTTCAGAACAGCTAATCCACACAGAGAGCTTACCGTTACCTAGAGTATCAGGGGGACAGTCAGAAGGGTAGATAGATAGATAGGTAGATAGGTAGGTAGATAGATAGGCAGATAGATAGGCAGACACAAACTGCAAAGCCCTCATTGTGTGTGAGCATTTGCACATTTGTTGGACACTACAAATTCTCTCATACCAGTCGCATGAGCTAAACAAAACCCAGTGTGAAAGCAAACCAAGCCACTCACTCCGCAGCATGTCGTGGTACGCGTTGTCAGCAATGGAGAAGATGTGGGGAGGAGCCTCTGAGCGCCTCTTGCCTTTGTATGCAGCAACCACCTCTGACTTGTAGACAGGCAACCACTTGTAGGGATTTATAGTCACACAGAATAAACCGGAATAGGTCTGGAAAGGGACACAACACAAGAGTGAAAAAACCCACTCCAGGAGTAAGAAAAAGGTTTCGGTTAGCCAAGCAGGATCTGCTGTTGCCAGTTATTACCTGGGCAGAAGCACCTATGTGCACATAGATTAATGGGCTCAGAGAGTCACAGGACATTAGGGATTGGAAGGGACCTCGAAAGATCGTCTAGTCCAATCCCCCTGCCACAGCAGGATCACCTGAAATTCAGGTGCCTTCCCCTAAAATAGTGCTATAGCCTGCTGCAGAACCACCTTGCCATGGGTCCTCAGTCTCCTATTTGCTGCAAGGAAGAGAACAAACTTCAGCCAGTGAGTGGATTCAGGCACGATGATAAACCTGACTGTCTGCCTGTACTGATGTGCGAGCGGAGCTGGGGCCGTACACGTGCACGCAGGGGTACCAGGGCAGTGCGATGCAGAAACCGCTCAGCATCCAGAATGCAAACGGGGAAAAGACCTGGGGTTTTGTGAGCACCAAAACCCAAACCAGGGATTGGCTAGAAAATCTACAGATTCCCCCGACCTGTTTCACACCCAACGGAGTGCAGCAGAGCTTTGGCCCCAGAAATTAGGTGCTACTGAAGGTGCTGACAGAACCTACGTCGTGGGGAAGACAGAGCAAGAACAAAGGCCAGAGTCACCCAAGACAGGTGGCAGCACTGAAAACAAAGGGAGTAAAATTACTGAACTAAAGATACAAAGGCTCATGCCGGACAGTGGTGTGCATGCTCTAAGCTCGAGGCACTGTTTCTTAATCAAATAATCTGTGAGGCTGGTATTGGCACGGACTAATATCAAGAGAGGAAAACACTCTAGGTCTCCCCAACGCCTCAATTGCTCAAAATATGTCCCAGGACACCCCTCTCCTTGACGAGCAAGTAAGGCACCATCTTGTTTATTCAGCTTTGTCTGTGGGTATTCAGACACAAGCTAACTCCAAGCACCTTCTTTCCTGGAAAGATGAGCAAACCCCTCAGATCTGTGACTAGTCAAAGCTGTAAACTGAATGCAAGGAACTGACGTTCAGATACAAGCTCTGCACTCGAGAGGCAGATTGCTAACTGTACCCCCGCAGGGACCCTTACATAGATCATCCAGTTGCTGTAGCGCTTTCTCAGGTTGTACAACACAGACGCCTCGTTCAGATGGGTCAGCATGGCCATGTCTTCAATCATGTCAAATTTGGGGGGGTTCATTGACTGCACATCATCTTCTTTTATAGTCAGGGTCTGCAAAGACAAATCAGTACAGCAGCTCAGGAAAACACTGGCGTTCTCTGGCGCCCTGCACACCTTACAGGAGAATGTACTTTTTCTTCTAGGCAGAGGGAAGTCCTCCAGCTCAAACCCAGCCTGAGTACACAGCACCGTTTGTTTTCACAGCTGTCATAACTGCAAAAGGGGCCATGGGGTTTGGTGACAGCCTGGGCTTGTACCTCTGGGACCCAAACCAGAACTGGCTGGTCGCATGCTTTTTCTAACAGGCTACCACTGTTGCGCAGTAGCCAGTGCTCCCTTACCCACCACCTGACCTCTGCTTTTCCTGTGCTGTAGCACTCTGATATGGCATCGGCTACTGGGGCTTCCAGTTCACAGCCCACTTAACGAAACAGCCAGCTGAGCTTAAACTGGGACAAGCAATTTCTGGAGCTTGCTGCTGGGGGCCTAGTGACAGATCAGACAAAACCACTTTGGTACCCGTCCATCTACTGTCTCCACAGTCACTTTGCCGTCGCTGCTTTCAGTGATTTCAGCTTCAACGTAAGCTTTCTTTTCATCGGGAACCCAACATTTCTTCTTCCCTGTGAAAGTGAAGAGACTGAGGGTTCACAGTCATCCGTCAAACAGTCACACCGTGCCTGCCTGGGTTACTTTTCACAGAATCACAGAATCACTCTGCATGGAAAAGATCCTGGCATCATTGAGTCCAACCATCTCCCCTACTTTACCAGTTCACCCCGCAACCATATCCCTCAACACCTAATCCAAATGATCTCTAAACACCAGGGATGGCGACTCAGCCCCCTCCCTGGGAAGCCCATCCCAATGCCTGGCCACTCTTTCTGTGAAAAAACTTTTCCTACACAAGCGACACAAAACCTCTGGGACTACGGCAGACGGGCAGCGCTGGGAGCTGCCTGCCAAAGCAGAAGGCACTGGGCTCCCAAATGTTGTCTCCCCTTTGAAATTACCACTTGGCTTCCTCTAGACTCTTCCAGCACAAGGTGTCAAAATATTTCACAAGTGCTGGCTAAGCCTCAGCCTCCGTGGGAAATCCATCGTCATTATCACCAGCGTGCAGATGGAGGAGCTGAGATCTAAGCCCAAATGAAGGCGTTTGCTATAAAGGCACACAGAAAATTGTGATCTGAGCGAGGAATTCAGCCCACATGATTTGCCTGCCAGCGATCAGACTGAACCTTATTCCTCTGTAGTCTTCAGAGGCTTGTCTGGAAAATGTTAATAGCTCGCATTGCATTACTGGTGTGGCTTCTTAGGGCTTGGAGCAGTTGCACTAGATTTTAGGTCTTTGGTTACAGAAACTATCCGAATAGAGAACTGCTCTGGTTACTGGTGTTTTTACACTCACTACTGCACCCCAGGCCTCATACAAATCCATTTAATGAGGAACAAATGATGGTAAATTAAAAGCGACCGTCAGATTGACACACATCAAACAGAGGTGCAGGTGCAACATAAAGGCATCAAGTCAGAATCTCTCTCATTACAGGAACGTCAATGTGTGGTGGGTTTTTTCCCAACCAGGCACAGAAGTGATTCCCCCCTTTAGCGAGGCAGTACAAATATGCCTTGCATTCAATCTAGTTCATTATCACCTACCTCAAACTGATAGATCACTCCTATTTAATGCTGCCTGGAGGGCTGTAATAACTTTGCAGACACAGATACCTCAAAGAGCAGCACAGCCACGACGGCAGAAGCTTCATGTCTTGTTTTGTTCCTCATTCCCACAACTGTGCTTGGATGGAAGCCTTATTCCTCCTAACCATCCACTGACAGCATAAAGGGCAGCGAAACTCACCATCAAAGGCAACGGTCTGTGCCATCATCAGCTCCTTCTCACTCTTTCGGAGGAAGGGAGCAGCCTCCCCAAATTCCGTCATGTCCATCATCTTGGCAAGCGTTGAAGGGGGCGCGCCTCAGAGAAGAGAAAGGAAGGACCTGGTCTATGAAAGAAAGGGGAGGGGGAAATAAAATCAGAATCTTGAGCAGTCTGAGGCAATACAAAGCACCGCACAACGTGGCGGGTGGTGACCAAAGCGACGATCGAGCTGAAACACAAACATCTACCACAGGTTTGTGGCCATACCGCAAACCCTTAGTTAAACCCTGCCTTGGCCCAGCTCGTCTAGAGCCAGCCAGATCCTCTGTGGTTCAAAACCTTGACACAGGTCACAGTTATCTCCACAGGAGAATTTAATCTCTTCTTCGTGGCACGAATGGTTCTTGAGAGCAGGAGATAAAACAGACCGCTTGAAATAGTGGCTTTATAAACCGCTCAGCGGGAAGCTTGTTCTGGCCCCATTGGGACTCGCCAGGGTTTGCTCTCCAGGACAGCTCCCTGGGGCCATGCCACTCGGCCACTTCAAGCACCATCTCAGGCAGGTGTTTTCTGCGAGTCTTGGAATCTTCACTGCTGCAAGGGTGTGAGTTACACCCTTGGTGTGGCTCCAGGGACATGCGCCCACGCTCATGCTGGAGGAAGCCAGCACTGGAGCTGGAAACAGCTCTGCCACCTGCAGCACAGCCCTCTGACTGTAAGAATTAGCATGTTAGAAAGCCATGACTAACATGAGCTCGGGGAGGTCCTGTGCCAGTGCAGATTCCCAAATTGCTGGTACCTCTGGATTCAGCAGCTTGGGTGACCCCCTGCAGCAACGCACGGCAGGGGGCCACTGTGTCTGCAGTTTTGCTGAAGGGGCCTCATAGACCTTTAGATCAATTGGAGGTTTTTAGCCCAGTTTGATACCTACAATTGTTTTCTCAAACGACAAAGCCATGGTTGTTTAGGAGCCTGTCATGAAAGAGAAGGCGGGGGCCATGCGTGTAAGTGAGACGGGGTTTGTACTGCCAAGCAATTAGCTTGATTGCTATGTCCTGGCCACAGCAATCACAGAGCTATGTTGTGTTTATTTTTATACACACACACGTAAATACTCGTGTGCACACACACATCAAATACTCGGGGTGCCACCCAGAGAACATCTTTGGACCTTCTGACAGGTAGAAGGTTCACACGCACGCATACACGCTTCACAAACAATTTAAGACGTCCAGATGTTTCTCCTTTGAAGCCAAGGCACCGTTTGGTTACCACTCCAAGCTGCACAAGTGACCCTCAGGTGTCACCTCTGCCCTTATTTTCGTTACTGCAATGTCCATTGCAACTGGACAGATTTTCAAGAGACCTGTTCAGGCAGAGGAAGCAGTCCTTCAAAACTGTAACTCCATTTCTTTCTAACAAAATCCTGCCAGGGATAAAAACTCTTCCTCAACCAAGACAGGTTTTTTTTTCTCCAACACATTCCTCCTGGGGAGTGTAAAGCCCTAAGACAGCAGAGCTGCCAAACTCTACAGTCAGCCCTCTCCTGCTGCTGCTGCTGTACAAGCTGGAGACCTTCTGTCTTGTTGCTGCAAAGCAAAAACTTTCTTTCTCAGAGCTAGCCTGAACTTTTTCCCTTTTTAAAGCACAACTATCACAGTTTGTTTAACATCAGCTGAGCTGACCAAAACACACAGCTGGAGCCCCGACTGAAAACTAGCCTGGTGAAGCCTCTGCCCCACAGGGAGTGTCGTAGCTCTGGTGCAGCGGTGACATTGCATCAGTTTGTACGTTCAAACAAGCGGTGTCAGAGGTGGGTAAGCATCAGCTTGCATTAAACATGCAACTGCCAGAGAAGCCGCTCCACTGCTAATCTCTAGGACTCAGGACAGATCCTCACAAGCCCTAATATGCGCTAAAGTACCCTACACCACTTCTGTGCAACCTAAGCTCCATCTGCAGACCTTTTGAGGATGGTTACTCGGCTATCACTCTTCTATATCTGTGTTTTCCACATATATTCAGGATGAATCCCTACAGCAAGCACTGCAGCAGCTGGGGGAGAACCCCTTTTTCTTCAGCAGTCTCGTGCCTGGAGTCACAACAGATGTCAGAGCTGAGGCAGCGCACGCTCTGCAGGTGCGGAGAACACTGTGAGGCAAATCCATTGCCAGATATGAGAAAAAGGGTGTTTATAATCAAAGGATTATTCGTAAAAGGCAGTACAGTTGGGAAAGACAACGTAGAGCTAAGATGTTCTTTCCTTTCAGTCTGCCCTGGCTAACAACAGAAAGAGAGCCCTTTCAGATGAACATCAGAAGACCCTTGAAAATACCCTCTCCCCAGAGAAAGGCAATGCTGTCACACCAAGTGGCATGGCCAGGCCACTAGCAATTTGGTGGTGCATTCAGACTTGGAAAGGAGGGACCTTGTCTTTCTGTGCTGGGTCTGTTGGAAGAGCTACTGTAGTGCTGATAGCAAAGACCGCGGGCATCACCTGCCTTTGAAAGGGAACTGAGTAATTCTTCAAGGGTTGTCACTAAGACTGGAGCAAAGAGCTCCTTGGACTGCCTAAAATGACAAACTGCGTAAGCCATCGCCTCTTGCAGATGATAGAGAAGACAGAAAATACATCCTGTGGGTGCTGGCTAATCAGTCTACCCAGATGCATAATTACAAGGGAGCTGCACTTGCCTAAGCGGTTATTCTAGCCAAATGAATCCCCTGATGTTAGAGCAGAAGCATGTATTTGCCATTCTAGCAGACAAGCAGCATCCTAGGATGACTAGCATAGTCCATATGTTTAGTGATATTACTACTGAAACCTCATTAACCGACAGGAAAACCTAAATCACACTAAAACCTGTGTTAGAGCACAGCTGGCCACCCGCATTTAGAAGTGAGAGAGGTTGGTACTCACCCTGGAGAGCACACAGAAAGTGTCACGACTCCGCCTAGTCCGGGCTTTATATGCCCCTCTCTCAAGGTCACTGATGTCAAGGCATCAGCACTGTTCCTCCATGCCTATATTTGTCCACCAGATCCTGAGCGAGGAGACAATGCCTGAGGAGGGGACACGTGTGGCTGCACCCTGGGAGGGGGGCAGGAATGTCGGCGGGGAGTGGTGCGCTCTTCACCGGCTGCCCTCGCCACACCATTCTTGCTCCATGACTTCATGGAAGAAGCTTTTCCTGCTTTGGTGTTTTCACAGGGGCAAGTGTTGCTTTTCCAAGTGCCTCAGAACTTAATTTCCATGAGCTTGAAGCGAGGGGTGGTGGTGTGGAAATTAAGACTATTGGACTGTAAGTTCCCTAGATTATGAAAATCAGAGCATCCTGCACAAGGAACAAATGAGTATGAAGGGAGTCTGGTTACGAGAGCCAAACTGCCTTCAAGCAACAAAGCTAGGATGCGAGTTCCCACATCCCAGTCAAGTGCTTTAAACCCCCTTCTAAAGCTCCAGAGGTTTAAAAGCCAAGCCTTTAAGGTGGGGTTTAGGATACACAGGTGTGCAGAGTTCATGAACACAGCAAGGCAGTGAAGAAGTGTAAGAACATATTGATTCTGCCTGGGAAGGGAATCAGTGGACAAAACAGGCATCAATTGTAGTGAGCGATTTGCTTCGGGGAACTCATAAATGGGACTGAGCTTAGTCAATGTCTGGCCTCCTTATCGTAAACTCATTTTTCCTGTAAAACAAGCACCATAAGTAACTGAGAGCTCATTTCGCTTCAACCCCTAAATAGCAGAACAACTGACACATCCAGATTGATTTTGTACAAGCACGGGCAGATATAGCATAAAGCGAATATCAATGCACCAAGGAAAATAGATGCTGTGGATGATGCTAGGTGGCCACAAAGGAAGATTATATCAGGGCTTTAGAAAAATCAATTCCAAGAGGGAACAGGGAGGGAGCTTATCCACAGCCTCGCTGAACGCCTGCGTGCCCACAGGAGCAAGTGGTTTGGTTTGTGACCAGGCAAGAGGAAAGCCGTTACCTTACCGAGTCAGCTATTTTGAAAGCTGGTGTCCTGATGACTGGACAGTGACAGGCTGCACAGATAAAGTAGCTCTGTAAGAAACAGAGGGGTTTATGGAAGTGATGGACTCGAAGATGGGAGATCGATGTGGCAGGACCGAGGAGCTGAGAGCTTCGGTAACCTGGTATTTTTAGCATCTGTGGAATGCAAACAACAGACAGAGAATCACTCCTGCTTTGCTAGGGGCAGGCACATCTCAGGCTGAAGTGGAAGAGAGGGCCTGCTGTTAAAGCCAGCGGCGAAGCTTTCAGTCCTGGTCTGGGTACACCTGCAAAAGGAACCTGCACTCCGCTGGAAAATAAGAGGTGTCATGCTCCGGCGCTCGACTGGCTGTCGCACTCTGCTCACTCGTTCCCTTGAATGAGAATCACTTTCCACCCCTCCTAGTCTGCTGCTTGGTGCCCCACAGCACAGATGTATGTTGATGTCAGATCTCACTCATCATCACCTTTCTCCTTTATATCTGATGAGAAAGAAAAACAGAGCCGTTGATCTCAGCTGCTTAGGTGAGCAGAGAGTGACCGCATAAAGCTTGAGCAGAAGCCCCTGATCACGTAATATGGACTGAGGTACATCAAAACCACCACCACCACCATTTATGGGTGCTGCTAATCTGCTGTAAACACTGAGAATACGACTATTTCATGCCACAAGGGTAGCACACGCCGACTCTCCTTCCTGCTCCCCTATCGCGTCGCCAGGAGCTTTACTTCTAAACACAACATTCCCACCGCCACCTACTTTGCTTAGAAGGGATTTTTTTACTAATATGCTGTTATCACATTTTTTCTGCTCTGCAAATATTCAGCTTTCACCAGCTCTGCACGAACACTACAATCTTGCTCCCACGCCTCACTTTTCTTTTTTGAGGCTCCAAACAACAGTTTCCACAGCTGAAGCCGGAGCAGTTTCCATGCTCGTGTCACTCAGGAAGGGGCACAGCCAGCACTGATTCAAACATGATCGATCGATTTTCCTTGCTAGCCCAATGTGAATGGCACTGCCCAAGCCGTTGCTGCCTTCCTGGAGATTATTTGCTTCCTTCTAACGGGGACAAGAGTTTGCAGCACGTTTCCCCTGGATTAAATTTCTACCAGTGGCGACCAAAGCCATTTGTCTCTCGCAGGGGCTACTTTTAGAAAGGTTAATGCTGGTCACTGTTTCTAGGGAAACAAGGGACTTTGATAAGAAGCCCTTGTGACTGATCTATTTTTAATCACATTACATATTGGAAAGGAATGCAATAATGTTTATCAGCTCCAGACACAGATAGTGTCAATATCGTGGTCTTATATGGAAAAGTTGGCGTCTGGGACCTGTAAAAGCTCAGTTATGAATTTTCTCTGTTTTCATAGGAAAAGAGATTGGCCAGCCAGCTGTGTTTTGATAAAAGTTGTAATAACCTGGCACCCCTGAAAACCTAGATCAGTGGGAGAAACGGACCCTAGCTCCAGATATGAAAGCGTCCTCTGAATCAGGATGCTCTGGACTGCTCCACAAGCAAGCAGAAAGGCATTCCTTCTGCAAGAGGCATCTAAATGACTCTATCTAAAGAGACTGAAAACCTGGTAAACCTCAGAGTTTGTGGGGTCTTTTTCTGGTCACCAGTCTCTGCTGCTATTGCAGTCTCCATTTAAAGGACAAATGGGAAAAAACCAAGATGATCTCGTCAGATGCTCTTTAGAAGACAAAGAGTACCCCCTTAGGAACAGTTTTGGTGCAAGAAAAGTGTGAACATCACACTCAGCAGCAAATCCAGACCCATTCTGTAGGAGTGGATGTATTTTCTCCTGCGAAGAATTATAGCTTAATTCCTCAAGCTGTTGATGCACCAAAGAGAATTTAGAGGGGGAGAGAAGCTTTAAAAATAGTTGTGCTCTGCTACATCTCTAAAGGATCAGAAATTAGCACTAAACAGGACATTTGAGGTGTTTATGACAGCTAGATTCACATCATTAGAACTGGAGATCTTCAGGTTCCTGCAAGGCTTGGTGCTCCCCCTTCTGCAGTGCACACGCCAGGCCACGGACATGAGCATCTACGTCCTGAAGAGGTACCTGCGACTTCAGTGTGCGCCCCTTTCAGAATAATAATGTTAAATAGCTTGCTCCAATTCGTTCCTTGCTGATAGCAACCGTGCGGTGCGATAGCAGAAAGGAAATGCAGATTTCTCTATGGAAAGTATCTTCTCTCATGCCAACATGCCCGGGGAAATAAATGCTAAGCCACCAAAAATGTTTTCACTGCCTTTTAGGCCACCCAAATCCATGATCTATTTCCATCAGTATGCAGATCGCTGAAACAGAATACCTCTTCCCACTTTAAACAGCTCAAAATCCTCAGCGACCGCGGAGAACCAGCACAAACCAGGAGGAGCGCAGGCAATCTCAGCCGGGTGGCGCACAGCAGCGTCCAGCCCTCAGCCGCGCTGCCAGAAGGTCCCTGCCTCTCATCACTCGCCAAGGCCTGAGCTCCGGGCTGCATCGGCATGCTCCCCTCCTAACCCCGGCTAGGATAAAGCATTTCAGAGCTGTCATTGTTGCCTCTCCCCTGCTGACATTCAATCATTATGGTATCTTAAGAACGTTTAAATAGGTCAGGGTTTTAATGGGAGAGCTCAGCTTCTGGAAGCGGCACTGACAGCGCTTTGAGAACAGATTACCAGCGCTGATAAATCAATCGCAAACTGACTCGCGGCCCTAAGAAAAACAGGAAAGCACAACCGCAAAGAGCAAGCCGAATCAAATAAACCATCTCGGCTCTTCAGCTCCGGAGATGTACTTGGGCAGGGAAAGGTTTTTGCCTTCTCCCTCCGCAAAAGCTGACATTGCCCGGGAAGTTTTCAGTCCCCAATAATCTTGAGCACCCCGTCAGGTCAGGGAGAACGTGATGGCATGTCTACAGGGCTGCTTTTCCCCACTTTCCTATATCCTCATTGGCATCAGTGAGGTTTGCTTTGTTTTTGCTTTTCCCCCCCCCTTCATCGGCTCTGCGTCACCCAGAACACGGGCGAGTGCAGGGGGTTAAAAGCCCTAATGATGCACCTGAGTTAATCTCTCCAGTATCCAAGAGCTGGGCACTTATTTGCACAGCACGTCACTGCCGCCCGGTCACCAATTCTGTTAGCCCTAACAGAAGTGTCTTAGCCGCAATAGATGCAGAAACAAGATCTGAACCCATGAACACGTCTCTAGGGTTTACATTATGTGGTCCGGCTTCAAAGACAGGGCACTCCACTACCGTTACTTCAGCTCGTGCCTGTGATGCCCTCTCTCTGCTCAAGCAGTCTGGAAACGTTTTAGGAATGCCCTAAGATTCTCCTTGGCTTTCAGACACAACCGCAGTCCAGCTCCTGGGTCTGAGTTCCTCCAGGACAACCCTTCTCAGGCTCAAGGGGTTCTGCTGCGTTCTGCTTCCCTAACGCTGAGCCGCAAGTCGACTCTGCGCCAGGGTTGTTTGCTAGCTCGGGCTTACCTCACGCAGCTGCAGACCGTGCTGAAAGCCCAGAGAGGGTTGAGTTGGTGAAGTAACTGCCCCGGGGCAGGGGAGGGCACTTTATGAACATCGCAGTTGCTGGCAGAATAAACCCGGTGTGATTGGCACAACATTAAACAGCAAGAAGGCGGCGCGGGAAGCAGACTCTGAGAGACTTGCAGCGTTGGCATTCTATAAGCAGAGACAGCCACAGCTCCTTCCCAAGCAAAGCTGCACTGAGCTGGTCACCTCCACCAGGAAATCCAGTCAGCAAAGCTGTTTGGAACAACAGGGTATTTCCATAGGTGCTACTTTCTGCCCTGAGTTCAGAAAAGAGCAACACGGCGCTTCTGACGTGGTTTGACGACTTGTTGCTTCTTGTCAGACAAATGTAAACACCTCAAGGAATTATCATGGCATCCTTCTCGCCAGCAGCAGCATTCTGGAGCAACCAGCTGGTGTGTGCATGTGTACACACACACAAAAGTACATGTGTGTATTTGTAGAGATGTGTGTGTGTGCACGTATATGTATGGGCATGTGCTACATATACATATATATGTGTGTGTGTCTTTATTTAGGCACACATCTCTTTATATATGTATATATTACATGATTCTATAACTTCTTCTCTGATTCTGTAACTTCTCCAGTGAAGTGATCCTGCTGTGGCAGGGGGATTGGACTTTCGGGGTCCCTTCCAATCCCTAATGATTCTATATACAATATGTATGTATGTCTATCTATACATATATATGTCTCTGCGTATAGCTAAACTTATAGATAGATCTGTAAATGTGAAAACAAGCTGATCTTCTAACCTCTCCCCTCCCAGCTGTGATGCTCCAGACTTAATACCAGATACAACTTTTCCTTTGGAGACCTGCTGAGCTGATTCTGCAAGCTGGTGTTGTACCATGGCCACGCCATGGTAGACCCCACCAGTCCTATACTCCCCGCTTTTGCGCTGCTGGGCTGCTGGTACCCAGGCTGGGAGATGCAGAAGTTGACACAGAGCCGAAATCCTGTCAGCAGCATATCTCCTGAAGCCTCTTCTCTGCACAGGGCACTTGTATTTTTATGGCTGAACACATAATGTCTAACCCCAGATTAGTTTCTGAAGAGGCATGGCAAGACCAGAAAGGGGTGATCTGCAGCACACTGGGCTGGTGCAAACTCCCACTGCTTCAGTGTTGCTTGGGGAGGGCAGAGGTGGGAGTGCTGAGATGCCAAGAGTTACAGCAGAGAGGATCAGAGAGACAACAGTATGCAATGACTATGCAGGACCACCCAGAAAAACCCACAGAGTCATTTGGAGAAAGGCATGTCTGGCCCAAACCCCACCGAGAAACCATCACCAAGATCAGCTGGGCGTCGCCTTTGCAGAGGAACTGCTTTAGCCACGAGAGGTTACAGGAATAACTCCCTTCAGAGTCCTGGCAGGAGAAAAACAGTCAGCTTGTGTGACTGAGGATCAGAGTTGGAAGTGCCTGCCACAGACACAGTTTTAGGCACTTTGGTCTCACAATGGTCTAGAAAAATAAACAAGGGAAAGATACACCAGCTCTGGTGCGATGATGCAAAGCTCAACAGCTGTCAAACCATGGAGTAAGAACGGAAAAACATACCCTGTTCAATGTGGGGGGCTCTTCACTTTGTCTTCACTTTAGGCACCAGTAGCTCGGTGGTATGAAAACACCAGAGCGCTCATTTGACAGCACTACCAACCCAGTTGAGTAACTTGTTCAATTTCCATTAAAACTTCATCAAACCCCACTCAACAGAAAACCTCAAGTTTTGATCTGTCCAGCCCATCTGACAAACTTCTCACCAGCAGCTCCATGGATTCGAACTTCACTCACCAAAAGAGCATTTTGGAGTAGTCCTGGCAGCTCTGTGCACGCAGATGAGTATTTGTCTTGCTCCTCTGGAGGCTGTTCTGCAGGTCTGGTGTCTGTGAATTGCTCCTGGTGAAGAAGAGAATGGGATACTAGAAATAACTCCTTCAGGGCAACAGGGTAAATCCATTCTATATAAAACCACATTTTTACTTAAATAGCTATAGGAAGAGGAATATATTTAATTTGTTTTTCAGAGAATCCAAATTTACAGCAGAAGTCTTCACTGCAAGATTTAACAGGGAACTTTGACAAAAATATGGGCTATTTTGGGGTTATGAAAATATGCTGTGGAAAAAGGGAAAGTGGAGCTTTAAGTTGGATTATTCTGGTTTTTGCCTGTCAAGAAATACTGCTCCTGCTGGAAACTCTGGTCCTCTGCGTTGTACCGCAGTCGACAAACAGAGATTTTCCAGAGCAGAAGAATTCCTCCTCCCATCGTCACCCAAACGTGCATCAGCACTGCAAGGAGGGAATTGCAGAGTGTTCCCACTGCACTGCCAGCATGGCCTGGGTGCCTACCTTCATGCATTGCTAACACACCTTCATACTTTGAGATCTGCAACACATCCAACCTAAAGGAAGCAACCTCAAACCCAGAGCAGTGTGATGCAGCAGTCACTGACACCTTTCCTAGGAAAAGGAAGCTGATGCCAGTTTACTCTGAAAGAAGAATGAGAGGGGCAGATTTTAGATGCTGAAAGCAATAGCACTCTACGGCACCGTTGCTCACACCAGAAGAGGCAGGCACTCAGAGGCAATAGCACTACCATTACGTCCCAGGTTCGATTTCAGGGATATTTGGCTCAATCCTCACTGGAAACAGAGAACTGAAGCTTAGCTGCTTGCAGCAATCAGAGGATACAGCTGGATACAGCTGAACTACTTCCCTGTCCTAAGTTCTCCACTGCTACACAGGGTGTCTGTACCTTGGAGTGCAAAAAGCATCAAATGGGAGAAGAGCAATCACTACAATTTATTTAAATGGGAGAAAGAAAGCAGGGGGATAAATCCATTCCTCTGAAGTAAGAAATGAAATGCCATTTAAGACTGATTCCAACCAACTTTATTCCCTACCCGTGCAACGCAGTCACATCTTGCTGGTCTGATCACAGTGCACAGATGAAGTTCAGATGACAAAACCCACGCACATAGTCCCCTAACCAGAAAGGACCCCGTGTTTCACACAACAGCATCACGATGCGTTTTAATGAACATGAAAGAAACCAAACAAGCGTGAACGAGCCCTTTTATACAGCAAAGGAAAGGAGCTTTCAAAGGGGCTATGGAAACCAAATCTTGCACTCTCAGCCTATTCCCCCTAGCACAGCCTGTTTGTTAGCAGGAACAATGTGTGACATGTCACACGGGGCTCTGCTGAGCTGACCTTCAGACCTCTGACACTAAATCACTGATAAAGTCATAACATGGAAAAAAGGGCTGTCCAAGTCCCTGCACAGCAGCCAGTACCCAGGCTCTGGGAGTCAGCAGCACCTGCCTTAAGCTCCCTTCAGTGAGTGTCTCTCACCATGGCTGTCAGTAACAGAAGTGAAAATGTCTTCCCTTTGCTAATACCTTCTTGCACAGTGCTTTCTCCCTGGTGAGGGCTCATCTCTGACTTGCAGTGCCTAGCTCAGTAGCAACGGGCTGAACAAGGCGAGTGCGTCTGTGTGAGGACATGCCTGGCGACTACAGCCAGCCACTTGTGACAGTGTGCATCCAAAGACAGGACAAATCACAGTCATCCTGCCATGGCTTAACTTATTCATCTTGTTTAAGTCTCCTTAGTATCACTTCTGGACAGGATGACCTAGGAGCTGGCCCATAGTGTCCCTCCTTACCATCCTCCTTTTGGGTTTGCGGGAAGTGCACGGCAGAAGGAGAGCACCAGGAGAGCTCGCTGCCTCTGGCTCTGCATGTACCAAAGTGGGGAAGAAAGAATAATTAGCAGATACTGTTTGAACCTTACTTTTCCTTTATTCGTTATCATCTTCAAAGACGCCTCCAGAACGAGCCCCTAGTGGAAATCACAGGATGGACACGTCGCCTTGGCTGTTCTTGCAGCTGGAAAACACCAGCATGTCCCTGACCGTTCCCAAGGTTCAGTGCACGCCAAGTCTGTCAGAACTTCCTTAGAGATGTGAAGCAGAGAAAAGGGAATCCAGCACTTGCTAAGAGAGTCTCTTCCCAGCCATAAAGCATTAGGGCCCTTACAAGCTGAAAACACTGTGTGAAGTGGTAAGAACAGACCTTCAGCACTAGAAGTGCAAATGCACAGAGGACAGAGCGCCGACCTCCTGCACCAGCAGGACTTCCGAGCAGCCAGCCTAAGGAAATGCAGCCGGTGTGGATGCATTCAGCTGGAAGAAAAAATCCTACCGAGGGCAGGAAGATGACAGCGGCACCGTTGTTACCCCCAGCCAAGCACCACTGATCCAGGAAATCAAGAGATCAGACAAAAACAAATCAAACTAAATTGAAGTAAGAGACACAAAGTAGGGAGTTCCAAAAGCCTTAGTGTTGCTGTGCAGTGAGGAGGGACTGTGCCTAAGACTTCCGAGCGCCTGTACCCCTACAAGCTTTTTTTAAAGCCGATTCCACCTGTCTGCAGTGGCTGAATGAGCAATCACCAGCATTCACGCGCTTTATCAGGCTGTTTTTGCTTTTCTCCCCCTCAGGAAGTTCCCACTTCAGAATGACTACGTGGGAATTGAACGGGAAGCACCAGCTGGGGCTCCTGCACAACATTTCTGGCCCTCTGGAGGGGCAGTGTGCCAAGCAGCAGAGTGTTTTTGTAAGGGCAGTGGTACTGTAGAAGCCCAAGAGAACCAGTGGTTGCCAGTCCTCTGAAGAGCCTTGTACCTGTTTTGCACGATGGGAGCCTCACAAAGCAGCCCAAACCACTCACGTACTTGGCTTTTTACCACAGAATGCCTTGGGTTGGAAGGAACATCTAAAGTCATCTAGTCCAACCCCTTGCAATGAGCAAGGACCTCTTCAACTAGATCAAGTTGCTTAGAGCCTCAGTGACCTTCAATGTCCCAAGGGATGGGGATCTCCACCAGCTCTCCAGGCAACCTGTTCCAGTGTTTGCTACCTTCATGGTAAAAAACTCCTTCCTTATATCTCCTCTGTCTCCCCTCTTTCAGTTTGAAGCCACTACCCCTTCTCCTGTCACAACAGGCCTTGCTAAAAGGCCCCTCCCCATCTTTCTTATAGACTCCCTTTAAGTACTGAAAAGCTGCAGAAGGTCCCTGCACAGTCATCTTTCTCCTGGCTGAACAACCTCAACTTCCTCAGCCTGTCTTCACAGGGGAGGTGCTCCAGCCCTCCTATCATTTTTGTGGCTTCCTCTGGACCTCCTTCAGTAGGTTGATGGCCTTCTTGCATTGAGGACCCCAGAACTAGACAGTACTCCAGGTGGGGTCTCACCAGAGCCAAGGGGGAGAATCACCTCCCTTGACCTGCTGGCCACACTTCTTTTCATGCAGCCCAGGACACTGTTGGCCTTCTGGGCTGTGAGGGGACATTGCTGGCTCATGGCCAGCCTCTTGTCAACCAGTGCCTCCTGCACAGAGCTGCTCTCAGTCATCTGCAGTAGCAGGACTGCCTTGGGGCTTTTCTGAGAAGGGAGGACACGCACAAAGGAACGGTGTGAAGATCCTACTTTCTAAATCCCACCGGCACCAATTTTCTGGTGGTCTCCGCAGTCCCCCTTCACTGCCACCAGCAAGAAAGGTGTCAGTGGCCTGAGCGACACCTCACACTTGAAGCAGAAACGTGCAAGCCGCTGCGCCAGTTGGCCATTTCAACCTCTAAAGACCAGACCCAAGCGACACAGCTACTCCAGCAGCGAGCCCGCACGTGCCCTGTCTCACCAACAGAAGGGGCGTTTCAGCCACTGCGGAGGACTGATAACGAGTTGTGTTATCTCTGGCACCGCAGTGGAGCTAGTTAAGAACCTCTAGCCTGACTGCGCTCTATAGGCGACATTAACTACGCCCATTGCTAATAGCTCGGCTTAATTGCTCCCCGATTTCTCCACACACACGCAGGCAGAAAATGGAAGTCATTTTTAATTATACGGAAAGTTCTAACTCTCTGTCCCATTAAGATCATTCAAAACTGAGTAAAACCCACAAATAATCCCTTAGATGACAGTTTTTAATTAATTCTAACTCATGCTAATTAAAAGATTTGCAGATTGCAACAATCCAGATCATTTTCAAAAGGCAAAGCCTTCTCTTCCACAGCAAACGCGTTCCATTTGCCATTCGAATTAAATAGCTCCTACTTCTAAGGGCAAAAACCTCTTCAGCCTTCACAAAGGAATGAAAATTGACAGCAGGTAACAGAAGTGCTCCATCAGATTGGGCTGTAAGCTGCAAACCATCTCTCGAGAATAAAACCTGCCTGGGTATGTTCCTGTGTGACTCGAAATAGGGGATCCTGCTGTGGCAGGGGGATTGGACTAGATGATCTTTTGAGGTCCCTTCCAATCCCTGATGTTCTGTGCTTCTGAGAACACCCAAGTTGCATGAAAACACTGGAGACAGGAGTGGAAACTTGAGCCTTTGGTGGTAACAGCCTTGAGGTAATCCCCGTCACCTACAAAACACCAGTTTGCACAGCACTGTGTGAAGGGGGTAACCAAGACCCAGCTCTGACAGCCACCCTGTAACCAAATACGGGGATGGGGTTTGCCGGGTACCCCACAGAAACGCTGCCTTCAGAGAATAAGTTCAGAAAAGATAGAGAACATAACTGACTCGAAATCTGTAACCAAAACAATCATGGATGTTCATTACTGTAGAGATCTCCCCCTGCCAAGTTTTCTTGTCCTCACCAAATGATTGCAATGACTTCTGACAGTGGGAAGGCAACAGTCCTACAAGTCAGTAGCCAACTACAAGGTGGGCTTTGACACCAGCATGGGCAGAGGTGGTTGTTCTCACATTCTGTGCACCAGAACCTGGCCCAGATAGCACCTCCATCGTTTCCAAGCCAGCACCATGACATGCTGTTTCCACCCTCCTGGAATAGTCTTCTCAGGGACATGGTAGAGCCCCCATCACTGGAGGGTTTTAGAATGCAACTGGACAAGATGTTAGTTAATGTCATCTAGGTTCTCTTTCCCACAGAAGATTGGACCAGATGATCTTTTGTGATCACCAGGGGCACACAGGTGAGGAAACGGAGGTCATTTTTGCATAGAGCAAAGCAAGGGCTTAAGAAGGACAAAGGACCGGATCCCACAGCCAGTTTTGCTGCTTTAAATGCATGAAAGTCACCAAGTCCTTGACTGGCATGAACCAACTTGGGCTTTCAGCACGACACCTTCACACAGCTGCTGGCGAGGAGCTTCCTTCATTTACAGATATAGTTAATATATACAGTGATTGCTGGCTTGATTCCTCCATTTGGAGTGAGAAATGCACATAGCCATAGTAACCAGCTCTTGCCACTGAGTTCTCCTTCTCTTCTGAAGTCAGTCTATTTATGCATGGATCTGTGAGGAGATGTTTACCTTTCTCCTGGTTGGAAGCCTAGGTGAGAGAGACCCGGCACTGCAGTTCTGCCACACGCTGCAGAAATGACACGGAGTGACCTTGGCTATTGGTGGGTAAGTGGTTTTCCAGCACGTCACATGAATCTGTTACCCACTTATCGACCCACTTGAGTCTACATAAACCAGCCAATATTCTCTTTGCTAAACAGGGTTATTAGAAATGCAGCATCGATGGGCAGCAAGCAGTATTTTCAAACAAATTTCCCAATCAAGGTATTCAGAGCTTTAAGATGCTGCAAAGCTGTTTTCAATAAGCTCATGGAGTTTCACAGCAAAACGGGTTTGTAGCTACCATTCACAGGAACACAGAATGTCAGGGGTCAGAAGGGACCTCGAAATATCACCCAGTCCAACACCCCTGCCACAGCAGGATCCCCTACAGCAGGTCACGCAGGAACGCATCCAGGCGGGCTGTGAATGTCTCCAGAGACAGAGACTCCACATTCGCACGCACATTGCACCTGCCTAAAGGTTCTACGAATCTGATGACATTTAGCTTTCAGTGTTTTAAAAGCACAAGCACGCCAGAGCCCTTAACTAACAAACCCCAATGTCAGTTGTCCAGATCAGTCTTTGTAAGTGTTGCTACCTGAGTGCTGAACTCAGGTCTCAGAAGCCAAGATTTACCCCCCTTGTAAGTGGGTAAAAATAAACTCTCTCTTTCTTGCCCTTTATGGAGGTGAAAACATTGCAAGGAGGAGGTACCCATGTGCTGTGAAGAGCTGAGCCCAGCGGCCAAGATTACCCCAAAAGGACATGCCGCAAGCGCTACTTTAGTTGTTGAGCTCTTTACAGCCAGCGGAAGGGCTTAGATACAAAATCCATTATTCAGACGGTAGCTTAGACTACAGACCTGCTACTGGAAGAAGGGAAAATCTCGCCTCTTCTCCAGAAAGCACTAGAGAGATGGAGGCCTTTGCATAGAGATACAGGGTGCAGAGACCAAAAAGCTCAAAGCTCCTATAATAATTTTGTTATTTGGTACCATGTTGAATGAACTGGGTGCTGGCCATGTGCATGAGCTGTGGAAAGGGACTGAGAGCACTGGAACAGGCTGCCCAGGGAGGTTGTAGAGTCTCCTTCTCTGGAGACATTTAAAACCCACCTGGCCATGTTCCTGTGCGACTGGATCTAGGTGGTCCTGCTGTGGCAGGGGGTTGGACTAGATGATCTTTTGAGATCCCTTCCAGTCCCTGATGTTCTGTGAAAGCCTTTTCTATAAAGCCAGATGCTTACTTGAAGTGGTTGATGCAGGATTTGGAATCCTGGTAAATTATTTGTTCATTTGGTGAAGATCTTGGTTCTCCTCTGATGTATCTGCCCTTCCTTCCGATCTACATTTATCAGATCTCATGCAGGGTGTATGAAATACTTCAAGCTGTTGGTTTCTCTTGCTGTGAAGAACCCTAGATGCCAGTTACATGATGCTGAAATATTTCAGAGAGGTGCTAGTGTGCAGACATCATCCCTGCTGCCATCCAGTTGTGACAGGGCTGTGTGATTCACTGCCATGTGCAGCAACTGAGAACCCCACACAGCTCGCAGTCGTCAGTTGCTTATACAAAGTAGTTGTAGTCATCCTACAAGAATCTCAACTTCCAGAGGTTTTTATTTTTAGCAGGAACCGTCCTGTAGCCAAGACGTGGCTACCACTGCTGAGACATCAGATCGGGTTTACTGAGTTTCCCCATACAAATGAGGTGCTGCCATATACAGACCCTTGAATGCAAACGTGTCTGCAGCCTCTCCTCTCCCCGTGAATCTTACAGCCTCTTAAGTTTGCCCCCTATTTTCTAATCTAATTTTTTGTTGAACTCTCCTGAGCTATCCCTGTGAGAAGTACAAGACTCCTGTTGTTCCCAGTAGTGTCACTGTATCATACAGTCCTAGAGCCATTCAGGTTGGAAAGGACCCCTGAGATCATCAAGTCCAACCATCAACCCTACTCTGCAGGGTCACCCCTAAACCAAATACCCCAGCACCACATCTGAGTGACTTTTAAACTCATCCAGGGATGGGGACTCAACCCCCACTCTGGGCAGCCCATCCCAGTGCCTGACCACTCTCTTCCTGATGTCCAGTCTGACCCTCCCCTGGTGGAGCTTGAAGCCCTTCCCTCTGCTTCTGTTGCTAATTCCCTGTGAGCAGAGCCCAGCACCAGCATCTCTGCAGTGCCCTTTCAGATGGCTGTAGAGAGCGATGAGGTCTCCCCTCAGCCTCCTCTTCCTCAAACTAACCAGCCCCAACTCTCTCAACCTCTCCCATAGAGGGAGGGCAAATTTTCTTTAGCAAAACTTCTCTTTTCACTTGATTTGGCTCAAACATTCCTACACTTAGCAGTTAATGCTGGCTGTTCAGAGAGGGAATTCAGGGGATGGAGCATCTCTCATGTGAGGATTGGATGAGAACTGGGGCTGTTTAGCCTGGAGAAGAGAAGGCTCCGGGGGGGACCTTCTTTTGACCTTCCAGTACCTGAGGGGGACCTCTATGAAGGCAGGGGAAGGTCTTTTCAAGAGGGTTTGTACGGATAGGACAAGGAGCAGGGGGTTCAAGCTGGAAAAGGAGAGATTGAGGCTGGGTATTAGAAACAAGCTCTTCAATGTGAGGGAGGTTGATGGCTGGAACGAGCTCTTCGGGGAGATGGTGGGGTCCCCATCCCTGGAGTCATTTCAGGTCTGGCTTGATGAGGCTCTGAGCAGCCTGACCTAGGTACAGCTGTCCCTATGTAGGGATGTTGGACTAGATGATCTCTAGAAGTCCCTTCCAGCCTAGAACATTCTGTGAATCACAGAATCACATTCAGGACTGGAAGGGGCCTCAAAAACTCATCTAGTCCAATCCCCCCTAGTTGAAACTACTTAGAATCTCTTTTCTGGTGTTCACTATGAACTCCAGCTCAGACTAAAACAGACAGTTGAGCAGTCACTAATTGTCTTAGCCAGCAGTGGGATCATTAAACCTATTACATAACCCCCAGCGTGTAAGTATTTTAATCGATGGAAACTTGGCAGTGTGACCCATGCCGAAGGCTTTTTCCACCCCGGCCACTTTTCTTGCCATTATAAACCGATGAATTCATTGCCATTGTGGGTACTACTTCTGAGCTACGGTCTTTCTAAAATGGTATTGCCTAGAAAAGCTTCCCAGTTTGGAAGCTTCAGGGTCACAGTGCTGTTTTAAGAGGATTTGGGAAATGCAGTCGTATAGTTGTGGTTGAAGTGCATCGGGCTGTCCACGGCTCCTTTGGTTCTGGAACTGCCACTACCCATCTGTAGCCTAAGCTGGACAAAAATCTGCCTGGATTCTAAATTCGAATCCAATTTAAATTTAAAATCAATTCTGAATTTTAATTTAATTCATTTAAATTCTAAACAAATTCTTAAAATCAGGCAGTTTCTAAATCTGCCTGTTTCTAAATTGTACTGGTCCAAGGTTCTTACTGTTAAACTGTGAGAATTCAAAGTATGGATAGGAAATACCACAAGGACCTTCTTCCCCGTGAGGGTGATGGAGCACTGGAAGGGGCTGCCCAGGGGGGCTGTGGAGTTTCCTTCTCTGGAGACATTTAAAACCCACCTGGCCATGTTCCTATGCGACTGGATCTAGGGGATCCTGCTGTGGCAGAGGGATGGGACTGGGTGATCTTTTCAGGTCCCTCCCAATCCTTCATGACTGGATCTAGAGGATCCTGCTGTGGCAGGGGATGGGACTGGGTGATCTTTTCAGGTCCCTCCCAATCCTTCATGACTGGATCTAGGGGATCCTGCTGTGGCAGGGGGATTGGACCGGATGATTTTTCAAGGTCCCTTCCAGTCCCAAATGACTGGATCTAGGGCATCCTGCTGTGGCAGGGGGATGGGACTCGATGATATTCCAAGGTCTCTTCCAATCTCCGCTATCCTGTGATCCTGTGATGTGGTGCCATTCGTTGGTGCTGTATTTGTAGAGCAAACAGCTTCGCAGAAGCCTTGTCGTTAGCGTAAGCAGTGCTCCCATCGTGTTGTACGACACCAAGAAAGCCCTTTTATAACATCATCCTCTCTGTTTTCCTTTTTACTTCTCTCTCTGTGCAGTGCTGCATACCCAAGGTCCCATCGATGGCAGCCTGTATGCAAAAGTGAGGAAGAAGAGCTCTTCGGACAGCAGCATCCCCGGGGTTGCTCAAGGTGTTCCCATGACTGGCAGCCCCGATCACAGTGATCACACCTTGTCTGTCAGCAGTGATTCAGGGCACTCAACAGCTTCCACCAGGACAGAAAAGACTGACGAGCGCCTCGTGCCAGGAGTCAAACGAGGTCTGAGCCCCCAGGAGAAGGCTGAACTGGACCAGTTACTCAGTGGTTTTGGGCTGGAGGAGGTTTCTGTCAACACCAAGGGCATGACTGATGCTCGAAGTAAGTACAGTGAGAATCGCCACATAGTGCCAGTTCAAGTCCACGTGAATGGAGACACCAAGCTGAAGGACAGGGAGACCGATATCCTGGACGACGAAATGCCTAACCATGACCTTCACAGCGTGGACAGCATTGGGACTTTGTCTTCCTCAGAGGGACAGCACTCCACCCACCTAGGGAACTTCAGTTGTCACAAGAGCAGTCAGAACTCCCTTCTTTCCGACGGCTTTGGAAGTAACACTGGGGAAGAGCATCACAATGCTTTTGCCCCAGACCTGGGCATCGGTGTGGATCCCCTCTATGAGAGATCGTTCGGAAGCACCGAGCCAAAGTCGACTCAGCAGCTGCCACAAAACCCTCCTGTCTCACCCCAGCCTCAAGCCTATGGCCCAAGTAACTACTCCACTCAGACCTGGGTACGCCAGCAGCAGATGGTCACTGCTCACCAGTATGGTTTTGCCCCGGAGAATGAAATTAGGGTTGGCCTTCACCACGCTGTGGACAACCCAGTCTGTGTCCAGAGCCAGTCCCGGGTCCCAGACACCCCAACACGTGGCTCCAGCAGCAGAAATGCTGTGCAGAGGGGACTTGGAAGCATTTCAGGTGCTGCTGAAGCTGCAGAACATGCCAGCGTCGAGAGTTTTAAGTCCCGGCCGGTGCCTCAGAGGGACACAAATGGCCTGGATCTAGGAAGGAACGTGGGGGACTTGCCAGCTTCTCCAACGTTAGATATCGATCAGTCCATTGAACAGCTGAACAGGCTGATCTTGGAGTTAGACCCCACCTTCGAACCTATCCCAACACGCATCAACACGGTTTCCAGGGACAGAAACCAAGTGAATGGCTTCACCAGCCTTGATGTAGATGTGGAAGGGCTTGGCAGGAGCCCTGGCTTCCATGACAAGTTAGAGGTCACAGCTAAGAATCCCTCCCGGCACGGTAAGCTGTCAGAATCCTTTCTGAATGTCATGTTTTCGCTAGCACTTGAATATTCTTGAGAGAGTACAGCAGGCCATCAGGTCCTGACTTAACAGCTTCCAGGATAGTTATCAAGGGTTTATTTCTGGTGCCAGCTCAGTGAGTTGTGCAGGTACCTGGTTTTTAGCTTTTAAAAGGTACCATTCAGCAAATCCTTAGCTCTCAGAGATCATTGCTTGCGATATTTTGCTGCTTTAAGGGAGCAGAATTCCTACACTGAGGTATTTTTAGCAGACATCTGCAGCGAGATGGTTTGGGATTTACTATTATCATGTTTATTGTGATTATTTTTTATGACTTCCACGGAAGGAGAACAAGCTCTGACAGTTTTACCTTCAGATTTAGCGCAGTGCTGCCGTCATTCCAGTTCTGTGCAGCGGTTTTATAAATAATGTGGTCTGTGCCTGTGAGGGATTTTAAACCAGACTCTGTCTCACACCTGTTTTCTGTTCGAAAATACAGACGTCACAGTGGTTGCTTGTTGTCTCTGGCTCTGATACGACTGCAGAAGTGAACTGGTGGGATTAAACATGGAACACCTGCTGTGGTGGGATTAATCAGAGAATCACAGAATCATTCAGGTTGGAAAAGACCCCTGGGAGCATCGAGTCCAACTATCAGCCCTACTCTACAAGGTCACCCCTAAACCACATCCCAACACCACATCTAAGTGACTTTTAAACTCATCCAGGGATGGGGACTCAACCCCCACCCTGGGCAGCCCAGTCCAGG